>CM053502.1:137672532-138383693 GCA_028627145.1 Eidolon dupreanum
GGATGGGGAACATGGCAGAGGGAATGCAGTTAGCATTAATATGTTGGCTAAGTTGAGGGCCAGGGGAGGGAGGGAGCAATTTGGGGGATCCTTTTATGAACAATACAGATGTCTAACCAATGTACTGTATACTTTAAACTAATTTAAACAAATTTATATTTAAAAAAAAAAAACAGAAACCCCCAGCAAAATGGATGCTAAAATCATATATTAAGTCATATAATCATGTAATCACACATAAACATGTACATTCCATCATTTTCATCATATTCTATTGGTTACAAGCAAGTTAAAGGTCTTGCTCATGCTCAAGGCCAAGAACAATAGAATAACTGAAGAAAGTATATTGCTTTTCTACATTGATGGGGGAAAATGTACACAACCATACAGATCCTTCTTTGTTTAAAAAAATAGTTGTACATACCTATTCCTTGTATGCTGAATTGTATGATAGTATCTTTTCCTTGTATGCTTTTTTTCTTTTATTGAGGTATAATTGGCATGCAACATTATATTAGCTTCAGATGTATAATATAATGATTTGATATTTGTATATACTGCAAAATGATCACCACAATAAGTCTAGTTAACATTTAATTATGGTGATACATAGTTTCAGAATTATTTTTCCTGTGATGAGAACTTTTAAGATTTACTCTCTTAGCAACTTTCAAATATGCAATACAGTATTATTAACTATAGTTGCCATGTTGTACATTATATCCCTATGCGTTAATTATTTTTTAACTGGAAATTTGTACCTTCTGACTCCCTTCATCCATTTCACCGACTCTCCACCCCCTCCTTCTAACCATCATCAATCTATTTTCTATATCTGTAAACTTGTTTTTTTCTTTTTTTAGATTATACATGTAAGTGAGATACTATAGTGTTTGTCTTTCTCTGTCTTATTTATTTCACTTAGTATAATGCCCCCAAGTTTCATCCATGCTGTTGCAAATGGCAAGATTTTGCTCTTTTTATTGGTGAATAATATTCCATTTTATATATACCACATTTTCTTTATCCATTCATCCATCAATGGACATGTAGTTTTCCACATCTTGGTTATTATAAATAACGCTTCAGTGAACATAGTGGTGCATAAATCTTTTCAAGTTAGTGTTTTCATTTTCTTCAGTAAATACCCAGAAATGGAATTGCTGCATCATATGGTAGTTCTATTTTTAATTTTTTGAGGAACCTCCATACTGTTTCCACAGTGGCTGCACCACTTTATATTCCCACCAACAACGCACATAGATTCCCTTTTCTCCACAAAGAGTATTTGTTATCTCTTGTCTCTTCTACAATAGCCGTTCTCACAGGTGTGAGGTGACATCTCATTGTGGTTTTCATTTGCATTTCCCTGGTGATTAGTGATGCTGAGCATCTTCTCAGGTACTTGCTGGCCATCTGTATATCTTCTTTGGGAAAACATCTGTTCAGATCCTCTGCCAATTTTTTAATTGGATTGTTTGATTTTTGCTATTGAGTTGCATGAGTTCTTCACATATTTTGGATATTAACCTCTTATCGGATATGTGATTTGCAAATATTTTGTCCCATTCATTAGGTTTCCTTTTCATCTCGTTGATGGTTTCCTTTGCTGTGCAGAAGCTTTTTAGTTTGATGTAATCCCACTTGTTTATTTTTGCTTTTGTTTTTTTTTGCTTTACTGTCAAATCCAAAATATCATTGCCAAGACCAATGCCAAAGAGTTTTCTACTTGTTTTCTTCTAGGAGTTTTATGGTTTCAGGTCTTACATTCAAGTCTTTAATCCATTAAATTTGGTTTATGGTGTAAGATAGGGGTCCAGTTTAATTCTTTTTTATGTGGCTGTTCTGTTTTCCCAACACCATTTATTGAAGAGACTATCCTTTCTCCATTGTATATTCTTTGTTCTCTTGTAATAAATTAAATGGCCATGTATGTGTGGGTTTATTTCTTGCCTTCTTGTTGTTGTTGTTCCATTAATCCATGTCTCTGTTTTTATGCCAATACCATACTCTTTTGATTACTATTAGTTTGTAACATAGTTTGAAATCAGGGAGCATTGTGCCTCCAGCTTTGTCCTTCTTAAGACTGCTTTGGCTGTCCAAGGTCTTTTGTGGTCCCATACAAATTTTAGGATTGTTTGTTCGATTTCTGTGAAAGACGCCATTGGAATTTTGGTAGGTATTGCATTGAATCAATAGGTTGCTTTGGATAGTATGGATATTTTAACAATATTAATTCTTCAAATCCATAAACAGGGAATATCTTTCTATTTATTTGTGTCTCCTTCCATTTCTTTCATCAATTTCTTAGTTTTCAGCATACAGGTCTTTCACCTCCTTGTTTAAATTTATTCCTAGAGGATTCTGTTTCCACGGGCAACCCTGCCAGCACCAGAGTGATCTACAAACAGGTGGGGTGCCACTTCTGTGGCCTGGCCTGTGGAAGCTGGGCTGGCAGTGCTGCTTCCCGACCTCCTGGTCTTCAGGAAGCCCAGGGTTTGGAACTGACCTCACCACGGCTCAGGGCATCCTCCTTGGCATCCACCTGATGGAGTTTACAGCATTAATGGACAGGTTCAACCTGACCTGCAAGTTGGAACATGACATGGACAAACTGGCCCACATCTCTCTCATTACATTAGTGACATGGTGAGACATGTGCTCTGCTTTGACAGGAATAGCCTAAATATCACAGGGAATGTGCTCCTCAAGCTCTGAACAGTGGAACAGAATCAACTGAGTGACATCATTAGTCTGGTGGCAAAATGTAGTCTGGAGATACAGGAAAAATTACCATCCCAGAGAAAGGCAGGGCCTGCAGCTAAAGATAGGTAGTAGTTACTAAAAGAGATCCAGTTGGAAAAACAAACAAATACACAACCACTACAAAGAATTCAAATGATAAATGGCAAATTGAGAAAAAATATTTGCAATTCGTGTTGACAAAAGGTGAATCTTTCAAATATAGAAAGAACACACGAAAAAAAATTTTAAAGAACACATAGAAATCAAGAAAAGATTAAAATTCTAAGAGAAAAATGAGTAAAGGACATGAATAAATAGTACATAGACAAAGAAATATTTTAACATGAGAAATATTAAAATTTAATATTTTAAATTTCTTTTAACATGAGAAAAGATGGTCAACTTCACAATATGAAAAATGCCAATTGAAAGTACATTGAGATCATTTCTCATCTATAAATACACAAAAATTCAGATGCTGACCACACTGTTGTAGAGGCTATGAAGAGTAAGCCTCACATGATGCTTGTGGAAATCAACAGTGATACAACTTCTACAGAGGGCATTCAATAATCTCTATTATGATTACAAACATATTTATTCTTCAACTCAGACATCCCACTTGTGAACATTGATCTTACAGATATACCTAAGCATATACGAAATGCCATATATACAAGATTAATTAATTGCAATAGGGTTTGTACTAAAGGGTTGAAAACAATTCGTCTGTAGGAGGCTGATTAAATAAACACTAATATGTCTACTCAGTGAGATTCTCTGCAACTTAAAAAAATAGATGTTCTGATATAGCAATATCTCCAAAATATAGTTGAGAAAAAGTAAGATGCAAAGCATTGTGTTTAGTGTGCTTCCTTTTATGTAAAGAGGGAAAATAAGAATTTTTCTTATTTGTTTATATTTGTTTAAAGAAACACTGAAAGTACATATAAGAAACAAATAAAAGTTAGCTACTGTGGGAAAAATAGTGTAGATAGGTGAAATCAAGGCTTTTTAATGAACATTTTTTATACAGTTTGGTTTTTGAACTATGTTATTGTCTTATTTAATCAAAACTGAAATAAAATACAATAAAAATTATAAAGCTGCACACAGAGTCAGATTTGGAGAAGAAGCTCTGTACACAAAGCTCCTTCATAGGAGTTCAGAAACCTCAAGGGGTTTCTGAATTAAGAGCAAATTGGCTGCCACTTTTCATTTATATTTTAAGGAGCAGTAGTAAAGATTCATATTCTGTCTTTTTTTGTTGTATTATTGGGGGATAATTTCTAACTGATACTGAATGTAGGCATATTTATGTACTTTTGAAACCATCACCACAATCAAGATAATGAACATATCTGTCATTCACAAAAGTTTCCTTGTGCCCATTTGTAAACCTTCCCTCCCACCACTCCCCTCTCCAACCACAAGCAACCACTGATCTCCTTTCTATTATTAGAGATTATTTGCATTTTTAAAGAAAGTTGTAGAAGTGGAATCATACAGTATGTATCTTTTGGCTACTTCAATTCAGCATGATTATTTTGAGATTCATCAATGTTATATAATATATCGACAGCTTATTCCTTTTTAATCCTAAGTAGTATTACATTACATAGATATACCATAATTTATTTGTCCATTCACTTTTGATGGGCAATTGAGTTGTCAATTTTTGGCTATTAGAAATAAAGTTGTTATGAGCATCTGTGTAAAAAAAAATATATTCTTAGGTATTTTAGTTTTGTCGATGCAACTGTAAATGGGATTTTTTTTTATTTCTCTTTTTGATAGTTCATTATTAGCATATAGAAATGCAACAAGTTTCTGTATACTGATTTTTTTTATCTGTAAACAAAAAAGAGGCCATATACTAAACCTGACAAGCTCAAGAGGGATCCAGATGGCAAATCTCACAAAGTCGGTGAGCAGAAGAAACCACACAGGATGGTATGAACGTTAAAATTATTAACTGGGCAAGCCATGGCAGGTAGTCATGTCCCAGGCCAAAGCTTTCTTAGTAAAGGTCAGTCTTTACCTTAAGTGAGTCCTGTCAACTGTTCTCCTGCATCTAGGATAACATACCTTTGAAATGTCAGAGTTATTTTGTATTCCACATCCCTCAAAGGCATAACCACATGCACTAGAGCACAAGATGACCACAGCATGAGACCAGAGAACCCTTCATTGTTCTCCTGTTCCCGGCATACCATCTCTATGTACTATAAATGTTCATTATTAACTATCCTGGACCCGTCAATGTAAAATACAAAGTATGTATTTCTCCATTTTGCTTTTTATCCAATCCTACAGATTTCCCCTGGTTTGCTTTTTCCCACCTCCATAATCTACCACCAGTGGACTTCATGTCTTCTTTGATTTTAATGTATAAAATAACCTGCAAAAATACCATCCTCTGGAGCATTTTCTCAATCCATTGATACCTTGCTTCCAGATATATCCTTAAAATTTTGGCTAAAATAAAATTTTATAAAAGTTTTCTATATGCTGGACATTCTTTTGTCAACAATCCTGCAACTTTTAGTAAATTCATGTATTAGTTATAATAGTTTTTTGGTGGTCTTTAGGATTTTCTATATATAATAACACGTCATCTGCAAATAGCGACAATTCTACTTCTTCCTTTCTAATTTGGATATCTTTTATTTCTTTTTTGTGACTAATTGCCTGGCTAGGACTTCCAATACTATGTTAAATAAAAGTTCCTCCTTGTCTTGTTCCTGATCTTAGAGGAAAAGCTTTCAGCTTTTCACTGTTGTTTTTATTTCTATATTTAGGCCACAAATTCCTAAAGAAATTCTTAGACTTTGTAAGTCCCTGGGCGCCCACCCCCAGGGTGTCTCACAAGTATTAAATAGTCAAGCTTGGCGCAATAGAAAGTGTACAGGCTTATGGAATCAAGAGAAGATTAACTCAAATTCCAGCTCTGCCATTTAGTAGCTGGATAAACACAGTCGCTTAACACCACTAAGCCTTGGTTTCTATATGTAATCGCATAGTTTTGAGATAAAATGAGAAAATATGTTTAAACTGCCTGACACATTCACTAAATGATAGCAATTACTGTTATTTATAGATTTGAATAACTATAAAATGTTAAAAATGAGCAAATTTTAATATTAGACAGAAAATTTAAATGCCACCTTTCTGTAATGGCTGTGTCCTTGCATTTGTAAAAACATCTGGATTCTTTTCAACTGTTGCTTCCCTTATGTAAGGATAGCCCCACACAGAGGTACGTGCTCTAAGGTGCCAACCACCTTCTACAAACCACCTTTTCCTTTGAACAAACTTTCCCAAAAAGAATTTGATCAATTACTGTTTAAAATATACCAGGGTGTCTTCTAAATTTTTGTAATATTTCTGCCACAAGAGGGCATGGTATGCCTGTGTATACTGTGCAAAACAATCAACAATATTAAAAGTTAATGCATGACAGGATACTCTGTACTCCAATAATTGTTTTCATTTGAGCATTGTTTTTATATACTTGAATTAATTTTATTCTTTAAAGCAAGAATAATTGAAAGCAGGAAGTTTCCATCATTTCCTTCCAGAAAATCTTTTCTCAGGCTATAACTAGTTAAGTACAAACTTAGTATCATTCTTCTCTGTTTAAAATACTATGATTCATCTCTTTTCTGGGAGTCACTTCCTGTAGGGCCTTAAAAGGACTTTTTGCTCCAAATTACTGTACATTCCTAGTCCTTGTTATGTTTCCCGCAGGCCATCAAGATCGTAGGTTTTATTACGGCCTTGCAAATTAGCAGAAAAATTTACTAGCCCATAAACATTTTATCAGCTTCATCTTGCTCCTGGGGACAGACTGGTAACAAAATAGCTGAAAGCACTGTTCTGCAGAACTTACTCAACTATAAAACAAATGATTGTTATGCAAACAATTTCTAGCTTTTTATTTTCTCTTTGCAAAGGGTATGCAAGTTCAGTGGACGTGGACATGTATATAACAAAGTAAACCTGTTGCCCATCACCTCATGCAATCCATGCCATAAATGGCAAAAGTAATACATTCCAAGGCAAATTTCATTGACAAATGGAAATCACCTTTTGAGAAGTCCCACTGGTCCCTGCTCCAAAGAATAATTGGCCAAAATGTGCCTGTTACTCCTCTTCTTCCTTGTCCCTCTACTCCCCCTGCCCGGCACCCAGGCACCCAGAGGGAGAGAATGGGCAGAACCTTGGCACACTATTTTATAGAAGTTTCTGATCTCTGGACTGAGATAGACTTTTCCACACTCAGGAAACTGGTGCCTATGTGGTGTGATACAGTGGTTTGAGTCACCACCTATTTTTTCCCCTTTGCAGAGTCACATGTGTTTCCTTGTGATTGCCATGCCCATTTCAACTGAGACTTTATGTTCCACACCAGCCTTAACGTGACAAGGGTAAATGCCCTTACCCTATATTTTAGGAATGCCTACCCCGTTCCGTAAGAACTATGGTTCTGCATCCCTTTCCTTCTCAACAGTTATGGCTCTGCCCCATCCACACTGGCCCACCTCCTATGAGCAAAGGAGTTGGGGAGGACAGTGGAGAGCTGGCAGCAGTAGGATAGAATGGCTGAGGATCCCAAATGGTCCCTAATCCTGGGGATGCCAAGCAGAACGTAAGGATGCTGAAAACATGAACTTCAAGACAAATTTCAGGACCAGTTTTTTCAAATGGATATACTGAGAGATTAAAAAATGTCCCATGAAAATAACAGTTCCATAAAGTTATTTTTTATAGCACTTCTCAGAACCTGTAAGATGCCAAAACTTAAATCTCCCAAAGGAAGATATTATTTTGCCACAAAACCTGTTTTGAAATAGTGTCATACAAACCTAGTGTTTTGAGTTACACACATGGGAACTGTTTTTCTAATCATCTGTTTGGGCCAATTTTTCTAAAAGAAAATAATCATAATGTGTTGTTTCTTATTAAATAAAAGCAAAAATAAGATTGAGGAGTACCTCTAGAGGGTTATTAGGGGATTGGAGATGTCATTATCATTATAGATTTGCAAATATCTAGGGTCCCAGTGAAGAGTACAAAGACTGTCTTTCATCCAGGTGCATCTTTCTTTCAACAAGCCTACAGTGCTTCTCAGACATCACTTTATACAAACTTCCAAGTTCTAGAAACTGGTTTAGGGGTACTCTGGCCCATGGTATGATGAATGAATAAATGAAGTTCAATGTTTGTACCCAAGATCTGAAGGTCTGATATCTCAGAAAGATATACCCAGCAGCTGTCTATTCTTAGTGAGGTACAAGATGCTGTCTTCTAAAAGTCATAGGCTGAAACTATTTCCCCACATTTAAATCAATACAGGTTGATGACATGAAAGAGGCTAAATTGATTACATGAAAGCAGTTTGTGGGCAAATAAAATCTCCCAAAACCTAAAATAACATGTAACTTACTGTTGTTATAATTTTTTTATTTAATAAAAATTGCTATGATAACACATGAGATGAGGATGCAAGAAAACGTTTTTGCTGGGTCCATTTGCAGTTTAGGAAGTGTTTTTCACTCATCTACAAATCTTCCATGAGTCTTCCTGATCTTGCTTTGCTCCGGACCGTGAGGGTGATGATGAAACATGGTGTCCTTAGAGCATATCCAAGGAAGCAGGGATTGGCTAGAATTATTTTCTGAATTCCAAATAGAGGAAACCAACCATCGATGGTCAGGGCTCAAAAATAGATGATAATAAGTCCGTATCTAATTCTGTTCATGTGATCTAGCCACAAACTTAAAGACATTTTGCATTCAGAGAAACTTCCTCTAGAGTGTCTTGTGTAAGTTCCTGTGTCTAATTAACCCTTTAAAATGTGACCTGCAGAGTTCTGACCTGGTACCAAACTCAGCCATCTATTATGGGAAACCAAAGTCTGACTTCAAGACACCTCCCACCAAAACAAAAACAAAAACAAAAACAAAAACAAACAGAAACTGAAGGAAAAAAAAAGAAAGAAGAGAGAGAGAAAAGAAAAAAACTTTTATCTCCTTCAGAAACCTAGAGAGAGGGAGGAGATACATACCAATATTTGAGGCCACATGGAGAGGGGACTTAAATGGCCCAAAGGAAAAAAAAAAATGTGCCATTCTAAGTGGAGAAGAAAACAGCTATTGTCTAACATGTAAATAAAAAATACTGTATAAACAGCTAACAGCTGTTTTTCAGCCTTTGCTTTTTGGAGCAAAAGTCAATAAAAAAAATAAATAAATAAAAAAGACATACTCTTTCAAATGTGGTTTTTGTTCAGAGCCCAGATTTCCTACAACTAATTTCCAGCCCAGAAGTCAGCCCTGCTTTGGATCGTTTTGTTTTGAAAACTACAGAAAACTACAAAGTTCAGTACAGCACCACAGATCCAGATGGAGGCCGAGCCACATGGACTTTGCTGTACCAAGAAAGTGTATACATATCAAAGGCGACTTTAGTGTTAAAAAAACAGAAACCAGTTCTCTCAAAACCCTCCTCAATAAGTGGATATTAAAAGGAAAAAACATTAACTTTGCATGCAGAAGTAGGAAACAAGACGCATCTCTTTGAGATAATGTTGTTTGATTTTAGCACATTTAATTACTAAATCCTTGAGTACAAAATCCATTCATTGTCCACATACAAAAGCCACCTGATAAGCCCAGGAGGATTCTAATGAGCACTCATCTTGTAAATAAGGAAATCATAGGGGACTTTAAAGGGATATTCATACAAAAAATTACTGGCTAAGTCTTATAATTATGAAGTCAGAGGGATAAAATAACAGTGAAGTGAGGCCTGTTTTATAAACAGAGACTCGAAGATATGACCTTACTTATACCCTCTTGGTGCCTCTGTTAATGCTGTTTACTCTACTCTGAATCTCTGAATCTCTGAATACCAGCTTCAGCCCCTTAAAGGAAATTTTCCACTTACTTTGGGTATATGTTCTTCACCCAACTCTAATTTTTTATTTTATATATATATATTTTTTTATTTTATATATATATATATATATACACACACACACACACACACATGCACTTGCACACGCACACGCATGCACACACACACGTATAGGAAGCGAGACAGAGAGCTTTGAGGTTTTCTCTAATTATTTCTTATATCTTTATCTTAAAATTTTGAAGTGCAGGCTATATCTCCTTCTGTATGTGTCTATCTTACTGCTGCGTCCATATGGACTGAATATTATGAACACATGACATTGATTCCTAGCATTATTGCAGAACTGATCCTCTGAAGTCCCTCCTGCCACCATTCTATTAGATCCTGAATACAACGTGGTTTTTTAATGTGTACTGCTGGGCTTGCAGAGAGCAAAGGAACCCTCCAGAGTCCAAATTAATGAGCAGTGAGCTGAAATCCAAGCGGAAGATGGTAAGCACAGAACAAAATCAGACACTAAGCCCTGGGTCCATTGCAAGGTGCAAAAAGCAAACTAAATCTCTCACTTTAAATCCTGATCCTTAAAGGGGGCTAAATTAGCCCTCTGGGTCCTGTAAGAAATAAATGAAAACTTATTCTGGAGTAAACAACTCCAACTTAGACTCCCACAGATCAAGCAAAATGAGCTCAGAATCAAAGATCTCCAAAGTGCAAGAAAATGAGCTGCCATATGTAAGAGAAAGCAGAAACAACAAATAATACATCTATACTGCTGAGACTTTGAAACTGGAATTATCAAAGGCAAAATTTTAAATATTGTATATGAAATATTTAAAGACATCCAAGGTAAAATCATCCATGGGTGCAAGTACCAAGAGGCTATGAAATATAACCAAGCAAATTTTAAAAAGAGCCAAGAAAATATTTATAAATTAAAAATATAATTGTTGAAAATAAGAACTCAGTGGCTGGATTAAACAGTAAATAAGACACAGTTGAAAAAAGAATCGGTTAACTAGTGTGTCTGAATAAATTACCCAGAATACAACACAATGAGACAAGAAGATAGATAATATGAAAGAGGGGTTAATACTTGGAGGACAGAATGAGAAGGTTTAACAGATTGATCATAGGAGTTCCAGGAAAGACTAAAGAGCATAAGTGAGAAGGCAATATTTAAAGAGATAATGAATGAGAAGTTCCAGATACAAGAAGCATAAGATATACTGTACAGGATAAGTTTTCTAAATCTACATTTGGACATATTGTAGTAAAGCTGCCACACACTCAACTCAAAAAGATCTTAAAGGCAAGAAGCAGAAAAAGAGGCAGGTCATCTACAAAGAGCCAATTAGGTTGTCAGCAGATACCTTTATAGAGCAAGAAAAACTAGAAAAGTGTAGAATAATATCTTCAAAATCTTCAAAGTGATGAGAGAAAAATAACTGAGAACTGCACATGCAGCAAACTACTTTTAAGAATGAGTGTGAAACAAAGAATCTTCAGATAAACATTACATATGAACAAAAAATAAACACTATGAAGGGTGCTATGCTTAAGCTCCTTTCTGGGCATCATACCAGGAAGACTTCTTTTATGGTGAAAAAAAAATCTTACGTATGATGTTAATATTCACTTAGTTGAATATCAAAGAGGGTTTTGTGTTCCCGACTCTTTGGGAATTCAGGAAACGACTGAGTTATTGGTGGTTTAACATGTCAGAGAGCAGCAATCACAATGTGCTTCCCCCTCTTAATTATGTCAAGCACTGCCTGATTTTGAGGCTATTCTCGAGTACTAAAATGTTTTCTAGTATATATTTTGTGCAGTTTCCATGTACTCAGTATGACTAATTATTGACAAGTTCAAATATGATAAAGAAAAGACAGCTTGGTCTCTGGAATGATCTAACACTTAGTTCCCCAACTCCAACCAATTCTGGGCCCCAGCCACTGATACTGGTTCATTTCCTGGTAGGAGGTACTTCTTGAATAGAACTTCCTACTTCTTGAAGCCTCCACTTCAGTTAAAAGCTCCATCCTCCATCTTGGGCAGCCATTCCTTCTGTATTTCTCATCCTTTTTCTTATAATCTCTTGTCTACCTGTGGGCGAATGTGTGAGAAAGGGAGGGACAGAGGAAAAATTAGGTGAGGTTGATGCGACTTGAGCAGAGATATTTTAAGCTGTGCTTTTTGTAACATGGAAAAGCAGGAACCAACCCAAGTATCCAACAATTAGGAACTAACTAAGCAAAGTTTAGCATATGAAAAAAATGGAATATTATATTGCCATGGCTGATAATAAATGCAAGACTGTGTAGACAAAGGGTACATGTGGATTATGGGACTACATCAAACTGTTTAATTCAAATTGATAAAAGTAGAGCACAGACTCAATTTTGCACAAGGGTTATAACTAAATAAAAATCACGCAGGCATAGGGCTAAGAACTGAAAGAGGATGCAGAGCTTTCTTATTAGTAAATTTATTATTTAAGTACTAGTATTTATTAATAAATTTATGTGAAAGAGTTTTTGTTTTATTTAGTATTTATTAGTAAATTTATACTGGAAGTGTTTTTGTTTTTATACTGCTTTTGTTTCTTCCACGATTCTTATATGTTTTTCTTAGAAAGAAGCCTACATTTTTATTTTATGTGATGGACTAAAAACATGGTGAATTTACTAATTAGAGTTTAAACAGGAGATAGAAATCACACAATAATTTCTACAAAGAAAGTTAACTATAAAGAATTATTAACAGAGAACTGGAGTAACGAGATTGGCTAGTCAGAAGTGAATACAGCACTAAGGAAAACTGGAAGAGCTGACACAGAGAGCAGCCATCCCTCCCAGGGCTGAGGTAGAACTCTTGGGAAGAAGCTGCCTCTTCCCAGGGCTGAAATCTAGACCTCACTAGACATGGTAAGGCCCTGGATCTCTGGATGGTGGAAAAGTTCATAGGGAGGCCGCACCAGTGAGATTTTCTAGAAACTGGCTCTCTGGAGTGCTGAGGAAGCCATCTATGGGGTGGGATACCATGTCCAAGAATTCACTGCTAAGCTCCCCAGTAGAGTGCCAAGGAAGCCATCCATGGAGAGGTACCCTACTTCTGGCATTCTACTGTGAAGCCTCCTGTGGGGTTCCGGCAGGAGTCGTTCACAAGGAGGTACCCAGGGAAACTGCCCACTGGAAGGTAGCCATGGGCCACCTGGCACCGCAGAAAAAGCTGTGCGCAGTGCAGGAGCCCGATAAATAAGGCCCATTGAAACCAGGGAAAGAAGCCCCTTCCTCTCATAGCATCTCCTCAAGACCCTCAACCGACAATATTTAACACCACACTAGCAGTCAGAGAGCTGCTTATAGGGTCCAGGTCCACTATCGCCAAGCAAATAGTGAAAGGTGAGCTTGGAGCTGAGAGTCAACAAAATGATAACTGGCACAATGAATTAAGCTGATGAGTAGATCTTGGGCTCTACACATTTTCATTCTAGGCTGAAAGTCCTGGATTTTCCTATCAGTGAGCCAAGCTCATGCAGGAAGCCTGAGCTGCTGATCAGATAGCTGAGCCAACTGGTTCTTAGCCTCTTTGGGTACAATATCTTTTATGAAAGCCCACTGGCTTTCCATGGTAATTATTTCTTCTCTGCCCTAAGGCAGACTAGACCAAATGAGTCTCTCAGTCTTATGGTTTAAAACACATATATAACAATACAAATGTGTCTTTCAGATGTGTTAAGGAAAATAATGAATTAAGAGCATTGTAAATGTGTTTAGTAGCTAAATAAATGCCAATCATGGTTTTAAAGTGTCTGCCACATACTCTTTGACAATATAGTGACCAAGAGCCTGGGCTCTGGGCTACTTACTAATTGCATAACCTTGGGCAAATTATGTCACCCCCCTGTGCCTCAATCCTCATCTGTAAATTGGGTATAATGATAGTACCTACTTCAGAGGATTATTGGGAGGATTAAGTGAGTTAATATATGTAAAGTTCTTAGGATAGAGTAGCACATAGCACATAATAACCACTCTATGTGTTAGGTATTATTAAGATTTGAGAACGCTGACACCCAAACCCATTTACGCCGGAGCTCTCAAGTCCCCTACCATCTCTCCCACGCTCTTCCTTAGAATGTTGACTTCCTCACAAATTCAGCTCCTAAGGGGCACCTGGGCACAACGCAACCACTGACTCATGCTGTGTAGCCCATCAAGTCAACTGGCCATGCAGGACACCGGCTTGCTCTTCTACCAACGCTAGATGAAAAGGCCGAAACAAGTAAACTGGCTTCTACATAACTGACCCACAGCGTGGGGCCTGGCAGTGCCAGTGGAAGAGCTCGAAAAGAAAAACAACCAAAAACAACGCACAGGCTTGTCTTTGTCATGGCTGACCCAGCTCACAGCCAGGCACGGAAACAGAGCGGCTTTATGAGAAAATGCCTTTCTTTCCATGCAGTAATTGAATCCAGTTGTGGATTGAGGTTGTACATTAATGAGGTTGAAGAAAGGTTTGCCTCTTAGATACATCTACTCCGACTGAAGAACCTTTTATGTCTGTTAAATTCTTGTAAAGCAGGGTGCTAAAGCATCCATGGACAAATAATCCTTTGGAATCTGGCTCTCACACTCACCCTACAGATATGCTGGGAATCCTACAGGCTTTTCGAAAACTAAACTTCTTGGGTGGAGTCCAAGACAGCCCCTCTGGATGCTGAATTCAGCTTTGTAGCAAACAGTATTGGGAGCAGTTTTAGGGCAGCTTAATGATCAGAGGACTTGAGATTGACTGCAACTTAATTCCTCTTCAAGGGGTCTCCCCTGGTGTGATTTCTTTCTGCTGGAGAACCCCTAAAGGAGGGGAGTTTGCCTGTGGCTAAGGCAGGATGTTTCAGAGTCAGATTTGGTTGCATCTTGTCCCATGGCTATTGCTGCCTGCTGACAGCATGCTTTGCTCTGTAAGTAAAACGAAACAGTCCCTGTTCTTGTAACTGCCACCCACGTCAGGACAGCAAGTCTTACACCACCCAGCTGGAGTCCGGCCCTAGAGGCCTCAGGGGCACAGATTCAAAGATCTTAGCCAGAGCTCTTCAGTAAAGCATGCTTTAAAATTTTTTTAAATTACTTTGGTGGTTTTATAATGATGAAATGCTCCATGTGGGAAATGGGATATGTGTTAAGTTATAAAGATTAAAGTTTCTTTTATAGATATAAAACCAAAAGAAGTTGGTTATTGGGCATCTACCGTGTGCACAGGACTCTGGCGTGTGGGCACTACACAGTGTGGCATGCTCTTTCCTGTCCCTGGGCACTTTGGGAGATTCCGTCTGTCTTCCAGCTTCTCCCTGGGAAAGGTTTTTCTACCTGTATTAGTTCAGTGTGCTGAGTAGAGAACAAATGGCTCACTCAAACACAGGGGAGTGTTGACTAAGGGAATGGTCATCTCTCCCTGGTTGTTGACCACCCACTCACCCCTCTGTGAGGTCTTCTCTGTCACTGGAATTCAGAAGGATTGTGATAACCTAAATCAGTAATATGCACGGTAGTTATGAGGCCTGTCTCCAGGCCTCCCCAGACCTCTCCCCTTTGCTGTCTGCTGCCTAGCTCAGTCACAGGACCACTTGTCACATGGCCTGTGTGGATGAAGCTCCCAGGGACAAATTCCCCTAGAAATTCCTGGGGACCATGTGACTCCACTGTCATAGTTTAAAAAATAGAAGGTGAAAAAGAAAGATACCAATATTGAAATCTTTGTTGATTTTCTAAAATTAAGTGAGAAAGAGAAAGGAAAAAGTGAGGACAAAGGGCAATTATTTCTGTGAGTAAAATCCTGTTCTGTTTATTTGATCTTGAAGTTTCTAAACTAACAACTGAGTGCCTGGCTGTGCTAGCCCTGGGCTGTGCACCAGATCCTAAGATGCCTGAGACACAGCCCCAGGTCTGTTTCAGGACCTCGAACAATGGCCAAACACACTGCAATTAGTTTCCTAGGCTGCTGTAACAAACAAACATAAACATGGGAGCTTACAATGATAGAAAGGTATACTCTCATAGTTTTGGAAGACAGAAGTCTGGAATCAAGGTGTGGGCAGGGCCATGCCTCCACCAGGGGCTTTAGAGAACAATCCTTCCTTGCCCCTTCCAGTTTCTTTTCCATTCTGACACTGTCTTGCCTCTCTCTGGAGACTATAGTGGAGCTCACTCAGGTTTCCCCGTCTTCACTTTATTTTCCATTCTATTTCACACACTGTAAACACATTATTCTCCCTAAAACACAGTTCTGATCCACCTCATCAAAAACCCTTAGCAGCTCCCACTACTTTGAGAATAAAGCCTAAACTCAGCTGAGCGTTCACCTCCCTCCAAACTGGTGCTGACCTGCTCCTGACCCCCACATACCCTTTGCTCAAGCCAAAAAAGATGAACTGTCTGTCCTCTAAACACATCCCACGCTTCCTCCTTTACCTTCCCTCATTCAAAACACGGGTTTCATCGTTTTCTAAAAGACCTCTTTTCTCTCTGTTAAAATATGAGTAACAAAATAAAAGATACTGACTGAAGAGATGATTGCCGAATTCCACAAAGTGGAATCACTCATCTTTTATTTCCTGTACCAAACAGAAAACACACCCCAGGTTATTCTCACCTGAAAGGTTACACACAGAGCTTTGTTTGCTCATGGAATTCACCAGCTTGGAGTAGAACCATCGCCTTTTGAGAATTCAGACATTTTACAGGTGACTCACCTGCTGGGGGAAGTGTCAACTTTCCTGCTCTGAATTTCTGTAACAGAAAAAGGGCTCTGGTGGCAGATAAGAGGGTAACAAAAAGTATCACTTTCAATCTGAAATCTTACAAGCGAGGGTTCCAGGAAGTCACACAGTGCTAAAGACGTGATGCAGAAATCAAAAGGAAACTTCAGCTTGCAGAAATAACTAGAGGCACAGGGAGGATAGAATGTAGGGTGCTCCACTGGGTGTTTATTTCTTGCGTATTTCACTTTCAAGCCCTTGACTCTACCAGGAGATGGCATCAGAATGCTTTTAGGAAGCCCGCACATACCCCTCACCAATCCAGCTACACCAAAAGGAAAGAATTCTTTTGTGAAACCTAGGTGTGGCATCCTTTAATCCATTTTAAAAGACTCAAATAGTACATCTTTCTGTCTATACAATATCTGAAGCTGTGGATGCTTCTTTTGGGTCCTTTTTCCATTTAGTGCTGTTTCTGGTCCCGTGGCCATCGAGGTGTTCAAAAGCAGCCTGAAACTGCAGCTTCTGAAGGTGCAAAAGTATCTGAGCGCTAAAAGCCCTCAGAAATTCAACCGAACACAAGTTTAGGGAACTTAATTTTTCTTAGCAGAGAAAGGTTTTCAGGTGTATACAACCTAGGCTTGAATTACTTTGTAGGAGCTACTAGTTATGTCACTCTGAGAAAGTTATTTAGCCTCCTTTAGCCTCAGTTTCCTCGGTTGTAAAATGAGATTACTAAGTTACTTTGCAGAGTTGTCCTAAGGATTTAAAATAATAATGTATAGACCTTTTGAGCTACATTTCTCTTGTGTAGGCCCGCTTCCACATCTGGAAGTGTACTTCCCCTTCTAGTAAAGCTTTTCTTTAAAAAACATAAAATTAATTAATTAATTACTTAATTAATTAATTAATTAATTAATATAAGGAGCCTAGCTCAGGACCTGCACTGAAAAAGTTCTCATTAGTAGTGAAATTATTAACACTAGAAATTTAGGCAAAAAGGAAAACTAGGTCATCCTTCATTTAAAATCTTTTTTGTGTTTATTAAACATGTGAGAGATTTTTTTTTAAAGAAAAAAAATACTATAGTATTAGATAGGCTAATATATGCCCTTCAGATTGGTATCCACATAATATTTTTATTTATTTAATATTCTTTTCAGTCACTCCTTAGGTGGTTCTGACACTTAAAACATTTAAAAGTAAAATCTTCACATTTTTTCATATTTTCCTCTGACATATATATGGAACATTTCCCTATTTCCTGAGTTAGATGTTTCCAGGATAGTCCCACTGTACCTAGAACAAGGCTCGACTACTCTCTAAGGCTCCTCCTCTCCCCTACTTTTAGTACCCGTGGGCGAAGCGAGGCTTAACTGCCCCCAACTCTGGGGCTTCGGCAAGTGGCTCAGATGTGGCCAGTCAAAACATCATCCTCTCTAGCTACACTCAGTCATTCAGGATGAGCATGTGACCTAAATCAATCCAAAGAGAGAGTCATTAGGGACTTTCGGGAACCACTAGAACAGACGCTCCTTGAGGAAATCAAATTTGAGAAGGTGTGACACAAAGGACGCCTGGCGCCTGGTCAGCACCTGCCAGCACAAAGGTGCGATGAAAAGTTCAAAAGAGAAAGGGATCTGAGCACTGGAGGGGAAAGTCCAGCGTTGAATTGGCAAAATGGGCAAAAGATGAAGGCATTCAAGTGGGGGTGATGAGAAAGAAAGTGGAAAGTGGTAGATTAAACAGGTAAGCAGAAGGAGAAAGAAGAGAGGAACAGCTTCTCTAGCCTTCTCTGAGGTCCAGCTCCTACTATTCCTCCAAATTCTTCCCAAAGTTTTCCTCCATCACAGAAATTCAGTTGCTAGCCATTAAAAACATACAATCTCTCTGGTACAGCTTCCTTTTGGAAATGTATTTAAAGGAAATTATAGACTATACACAAAGATTTATGGGCTAGAGAGTTCACTGCACCTTGCTAAGAGAACAGAAAGTTATGACTGAATTAAATGTCTCACAATATTAATCCAAAGTGTGTATGTGTGTGTGTGTGTGCATTTCATACACTCACCAGATCTGAGAGGAAATACACAAAAATGTTACCAACAGGGGCTGTTTAGTGATAAGACTATAGGAGGTATTTATTTATCTGTTTGCTTTCATGTGGGTTTTAATGTACTCTGCCAGGAGCATGTATAACTTTGTGGAGTAAACAGGAAATAATCAAGTATAAAGGCTTCAACCAGGGTGAAATTCAGCTGCTACTGATTTGTCAAGGGCTTTTCTTGGGAGAGCCAGGTAGGGTGCCCACCCCATTTTCAGGCAGGGGCACCACCTGTGGTCCTCCTATGGGATCAACTTGGATGGCCGCTGCCAGGGCCCAGTGATGACCTCAAAGCTGAGCTTGGACCCAGACACTACCCCTCTGCTGAAAAGGGACACATGGTGCAGGAGGCATTTACTCAAAGCCGGACCAGGTCACTCTCTCCCAGGCAAACAGGCCACACACTAAAGAACAGGTGCGAAGAAAAGGCACCAGCCCAAGGACCAGGTGTGCTGGGAGTGCAGCAGGAGCTGGGGTGTGAAGGTGGAGTGGTCTCCTGAGCCCCTCTCTGGCCTCATTAGCATCTCACTCACTGCTGGGAACCAGAGCACTAAGATAAAAAGCATCTTTACAAAGGTAATTATGCCTGTGGGGAAAGACAATTTGGCATGGGGTTTTTTCCCAAGACAGGAAAGTTTTCTAATTTTTCTTCAACACTCTTCTCAAATGTATTATACCAACTCTACCTTCTCCAATAAGTAATAGGTTTCTTAATGGCATGTTAAGAAGATCTATAATTCCCCAGCTATTTTCAAATATTAAGCCTCAGACTTAATTCTAGTTTCACTCCTTCCCCTCTCCCACCTTATGCAATGCATCCTTGGACCTGGACCCTAATTGGAGGTCTATTCCCAGCACACTTCTTGCCCCTTCTTTCCCCTTTCAGGGATGGTTCTTCCTGAATGTTGAGCTAAGAGGTAGGACAGAGAGGGGCAAAGGAACTAATACCAACAGACCCACTTCTGTGGCCTGGTGGTAGCCACTGCTTCTCTGGCTGACCTGGACTGACTGTTAATGCCCATTAGGAGGCAGGCATCTGAATGCTAGCTTCGTCTGAAAAATACCTGTGTGTTCTTTAAAGAACATACAGGGCAAGGATATGGCAAATCCAGGTTCAACCCTTCCATACCCCTCAGTTGCTGTCACTGGTTAGATACTCTACAGATTTTTTGAGCTCAAGCTCCCTGGAGAGTAGAGGAGAACTGTCTTGGGATAGGGGTGAAACAAACCCAACTACTTTCTAAGTAACATGCACTTGAACCTCAGAAACCTCATTCCCTGGCTTTGACAAGCTAGATGTGTTCAGACTGCTCCCTGTAACCCTTCTTTCTTTCTTCTGTTCTTTCTCTAAGAGTCTTCTCTGCTCCTGATGATGTGCTGGTAAATCAGCAAATCTTTCTCTTGATCAAATGTCCAACTGGAAAAAGAATTTACACCCCAATCTTTATGAATGATTTTCTTATAACCTCTTCACTAAAGAGAAAGTACAGCTACCCCCATTTCCCATCCCCAGAAGATGGGAAGGAATCACTTCTTCTCATACCCACCACACTCCAATGACTCTTAGATTGACTTCTCTCTCTCCTTCCTAGCCTTGTTAGGTAGAAGATGCTAGTTGATGGTAAAAGGGCCACATCTGCCTCCTCTTAGGAATTCTTGGTTCTCTGACTCCTATGGATGTTGGCTCAGGTATTGAAAACTTTTCTGTCCTCACTCTTGAGTACTAGTAGCCAAGTCCAGGACAATAGAAAGAGACTACTCTTTCTTGTTACATGTTTTAACTAAAAGTACCACTTCCAGAGCTCTTCATTCCTTTGTGTAAGGCCAGAATTTTATCTGGTTTCATTTTCTTCTGCCTAACAGACTTTCTTTAACATTTCTTATAGTACAAGGTTGCTAGGGATTAAGTCTTTCAGTTTCTGTGTGTCTGAAAAGTATTTTTTTTCTTTTGTATTGATTTTTGAAAGACATTTTTGCTGAATATACAATTCTAACTTAATATTTTTCTTTCATTTCTGAAAAAATTATTGTTATCTGTCTTGTCATTTGCTTTGTTTCCGACAAAAACTCTGCTGTCATCCTTAACCCTGTTCCTCTTCTCACTTCTTTTCTCTGACTAGTTTTAAGAGTCTCTCTTTTTTTCCCACCCCTCCCCGTTTGATTCCTCCCCACCCACTTCCATCCCTGACCTATGGATGTTGCCGCTTCCCCTTAAGAACTGGATCTCTGAAGGCGGGGCATCTCCTCCCACATGCTCATGGTGTGCACCCGGGGCCTGGCGCCCCCAGCGCGCTCAAGGAGCCTGGCACACCCAGGGGGCCTGCCACACCTGGGGCCTGGCACATCCAGGGTATGGTCCATGGCTCCACCTGGGGCACGAACCCAGGACATTCTACGTGTAAAGCAGCTGTGCTAACGACTACACTATGGAGCCACCCCCAAGATTCTCTCTTTATCACTGGTTTTGAGTAATTTGATGATGATGTGCCTTGGTATAATTTTCTTCATTTCTCTTGCTTAAATTTCACCTAGTCAAATATTGGATAGTCTTTTATTTTAAAAATTTTCTTGAGTATTGTTCTGGGACGCAGTTATGAGGAAATAGTTTTATCCTTTTAAGACTTGTTTTAGAAGCAAGAATTTATTAGAAAGGGTCAGAGCAATATTTAGTCTAAGGCTAATTAGGCCTGGTTACTGAGACAAAACCCTTCTGAGTGCTCTATGCAACACCCCGTGAATTTTAAGGTTTTCATCTCTAAGTGGTGGGAACAGGGACTGTGAACTCTTGGGATTGTTCTCTCTAATCCTTTTAGGCGGTTCTTTCCTTGGCCTCATGTATTTTTCACACACATGCTGATCAGTACTCATATGAAGACTCAAAGAGGACACTCAGTAGAGTTTTCTCTCTGTGCGGTTCTTTCCTCTCCAGAATTTTAGCTTTATTGGTCTCCCTGGGATCCTAGTTCCATCTTCCTTGCACAGGGATGCTGCTGGGCTCCTCCCGTATTCTTCTTTCCAATGCTGTGGCTTGGAAATTTTCTCCAGGCAGGTAAGCTGGGGGCAATCATTGCACTTGCCTCTTATGTTTCCACTGTCTCCGGAATCACTATCATGCACAGCCTGTGGTCCAGTGTCTGAAAATCATTGGTTCAAATATTTGGTCTGGTTTTTTACTTGATTCAGAACCCTGGTTTTAGAGTGTATTTTCTGTAATTCCTGGAATAATAAATTTGAGCTCCTAAATGGGCTTTGGAAATCACCTAAGTCCATACCTCTCATTTGCCAATGAAGAAACTGAGGCAAGAGATGGACTAGCCTGAGTTTGTGGCAGACCCTGAACTGGGCCAGGTCTCTTTACTTCTGGTAAAAGTTGTTTTCAGAGAAATGAGCTCCTGGGAGAAAAGAAGGAACTTGAGGAACTTCAAATCAAAACTCCTGCGCAAAGAGTAAGTAGAGTCAGTTGTTCTCAGTGTCTTACTTCCTTCCTCATTTCAACATTTGCCATGTTTTGTGCCTTCAGTGATATTGGGCCCTTCCTTCAACTGATAATGCAGAGGCTTCCATTCCCTCCACATGTCCTCTGCCAAGTCAGTCTCCTAGAATAATCGAAAGATATTATGGAATCTCAGAACCAGGAAGAGGCAGATAGCAGAACTGGGATTGAGCTCATACCCCAAAGACTTCCCAAGGGAGCCTGAAGATTGTCTGAAATAACATATCAATTTATAGACAAGGAGATGAGGACCAAACAGGTTCATGGTGTACTGAGGCAGGACTAAGATCTTCATTTTGCACTCAAATGCCCACTCATGAAAGATGATGTGCTTAAATGTTAACCAGTCAGCTCTTAACGATTCTGTAATTTTAATATATGTTCAGCTTGCTACATCATTTACCCACAAGAACCACTCCAACCCCAGCTGGAATTCTGTATCAGAAACTCTTCCAAGACTTTTTGTTCATGTTTTTAGAGTACTTATAATTGTCGGTTTTGCTTGTTCATCTACACAGCAGGTAGACTTCCCTACATAACCCTGGAGTCACTACAAGAGGAAGTTTTTGGAGAGGAAGACAAGTGTCAGAGAGGAGGAGGAGGAAGAAGGAAGGAAACAATGAAAGCAATAAGCCCATTTCTCAGGTCATTTTAAAAGCCTCTAATTTGGATCACTGTGCAGATAAGTATCTATTTTTCTTTGTTTTAGGTATTTGTAAAGGAACTGCCCCCTTTCCATTTACTTTAACACAATGCTGAGTACACACGTCTCAGCACGTAAAATCCAGGTTTTGATGCACAGGGAATCTTTGCTTTGCCTTGTTGACTAGTTATCACAATGGGGCCTTTCATTGCAGGACCTCACGGTTCCGGGCAACGTGACCTAAGTGCTGGCAAAGGCTCTGGACAGCACAAAGGAACGGAACTTGTCTTTGTGCTGTGAGTGCTGTGTTAGTGTTTAGAGTTACTTGCAGTTGCTCCTCAGTTCAGAGCTTGGGCAGTGGTCTGAGTCACTGCTTTACCCCTTTCCTACACCTCTGCAGTTCATCGGTGGCCAAAGCTGAGCCAGGCTCCCAGGGCCCGGAGTCCACCTGGGGAAACATATAAAGAAATTTTATGTCCAAAAAGCATAAAGAAAATATCCCTCTATACATACTGTGGTAATTATTTTCATTTCTTTTATGAATTTATACTATTTCAGGGAGAGCTGAATTAAGCAGAGTCTGAAAGTGGAGAATTTTCACCTAGATAAAAGAGTGGGAAAATGAAATTGGGTCATCAGGAAGAGCCTCATTGCAAAATACACTTTGTATCCGATTGAAGGTGAACTATTTCAAATGTTGTTTTTAAGGCAAATATACTGGGTGTTACTTAATACTCCCACACTGCCCTACAGCATGAGGTGGGGCCTCCAAGGGACTTTTACCTCAGTCCACAGGAAAAGGACTCAATTTGGGCCACAAAGAGAGAGCAAGAGACAGCTGGGCTAGAGTGGCATTCTGTCCATTGATTACTCTTCAGTTCTTCATGAGGGCAGTAAAACGCTCACCAGGCATTCTTAAAACAGCAACCCCAAAGCACAGGGCAGTCCTGATGTGCTTTCCAAACCATCAGTGATTCATTATGTTCAGCACGGTTTGGGGGGCTAATTGAAAATGGTGCCCATCGTATGGAGTCTGCTCGTACTATGCGTACTCTGGACACACTGCTGTCCTCTATTATCAGTTTCACTGAGGACCAGTTACCAAAAACAACTAGAAAGCCGTGAGAATACTGATGACAAGATAAACGTTGTTTGTCAAATGCTTACTCTGCACGAGGCTCTTCACATGTAGTATCTCATTTAATGCTGAAAACAATACCACAAAGAAGATTCACTATATCCCCCATTTTACAGAGAAGGAAACAGGCTCAGAGAGGTTAAGGAAGTGACCCAAGACCACACAACTAGAGCCAGGAATCGAACCCAGGCAACGTGGACCCACAGACCATGCACTTATTCACCAGCTATTGTGAGTAGACAGGGACCAAGAGCAGGAGGCAGAAGAAAGGAGAGGCATAGGGGCTGGGGTTGTACTGAAAAAGAGACTCAGATGACATCCCCTATGAAACTCCCCAAGCCAGGATGCGGAGTTCCCCTCCTCTGCAACAAATTGAGAAACTGTAGAGAAAAAAAAACAAAACAGAAACAAAAAAGACTATGCCAAATGAGGAGAGTGTTGATGGTGAAATATCAGTGAGACGCTGTGGTTTATGCTCTTTGTCTTTCCTCTCTGGCTCCCTAGCAACGGTTAAGTAACATCAGTGTTAATGCAGGAAACGCGCTGACTTGACTGTTCCTCCAGGCAGCTGAACAGAAACGCGCTGATTCTGCTCCGCTAAGCAAGGGGGAACGTCCTCAGGGTCTGCCTAGTGGAGAAGGACAAAAAGCAGACTGAAAGATGTCTAAATTTCAAGGTTAGGTGAGGAGAGAGAAGAAAAACAGGTCGTAAATTTTTTTGAAATATTAAACTGCTAACAAAATCCTAACATTCACCAAGACAGACAGCAGGGGCAGTAAATAAAATTCAAGGGAAAGAGAGTCATACTTGAGGCTGTTCTGCCACAACATATTGCTGCTGCCACGTTTTTCTGGAGTGTCTGAAAATATCAGTCTCTGAAATACATATGCATTATTTTTTGAGACGTGCGTCTATAGCCTGAGGGTTGAAAAATAAACAACTCTATTGCCATGAGCTCATGCTGGAGTCTGTGTAAATTGTTTCCCCTCCTTATGTATAATGTTTCTAATTAGGACTATTATGGAGGATGAGCTTTGTGGGCTGGTGAATTGGCTCTTTGTGCTAATTGCAAACAGGCTCTGTGCCGGCCTGTACTGGCTGACCTGCTACTTAGAAGACAGGGAGGGTACCCCCAGCCCTGCTCCCTGATGTTCCATGTCAGAGGAATCACCGGAGGGGATGTACTCTCACCCCATCACCTCGCCTGTTGTTGAAAACGAGCCATCTTTCCAAGATACATGAACAGTGACTGGTTTCTAGTTTGCTCTTTTATTCCAATAATAACTTTAATTAACGAAAGTCCATTTCAAGGCCATTTCTCTAAGAGGGAACTATTTACCTAAAAGGAGTAGGAGGAACAGTAAATGCTAGCTCCTCCCTCTGCATCAAGCATTTCAGAAATTTCCCCTTTTGACGTCTGTGAAGTGGAAGCAGAGTAGGACTCCGCCTTTCTGATGCACTTATCCGTGGAGAAAGGAGGTAACAGAGGGTATGAGTCTCCCGGGCTTGGACTCTTTCTGCTCCCACCTCTGACATGCTTCTCTGTGTAGGTCAGAGTTAAGAAATCAATCCCCAAGCACCTGAGTAGCTGATGGTGAGCAAGCAGGTAATTATCTTTTACAGGTCGACCTCGGTCATCTTTTTAAGACCTGTCTCATTGACGCCAGGCCCTGTGCCCTTCCCAGCCTGATTGTGGTGGGCACGTCATGAAACACAGCATGGGCTCGGCTTAAAGATCTTGCATCCTCGGCCTCAGAGAACGAAGTAAAGTTCCCTTGTTGCTCTAGCAAAACGTTTCCATCGTGAGATCTGGAGGAACCATAGGATCTAAGAGGTGCCAGAATTTCAAGGAAGATGGGGGCTGGCCCTTAAAACTTCCCCCAGGGATTCTGATAAGCTCAGATGGGATGGTAGCGGTGGACTTGGGAGGCTTCCCATTGCCTCAGGCCAGTTGTATCGCTGCCTTGTCCAGACCTGCGGAGTCAAAATAGTTCAGCCCACAGAGCAAAAGCCACATTGGAAAAAACCCAAGCTGGGGCCTGCGAGCCTGACACTGCCAGGAAAAAAGCTCCATCATGGCTGCCCCAAGGCAAACCCTAAACATCATCAGGCAGATGCTTCTCTCTATGAGCCTGTTGGCAGTTCCCCGGGGACTAAGAACTGAGGAGGGCAGTAAGTCTCCAGAGCCAGCAGGACATGGAGTTCATGGGTAGTCTGGCTTCAAACCAGGCCGAGGGGGTGGTGTAAACTGCTGCTCTGAACCACAAAGGCGCCCATGCCTTGTGCCTGGTGGTTTCCCGAAGCCGTTCTGGATGCCCTGTCTGTGACCTAGTTTTCTACCTAGGCCAAAATGAGAAAAACAAGTATAGTTTTAAGCTAAATTTGTTCAGTTTAAAAGACTGCCATGTGTTCTGGGACTGTGTCCTTTCTACTTTTTTGGTAGAAAAAAAAGTACTTACTTTTAAGAAACAGATGGGATAATATAATAGATGACATTTTGGGATTTGCTTTTTAATATTCCTATTTATCAAAATAAAATACAGCGATATTGTGTTAGTCTTCCATTTTGTTTGTTTGCGAGTTTTTTTTATTTATATGTGTGGTAGATTAAAGATGGTCACAAATTCTTTGGCACTTCTCTCATTGAGAGGTGCATCTAATTTGACTTCTCTTGAATCTAGGCCGGCTTTAGTGACTTACTGCCTAATAAAATGTGGTGGACATGACAGTCTAGAACTTCTGAAAGTAGGTCATGTGAAGTCTTGCAGCTTCCTCCTAGGTCTCTTGGAACCCAACTACCATGCTGTTAGGAAGCCCAAGCAGCCATTAGAAGAGGCCCATATCACGAGGAGGCAAGGCCCCTGGCTAAGAGCACTGGATGAGCTCCCCACTGAGAGCAAGCACCAACTTGCCAGCCTCTGAGTGAGCCCTTTTGGAAGTGGACCCTAGAGCCTCAGTTGAGCTGCCACAACTAATACCACATGCAACAAAGATGAATTCCACCAAGCCCTGTCCAAATTGCAGATTTGTGGGGGAAAATAAATGATATTTGTTGCTTTAAATCATTAGGGTCAGAGATGATTTGTTACACATAAACAGAGCAGCTTATTTGTTTACATAGTTTGTGACATTCGAAAGTCAGAGAACCACTGGCACATATTGTTTATTCAGCATCTGTATTAGGCAGAGAATAATGTCCCCCTCCAAGAATGTCCATATCTTAATCTCCAGAATGAGTGAATATGTTATGTTATGTGGCAAATAGGAGCTGAATGCCAAAGCCTGATGACAGAACATGATTCAAGTCCTCCTGCAGAAGCCCCATCATGTAGGGAAGGCAGGGCTGCAGGGCTGGGGGATGAGAAGCCCCTGGTTCTCACTGAGGACTCCTACTTGACCTCTGCTTGTTTACGGGAAAGAGGAGGGGACATCTTGTCACATTTACTGTTTACTATTTTTTTTTGTTTCATGCTTTCATTTCATCTTTTACTTTGTATAAAGTGAGAGACATTTTTTTTTCTTTGTGAATATTTAGCCCAAATCAGTATTTCTTCCTATCTACTCCAGGAAATACTGGAAGAAAATTCTTCATATTTCTTTTAAATAATAATTTTAAATTCTTTTTGAAGGCCTGGGCTGTGTTTATTATTGAAAATTTAGAGGAAAAAAAAACTGCCCATTATCCAGGATTCAGAGATAACTTATCATTTATGATTTGGACGACCAGGATAAATCTGTATAGGTCGTGATGTATTATCTTTTAATTTATATTGCTGGATTCAATTGCTAATGCTTTCAGGATTTTTACATGTGTATTCATGAGGAATTTGGGTCTGCAGCTTTATATTTGTATATTTCTGGTTCAGTATCAAGGTAATGCTGCCCTTACAAACTGAGTTGGGATATGTTTCCTCCTCTTCTGTATTCTGGAAAAGACTGTGTAGAATTGATATTATTTCTCCCTTAAATGTTAGTAGAATTAGCCAGTGAAAACATCTAGTCATAACGTTTACATTATTGAACATGTTTGACTACACATGCAATTACTTGTTATAGATTTATACAGAATTTCTACTTCATGAGTCAGTTTCAGTAAGATGTGTTCTTTCATGATATTCCCACAATATCCTTTTAATTTCTGTCAGATTGGGAGTGATGACCCCTCTTTTATTGTTGATTTTGATGATTTGTATCTTCTGTTTTTATTTTATTGATTTCCATGCTGATTTTTATTATTTCCTATCTTCTGCTTTCTTAAGGTTTCATTTCTTTTTCTAATTTCTTAAGGTGAACGTTGAGGTAATTGACTTGCAATATTTCTTCTTTTTTAATATAGATATTTAGCATTATGAATTCTCATAACCACTGCTTTAGGTGCATCTCATAATATGTTGTTTTGTTTACTTTAAGTTTATAATGTTTTCAAATTTCCTCTTTGATTTCTTCTTTTGTCCATAGGTTATTTAGAAGTGCATTGTTTAACTTCCAAATTTTTGGAGATTTCCCAAGTTTCTTTCTGTTGATGATCTCTATTTTAACTATCGTGGTCAGAAAACATCTTTTAAATAATCTTAATTGTTTTGAATTTATTTAGATTCATTTTATGACCTAGCATGTAATCTATCCTGAAGAATGTTTCACGTGCACTTAAAAGTATATGTATGCTGCTGCTGGGTTGGAGGCTTTAAGTCTTCTCTACCCTTATTCACTTTCTGCTCAGTCATTTGGTCAATTATCAAAAGTTGGGTGTTAAACTTCTAACTATAGTTGTGGAATTGTCATTTTCTTCTTTCATCTCCGTCACTTTTTGCTTCATATATTTGGGGCTCTGTTGTTAGGTGTGTATATGCTTATAATTATTATATCTTCCTGATTTATTGACATTTTTATCATTCTGAAGTACCTCATTTCGTCTCCAGTATATTTCTTGTTTTAAAGTCTATTTGTCTGCTATCAATAGAGCCATTACAACTTTCTTATGGTTACTGTTTATGTAGTAAATATTTTCTCTCTTTTTTTTTACTGTTCCTCTATTTTTATCTTTGAATCTAAAGTTTGTCTCTTATAGACAACATATTATTGAATATTCTTTTATATTCAGTGTGAGAATTTATGCCTTTTCATTGGATGATTAGTAATGTAATTTAATGTAATTTTAATTTAATGTAATTATTGATAAGATTAGATTGTCTATCATTTTGCTATTTAATTCTTATATGTTGCAGATTTTTTCTGTTCTGTTGCTCTTTTACTGTCTCCTTTTGTTTTAAACAAATATTTTAAAACAAAATGACATCTTCATTCTCTTGATGATTTTTTAAATGTATTTTATTAAAGATTGCTCTAGGGATTAAAATATACATTTTATCTGGTAACAATAGAGTTCTATTTGATGCTGACTTCACTCCAGTAAAGTATACCAACTTTGTTCCAATGTAACTCCATTTCACCTCTTCCTTATGCTACTATTTTTTATATGTTATCCGTATATATGCTATAAGCTTTAAAATAACACTGTTTTTAAGCTTATAACACATATTATAGAATATTATGGGGTTTTTTAATTAAGAAAAGAAATAAATTTATAAGTTCTTTATATTTACCCACATATTTACCATTTCTTGTGATCCTCTTTTCTTCTTTGGATTCAAGCTACCATCTAATGTCACTTCTTTGCACAAAGCAAGCTTAATCTGCAGAATCTGTGTCTTCTGCAGTGTATGGCCACTAATGTCTGCTCAGTTTTTGTTTGTCTTTAATTCTTACGTTTAATTTTTAGCCTGGCTCCCTAAGGGTTGTCCCTCTGTCTGCATAGTTTAGTGTTCAGTCAGTGATTGGGCTGAGACTGTGCTCAAATACCTTAAGCTTATAAAATCCATCCTTTGCTGATGGATCCTTGTGTGGGTTGAGGAATGCATTCCAAGTTCAGTCAGTTTTCAAGCCTGCCTGACTTTTATTTTCTTCCAGGGTCTCTTGGCTCTAACTTGTACATACACATAGTTTCCTGGTCAACCAGGGATGCATGAGGAGCTTATATAGCTTTTCTATGGCTCTGTCATTTCTAAGATTTCCCCGTTAAATTTCTAGCTCGTCAGCTGCCCACTCCACCAGGACTGCAATCTCAGTCAAGCAGAGCTGTGAGTTTTCCTTTTCAATTTCTACTGAGTTTGCTGCTTTTACTGACATCACTGCTGGGTGTGTGTTTTCACCTTCCACTTCAAGTCAAATTCACCCCCTTCTGACAGGGAGGCTTCTGGTTTTCAAAGCCAGTATTGCTCTGGTAAAATTGCTAGGCTGCCTGTGCTGGTGGCCCAGGGGAGAGAGCAGCTTCAGGTAGGAAGGCCACAGATTCTCATCAGTTTTACATACAATTTTATCAGCTTTTCATGACTAATTACTTCTCAGTTTGTTGTTTCCCTTTGATTTCTAAAGCCCTAAAATTATTGCTTTTTACAATATTTCCCAGTTTTATATTTTATTTTGGGGGGATGAGAATTTGCTAACCTCTTCACTCTACCATAACCATAAGTCTCACCCAATATATATGCTTGTGAAATGCCATTACGCTGTGCATCCTGTTTCATATACTGAAAAGTCTGTCTGTTCTAGATTTTCAGTTTGATTCATACATTCGATAACTTGGCTTCTTTCTGTTGATTTTCTATATTCCCAAATTGAACTTTGGGGATCATTACCTCCTTTGACCTACAATCCCTTTATAAACTCAGAGAAATATTAAATATTGCGCAGTCAGGAGACTCCTGACTTGGGGCCGTTAAGCTGTGAGGATGGGAGAAAGTAGTACGAGGGACAAGGAGGAGTAATTAACACATTATTTTTAATATTTAAGAAACACCACACAGAAATTGTACCAGAGATAAGGCTAAACTAACTACAATATCTCCTTTCTAAGTCTTGGGCTGGAATTACTTTGACTCAAAATAAGAATTCTGGTAATCTTATGCGGATCAGAGGTTTTTGTTGGTAGTTATAAATAGCACTGGTTAACAAAAGTAGGAGGGTACGCCAATTATTACCTAATAAAGCAGTTTATTTTAAACATGGGTGTGGGCTCAAGGGAACAAAGTAACAATCACAGGGACCCTTGGAGATAAAACATGAAAACCTTCACATGGCCCAGGCCTCCTCCCTGGTTCAGAGGAGGGAACCGAAAGGCAGTTCTATAGGCTACATGGCAAGTTACTAGCAGGACCCAAACCTACATCTGTGGGCAACTCAGCTTACCCTTTAAGACTAGAAACGTATTATGGCACAGAGTACACAGCCACTGTCAATTAATTGCTATGAGTTAAATAATATAAAATATAGACCAGTGTTATCTAACAGAACTTTCTGCAATGATCCAAATGTTCGTATCTATACTGTCCAAAATGGTAGCCACTAGTCATATGTAGCTGTAGAGTACTTGAATCGTGGTTAGTGATATTGAACAACTGAATTGAATTTTTATTTAATTATAGTGGCTAATGTTTGGGAGAATGAAGATATGGACATTTGTGCCATTCATAAAATTAAATGCCTCCTCTAAACTATTCAAAGTATAAGGCAGTTCTTTTCAAACTTTAAAACACAGAACCCCTTCTTTAAAAAAGAAAATATTGTCCCCATACCAATTTAAAATGTAAAATAGTGGAGCTTACAGCAGGGTGGAGTGGAGCCCAGCTGCTCTCTCCTTTACTTTCCACCCTTATCAATTCTCACCTGTCTGACCCACCTGGGCTCTTGGGCACCTCCTCAAAACCCTAAGACTGCACTGAGCATGGTGTAAAAATCAACAACAACAACAACAAAAACACAAAAGAAGAGCGCATCAGTATGTAATTTCTCTAACAAATATTTACTGAGTGGCCACTGGGAACCAGGCACTGGTCTAGACACAGGAGTTGCACAGGAAATATGGGAAAAGACAATAATATTTACCAATAACAGCCAGATGCTGTCCATATCTTATCCCATTTTGTTATCGTGTTAGCCTATGAAGTAATTACAATCCTCATTTCACAATTCAGTACACTAGACTTTGAGAGAGAAGTAGTTCACCCAAAAGCACATATGCACTGATCAGGAGGAGCTGGGGCTCAGGTCTCCTTCACCCAAAGCTGTGTTATGCCCCTCCGGGGCTCACCATCCAGAAGGGAAGGCTGTCATGTCCCCAGAGGCTCAAGTGAGCTCCTTTGGGGACTAGAAATGTGAAAATAATATTACTCTATGACGGTTAAATGTCAATGGATCAAAGAAGAGATACTCAACAAGTAATCCCCAGGCCTAGAGGCTTCTACCATCACCAGATGGAATATATTAAATGTCTCGATAAAGTCATCAGATGAGGGCAGGAGATGGGTCAGTCATGAAAGGACAGGAAAGGCGAGGCCAAGACAGATAAAGACAAGGTAGACATGAGCACAGTCGGGGACTGGAACTTGGTGGAGGAATATTTCTAACTCAGACGCAGACTCCCAGGGCCCCCAGCTGTGAAATAAATACTTCCATGTGACATTATGATATATTAAGAAATATATATTTGGTCTTCATTCCCACCCAGTTTCTGGAAAGAGCTCCTAAAACCCATGTAATTTTCTGAGTGACAGGAGCATGCTTTGTTATCATATTCAGTCTCAGTCCCCAGTTCCTGACACAGGAGCTTCTAAGGCCCTTGGTATCTCTGGAGTGTAAGAGGGTTCCCTAGAAGGCTGGACCAAGACATGATTCAACCCCACTGCCCAACCTCCAGGAATGGACAGGGGCTGGAGATTGAGTTAATCGCCAATGGCCAATGATTTAATTAATTACGCCTACATAAAGGAACCCCCATAAGAACCCTGAATGATGGGGTTTGGACAGCTTCCAAGATGGGGAACATCAAGGTGCTGGAAGGGTGATGAGTTCAGAAAAAGCATGGAAGCTCTGTGGCCCCCACCCCCCATCATACCTTGCCCTATGCATCTTTTCCATTTGGCTGTCTGACTTCATTCTTTAAATTAACCCATAATATTAAGTGAACTGTTTTCTTGAGTTATGTGAATTCTAGCAAATTATCACACCTGAGGAAGGGTTTGTAGAAACCCCTGATTAATTAATAGCCAGTCAGACAGAAGTGTAAGAGGTCTGGACATACAATTGCTCTGACGTGGGAGAAGTCTTGTGGGACTGAGCCCTTAAACTGGGGTCTAACTCCAGGTAGTTGGTGTCAGAATTGAATTAAGTTGTAGGAGTTGCCTATAGAGAATTGGAGAATTGCTTGGTATGGAAAACTCGTACATTTGGTGTCAGTAGTGTTTTGGGTAGAAATGGATCATAGCAATCAGCCTTTTGAGTCTGAAGCCAGAGAATCTTCTAATCTTCCAACTTCCCAGGTTCTGTGTCCTGGCTCACTATGCCCTCTTTCATGGTTCACCTGCAAGAGAAAGACATGCTAGCTGTTGGACACTTTCTCTCCTCCTTGGCGAGGCCTGTCATTGCAGTGCTTCCAGAACGCCCTGACCACTGACCCAGGCCACCCAATCATGGTTCTACTTTTTTTCACCCTAAGGAGCTCTTTCCAACCCCAGAGAAGAGTGGGAGCTGATGAGCAAGTCCATAGCTTGAGAGGTTCTATCCTTGGTTAGGGATTTCTAATGGTGAATTTTAAAAGTAGCTACTTACACTGACATGGTTTTTCATCAAGTTTTGACCACAGGGAGCTGACTGAACATTGAGATGTGAGATTCAGGTTTGAGTAACAGCAGAGCTCACTGACTCTGCACGGGTCCAGAGGTTAGATGTTGTTAACTATTATAAATATGCTGAAAAAAATTAATGAAAACTATAATGACAATGACTCAATGTATGGAGTCTCAATAGAAACTACAAAAAGGAACTAAATGGGACATTCGTTTTTGGTATGATGGAGTGAGGAAGTCAATATATCCTCTCCCAGAAATTATAAATCTTGACAAAACAGTCAAAACAAAACATTTACTTCTTAATACTGAGGAACCCTTTGTTCAAACAGATGTACAGTTGGGAACTCACCTAGTAAATGGATAAAGTAGAAACCTCTGAGGATGAAGCAGATCACCATTCATACCCATCCTGACTTGCATCCTCTAATCGGTCTACAGAACCCCTTTGAGGGCCATGACAGTGAACCAATAAACTGGCATTTTGGAGTTCACCCCAGGTTTCATGGCCTCTAAAGCTGAGGGTCAGGTTCTGGATTATTTAGTAATAATCCCATCCCCAGCTTACCTTGATTTAGCTCAGTGGATATGACTAGAACCAATACCCCCAGAAGCTTTTTTAGAAATTTGTGGAGACTTGAGCTTATCTAATGATTAGGGGATATTGCTGGCCCTCAGTGGGTAAGAACTAGAGGTGCTGGGCTTGCTAAAATATGCAGGACTGTGCCCCACAGTAAAGAATTGTCCTGCATCCCTTGCAATTCTTGAATACCCTTTCAGTCATTCATTAGGTAAAAAACCTGTTTACATATGAACCTAGAACCAAACTCGCTTTACATATAAACAAAGGTATTTTTTACATCGTTTTACTATACCCTGAATGGCTAGGAATGAAACTACTATATAAATGAAAGTAAATTGTACTTTATTTTTTTTTAACTTCACCAAAAATTGTTCATCATTTCAGAAAGTCTGATCACTAATAGTACCGTGGTTGTAATAAAATACCTTGCATCAGTCTGCATTTTCTCCCTAATTCATTGTGGCTCCTAATGCAATCACGTCAAATATTTACCTATTGAAATATATATTACTTTATCATAAGTTACTTTCCTTTTCTTCTCTAGGGCTTCGTATTGATATATTTTCAAATTACATGTGAGGTCAATTACCTTACCTATGAATTTCATGATTAAGGGCATTATAAAAATACTTCTTAGAAAAAGAGGGTGTTGAGTCTGGTCTGACAGAGCTAACAATCGCCAATTAGACAATATTCTTATCACTTCTTCCTTCTCTCTCCTACTTTCATTCAATATGGGGACCCAGTTAAAACATTAACTAATAAGAGAAAATATGGAGCGAGTACAATTCGATGCCAAAGTGAATGGTTCAGATGGGCATCTAGGAAGAATTTTTTGAAAAGATTGCATAGTGGAGGCTGAAGTAATTAGGGACATTTCATGGAAATGGGACTTCAACAGGACTTTGATAGGCAAATAGGACTTGGAGGACAAAGAAAGGGATCCCCTCCCAGAGCTTGGCACACAGGGAGGACACTATGCAAATTCACTGAATGCGAAGAGGAGAGCATTTTAACCCAGACACTGTGCAGCACACGCCAGGCAAACACAAAGGGACATGGGGCTGTCATGCACGCTCTGCTCCTAAGCAGCTCCGAGGGATTTCATCAGTTAGTTATGGATTTCGTTGTTACAGAGCTTTGATGATTTATGTTTATCATCACAGCTTGTCACCGCTAAGAAATAAATGTTTAATTTTCTAATTTAGAGACACTAAAAGTGATAATATCAGTCATTCATTTAAATATAAAGATTGAAGATCCTGGTAGTAATAGTAGAAGACACTTGGTTTGTAATAAATTACTGCTTTTTAACAATTAACGTTTCCAAACACAACGCTTTGAAGGTTCTGTACTTGGGCCAATGGCATTAAGGCTCTAACTAGCTAGACCACCATATCTGGATGATTCTGACTGCAAATATAAAACAAACGCAAAGTGAAATTGATTTTTAAAATAAGTTCATTTATAATGTCCCAGAAGAGATTCCTAGAAATAAAGCAGTTTTAGGGCTAGTAAAATAAGCGATTCAATACAATTTTCAAAGATCCTGGCTCTTTCCATCTCTCTTCTCAGGGATCTTATTGTTTCAGCATGCCCTCTGAGGCTGGCTCCCTTCGTGGTCCTAGAGATGGCTGCCACAGCTGCAAACTTATGCACAGAAGTCCAGAGATAGAAAACAGAAGACTTGTGTCTTGGTTACCTTTTCAAGCTTGAAACCAATCCTCCTAGAAAACCCAGAGAAGGTTTTCCCTCAAATTTTATTGGACAGAATTGCATTACATGTCCCCATTTGAACCAATGACTTGGCAAAGGGAATGACCAATGTGTTGGGTTTGGTCCAATGAATACTCTTCCTGTGGAGCTGAGAAGGGGTCCATCCTCCACGGAAAGAGATGGCCTCTGGACAGAGTGAAAAAACCAGGCTCTGGCAGCAAGGAGGACGTAGGGGAAGGCTGAGGAGGAGGCAACAACAGTGTCTACCACAACCTGGATTTCAAATTGTTTTCTACAGCAGTGCTCCCCAGCCTTTTTGGCACCAGAGACCAGTGCTTCTATGAGAATCTAATGTCTGATGATCTGAGGTAGAGCCGAGGTGGTGATGCTACCTCTGGGGAATGGCTGCAAATACAGATAAACCTTTGCCCATTTGCCCACCACTCACCTCCTGCTGTGCGGCCTGGTTCCTAACAGTCCACAGACAAGTGCTTGTCTGCAGCCTGAGTTTGGGGACACCTGTTCTATGGAGCATTCTTCAGAACTGCAGGAAAAAGCTCTTTGGTCAAATAAGCTTGGGAAAGGGAACACTAGATCAGCTCCCTGGAATTTCACATTGTCATCACTGTACTAAAGACGCTGAGAGAGCCTGGTACTTTATGCTTAACCCAGAAATTTCCAGATGTATTTGACCATGTAAACTTTTGTTTGTGAAAATCTATGAGCAATCCAACAGAAGTTATGTTCCATGAAATATCTGTTTGTGAGACACTGGGTTGCATCCTGGATATTCGTTAAGCTTTCAAAGCAATATTTTATGTTGGATTTATGTGTTTAATTTTAAGTTTTATGCGCAAATTCATTTATAAGTAGAATTTTAAACAGTTTTATTTCAGCATGTTTTGCCACTTTTTTAAAAAGGACATAAAAATGTTGCAGAATTCATTTGTTCCCTTCTCTGAAACAGAAAAGGCGTGGTGGCTATTGTAGGCTGGAGACTGACTTATTTGCTGAAACTAGATCTGGTGAAAAGATCTAGATTCTAGATCCATTGTTTTCATTACTTAGCCTTTGGAGCAAACAAAAGTTAATTCGTTGGCCAGGGTGAGTTCCAGATAAGATGTCCAGCCTTTCTATTATTTTGTTTTGCCACAGAACATAGGGACAAGAACAATCCAAAGAGACTGTCCAAGTCACATGATATTTAAACCACCCCAAGGGCAACATAATAGTTAATAGTTTCCCATAGTGAGGGGTTGTGGCCTCACTGAGGTCACTAACCAATTAGAAAAGTTTTAACTTCGGAAATTGTCCCAGATGCCCAAACTGAATCTTCTATAACTCACTTAGTAAATGTATTGACTATTCATTATATGTACAAGGCCTTAGGCATTTCAAAAGTGAAAAAACCAGAAACGTGGTCCTTGTTTTAACATGTACACTATCTAGTTGGTGTCGAGATACAAGTCCAAATATTAAAATGATAATAGGATAGCTAAACAATACAATGCAATATCACAAGAAACATCCCAGACAGTATTAAGACTACATGAGACACCCTGAATTTTTGTTTTGCCACTAGAACACAGGTGTCATGAAAACCACCGCTAAATCTAAGCCAAAGGGAAAAGGAAAAGACTCATATCAACATCATTGTCATTGGACACATAGATTCGGACAACCTACCACTACCTACCAATACCTAACTATCACTACCTAAAACTACTTAGCACGACTTGCTCTCTGTGGCTGGATCAATGAAAGAACTATCGAAAATTTAAGAAGGAGGCTGCTAAGATGGGAAAGGGCTCCTTCAAGTATGTCTGGGTCTTAGATAAACTGAAAGCTGAACATGAGCGTGGTATCGCTTGCTATGGAAATTCAAGAACCAGCAAGTATTATGTGATCATTGCTGATGCCCCGAGACACAGAGGCTTTATCAAAAACATGATTATGGGCGCATCTTGGGCTGACCGTGCTGTTCTGATTGTTGCTGCTAGTTTTGGTGGATTTAAAGCAGGTGTCTCCAAAGAAGGGCAGACCCGTGAGCGGCCCTTCTGGCTTACACAATGGATGTGAAACAGCTAATTGTTGGTGTTAAGAAAAAAAGGATTCCACTGAGTCACCCTAGAGCTAGAAGAGATAGGAGGAAATTGTTACGGAAGTCAGCATCTACATTAAAAAAATTAGCTACAACCTTGACACAGTAACATTTGTGCCCATTTCTGGTTGAAATGGTGACAACTTGCTGGAGCCAAGTGCTAACACATCTTGGTTCAAGGAATGAAAAGTCACCCTTAAAGATGGCAATGCCAGTGGTCCACATTGGTTGAAGCTCTGGGTTGCATTGTGCCACTAGCTCATCCAAATGAGAAGCCCTTGCATCTGCCCCTCCAGCATATCTGGAAAACTGGTGGTAGTGATGCTGTCTGTTGGGCTGCATGGAGACTGGGATTCTCAAACCAGCATAGTGGTCACCTTTGCTCCAGTCAGAGTTACAACTGAAAAAGTCTGTTGAAATGCACCAGGAAGCTTTGAGTGAAGCTCCCCCTGGGGACAATATGGGCTTCAGTGTCAAGAATGTATCTGTCTGGGGATCGTGGTGGAGGGAATGCAGTTAACATTAATATGATGGCTAAGTGGAAGGCCAGGGGAGAGAAGGAGCAATTGGGGAGATCGGTTTATGAACATTATAGATGTCTAACCGATGTGCTGTATACTTGAAACTAATTTAAATAGATAAATTTATATATTTAAAAAAAAAAAAAGAATGTATCTGTCAAAGATGTTTGTCATGGCACTGTGGCTGGTGACAGCAAAAATGACCCACCAATGGAAGCAGCTGGCTTCACGGCTCAGGTAATTATCCTGAACCATCCAGGGCAAATCAGTGGTGGATATGTACCTGTGCTGGACTGTCACACAGCTCCACTACTTGAAAATTTGCTGAGCTGAAGAAGACTGACCATTGTTCTGGGGAAAAGCTGAAAGATGACCTGAAGTGTTTGAAATCTGGTGATGCTGACATCGTTAATATGGTTCCTGGCAAACCCATGTATGTTCAGAGCTTCTCTGACTCTCTTCCTCAGGGCTGTTTTACTGTTTGTAACATGAGACAGACAGTTGCTGTGGGTGTCGTAAAAGCAGTGGACAAGAAGGCAGCTGGAGCTGGCAAAGTCACCAAGTCTGCCTGGAAAGCTCAGAAGGCTAAGTGAATATTATCCCCAATATCTGCCACCCCAGTCTTAATCAGCGGTGGAAGAACAGTCTGAGAACTGTTTGTCTCAGCTGTACATATATGGGTAATAGTAAAAGACTGGTTAATGATTATAATTCATCATAAAACCTTCAGAAAGAAAGGAGAATGTTTTGTGGACCATTTGGTTTTTTGTGTGTGGCAGTTTTTAAGTTATTGGTTTTCAACATCAGTACTTTTTAATGGAAACGACTTGACCAAAAATCGGTCACAAAATTTTGAGACTCATTAAAATAAAGTTTAATGAGGAGGGGAGGGAACGTCCTTATTTTCTTTTGTCCAGTCTTCACTAGAAATAAGAAACAGGTTACAAATAATTGTACAAGAACTTCTCACATTTTTTAGTTGGCAAGAGCCCCCACTTAACCTATGGTTTTCTTTTGGAGCATCTTCATATGAAAATTCTTATAAACTGCAAATAAGTAATTATATATGTACACACATATATTATAATCAATACTAAGCTCCCTGTTCATGACAAAAAAAGCTTTTATATACATAGCATGGGTGCAGAAGCAAATACAAATCTATTCCTAGTTTATATGAAAAAATGCAGGGAATTTTTAAGCCATAGGAAAATTGAATGTTTTGTTGTTGTTGTTGTTGTTGTTGTCATTTTAAGATTTTTAGATACAGAGGTAGAATGGAAATGCTCACTAGGAACTTCTCTTTCCTTTGGCCTTGAAGCCCATGCCTTGCTCAATTTCAATGATGCTCCCAGGAATTTTTCCCAAGTGCAGGACTTTCTGGAAAGGAACTTTGTTTTATTGTTGTGAAGTTTGGGCCCAGATTGTTCCAGCTCCACCAGGTACTCCCCAGGAGAATGGAGTCCTGGAACTTCCAAGTTTACCCATGAAGGATCCCTCATGCTATCTACTCTCAGAGAGAATCTCTTCCATCCTCTCTCCTTAGTGGACCAAACCTTCCAAACCTAGCCTCTCAGGGCCAAATCCAAGAGTTATATTTGTTCCTGGCAATCTTTCGCTTATGAATGGTGCAAAAGTACTGGTAGTTGAGGAGCTCTGCGAATCTCTGGACTGTTCCTTTATGAGATATGATAGCTCAGAGTTGGAAGTGAAGATAGTAATTTATGAGAACCACAGTGGGGAAATGGCGAAATTATGTTCTCTTTAGATCCAAAATAGGTGAATGGCTTCTGCTTCATGTTGCAATTGCATGTCTAGAAATGATAGTTGTTTCTCATTTGGTATAACTACAGCTATAAATGGTATGAAAACACAATTTAATGAACTTCTTGTTGAGGTAGAAAAAAGAAGAGGTAGTGGCTGATGCCACCAAAACATAATGGAGTCCCTCAGTTTTTGATAGAATTTCATTAAAGAAGCTGAACCCTGGTGCCTGTTACATAGCCCTCTGCTTATAAAAGTATAAAAATACTCCTTGGCATGAAGGATGCTGTCCTTCTTGGCCTTCAGATGGCTGGCTGATCTAGTAGTTTGTACAGATGTAGATGTCATCTTTTGTCCAAAGAGAGATCATCAAATGAAGGAGATAAAAGGGTATTAACTTCTTGTTTACACTAGAAACACACATGCAAGCACACGGAAATTACAACGGGAAGAGAAAACCATGTTTATAGAGAGAGTTCTATGGGCCAGACACTGTGCTGAGCACACCACATATTATCTCATTTAATCCTTGAATTCATAAAGTATATGCTATTTTTGGCATTTTTTAGATATTAAAACAAGATCAGAGAGGTTCAGTAACTTATCCAAGGCCACACAGCTCAGAGATAGAAGGGCTGTTTCAAGCCTAAGTTTGTCTCTAAAATTCATGCTTTTTTTCTATCATACCATGTTGATATGGCTTATGTGGAGGTTGAATATTATGACCCAATAATTATGAGGGACTATAATGGGAATTAGCCCTGTAAGATTTAACCAGCTCAATGTGGTGAAAATATAATGGGAAATGCCATGAAATCAACTCATGAGGATCCTTGGTCAATCAAAGTTTTTCTGCTCTTGAACATGAGAAAATTATCCCCTCTCAGAAAAATTGAGATCAGGGATTAGTTTCTCCCAAACACTTTTGAGGCTGTCAGTGAAGGTGATAGACAAATCTCTGCTCCTATACCTATCATCCTCTCTGATGTTCAGTACACTGGCACCATGGTGCCAAGAGGTACACAGAGGTCCAAGAAAAACCTACAATTTAGAAATGGATCATCATCAACAAAAGCTGAAAAAGACTTTGTATTTCATGCTCAATAAACAAAAAACAATGTACTCATATAAGATAACCTATTTGCTTCTTACTACTCTCAAAGAATGAGGTTAATTTAGCATTCAAGCACCTGATTGCCTGCCAACAAGTATTAGGACTGAGAACCCCTCAAAAAGGAAGTGGAGCCAGAAGCCATGCAGAAGAGAGGACCCAAGCAGGGCAGGAGAAGGGACAGAACCTGACTCTCACTGCAAGGAGAACGAAATATTTTTTTAAAGAGACAAGACACTACTCTTTGTCAGACTAGTGTATGATTTAAAGATTGCTTGTAGTGAGTTTTGGTAAGGCCAAGCGATATGGGCACTCTCACATACTATTGGTGAAGGAAAATTAATAGAGCCTTTTGGAAGGTAATTTGGGAATATGAATGAGAAGAGTGTGTTATATGTCAGAGATTCTCAAACTTTAGCATGCATCAGAACCACCTGGAGGCTCATTAAAACACAAATTTCTGGGCCTCACTCCCAGAGTTTCTGATTTGATGGTATGAAATGGAGTCTGAGAATTTGCACATCAACAAGTTTCCAGATGATGTTGATGCTGCTAGTCCAGGAAGTACACTCTGAGGACCACTGGTATAAGTATTTAGGGGTTTGGCTCTGATCCTCAACAGCCGCGTAACTTGTAGAAGTTTTGCTTAACCTCTCTGTCTCAGTTTTGTTTTTCACTTATTAAAAATAGGGACAATAATATGCCTACCACACATAATTGTTTTAAGAATTAAATGAATTAATATATATAAAGTGCATATAGGAAGTGTGTGGGAAATGTTAGCTTGATAAATGCTATAATTTAAAATGCCTGTTCCTTTTGACTTGACAATTTCATGTCTAAGTATATATCTTAAGAGAAATATTTACATTACAACTTAGATGTAATAAATTCATCAAAAAATACAAGTTAACCAAACTGACTGAAGAAATAGAAAATTTATTCAGCTCTATATCCTTTAAAGTAATCAAATTTACAATTAAAACGTTTCCCAGAAAGACAACTCCAAGCCCAGAAGCCCTCATTGGTGTCTTCTATTACATATTTAAGGAAGAAATAATACAGTAGGTCCTCACTTAACGTGATCAGTGGGTTCTTAGAAATCGCAACTTTAAGCGAAACAACAATAACGAAACCAATTTTACTACAGGCTAATTGATATAAACAAGAGTTAAGTTCCTACAGCATATTCTTGATAACAAAAACATCTCCGAACTTCTAAATAAAAACCTAAAGCACTTCTAATATTAAATATTAAAATTAATGTGAGCTATCCATACATTTAAGAAAAATTAATAGAAACAAATAAGATCGTTATTTTCTAGCCTGGTGGCTGGGGGCAGGGAGGCCTCTCCCAGCAGCTCAGGGCACGAGGTGGGAACCCACTCTGGACAGGACGCCCTTCCATTGCTGGGCACAGTTACACACACACGCCCACACTCAGACTGGGACAATGTAGACACAGCAGTGCACACCTTTAGGGTGTGGGAGGAAACTAGAGGACCCAGAGAAACCCCACACAGATATGGAGAGATTGTGCAAACTTTACCCAGATAGCACCTCTGGCCGGAAATCGATTTTTTTTCTCATCAATGTTGTAACAAAATAACATTGAATGAAATGACCTCATTCAAGGACTGCTGTACAAATATTGCACAAACTCATATTACAGGAGAAGAGAACATTTTCATTTTATGAGTCCTACATGATACTGATACCAAACCTAACAAGAATATCACAAGAAAATTATAGACCAATATCCTTCATTAATATAGATGCAAAAATCTTTAGCAAATCAAACCTAGCAAATTAGAAAAATGATAATATATCATGACCAAAATTTGTATTAGTTTCCTATGGTTGCTATAACAAATTACCACCAACTTGGTAGCTTAAAACAACAGAAATTTTTTCTCTGTCAGTTAATGTATTACTTGCAGAGTATAAAATGGTACAAATATTAGAAAACTCTTTGGCAATTTCTTTTACAGATACATATCTATCCTATGACCCAACAATTCCACTTGTAAGTATGCCCAAGAATATAAAAACATGTCCACAACAAAACTTATACAAAAATGATTATACTAGCTTTATTTAAAATAACCTCAAACAGGAAACCTAAATGTCCATCAACAAATGACTAAACAAATTGTGTTATATTTACTTGATGGAATATTATTCGGCAATTTAAAAAATTACTGGTATTCCCAACATAGGCGACTCTTATAAACATTATGTTGCACCAAAGAAGCCAGACATAAAAGGCTACAAACTGTATAACTTTATTTATATGAAATTCTAAAAAGACAAACCTAATATGTAATGATAAAAATCAGAACAGAGGCTGCTTCTATGTGCGTGGGGGTATCGACTAGAAAAGAGAATAAGGGAACTTTCTGGAGTGATGGACATGTTCTGTTTCTTGATTTGGGTTTTATATACATGATGTATACAGTTCACAAAACTCTTTGAACTCTACACTTACGATCTCTGCATTTTACTGTTCATGAATTATGTTAATACAAGAGAAATTTAATCATACATTTACAACTCAAACATGGCACCTGCACATGAATTCAACCAAATCTTGCACATCTCGTTTATAATTTAAGGTTTACAGGCTTCGATTAATTTAGATTAATCTTGCAACTAAAAGGGAAAGCTTGTTACGTGATAGCATTTGCTTAGAGAACTGAGATCTTTCAAAGCGGAGTTCTCAGGACCAGCTACTGCATGTAAGAGAAATAAATGGAAGACAAAACCAGAGGAAGGCAAAAGCCTGAAATGTTTAAAGTTTGTCTTCTCAATCTTGTCTGCCTTCCAACATGCTCTGTGTGAATTGGACCCACCACAAGAGATCTTTCTAAGAGCAATTTTGTCACTAAGAAATTCCACCTTCCACAAAACATTACAATTCTTTGCTGCATTAATAAAGATTGCCTTTCCCCCACTTTCCAATTACTTGTTCCTCATTTCCATCTGAGATCTCATTAGAATGGTCTTTAAAATATCCATTTCTACCAACATTCTGTTCATGCTTGCTTGTGTTAAGAAGATGGAAGCTTTCTCTCCAGCTCTTTCTTTCTCAATCCTCACTAAAATGGCCTTCAACATTTCATATTTCTAATATGCACATCAAACCTCTTCCAGCTTCTACCCATTAGCTAGTTCTAACGCCCCTTCTATATTTTTAGGTACTTGTTACAGCAACACCTCACTTCTTGGTACCAAAATTTATTAGTCTGAGCAGGTTGCTATAACAAAATACTATAGACTGGGTGGCTTATTCAACAGAAATTTATTTTCTCATAATTTTGGAGGCTGGAAAGTACAAGATCAAGGTCTGGCAGGGTTCGGTTTCTGGTGAAGCCTATCTTCCAGGTTTGCAGATGTCTGGCCACCTCCTTGCTGTGTCCTCACAGGGTGGGGTGAAAGAAGTGAGAGGGAAGAGAGCTCTCTGGCATCTTCTTACAAGAACCTTAATCTTACTGGATCAGGGCTCTACCCTTATGACCTCATTTAACCTAAATTATGTCCATAAAGGCCCTCTCTCCAAATATAGCTACACTGGAGAAAAGTGCTTCGATATAGAATTGGGCAAGATTCACAGGGGATGGGGACAAATATTCAGTCCATAACAGCATCTTTGTGTGAAAAAATTCAGCAGCAGTCTGAAAAAGTCTGAAAAAGTAGGAATGTACTAAATACATTGTAATGCATTAAGTCAGTATTTTAGTTCTTTTTCCCTTTATTTTCATTTGATCTAAATTTCCCTGTTAGATTTGTGTTGCTTATCCAAGTTGACTAGATGAATGCTTGCTAGATCAAATGATACTATGCAAGGCTTTAAAATGCCTACCTCCAGGCAGCCATAAGAAAGATGGCTTCTAAAGACTGGCAAGTATGGCAAACTTGGCTTATTTTTCAAATGTAACTTAGATTGTTTGTTCCTTTGGGATATGACTTTGCAGCCAAAAATATAAGAGATGAACCTATTTTTAGGCAAGTGATACCTATTTCTAGCATATTCATTATTCGCGGAACAAAACTACATTCGTCTATCCTTATTTATATACAAATACGGCATCTTAAATGTTCCAAGAATTCTATACCAGTGTGCAAGTGGTGCTAATGACTTGTCATATTATCTCCTCTGCCCTGGGCATCATGTCAACTGCTGGGAGTACGGGAGGTAAAAAACCCAGGCCCTGACCACAGAGAACTTACACTCTAGGGAGACAGACCCGTACTTTCAAGTAATTCTCCCTGGAGCAGTAAGGGGTTTGGGCAGTCATTCACTTTCTCTTACCCAGGTGGCTGGTTAGAAAGGCAGCTGTGGTCAAAGAATAGTTTGCCAAGAGAAGCTCTACCCCACAGACAGCACACTTTGCAAAAACAATCTGTGCCAAGCAGTGAAGCAATTGGATATGTGCAATAACTATTTTAAATAGAAATGGAAGTGTTGTGTTTGTTGCTTAAACATTCTTCAATTCACTCCATGATGCCTTTGAACATTGGAAGAACCATAGAAGATTCATCGAGAAAGTTATGAGGGCAGCCAGGTATCACAAAATGTACTTATAAAAGGAGAAACTCCCAGTGCCACTCTCCCCACAAAATGCTGCCTATTTGTTTTTTCTAAAACATCATTCTAATTTTCATTTTTTAAAAAAGGATGTTTCCCCTGGAGATGTTTAAAAACTGTAATTTTGCTTCTGAGGTATTTGCGAGCCTTGCCTCTGTGGTTTTGTGACATCATGAGCATCCTGAATAAAATAACATATGGCAACTCACAGGGAGACTTTGCATCTCTGCAGGACAAGTGTAATCTGAAAAGCTTCTAGGCACACAGATCAAATTTTAACACTAAAACTTTTAACAAGAGTTTTTCTATACTTAAAAAATTCACACAGAAACAAAGTCAATTCAATTTTATTACAACCAAGAATATAAAATAAATGCAATGTAATTTATTTTAGTTTTAACAGTCATTTCAAGAAGGATGCCAGGAAACTCAAAAGCGGGAAACACTCGGCTCAAAAACAGCAGCTTGTCCTGCACCCCACGGGGCAGGCCTTGCTGGGGTGCAGCCGGCTCTGTGCGCACACCTCACAGCAGAGTGTGGAAAGCATACACAGTCATCTCTATAATCATATAAAGAGGGATGCATGCAGGAAATGACTGAAAAAAGAGACAAGGACAGGTACACTTCACAAATAGGAATTATGGGAAATACAAACTAGGCAGTTTAGAAAGGATGTACTACATAACATATAAAAAGTACTTTAAATTGTTAAAAAGGACACCTTCAGTCCAGGTTTTGTGAATACTTTTAGTGTCTACACAGACAAATCTTTAAAAAAATTAAATAGTATTAATTTACTAAATATTTAGGAGATAACAGTGCATTAAGGATTTTTTTTCATATAATACATACATATCACTCCTTTGCAGTGATAGCATAAAAGAGTAAGTATGGCCTTAGGTACAACACATTTTTAAAAAATCCTAAAAACAATGAACATTGCTTTATGATATTTGTGACTATTTTTGAAGATTATGGGGACCTAAACTACTATGTTTTATATAAAATATTACTTATACTTGAATCCTTGAAGCCTCCTTTACTCTAACTGCCATTTCACTGCCTTCCTCCATTCCCTACAAAGATATCACCATAGGGAGAGTTTAGGGTTTGCAATTTACACGGAATTCTTCCTTCATTGTACAGTTTCTGCTACATAAATTTATTCAAAGCAGATTAAGCTGCAAGTCTTATTGTCAGACTATTTTTTCCTTTATCTTTAGCAGAGAAAACAGCATCATCTTAGAGGCATACAACTAGCAGTTGCTTCACAAGGAATGAGGCAAGTGAACACATAAATGTCATCCCTTTCCATTCTTAAATGTAAATTATGTTTACAAGAGCAAAAGAGTAGTGCAGAAGGCCAAAATTCTAAGTACTAAAGTTTTAAAACCACACAGATATAAAAATATACATGTCCTCGGTTTTTGTATGTTGCTGTATGAGCTACTTCATCACAAGGATTGTTTCAGCCTCACAGTATCTATCAGCCCTGTCACCAGGCTACCTTACCCTTGAGCTCGGCTGTCCTGTAATTCTAGAATCCCTTCTTCCAAACACACACTTCACCAGAAAGCTAACTCGAAACTGATTTGTAATATGGAGAGCAGAAAACCTTCACTTTGATTCCTTCCTTTCTTTCAGTAACCTCCCCTGGTTTGGGTGTTCCCATATGCTGAGGGATGTCCCCCACCCTGCATTCTCAGGAAACACAACAGTAATACATTTTTAAAGAGGAATGTGGTCATTTGGGGACCACAAAGGTAAATTTTAACCTCAAAAAGCTTCACAGTTCTCCTTTGAGGTCCCACAGTTTTAGGGCCCATAAGTGTATTAAAGGCTTTGTTCCTATATACAGGGGAAAAAGGAAATTGTGAGCCAAAATTATTTCAAAAGGTAATGGGCACCAGTGGGCCTCACCAACTCTGAGGCAAGAATACAGAAGGAAAAAGCCAGTACCTGTGTGGTGACTGGAAACCGAGTCACATGTGTAATGGGGATATCTGGCTATATCTGGGGAACACTGTACTGGGAACACCTGATGAAATCTCCTTAGTTTCTCTATCAGTTCTGTCAGTAAAATTCACTATATGCACAGAATGTAGGGTAGGCCCGTGATCATATAAGTACACATCACAAGAACTGTATACCGAAGCTGCTTATAAAATATTGAGGGGCATGGCATTTTTGTTCATGCACATATCTGGGTATGTCTTTTATTAAATGTAAGCGCCCCTTGAGGGTAAGACAGAGCTTCCATTTTCTTTCTAATTTTCTATGCCCACTTAATAGAGTGTGTTCTGCCTACTATGGGCCACTCAATTGTTGAAAGGCCGCTGTGAACATTTCAAATATACATTAATGACTGTTGTGATAATTTAATTGCTAGGTTTCTCGAAGGCAGACATAGTAACCTTCCGGTAACAAGGTTTCTTACAGAGAATTTGGAATAGTAACTCTGTCCAAGGGGGTTTAGAAGTAAACAAAAGGACCTTCGTATTCTAAGATGGCTCACTTACAAGCCAAGCATCCCAGAAGAGCTTCCTTTCATGGGCTTGATCATAAGCTTAAGTGACAGGAAGTATGCCTTGCCCTTTGTGTCTTTCATGAAGCATGGCACTGGGCACATAGAGAGGATGTAGTGAGAATCTGATGACCAAAACTCTGGACAGGGAGGCTTCGGAGCACAGGATAGAACTTTAGAGATGGAGCTACACTATGCAGAGGGCTATTAATTTTTTCATTTTAAAAAATGGAAGGGGTAAATTACCATGGAGATGATCAGAAATTCCTTCCAAGGGAGCTCATCAACTGTTTCATCTTCAGTGTCGGTGAGTGTCACCACACAGCCTTTATTCTTAATAAACATTATCATGCTGAAATCAGTAAGGTCCTTGCTGGCTACAGTATCACATCAATAGTGCAAATGCATACTGGCTTCTGTCTAAAATCTTATTTTACTTGTGTATGGACCCAGAGTATCATTACCAGGTAGATAAGTTCACAAAAAATAGTTTTAAAAAAATGCATATATCTTGCATATACAACAATCAGCTATTTTCTTCTAGCTCAGGAGAATACTTAAAACAAGGCTGGTGCTGCTAGTAGCATTCAGAAGAACACAAATTTCTTGTCCCTTACATTAGAATGGGGCTCTCAGTCTTCATTTCCTTGTGACTGGGGAGTGAGGGGTTCATTACACCGGCTGAGAAAGAACTCAGCCTCTAATTCATAGATCATGGAAATGCAAATATGCACTTTACTTGTATAGTCATATACTATCTGCCCATAGTTTTTTAGGCACAATTATTAGTTTTCTCCTAGGGGCAAAAGAAAGCATTCAGTGCAATGAAAAGAGTCTTGATAGAATTGTTTCAGTAACAACAGTAAAATTATGCATACACAATACATACCTTAAACATGAATAAAACCTAAATTTTTAACATGCTTTAAAAATAGTCACTCTATCTAACGCAAATATGAATGGAGAACACTGCTCTTTATTTCAAAAGCAGATTAATTTGCAGGCTCCTATATGAGTGCCCTTGATTACACAAGAAAGTTACTCAAGCTGACCCACATGTAAAGAAACCAACAGTTCTTTAGAGAAGCCAACTTTATGTACAATATACACTAAAAGCTTTTCCTTCAAAGGGAAGTAATACATCCTTGGATCAACATTACTCCTTAAAGAAATCCTAGTGCAGTTAATATTCTCTTCAGCTTTCTGGTGTGGGTCACCAGAGGACTATATTTCATCAAAGCTCTTGAAACCCTTTTTAAGGTAGACTTAGCTACATGAAGGTTAAATTTATAATTCTTAATTACTGAGCACTACTCAGAATAAGATGATTCAGGGAACTAAGTTCCATATGAATGATTACATAAAAATTACCACATACTTCATAGCATAAAGCATAGAAACTGCAAAGATCTAGGCTGTTTTTGGTTGTAGGTTCCCTCTGTCCCACCACTTGTCTTTTCATTAGACCTTCCCTGAAACTAGATAAATAAAAACTTAATAGTAAAGTACTTTGGGACAGTAACAGTTTCTGTCTAAAACTTCCATGAGCAAAACAGTTATATTCTGTAAAAACAACGTAGTGCTTTAAAAGGTGCATTTTTACCTGTGTTGCTAGGTCAGTTCATGAAGTATAAAACTATACACTACTGAAGTCCTGATTCTAAAACATTAAAATGCTATTAAAAGAGCTTTGAAAAGATAAATCATAGTGATTGCTACAGCATGAGAAAGGTGCACCAGAAAATCCTTCAAAAAAAAAAAAAATGCTGAAGGTTACAGAAGTGCTGGGATGAGATCAGATGCTTTATCAGAGAAGTCACAATAGAACACATGCAGGGAAAGGGTGCTGGGGAAACTTCACAAAAATCTTCTTTATGTCAATAAAGAAGAGACATCATCAGTCCTGCGAGATGCTCAGTCTATAGTTTTCCTCCTAAGTGAATGCGCTTTAAACAGCGTCAGTTTGCATTTTTGGTTCTTTTCAATGCAGACATCATATTGCTGGAGCCTGTACTCTGGGTTGCGGCTGTCAGTACCGGTGGGCCTGGTGAGATGAGTGGTACTGTGTGCTCTGCTGAGACGACGAGGAGTAGCCTAGCGCACTCTGGGACTGAGAGGACCCCTGAACGCTGCTTTGGTAATTCAGGCGGGAACTGGAGTGCTAGGAGAAGGAAACAGGAGAAAGGAGTTAATGATGACAGAAGAGATGCCAATCACACTGGGGCAGGGCAATGTGCCCTTTTCATCAAAGGCGCCTGCTTCAGATCCATGGCAGCTGACAGTACATTTTGTCAGTACGTTTTGCTTATTTGAAAGCATAGCCTGCTACCACTGTAACCACAGGTTCTGGCCGGCACAAAGTTTGGTGGGATTTCTTTGGGAGATAAACCCCACTGGCCAAAAAAAAAAAAAAAAAGGCAGGAGGGGAAACTTATGCTGGCCCACTGCTCTTTATACTAATTCTGCTTATTCTTTGCAGAAGTGAGATTCACAAGCAAGAAAAGTCAACTGGCATATTCAGTCAATGGTATTCATAATGTATATAGACATCTGTTAATTTTCTCATTATAAATAACAAAACTGTGATTAAGAAATTATTTTTAGAAAAAAAAGAGGTAGAGTTGAGAGTGGCATCAGCACGGCCACCTACATGAAAAAGGCAGGCGAGATTGGGTGGGGTGTGGCAACAATAAGTGGGTTTTATAAACTTTGGGTCATATTTAGAATTAAAAATTTTTCATACATGAAAATGCCCTCAAGAGAAGGCCAAGACAAGTGTATTTCAATTAACTGTATTTTATTACTTTAAATAAAACATTCAACTTCATAGTACCCAGAGCGAATACGAAAAAATATGTAAAAGGTAAATTCATCTATAGACTATGGTGCCTGGTTAAACATAAGCATAGGTGGAACCAGTGTATTACCGACACTCAGGAGGCTGGTTCTTCCTGTAAGCAAAGTAGGAAAGAATATTCCTAATAAAATGTAAATGGCTCTGAGGTAGCATTAGGGGTTTAAAAAAGGACACATAAACAAGGTCACCACCTCATGTGCAAAGGCTGCCAAATTGAACTTGCAACATCTGGTCCAAAAGGACAGGGTAATAAGATAGGCTTGGTTAAAAACAACTCTGATCCTTCCTAAGTTACGAAACTCTGACTTGTTGAGTGCCTTTCAAAGTTTCAAATTCTAACGATGTTTTAGTTTGAAGTTTATTATGAAAAAAATGTTCTTTCCACTCATAAGCCCTATTATTGTTAGGCTGGCTATGACTACTTTTACTTTAGCAGATTAGACACAGCACACTAGATTTTCCATACTAAATAAAGAACAAACATGTTGATGATGGGAGAGCTACAAATAGGTGAAAAAGGGACTCCTCGCTCCCTCATGTTAGTCTTTCCAACTAAATAGCTGAGATAACTATCCAATCCAAAGATATGCTGTTTTATTAAGACAATGGCACAGGATGGACAAAGAAAAACACTTTGAAAAACTCTTGGATTTGAAAGTAGTAAAAACAGTAGTTAAGTAATCTGCCCGTAACTGGCTATAATCAGGTTAATATAATACAATCAGAGACACAAAGAGAAGCCAGTATGTAATAAAGGTTTATTGCTTATATAATGGGAATAACCATTGTTAGGAAGGAAAAAAACTTAAATTTATAATAAAATTCAATAGGTTCATGACTTCTACTATTTTTAGTGGATCAAACAGAAACATTGATTAGTTTAATTGGAACCAAATGGCAGTGCTATTAATACTACTCAGCTTGTAGGGAACCTTCCAAGAGAAGTTTTCAGAGAAGCAGTTGTGCTAAACACATTAGTTTGCTGAGATATTCAAAACGTGACACTTGTTAATCTTGTTAACATTTCTCTTGAGTCCAGTTCCTTATCAGTGACTGTATGGCTCCCTTGCCTACACTTTCGTTCTCTATTATCTCTATCCTCATTGCTCCTCTTTCACCAGTTCTCGGAGAGACCATAGTTCCAAAACTTTTTCCTTTTTCCCTTTCATTTAACTTTTTCTTCCCACCTTTCTAATTCTTTTCTTAGCTTGTGGCTACCTTGAAAATGTTTTTTGTTTTCTTTTTTTTGCAAGATTCCTTGTAGTTTTCGAAAGTATTTTTACCTTTCCAAATACCAATCTTTAGACTTTTTTTTTAATTTCCTGAATTAGTAGTATAATTGTAGTTCTCTTTTTATCAAACTTTTAATAAAAAGTATTTTCTAATCTCAAAATAATTTCTAGTGAGATTTAATGGTTATTTCTGAGAAGTCACAATCTTAATCCCCTTCTCTTCTATGTTTATGAGGCTACTTATTGATTATTTTCCTTCAAGTGACAGCAAATCTTTCTGAAATATACAGTTTACTTTGTCCAAAATAAGCTATCATTCCCCTCCCTTTTTGATTGCTTATGTGGGTATCTTTTACTGACCCAAAGCTGATAGGCAGTTGTATGGGCAAAATGAGAAATTTTCTTTGAGGAGGGAGGTGCCTACCTCACTTTCCTTCTTCAGAGTATCAGGATAAATGAGTCGAGAGAGAAATATCTTGGAATTGCAATGAAATATGACAAAAATCTTCATTTTCATGTGCCTTAGAGATAGGATTATACAGTTTGTATGAACTTTAGAGTTAAGTACTACTTAATTCTAAAAGGATCTACTTTATAAAATGTATAAGCATTAAAAACTACATAATTCAGTGGCATACCTGATAATCTGACGGCATCACAGGCCCGCCTGAGTTTGCGCCTGAAGGCCCCAGCCGTGGTTTCTTGTTTGGAGGCACCTGATTAAGGCCGGAGTCCTGACTGTGCTGCAGCCCTGCTCCAGCACCCGTGGCCCCAGCCCCAGCCCCACCCGCAGTCCCATTGGTCTGGGTGCTATTCTGCTGTGGCGGGGGCGCCTGTGGAGCAGCGGCTGCCTGTTGCGGAGGGGCTGTGGGCTGCTGATGTTGGTTCTGTTGCTGTTGCTGATTCTTGTAAGAAAGAAAAGCAAGCTTGGTATGGAACTAAATTAACAGGAAATTTCTTTCCTAACTCGATATACACAATGTCACAATGTACCTGCTGACCCAAGCTGTGGGGCAACCTATATGGGACCCTAAGTGACTGGAATGACCAAAGAATACAGCATCCCCAAAGGTCAAAGTACTGAGCCCTAAATGGGACTCATTCTCTGAAGTTCATCTGGATTGCACAGTAACCCTCTAAATCAGACAGAAACATCCCACTGAAGACAGCAAGGTACACAGGAAATAGTTCTGCACTCATTAAAGCAGTTCTAATAGTCTTTTCAATAGTGATTCTGGAAAAGGGGAGGGGTGTAGAGAGGGACCTTATATCTCCAAGTTGGATTAAGAACAGAATGATGCTTTGAAAAACAGTCTGCATAAAGAGATGGTAATGATGCTGAACAAACAACAAGAGCAAGAATGAAGAATCAGGAAATCAAATAGGCTATAAAACAAATCAGGAAGCTCATTTATCTGTAAGCTTATTACATTTCAAATCTAAAGTACACCTACAATAAAGTAAATGGGACATATTTAATTAAACAAAAGATGGTTAAATACACAGGAATTGTTAAATTAACTTTCCTGCATTCTATTTTTGCCTCCCTTACTGTCTGGACGTGAAAATGTACTATGTAGTTCTTACCTTATCACCTTTTTCTTCAGGTTCATCTTCATTTAGGAATTCTCGTTTAGGATATGGAATCTGACAGCCAGCAAACACACTAAAAATCATTAAAAAGAAAGAATATATGTCATGACCTAAAATCTATGATATCATTGACCTTGTTCATTTAAAATTCCACTTTTTTTCTTATTTCCTATTCTTCGTCTGTGGCTGGTGTTTGCTGGATGCCTGCAAACACAACTTAATTTAAGCATTAAAGAAAAGAGCAATTCATTGTCTGAAGTTTTACACTAGTTGCCACATTCAATAACAAATCTTAACTGTTGTTAAGCAAATGGAACATATGTGACATAGAAGTTGCTCCACACAAACTTCATCAGCATTAAAAAAAAGTGAATTTGTGTTTGCTTCAACAATAAATACTTTTTTTCTCAAGAAAAGCTGCACCTCTAATAAATCCAAGTACAATTTATATATGTGGGTGTAACCAAGGATGGGGAAATAGAAGGGTTTGGTAGTATAGTGGACACACTAAATTTTAAATTCTCAGTCTCAGCTTTGTTTTTATCTGTAAAACTGACTAATGATCATTTCTAAAATACTCATTTTCATTCACTGCTTTGCCTGTTTCAAAATACAGGCCCTTTCTCTTGAGTAATTTTTCTCTGAGGTAGTATTAATGAAGAAAGTAAAATACTTCAGTAACAAGTGCTCTCTTGCTTTCAGCCACCACCCGACATCTTCAACCTGGAGCAAAGGACAGAGAAAAGGTGGGATACATACTCTAATGTTGGTAAAGGGTCCTCCTGAAAATAGGGATCCTGCAGAGCCTGCTCTGAGGTAATTCTCTTGGTTGGATCCATAGTAAGGAGTTTTTGAAGCTAGAGTGACACATAAGAAATCGATAACTCATAAAAAGGTATACAAGCCAAGTTTTGACTTTTGTACTAATGTCTAACAGAATTAATATCAAATGCCATTTTGTATAGCTCACAGCACTATTAGTACACTACACACATTTATGTGAAATTGGCAGGAATCAACAGCATGAGGTCCTTTTTAGAATTTGATTCTTTTTCTAATTAATCATCGATAAAAAATAACACTAGAAGTCAAGGGTGACATCTCAAAAGGTAAATATTTAATTTTGCCCCAGCATCCACCAATTTCTTTTCTTTCTTAAGAGAAGGAATAGCTGGGACAATTCCATGGGAAATGGAATTAGGTGAGAGCTGAGGATGTGAAGCCCCAGTCTGGGAGAGATTCACCTACCAAGAGGAACACTTTGCTGTCGGGTTTGACCTTGTGTTTCTCCATGTACTTTATGAGGCTACTGTTGGCATACCTGCAAGGATACAACAATCACACGTCACTGGGAACACGCACATCATTTATGTTTTTTAATAGAAAGCTCTAAGTTTTTCTATAAGGTATATGTTTATGCTATTGTTTTTTCTGATTAAAATGGAACTCAAAACCAAATACTGGTCAATGTGTAGAGAAATAGGAGTTGTTACACACTGCATGCAAGAATTTACACTGTTATAAGCACTTTGGAAAATAATTATGTATCAACAATTAGGGTTGAAAATGTGAATATCTTATGACCCACCCATTCCTTACTTAGGGACATACTCTAGTCTAAGGGAGATTTTTGCACAAGTATTTCAGGATACATGGACAAGATATGTTCTTGGAAGCATTGTTGTAATAGAAAAAAAACTATAAACAATCCAAATGTCTATCTGCTAAAGAATGGGTAATTAAATTGTTATGGATTCACAGAAAGGAACGTTAACAATAGTAGAAATGAATACAGAGGTTGAATGGAGGAAAAAAGCAAATTGCAGAACAGTAAGGGGCTGTTTATGTAAAAAGTTCAAAGCTATGTTAAATTCAACAATAGTTTATTTAATGATACATATGTAGTAAAACTATAATGAAAAATGAAGATTGGTAAACACAAAATTTATAACAAGTGGCCACCCTCTGGGAGGGATGTGAACAGAAAGGGAGGGCGCACTTCAGTGATCTTAGTGATGTTCTGTTTCTTCAGTTGAGGGGTGAGTTGAGGGGTATTGACTTCATTATTCTAAATAGACTACATATTTTCATCATACACATTCTTTCCTATACATGAAATATTTCAAATGAAAAAGTTTAAAAAACAGGTAATATATGTTCATGGTAGAAAATTTAGAGAATATAGAAAACTGTAAAGAATAAAATTAAAGTCACTCATAATCAAGCCATTCAGTAATAAAGAACCACTGTCAAGATTTTGACAATTTTCCTTTGGCATTTTATTTATATATAGAGATCTTACAAACACTGGGAAATTTTTGTTGTTTTTACAAAATTGGGATCATACTGTATGAATTGTTCTTTTTTCACTTAACATTGCTTCATAAACATTTTTCCTTGTCAAATGCTCTTTAAACTTATTATTTGTAGTGGTTGTGTTACTAATATTGTTTGTGTCATAATAGTTATGAAATGCAGGTCCTCCTAAGTAAATCTGGAGACAAAACTGCAGAGTAGGTGAGAATCACAGACCCCTACCAGACTCAGTCATTCACCAGTTGCGTGATTTTGGTTCAGTTAACCTCTAGGAAAGGCTTAGATTCCTCACCTGAAAAATGATTATAATCATACCCACAGAACAAAATCTTGGAATTATTAGGTCAAAGGGTATAAATATTTCAAAGCCTTTTTTAATGTGTTCTAGAACCTTGCTACACATACCTGGCCCTCAGATTTGGAGGATGAGCACCTGAAAACCTGCATTAGCAATGCATTTTCGGGTTCCATCCCAGATTCTGAATTAGAATCCGCATTTTAACAAGGTCCCTAGGTGAACTGTAGGTACATTAAAGTTTAAGAAGCCTTCATTCTCACCAGTAGCATACAAGTAGAGTGCTCATTATACCTTTGCCAACCAACACTGGGTATTTTCATTTTAAATATCTTTGCTATGTATATTAATTAAAAAAAATTTTTTTGCCTTCTATACCAGGAACATTTTTATTGCCAAGGTAGCCATTGAGTTTGGTAATGGGAAGAAACTTTAAGTAGAAATGAAGTCTGTCTATGATTTTTTGGTTTCTATGTTGAATCGACTGATTTCTTGGGTTAACTCCAGACTCCAGGTTATTTGTTTCTATCGTCCTATTGTTCAATTCCCAATGTGGTTTCTTCTTATCTCTCCTAGTATTAAAGTTAACCTGAATTGTTTGTCATTTTCTGAATTATCCTCTCCCAGATTTGTTAGTTTGGAGTTGAACAGTTTTCAAAGCAATTAAAACTCTATATACATTATGAAGCATTTTATCAGACCATGTTTATTTGAACATTCAATCTTTAAAGTAAACCTAATAATTTTCTTTCAGTTCTCTTTTGACCTTGCCTTTTAATGAGCTAATAAGTGCTGACACTTTAGAAAGAGTACAGAAACTTCTTTTGTTATCCTCCCCAATTCACTTTGGAAATAAGCTTTGGGGTTCTTTTTATCTGATATAATGAAAACGAATCACTCTTCCACTTTTTATGCCACTTGAAATAGTATTTCCTGGAATTTTTTTCTTTATTATATTTTACTTTAATGACTTGTATGTATTATATTAGATTTAGCTAGTTTTTAATAAATCTCATTTTATCTTATGTAACAGTAGTCTACTTTTACATGGGTAGAATTGTTTACTTAGGAAGTATGGGCTATTATTTTCAAACTTTTTCTATTCCTTTTCTAACTGGATATCATTTATCTTTCAAAATTTTTCTCCTTTAATTTCTGGTTGTTATAAACATAATCTTTTTTTTGGTAAAAAATTTCCTTCGATCTTTAAATACTAAATTAAAAGGTAAGTATCTTCATTAATTTTCTACATTTTTTATGTTATTAGAATATCTTGAATTACTTGAACCACTTTTACTGAATACCCACTTGACAAGTAACAAATGAGCAGGTATTATGTACCAGACCCTGGGGAGGCATATAATGGTATGTAAAATAGACAGGATCCATACTATCTTGAGGGAAAGGTAGATAAGTATTCAAAAGCCAACTGTAGTGCTAAGTAAGTCAGTGCTCAGAGAAGAAGCACAGGATGCTATAGGAGTGCTGAGGGGGAGCACCTAACTCAGACCTGGAAGGTCAGGGAAGGACTCATCAGGCAAGTGATGACTAAGCCAAGACCTAAAGGATAAATAGAAAGGATAAAGAGGAGTTAGTCTGATGAAATGGGTGGAAGGAAAGTACATCCTAAACTGAGGGAACAGCATGTGTAAAAATCCAAAGGGGAAAAAAAAGCTCAGGATGTTTGAGGTTCTTAAAGAAATTCAGATGTCTAGGCTATAGAATACAAAGTGAAGGTGGTTTGGGAGATGAATTTGGTGATGTAGAAGCCAAGGCTTTGTTAGCTGTATTAAGGAATTGAGAACAATGGCGACTTAAGATCAACTAAAAGACCGACCTGATCAAATTTGCTTTTGGCAATGATTGCAGTATAGTGGGCTGGAATGAAGACTGGAGGTGAGACTTAGGAGGCCACTTCTAGGTGAGAGAGTAATGGTCTGCACTTGAATGGTGGCAGGGTAAATGAAGAGAAATACAAAGATTCAAAGGATATTTAGAACAAAGAACTGACTAGATTTAATATTTGGACATAGGGGGTAGTTTAAAACAGAAGAGAGTGAGACAGAATCAGGGATATTTCTCCTGTGTTTGGATTCAACAATTAGGTGAGTTGAGTCATGTACATTGAGTAGAATCATAAGATATAAGATAGGAAATACAGCAGGAGGAGAGGTGTAAGAAAATTAATGAGTTCAGTTTTGGACATTTAATTTGAAGTATTTAGGAAACACTGAAGTTGGGACTCCATAAGACAATTAGATAAATGGGTCTGAAACTTGGAGAAAAGATCTGAATAGGATATATAAATTGAGAGTTATCAGCATAACTGATGGTAAATTGTGGTCATAGAATCATGAAGACTGCCTGGGAACAAGTCTAGAGAAAAGAAACCCTTGAGCAAATCAGTGCTATCTAAGAGATGGATGGGTATTGTATGAAAGAAGAGAAAGTTAGCACTCCCCTTGACAAGGATGGAAGAGGCCTTTGAATCTGACAACAGGCATCTAATCATAGATTTTTTTTTTTTTTAAAGAGATAGGTAGAGGCAAAGGATTCCACCAAGGACTGTATAACTGAGGGGTCAAAAATGGTTGGTGCCATTCTCACTTCTCTTTATGATGTCTGCTTTTATTCCTACGAGCCATACTGTCCTGAAAGTTTTCCATTAAGCTGCCCAAAAGAGAATCTCTTCTACCTTTTCCTCTAGGCATGCCTATTTATAACAAACTTTTCACTTCTACTCAATGTACATGTCCCCACCAGTTACTCAGATCCCAAGCCATGTGTTCTTCCTTCTTGGTTCCTAGTCCAGCATTTCAGTCATCAGTCAGTACTTGGATAAAGATAAAATCACAGTTGTGGTCTTGAACTGAGTCCTTATCATGCTAAAAAATAAGTGACATTTAAACTATCTACTGACTCATAACTTCTTAGAAGTTTTTAAATACTACAGCCTATGTCTGGCATATATGTGAATAACATCTGGAATATTTTCTTTAAGTCACTGGTGCAATTACTATACTGAAATCTAAGTTTCTGGTTTAAAAAATAATCTATATTTTTTTTAAAGAATTAATTTAAATACTTCCCACTGAAGTTACTACTTACGTTGTTCTTCTAAAGTCTTTTTGAAGTGTGGGGTATTCTGGCATCTTTCTAATATCTTCCCAATCTTTATCTTACAAAAAAAAGATTGAATATTGTTATAGGAAATAATGTATTACTTTTATCAAAAATCTCCTAGTTATTTTAGCTTAAAAGATATATAAAAATACTTAAAATATGCTTTTGAAAAGTAATGGTTTTGAAATATGACGCAAATATTTTGAAAAGGAAAATAAATTACCTGCAGGAAACCCCATGACACTAAATATCCGATCCAGTTGATCATGATGGAAGGGATTGCTTGTTTTTATATCTTCCTGACGACAGTGAAAAATAGGTTCTGAAGTCAACAATTCAGCGAATATGCAACCTATTGCCCATATATCTATGAAGAAAGAAAAACAAGCATGTGTGAACATTTATTATATTTCTTTGGTTGTAATTCCTGGGTGTAATCACAACCTACATATAAAAACACTTTTCAGGGAAGCAATACGCAAAGTACAATAAGTGTATTAAGAAAACATGAGATATGAATAGCTGATCATCACACATTGAAAGCCAAATAAAAAACATTTACTTATATATTTCCTGATGAAGATAATTACGGGAAACTCAATTTAGCAGGCAATAAATTTACTTTATATTTAGCAAAAGCCTTTCCAACCACTATTAATAATTCCATTATTAAAGCATTCAACTAATAATCTAATACAGGACATAATACCCAAGATTTGACAGACTAAAATAATATTATCATGGTCAGGTATGGCAATACATTTTTTTAAAGCAATCAAATGCATAATGATAGAGCAGAATTTCTGAGTTGTGAGGCTAGATCAAAAGTATAGGCCACATAAAATGATTTGGAAAAACTCAACTTTTGTCTGAAAGACTACTAACTTCAGTTCTGTTTTGTTTTGTTTTGTTTTTTAACAAATTGTAAGTCTAGAAGCTGATAAAAACACCAGTAGACATCAGTAGAGATAAATGTTATCTAAATATACTCACTTAGATGTTTCCCCAATCCTCTAAAATCTCAGGATAAAGTTAGGCATCTTTAAAAGTTTTATTAACTATTTCAAATCAACAGTTATAGATTATTCTATTTGGATTTTATACATTGAAAAACAAATTTAGATTCCGAGACTGTATTATATAATAATGTTTTGCCAAATATACATGTGAATTAATTTTTGTAAGATGTATATTTATATTTATCCACTTAAATAAGTGCTGTTTAATAAGTATTTTTTTAAGTTAATAATGTATGAACTTATAGTATAGTATAGAAAGTACAGCATTTAGTAGCCTACCAAATGTGGAAACTACATTCTGTAGAAAAGCTAAATAAAAAAGTCTAATAATATCCATCAGCTATAGAATGAGTGTTTGTATGCTCTTTTGTAAAACAAATTGCCAAATGTTTAAAATATATATATGTAGTAATATCTCACATATTTGACTACATTCAGGAATGGTTTCCTTCCACATAAGTTAGCCTTCTGGATAATGGAAACATATCCTTTCAATAACTATTTTTTATTACACCTCTACCTGCCATCTTAAGAGGCTATAAAATATAATTTGATCTTTTTTAATGACGCAGGAGGGTCATCACCATGAACGTTCATCACTAAAGAGTAGAGTAGAAACACTGTTCAGTGTCCACTTTTTCTTTCTCTTTCCCACATCATGTTGGTTGTCACTCTTACCTCAGATGATCCCATCTCTCTTCCTGTGGTCTGCCTCTACTGTGCATTCAACTGGAACTACTACTGTAAGTTGCTGGTCATGCCAATTCCTGGTTTGTCCTCAATTCAAAGGACAGGAGCCAGGATCTAGAGTTCTCTGAGAACTGCTAAGAGAACCTCAGTTTAACAGGTAGTGTAAATATCATAGGGATGCCTGACTCATATTAGCCTCTAATTTTAAATGGTCATCTGGACACTGTACCATATACACCCATTTCTCTTTTCTTTTTCCTCTATTAATGACTTATTCTCCTCCCTCAGAGACACACACACAGAGCTCCTCCTCTCCCCTCCCCCATTAAACATCATTCCATAAACCTCCACAGTTGGATCCTCTGAGGACAATATAGTGACCAGGTAGAAAAACCTCTGATGCTTCCATTGTGAAGCAGACTTTAAATCCCACAGAGAGTGTATTTATAAGAGACTTTCTTACTCGTTTTTTTTTTTTTGCTTTTTTTTTTTTAACTTGGTGAGATGGTAAGATGAGGAGCATCGCTAATCCACCTAGACTCTATTTCCTACCTTAATGGAGAAACTGCCATTCTGATAACTGTAGTGGTAAGAGGGAACGATTAGTCATATTGTTTCTTGCTTAGGGAAAGGCTGGCTAACTTTTCCCTAGATAGAAGGGGCTCTTCCAACACCACACTACTTCCATTTTCTTTTTGTGAAGAAAACAATTCCAAACCTCTCTCCAGTTCTTCTGATCAATAGCTGGTAAGTGCAAAATAAAATCTGCATGTTATCATTTCCATAGTAACTCAAGAGGATAAGATACCTCTATTCTCTGCAAGAAAATTCTTTCTTCTTTTAAAAGAACCATTTTCTCCTATTCAGTTAAAAAATCCAAATCTATCAGACTATGAAATCTAGGAATATAGAAGACAACAGGACTTTTACAAAGAGATACAAAGTGGTTTTTATAAAGCAGCCTTATTATTATACCATTTGGTATTTATGAAAATTTGATGCCAAGATAGTAAATCATTTTAAACTAACTTACCAATGGCCTTTGTATAATGCCTTGCACCAAGCAAAAGTTCTGGAGCCCGATACCAAAAGGTCACTACTACTGGATCCAAATCTGCAAGTGGCTTTAGAGGAGAATTGAATAATCTGGCAAAACCCATGTCAGCTAAAAAATAAAAAAATTAATATAAAACTCAGTTTGGCATGGTATTAGAATCACGACAAGTTACTAACCTCATAAAGGAATGCTGTTCCTTCCCTTTGAACCAGTGGTCTGTACCAGGCACCAGATTTCTCCTTCTGAGGTAGATACTATTATTGTGCCTATTTTACTGATTAAGAAACTGAGTCTTAAAGACATTCTGACTTGCCCAAGATACTAAGTACAGAGTTGGAATTAGAATCCAGGTCTGACTTCAGATTTCTGTCTTTTAGAGACAATTACAATAATATTCTTAGATTTCTTTTTAAATTGAAAATAGTGTAAAAGCTTCTATGATCTTAGTTCAGTGTGTGCTGCAGTTGGTTCTTGTAGACTCATGAGTGCCAATCTGTACATATATTTACTCAACTCTGAGTTCAGTGACATCATGTTGGTTGCTTAAAACTGGCCATGGTAGTATTTACATCATAAAAAACAGCAAATGCTACAAACTGGAGCTTTTTTCCCCTAGAGCCTGTTACCAACATATCACTTACATGTTTCCAAGCACATGTAGAGAACATATGAGATAATTTGTTGTAATCCAGCATTTAACAAAGGTCTACACCAAAGTTAACTGATTTAAATATTAGAGAAGTACAAAAGTAGTAAAAAGACTATTACTAAATAAAGTCCCAGAGACTAATTTTCTTAAGATTTCAAAAACAAGTACCTTATACCTACAAAGCATGTTACTTTACAAATGGTTTTCACATACACCATATATCACTTCATTTAATCCTCATAAGAACACTGGTTTAATAAGGATTTTGGTCCCCATTTTTGAGATAAAGAATCTAAGGCCCAAAGCAGTTAAACAACTTGCCCATGGTCACAGAGATAGTAAGTAAAAGATACCAGTCCTCAAGCAAAAACCATATATAATCTAATAGCTACATTCTTAACCACTGATCTGACATACAGGAAATTATACATGTCATAATTATATATCACAAAGGTAAAATCACAAGAATTATAAACCTCTGTAATTTGAAATATATAATACACACAATGTATTTTTATTATAAGGGCCCCAATGTATTATAAAATGCACAAATAGTACATACAATTTCAACTACAGAGAATCATTTAATCTAAAACTAATATGCTATGCTACAACATACATTAAAATTTTAATTTAATTAGAGTTTGAATAATTATAAGACTTCTGAAAATTTTAAGCGAGGTCTTAAAAAATAAAGCTGTCCAAGGAAGCCTGTGCTAATGTCTACTTTTTCTTAACTAAATTCCTCTATAGCAAACAATAACATTCTACCAATATTATACCCACTTCAAAGCACTGCTTTATGTACTTAACAGATGCTGATTGTTGTTGATGACTAAGTAATATAATGGAATGCTGTTCCATCCATTGAAAAGAATTTTGAAGTAAAGGCTAAATAAAGCCAGTATTTCTCCCTTTATTCTCTACCTCCTTAGTTTATCTAAGCCACATCTATTCACTGTCAAATGAAATCAAGGCCAGAGAGCACAATAAACATTCTTAAAACAATTCCTGTCTATTGTATGAACTTCAAAAGAGTTTCAAACCATTTTTTAAATTACTAATTTAGATAAAAGGTACCTTAGCCTAAATATTACTAACAGCTGTTTTGCTAAAATTAGATAGGAGTGAAATTTTCAATTCAACTAGTAGCGGTAGTAAAATTCTGGTATAGATGCTGATTAGGCCATATCACATGATAGAAAAACAGCAAGACACAGGGTCTACCACCAAGGAGCTTAAATGAAAGTGAGATGGCATAATACACAGAGTGGACCTCAAAAAAAGGATAAGTACTGTAAGAAAAAAGGAAAGTTGCTACCGCTTTCTACTTGACTCTGAGTCCCGTGATGGAAGAGTCCACATCTCCTTCACAGTTTTGTCTGGAATGATGTTTGATAAACATTTGTACAAGTGGACTAAATTGAAAGTAGACAGAACTTGAGCTGGATTCTGAAGGATAAATTGTTGTGAATAGTGAAGAAGGCAATAAGCATTTTAGGTAAGATATGGAAAGTCTTTAGGTTGCTGAGGAGGGAAAGGCTCATATACAGGGAAGGGCATAATGTGCTTTCCATTAGGCTATGCCTTTCTTATCAGCCAAAAAAGAACTGTATTAAAGTGTTAAGCACAGGGATCAGAGGATTACCAATTTTAAAAGAAACAGTGTGCTATTAAAACAAAATTTAAAGCAATTTAACAATGAGATTATTTATTTGACCTTTATTATTAATTATTGCTTATTTTGAACACTTGTTTTATCCCTAATCTTGGATAAAATTGTAATCCTAAAATCTTAATCCTAAATTGTAACAGGAAGGCAACTAACTAGCCTGGCTAGAATACAGAATTTATATTGAGAAGTAGCAGATATTTAGGAGTAGTAAGAAGACATTAAGTTTGAGTGACTGTATTAAATGTGACGATGGGTATGACTAAGGGAAAGTATAAGATGAGGGTGAATTTGGTTTGGAATAATAGAGTATAGATGGCCAACAAGACAACCAAACAGAGAAAAAGATTTTGCCTAGGGTGAGAAAACAGAATCTAAGATCCAGTCCTTAGAATAATTTTCATAGAATCCAAGATTTTGAGGCCACAACTTATCAATTCCCTAAAAAAGTAATTGTAAAGAGAGGCCATGTCCTAAGCCAGTGCCTAGGGTGTCTTAATAAGAGTAAGAGGCAATAATGAATAAAAATACAGAGGTAACAGTGAGAGTGATATATAAGAAAATAGAATTATGTGATGTCATATAGGAAAAAAAGTTCCCAGGTCAGACTTGTCAGAAAAGCAAATGGCTAATGCAATAAATGAAAATGGAGGCCACTAGATTTCGTAAAATAGAGGTCAAAGGTGTCCTTTTAGAGAGCAATTTCTAAAGAAGATGGGATTAGAGGCCAGATTATAATAAATTAGGGTGAGTAGAACCAATGGGTGAATATCATGTGTTCTAGAAGTAGAAGAAAAAAAGTCAAATAAATAAATAAATAAATAAATAAATAAATAAATGAATAAATGAATGGTAAAGAAAAGAAAGTGGACATGAGAAGATTTATTTTAAAATTGGGAAGAGGACCATGAATGTTTAAAGTGAAGAGGAGAAACTGGAGAAAGGGCGAAGGGAGATCCTATAACATAAGGAATTTAAAGACAGCAGGAAGATTATTCAGAAGCTAAGAAGAGCACTAGATGGATCTTGGAAACAAAGAGTCACTCTTTCTCTAACAGTTTCAAAGGCAGAGCTGTGCTGACAAGAAGTGGTCAATAAGGTCATACTAGATAGCTTTGATATCACTAGATATCAATGTTTGTAGGGAAAGAGACTCTGGATTTGGAATTCAGGTCCTTCCTTTGAAAGGCCAAACAAGCTACAACCTCTAAATCCCGCTTTCCTTATCTGCAATACCTACCACAGAGAGTGGCTGTTTACAATAACGAGTTAACATATGAAAGTAAATATCACAGTGGATAGTAAACTGTTTACTGTCTCTCACAGGAAGGAACCATTCTTTATTTCCCTTCCACTTTCATCAGTGTCTAGCAAAAAGTAGGTGCTCAATAAATGCCTATAAGAAAAAGAACATAAGAATGAGTGAGAAACAAGTGAGGAGTGGCAGAAAGAGGATGAGGAAGAAAGGTGAAGTGGAAAGAAAGTAGTAACCTGGTTCTTAATTAAAATCAGCAAAACTTTTGAATGACTGAATTGCAGTAAACTCAGAGTAGAAGTTTAAAGAAAAGGAAGCTGGTTTAGAACAGCTTCTTCAGGAACTGGGATAGTGAATTAATTGGAGCAGTAGAAGACCAAGCAGCAGGGTAGGCTCAGCCGAAGTAGGACAGAATGAATTTATAGTAAGTCAAGTTAGCACAATTTTGTATCAACCCTAGCATGGTATATTCTAATAGCAAAGAAAGCATGTTGATGAAACAACATTTATTTCAAAATCCTTATAAAAAACATCAAACATTCAATAAATATAATTTCTATTAAAAGAAATTAGAATAAAGCATTTCTTAGCTCATTTTCTCCCAAATATGTCAGAGGTATAAATGATGCTAATTTTTTTTAGAAACTTCAGGGTTGCAAAGGAAATTTTAATACCCAGATTAAGGCTCCTGCCAGTACCTTAATCTAAGACTGGCAAGTAAGAGTCTATAAACATATATATTCATTTGGAAAACATACACAAATACATATTCATTTGGTACCTGGCAAAGGACATATGTGGCAGGAGGGAGAGGAGGAGTGGCGTGGGGAATCTGTGAATATCTATATGTATTATTAGGTCAGGGATGGAGGGATGTATTCAGGGAAGGGACATTTGGTAAAGCTGAGACAAAAGCAAGATTTAAGAAATTATGTTTAGGATGGCTGTGCAGGACAGTAATAGTGGCATAAACACATGCCTGGGGTTTTGTATGGGAATGAATTTTTTGTGGGCTTGCTTGTCACAGCATAGAGTTATAGAACCTTATTTTGTGAATAAGGCTGAGGGTTTTTATAAACTACATTTTCAACAGTTTTTTCTAAAAATGCTATGAAGAAGTGATTTTTAAATGAATTACTTAAATAAGAGTATTAAAACGGGAAACCATCTTTGCAGTCACTTCAGTTTCTTAATAAATTATTTTAGAAATAATTACCTACCTATTTTGACTCTCCCCCTCTCAGGACCTTCTCCCATTACTAGGATATTTGCTGGTTTCTAGAAATAAAAATAGAGCATTCAAATTACTATGTTTATTCTTTTGACATGCTCTAAAACGGAAAAACATTCTTACAATATGAAAATATCACTTCTCTATGTTCGTCCAAACTATAATCGAGTATCAAGTACCTTCTATATAGTTAAAGCATTTGACATCCTTAAAGATAGCACTAACTTTCCATAAACATCTCTGCTATAGAAACATCTTTTCAAAATTATGTCATATAAATAATTACAAAGAAATTAAGAATAGCATTTCTGTTTATCCCACAGAAATAATAAATAATAATTTAAAAATCTGTACAAATTATAAATAGTCTACTAATTGTGTACTAGTAGATCTCAACAAATTCAAGGAATTGTTACCAAACAGGCTATGTTTTTTGACCACAATGCAATTAAGTTAAAAGGCAATTACAAAAGTATAAATTTAAAACTCCACATATTTTGAAATGTAAAAATACTTCTAAATTACTCAGAGGAAAAAGGAGAAACTATGAAGAAGTTAAAAATACTCAAAAATGAAATAATGAAAATATAACCTATCAAAACCTGTGGAATGCAGCTAATGCTATACTTACAAGGAAAATGTACAGCCCTAAATATTTGTCAGGAAGGATGAAAATAATTATGTGCCCAAGTTAAAAAAAAAAAAAAGCTCACATAGTAAACCAAAAGAATGTAGAAGTAAAAAGATAAGCACGGAAACCTATGAACTAGAGAGGATTTATGAAGCTTCTAGGACAATTAGAGCAAGAGAGAAGGTACAGATAAACAACATTACAAATACAAAAAGGAATATAACTATAAACCCAATGGTTAGAAAAGTAAAAGAACCCTATAAAGAACTTTATTAATTTCAAAACATATACAAAATAAACAAAGTTAAAAAAAATGTAACCTACAAATTGACTCAAAATGGATTAGAAAGCCTGAAGAAACCAAGAAATGCTAAATAAATTTAAACTGTAGTTAAAAATCTTCCAAACGAGAAAACACCAGACCCCAGATGATCAAAGAGGCAAGTTTTCCAAATTTTCAATGAATAGTTTCAATCTTATTCAAACATTTTGAGAGACCAGAAAAAGAAGGAACGCTCTCAACACATTCTAGAAAGCTAGTATGATCTCGATAATAAAATCAAACAAAGTATGAGAAAGAAAATTTTCAGCCAACCTCACTAATGAGTAAAGATGCAAAAATATTAAACAAAATATTATTAAGCCAAATCCAGAAATGGGAATGCCAAGATGGCCTAACATAAGAAAATCTGTATAAATCCATCACCATATTAACAGTTTAAAGATAATTATCTTGAGAGTGGCTGAAAAACAGATTATCTTGACAGAGGCTGAAAAAGCACCAGAGAGAATTTAACACCCATTCATGATAAAAACGCTCACTGAGTTAGACTAGAAAAAATGTCCTTTACATGATAATGGGTACCAAAAATTAAGAAAGAAACATTGATTCTCTTTAAAATCAGGAATAATGCAAGGATACCCACTACCACTTCTACAATCAACATTGTACTATAAGCCCAGTGTTAAAAAACAATAATTAAAAGCATGTAGATTGAAGAAGCAGAAACAAAATTATTTGCAAATGATGTAATTATCTACATAGAAAACGAAAAGTATTTACAAACAAATTATTATTAGTTAAGAAGAGAGTTTAGTAGGATGACTGGCTAATTGAACAATATGAAAAAGTCCTCTACATTTCCATACACCAGTAAAAAAAAAAAAAAGCTAGGAAATACAAATTTTCAAAGGCAGCATCTACAGCAGCAAAAAAACTATAAGGTGCTTAGGAATGAATATACTAAAGGATGTACAAGATTGTTATACAGAACATCTTTAAACGTTATCTTAAATGACATTAAGAAGTCCTAAATAAAAGTCCTAAAGGGCCCATGTTTATAGATAAAAAAGACTCATTATAGTAAAGACTACATTTGATTCTCCCCATACTGTAAAGTGAATGCAACTTCAATCAAAATCTTATCAAGTTTTTTTTTTTTTTATGATGTGGAACTTGAAAAGTTGGTTTAAAAATGTACGTGGAACAGCAAAGAACTAAGAATAGCCAAGATATTGTGAAGTGTTAGGGGGAGAAGATGAGGAGAGGAATCTAGCTCAAAACATATAAGATATCAAGATTTATCTTAAAGCTATTGCAATTAAGATAGCGTGATACTGGTATGGGGACAGATAAACTGATCCATGGGTTAGAAACAGCACCTAGGTAGAATCATGATAGTAAGAGAACAGGAACTGCAGATTAGTGGAGAAAGAAGGAACTATTCAATACATAGTGCTGGCACAACAAGTTATCCAAATGAGGAAAAAATAAAATGAATCCTTGCCTTATACCTTATACATAACAATTTCAGGTAGATTAAAGACTTAAAATATGGAAAGTAAAACTTTAAAACTTTGGGGAGAAAAATGTAGGAGAATATCTTTCTGACCCTGAGGTAAGGAAGAATTTCTTAAACAAGATACCAAAAATAATCATAAAAAAAGACTGATAAATTTGGCTATTAAATAACTTCCAGTCATCGAAGATAAAATAAAAAGACAAAAGCACAAACCAGCAGAGGTATTTGTACACACATAAGTAACAAAGAGTTAGTATCCAGAAATAAAGAACTCCTACAAATCAATATGAAAAACAACCTAATAGAAAAATGGACGAAATGTCTGAACAGGTATTTAATAAAAGAAGAGACATATTTAATCACTAGGCATATGAAAAAATGCTCAATGTCATCAATAATGAAGGAAATGCAAATTAAAATCACAGTGAGATGCCATTTTATACCTAGTAGATTGGTTAAAAAATGTAAAACTGTTGAATAGGAAGGGGAAAGTCCAATACATTGCTGGTGGGAGAATAAAGTGATACAATTTCTTTGAAAAGAATTTGGCATCATCTTGCAAAACTGAAAAATTGCAGACCCATCAACTCAGTAATTCCATTTTTAGATACATCTGAGAATGTTCATAGAAGCACAGTTTAATAATACAAAAAAATGTGGACACAATCCAGATTTCTAGCTAATAGGAAAATGGAAAAAAATTATGGTAGAGTTACACCTGAATTTTAAAATAGCAGTGAAAATCAGTGTATTACAAATAAAGGTAAAAAAAAAAAAAAAGTTTGAATCTTGGAAGCATTATGTTGAATGAAACAAAGCAAGTTTTAGACTACAGCGAGATGCCATTTTCATAAAACTTAAAATCAAACAAAGCTAAAGAATATACTGTTTAGGGATACTTATAAATGTGATAAGCTTATTTTTAAAAAGGAGTGAATAACAGATTCAAAATTCAGGATATCTGACAGGCTCTCTACTGTCATGCTTTGTAAAGTACATAAATGTTCCAAATATTCTTTTGTATAGATCATGTATCAAGGAGATTATAATAAAGCCAAAAGCAAGGAATGGGAATAGGCACTGTTAGGAGTGGGCTGGGAGAATATTATTTCCAACATTATTTAAACATATTTTAAATTAACTCAGAGAAGGGGTCCTTGAGAAGGCTAACATTTGAGATAAGATTTAAAGAAAGTGCAATAATGAGCCAGCTGAAATCTAAGGGAAGAACAGTTTATGCAAAGGGAGAGCAAGTTGCAAGGCCTGAGGCAGGAGTCTGCCTAATGAACTGGAGACTATGCTAGGGAGAATGGTGGGTGTCAGGAAGAACAGGGTGATAAGGTACTGATGATTCTAGACAGAAACCCAAGGGAGGACTTGCTTGCTACTTTCTGCCTTAGGCACAAGTCAGATTAGTATCAGAATTGGATAGGTACTTATAACACTGTCTGGCTGTGCTGGGAGAGTTGGTGAGGGCCACACAAGATTTGCAAAAGGGCAAGGTCTTGGTGTTCAAGAAGTTAGGGAAAACATTGGAGAGTCAGCAGGCTGCCTAAATGGAGAAAGAGTAAAGAGGTCAATGTGGCTGGAATCAATGTGAGAAGAGGAAAGGTGGGGTAGGAGAAGCAGTGGAGAGAGGTAAGACAAAGGTTGAGGAGGTGATCATACAGAATGACATGAGAACATGGAAAGACTAGGTTTCACATGACTAGGATGAGCATCGTTTTTTTATATTATCCTTCTGTCTGACCCACAATTTGTATAAGTTGTATAATATATATACGTATATCTATTTTTTATTTTCTGCCTAATCTCTGATAGCAGGGTTTGGAGAGACTGTCATTTTCTACTATATGTTTCAATAATGTTTGCTTTTGTATATTTTGGTATTGTTTATAATTGGAGAAATGGTAGTTTAAAAAATATAAAATAAATAATGCTGAGAGGAATACATGAAAAAGAACCAATGAAAGAACCTATAAGGGAGCATCCATGGTAAGAAAACAGAGAGAGCAGAGGGTTCTAGAAGCTAAGAGAGTTTAGAAGAGGTGATCTTCAGGAGCAACAGAATGAAAGCTGTGAAAAGGCAACTTTTGGACAATCACAAGTTTGATGAGTCAGAAGAGATAATTTCTGTGCATTTACAGAAGCCAGACATAGTAAAGGAGATCCGAATAAATGGAAAGAAATAAAGTCAGATTTGGAGTATACTTTTGAAGGCCTTACTGAGAAGGGGATCTCTGGAATATAGCAGTTTTTACAATAGTAAAATTATTAAATAAACCATCTTAAATACCACTTGCTACATAATTTGAATTTCCTAAATTTTGAGCCTAAATCCTTTAAAAATAAAGATATAAGATAACACAAAGTATAAGATATGGGAACAAAAACTGCTTCATATAAAAAATGAAAATATACTATGAGCTGCTGAATGAGAGAACAGGAAGCTGGTCTTAGATCACTGTTAGTTAACTCTCATTAGCAGTTCCTGCAGTCAATATTATGTGGAAACAGACTATGAGCACCAATATGGAATGAGGATATATACATACAGAGAAAAGGAGATCTAGTTAGTATTGAAGTTAGTAGAGAATACCTTTGTTATAACACACTTAAAGGCTGTGGAAGCTCTAAGCGAGGGGTCTCCAGGAAGGGTGAGATGAATGGGGAGGCAGTGACATGGTTTAGGGGAACAATGGCTACGAACTCTTTTGCACAGTCTGAGAAAAGAACCCAGAGCTCGAGCAGTATCCATACAGAAAGGCTCCTGTAGTCAAGTTATTATCTAGAATTGCAGCGAGAGTCATTTTTAATTGTGCATCCCTTAAACTGAAATCACCTGTCTCTTTCAGAACAAGCGAATAAAGTTCGAACAACCCCAGTGGATACCTGAAACCTCTGACAGTACTGAATCCTATATACACTATGTTTTTTCTGCATTCATACCTTTATCATTCATATGATAAAGTTCAATTTTTAAATTAGGCACAATAAGAGATTAACAAGAATGACTAATAACATAATAAAACAATTATAACAATGAACTGCAATAAAAGTTACATGAATGTGGTCTCTCTCTGATAACTGAGATGGCTGCTAAGTAACCCATGGTCAGGTAGCTATACAGCATGGACATGCTGGACAAAGGGATGATTCACATCTCAGGCAGGACGGAACAGGACATCACAAGATTTCATCACACTACTCAAAATGGCATGCAATTTAAAACTTATGAATTTCTGGAATTTTCCATTTAATATTTTAGGACTACAGTTGACCACAAGTGACTGAAACTATGGAAAGTGAAACCATGAATGAAGTGCCGGCGGGGTGGCAGGGGGGCGGTTCCATAAATGTTAAGGTCACAAGACACTTGATGTTTCAAAATGAGCTAACAAAATAAATAATCTAATCACCATTAAAATACATTTAACTTTTCAAAGCATTTTTATATAAATTTCCTTTTCTTAATGGAAATACTCAAGGGCCTACAGGGCTAGAGAGGCAAATCTCAGAACAACTCCATTTAATCCTCAAGATTTCACATTGAATTGTGTTTACAGATACTATACTTAATTTTCAAAAGGCTAATTTTAACAGTAAGCGAAAGTATATGCTTTTAAAAAAAATAAAGGAAACTATTGCTCACGCACACGCACCTACACCCACATACACAAACCCAAAAGAATGAAGAAAGAATACTAAAATTGTTCTGACCTAGTTACATCCCAATTAACACAGACTACGCTTTACTAAAACTCCTCTTCTTACTGTGAACACAAAATGCCAGCTGTGAAAGAAAGTGATACTGCTGGGTTTGCACACTTTAGTTACCATAGAAACAGTGGAAATGGCAGGAGTTGGATGCCTCACATTTAAGTTATCAGTAATAAAATTGGATAGACAAATCAAGGCTACAGGGTTCGTTTTAGTTAAATTGTATTTTAAAGGCAAAAGTCAGAGAAATGATCTAATAAACAATATGATTACTCAGAAACTATTCTTGAAATATCTGCATTTTAGCAGAATTTGGTTAATTCTTGAATTTACATTTATATGTGCTCCAGATTTGCCTTTTCCTTTTATAGAATCAATTTCTTCCACAGGGTTAAATTTATTTCAGTTAATTGGCACATCATAAATAGAACAGCCTAAAGATACACAATTATCCATCTACATATGCTCTGCACTCCCCACCCCAGGACACTTGGAACAAAAATATGAAACCCACAAGATGACTCTTATCATCACTAATAAAGATAGAAAAACACAAACACAACTGTCTACAAGCCTGAATAATAGTAACAAAACAAAGCAGAATATCAGTTGGACTAGTTTCTGAACAATGAACAGTGCTAGCCTAATACTAATGGCTATAAGCATTCTTTTATTTAAATACAGAGGTGGCACAACTCTCCTCAGATTTGATAAAGAAGTACATTCCCAGGAGAAAACACTCAGTTTATGTTCCTTTCTCTACACTGTTTTCCATTGTTCACCTTGAATAAATAAGATTCCGTATTATAAAAGATAGGGCAAAGAACCATCTAAGAGAAAGATACATGTATATTTTTCTTAGCAAACTTAAGTCATTTGCTAAAAGCATCAGTCTATCATAACTGTTTATCCCTTAAAATAACTTCATTAATAGTAGAGAACTTAAAAATATAGAGAATCCGATATTGTGATTGCAACCTCTTAAAAGGCAGGGAAGATATTTCTGTCACCTCTTTATGTACTTGCTAAAATCCCAGCATATAGTGTTTAATAAATATTTGTTAAATGTATGAACAAATGAATCAATGAATGAAAATTACCAAAAGCTGATATTCATGGTCCTTTAATAGGCAAGTTCTCAACTTAAAATAAAAAAAATTTTAAACTAAACACCCTTAAATATGCCAAACTCATTTCCGAATACAGATTAAAAAAAAAAAATCTTGATTCTAGTTTGTTTCTGGGTTTCAACCATCACTCATATGCTAATGACTCACAAATCTATACCTCTAGGTCTCCAAACTTTATATCTTAGTGATATGTTAATTGTTGAAACCAAGGGTCCTTATGATTAACTTTAGTTTTAAATTCTAGCTGTAGGAATCACAAGCCTCAGAGACCTAGCCTTTTCCACCGGGTAATCAATAACCCCTAAGGCAACAGAAGGCAGCAGCTAGGACCTGACTCAAGGTCACATAGTCCCCATCTCTGGCTGGCTAAAGATAACATCTTGACCTAAATTATGTTTCAGTTCCTGAGCCCTAATGTGGAACGACCCTCTGGCTACTTTCCCATAAGACTGGACAGAAAGATTCTGGAAAAGACCTCAGAACTGTCCTCAAGACCTGAAGAAATTATACATTACCCTTACCTCACCTCTGACGAACCAGTAGTGCCCAAGACCCAACACCCTTAGCTACCACACTAATGATTTTCCCTCTATATAGGCCACTAGGGAGTCAGGTCTTTGAGCACTAGCTCATCTGTTTCTTCAGACTTGGTGCCATTTCCTTAAATAAATCTTTACTTTCTTTGCTGCAAACTCCTGTTCGTATCTCAAATGGCTTTGATGCACACAGGCAAATGAACCAGTTGAGTTCGGTAACACAGGATGCTGCCCATCTCCACAACCACCTCAAACTCAACTTGTTCAAACTGAATTTTTACTGCCTCTCTTTCTGGTATTCCCTTCCCAGTCACTCTATCAATAAGAGCAGAAGTCTGAACATCCTGTGCTTCATTCCCCCTCAAGTCTAATCAATCCTCAGTTCTGATTATCTTAATTTCTAAATATTTATCTACTATCTCACCTGCTCACTATCTTGATTATCTTTGCTATAGTTCAGGTCTTCATCTTTTCACAGCCAACTGATTACAACAGCCTGATAAAGCTGCACCCTCAAACCAGCTCTCCATATCCCTGTGTCACAGCCTGTCTTAAGAAAAAACCTGAACAGCTCAACTCCAACTGACCACAGGAAAAATCTACACTTCCAAACATGACAATTAAGATCCACCATAATGTGGTCCCTGCTTCTCTCTTCTGCCTCTTCTTTCACTACTTCTTGTTTTGCCCCAGTAATGTCAAAGTGCTTGCAGTTTCTTACCCTATGCCTTCATTCATGCTGTCTCATCTGACTGGAATGCTCTCCCAAACCACTTCCCCCTTTCATCTTATAAACTTCTACTTATCCTTTTAGACTTAGCTCAGTGAGAGTCCTCCAAGAGCACCCCCATCCCAACTGGCTAGGTATTCTTCTGTGCTCTTAGCACCTTAGGCACAGCAGATCCCTGACTATACTTCATCATTTCTTTTTAAACCTAATTATCTTATGATTATCCATTTATGTGTATCTTCTCTATCATGCAATCATTGAGGGAAAGGACTGTATTTTATTTATTCCTATATTCCCAGTGTCCAGCACAGTGTCTAGTATATATTAGGAGGTCAAAATATATTTGTAAATTCTAAGTCTATAAACTAGCCTTCCCCTACAGAAATCCAGTTATAAATAAATAATCTAGTTAAAAATGACTGGCTCCATAGATCTATTTAAGTGTCCTAATTTAGATATATTGTGGCTTAAATAGGCCTTTGTATTCAGAGAACCTAACCACTATTTAAAGTGCTGTTTCTAAGCAAAAAAATGCCTTCCCAATTCAAAATTACACATCTACAAGTAGATGCAGGCTATCTGTAAATCAGTCTATAATATTATTATTTTTTATTATTATTATTATTTTTTTTTTACAGTGGGCCTGAGCAAGAGAATCATGGCTCAAAAGGCTCAGTCTAATATTAAATGCTGTGGTTAATTTCATTTTGATTTAAAATGGTCTAGAGGTATCTGTATTAAGCAACTATGTTAATCAAACCTTGGTATTCACAGTAAACAATGCCTGCCAACCCAGTGCTGCATAACAGTTAACAATACACCTCTTTGTCTTTGCTTTTTAGGAGTGGTTACAGGCCTGAACAGCAGAGATAAGGTTTTCTTTTCTCTAACAAAAAGCAATAAAAAGCAGCCATTATAAAAAACAAGACAAACACATGTATCTAGAAGGCTATTTACCTAACTAACTTCAAGGTCACTAAGAGAATATAATCGAGCTATATTCCATGTCGACTGTAATGCAAGGAATAATGCTACAAAGACATCCAGATTCTATCCCGTTCATTAACGAGGACAATCCACCAGCAAGGAAGCAACACTGTAGAAAGTTTTCTATTTACATTTGTGACACTCATATTCAAATCAAATAATTTAGTTTTATTATCAGGAGAAATTAAGAATGTCAGAGGTAGAAATTATCACAATGAGCCCTCTCACTTTACTTATGAAGAAACAGAGGCAAAAGACCTACAGCCTTAACCAAGTTCACTGTCCACAAACAGTGGCTAACCCAGGATTAGAGAACGCAAGTCGCTCAGAGAGACACTCCAGGCCAGGGTTATTAAAAGAAAAAGCACACTGAGAAAATGCATAACACTTCATTGATTTTTGGCCCTTACCTCTAGGAAACTTCTATCCAGAAGTGTGCTTAAGAGAATATGATCACTCAAAATACCCATCATATATAATCTCTCAGTGAAATGACTCATCAGTCCTTGCATGCAAGATCCCCTCTTGATGAAGATACCATCATTCTCATAAGGGATCTTCAATCATCCTATAGTGCTAGTCAAATAGAATTCCCCATGGTAGTAATTACCCAGGTATATACATCTGTCCAAATTTATCAATTTGGAATTAAAATGGGTACACCTTATTGTATATAAATTATATCTCAATAAAATTAATTTAATAAAATAGTATGCCTGAATTGATTCTTCAGTTTTAAACACAGGCCTCAAAGTATGGGGGCTCCTTCTGTAGTCCTTGGTTTCTAACCAGTTCCTGCTATTGTCACCACTGTGGAATATATCTTGACTATACATTCTCTGTTACAAAAGAGACAAAAGGTCCAAAATGGAGTCACTTGTGCTAGGCTCCTTGTTGGCAAACCAAGATTTAATACTTAACCTAACTGCAGTTTCAGCTCCCAGGAATGTAACTTTTAACCTGTCAATGTCGAATTACCTGGTCAGCACTAGTGAGGCAATCTGTCCAACATGTCCCTTCCATTCCCCTTAGGAGGGCAACCTTGCCTGAAACAATGCACTCTTTGCTAATAATTTCCTTTTTTCCGCCTCTTTCCGCCTTTAAAAACCTTTCCTCTTCTAAAGCAAAGCTCCTTTTTACTTGCTAGATGGGAGGGATGCTGCTCGATTCATGAATCAGTGAATAAAGCCAATTTAACCTTTAAATTTACTAAATTTAACTTTTATTTAACACCTTCTAGTGACTCTGAAGTTAGTTAGGCAAATAACCTTCTAGATACAGGTGTTTCCCAATGCAGGCTACTAAAATTTTATGCTAAAGTCGGATCATCAAAAGAGCCCTGTCCCTGAGATGAACTTTAAGAGGCCTCATAGGCCACTGTGAGTCTAACCACGTCCCCTTTGAAGTTGGACCTCTTAGTATGCATCACCTGCCTATGGAACAGCTGGTAGAGCACTGTGCTCGAACACAAACTGACAGATGTGCAGGACTCTGCTGAAAGTTCCAGTTACTAGACTATGAGTGCAGATGATGGAAAAACTGTCATACCCCAAAAACAACATAGCCATACCTATAAAATGCTTCACTAATATCTTCTTACATATGTAAGATGTGTGTCACAGCATCCAGAGCATTGTAAGAAACATGACCTCATCTGATCTTCACAAGGCCTTGTGCAGAGGCACAAGGACTGCACACGGATAATGACATCACCACCATCAAAGACCGTCACTGCAGATATGAACAGCTAAGCCATAGACTATCGAGGAACAGATATAAGGAACTAGTTAGGAATCAGAGGTCATCAGCAGGAAATCTAGAGTGATTCTTCGGTATGACAAGATCTGTAACTGTCTAAAATAACCTAAAATTGCAAGTTAGAAGATAACCAAGCCATACTTTACTTTTTCTTTGTTAGATCTACATTGTGAAAGAAATTAGGAAAATTAAGGCACATTAAAATACTGCATTCTGTCGTCATTATTTAAGCAGAATGTTAACTTAACATGTCAAATGAAAAATAAACAGAAATTCATTTGCTTAGCATGGAATTGTTAGAATTAAAACTAAGCTATTCAAATATTCGAATCAACTACTAATTTTGATCTCATTAAGTTTTTTTAAAACTTTCATATTTTTAAATACGAAGAGCTGAAAAAAATATTAGCAATATTTAAATATACACAGGATGAAATATGGCTACTTTTTAAAAAAATACCGAGAAGCATTTTCACCTATTTATAGGGCCCTACTTTGTAAAGCAGAAGGGACTAGGAAGAGTATCAGGGTAAAAAAATTCTGGAGAAGAAAGTGGTTTTAAAAAAGGCATATTTGGATTACTGAATGAGATCCAGAAAGAATGTACAGAAGGAAAATTAGGAGGAATTCAGGAACTCTAGAACTAAGACTAGGAGGTCAACAACCACATAAAGTACCTATCATTAATCTAATTTTACAAATAAGGAAACGAAAGTTTAAGGATTCAGATTAGCTATCTTAGAAATACGTATTTTTTTTTAAGTCTAGGATCTCAAAGTTCCCATAAGAGCTAAGCAAGGCTTAAATGTAAAGCATTATTAAAATGCTTACAAAATGCTGGCATGGTGGCTACAGCAAAATTTCAAGGGTTTCTTTGAGCTATAACACATTTACCTTATCAGTTCCATTTAACACAAACAAAATTAAAAACTTGATGTAGCTCCTTGTCAGACAAGGTATGAAAAGAAGCGATGCTACACACAATGATTACCAGACAATTCTCCAGCCACCAAGCACTTATTTTAAACAAAGTATCACGATTAACAGGACTGTATTTTTTTTAAAACTGAGGAGAAGTGGGGTCGTCTCTGACTTTCATATATTGGACCTTCACATAGTAACATTCCTAAAAAGTCATCAAATGCTCTCTTTGGCTAAAGGACTACAATATTTCATGCTTCTTCATGGTGTCCTTTCATTGATTGTTGGCTAGCTGTTAAAATTTAGCAACCTTGGAAAACAATGTTTTGTCATCATTAAAAATAATTTTTTTTTTTACATTTTTGCCTCTGTTTTACACATATGAGTAAAAAAGAGAAATAAGAAAGTACTAATATTATTGATAAGCACAGGCCTCTAGCTAGCTACATGATAAAAATGGAATCTCTAGGTATGTTCAAAATGAAAAATCCTAGATCTCAATTGAACACAACCTCTACGTTTAAGTAGATTAAACTTGCAGGGTGAAGGAGCGGAAGGAAGAGGTGGGGAGGAGAAAAGTAAGGAACACATACTGAATTCTGGAAATAAATAATTAAAGAATATTTGTAAAAAGGAATGGATAATTGGTACATTCTAATAATTTTAGCTCTCTAGAACCAGAACTACCCCCAACTCTTAACACCTGAGCAACTTTTTTACATGAGAAAAATTATACGAAAGAAGGGAACTTCCTGCATTTTTTAAATTATATTTCTACTAAATAAAATGGACCACAATAAGATCCAAATATCATTTAAAAGCCTCTCAGACACTGTGGTAGGCAGCTTTGGACATGGTTTCAAATCACCCTTAACTATGACATACACACTCTTGTGTAACTACTCCCTTTGAGTATGGGCTGTATATTGTGACTTCTAATGAACAGACTACAGCAAAAGTAGCAGGTGGAACTTCTGTGATTAACTTACAGAAGACTGTGACATCCCTATTGCTAACACACACTCTCTCCTGCCCTCTTGTTTGCTCACCCTGAAGAAAACTGCTATGTTGTGAGATGCTCTATGGCAAGAAACCAAGGAAGGCCTCCACTCATCAGCTCATGAGGAAATGAATCCTGCCAACTACCATGTGAGTGAACTAGGGAAGTTTTTATTATTATTATTATTATTATTGTTGTAGACCTCTAATAAAATAAATAAGTCTTTACATCTATGACAGAAGTGATTTTTTGAAAATCCAAAAATGTTTGGTAGACATTAATAACAAAACCCAAAAGATTACTAATATACAAAATTATTTTCTCCCTCAACTGGATCTCACAAAATTTCCATGTACAATATTTATAGACCATATAGATATTTGTGCTTCTAGACTTCAAAAGACTACAAATTCACCCACTACTGTGAACAATAATTATCATTTAAAATTCAAATTAGAGTTTTGCGATGGGGCCTCTACAAATATTTTTTAAAAGACAGAGCTATGATCAGGGTCCTAGAGCATTCCTTCAAATCCTTCACTCAATAAAGATCTAGCATTGATCACTTGCTAGGTGCTGAGATACAAAAATGAAAAAGAGATAGTTTATAGTTTGGGTTATGTCACTGATTGAGTAGCAATATTCTGTAAGTAAGGAGCCATAAATCTACTTAACGATGCTATCATTTAGCCAGCATTTCTCTACCTCTGCTAAAGAAAAATGTGCAATTGGCAGATGTTTTGCTGAAATTCAATTTAAGTAGCTTATGAGCAGAAACAATATACCAATGCTAGGAATACAAAATTAATGAGATATGATCCTTGCTCTCAAGAAGCCCATAATTTTGAAAAAGAGATAAACTAAATCTTGGCATTCATCCAACCTACCAGAATAGTAGTCCCATAAAAATGAGTCATCCCATATTTCATCTTCTTACTCTTAGCTACATCCTGCTATAAAATTAAAATACATCTTTCCCCCCTCTACTTCACTGTCTCTCCACCAAGATGAATATATTCAGCTCCTTTTCTCCTTTCCTTTTAAAACAATTCCTCAATATAAGTAATCTTTTTGGTAACTTTAAATTGTTTATTTCTGTATTAAATTCTAGGATCCAAATGACATAATAAAATACTGTTCCAGATATGAAATTGATCACAATGAAAAATACCAACCTCTGATGATGTAATACTTCCGATTCTGTAATGTGTGTGAAGTCCATAATACTCATTTTACTTTTTAAATTTAGGGGTTTAAACTATTACATTGAAAATTTATATTTATTCTAACATATTTAATTGAATGGATTTTCCAGGTTTCTCACATGAAATGAAAATTTAGAAATGATACATACTCTGAAATAATTGTGACTAACAAATAGTGAGTGTAAAGCCAGATTTCTTACAGTAATTGGAAATGAGGCATTTTTTAAAAATTACTCATTAACTAAAATTGCAACTCTTAAGTTCACAGACAAAAAAATAATTTTTCACATGTCCCCGTCATGCTCTTTTTAACACCATTATTTGTATTTGATATACTTTAGATTTCTATAGCTACTACAGAAAATATCTACAAAGTAAACATACAGTTTAAATCTTCTACTCCTGAAAATACTTTGGCAAAACCATGAAAATATGGTCCAGATATGAGGACTCACAACCAACAAAAAGAATCTAGTCTGTGACTAGCTTCCTATTAATTCAAGGTTTCAACTCTTATTAACGTTTCTTACTTAAGGAATAAAGATATTTGGTGAATGTGTGGGTAAAATATAAACAAGTGCTATACTAGGTCAGAACCACATTCAGAACATATTTTTGACATCGTGCTCATGCTATGGATGAGGTAATAACAATCAGTAGTAGTTTCTTTAATGGGGAAAAAAATTTCATCCAGGAAAAATAACTCAGTTCTGTTGCTCACAAATGTTTAGTACTTAAAAACAAACAAATCCCTAGCCTGATATTTAGGGCCTTCCTCAATCAGATTCCAAACCATATATGTACAGACAGAATAAGAAGTCTTAAGACAAAAGAAATTCTCACAAATACAGTGGACAATTTGGTGACGGACAGAGGGGAGGGGGTTGGTAGGCTGAGAGAATGTGGTGAAGGGTTAAAGAAGTACAAATTAATAGTTGATAGTTGGACACGGGGAGCATGCAAGAGTGAATGCAATTAGCATTATTACAATGGCTAAGTGGAGGGGCAGGGGAAGGAGGTAGCAATTGGGGGAATCATTTTGTGAACTATATAAATGTCAAATGTACTGCATACTTGAAACTAATTAAAATAAATAAATGTATTAAAAAAGAAGAGGAAGAAAGAAAGAAATTAAGGCCGCTAAGGAAGGTCTAAGGTGGGCTGGAAGGGAAAGACATTGTTGACAAAGAGACAAGAGGCTATTACCACACTACAACAAAGAGATAATAAAAGGCCTAAACTAGGACTGAGGCACTAGGGATGAAATTAGATGAACAGAAGAGATATTTTAGAGGTGAAATGGAAAGGTCTAGTTAAGTTCTGGATGTGGAGTGCAAGGGCCTGTAAGGGATAAAAGAAGTTTCTAAGCTAGAAGGAAGGTGGTGCCATAACCAAAACAGAGGACACTAAAGCAACAGCAAGCTTGCATGGGAGAAAACTGAGTCCTGGTCATAATGGGTTTTAGTACCAGTGAACATTCAGGTGATAACATTACAAATAAAATGTATTAATTTATGCTATTTAGAACAAAATACAGGCATATCTCACTTTGTGCTTTGCTTTATTGCGCTTTGCACATATTGCCTTATTTACACATAGGTTTGTGGCAACCCTGCAGCAAGGAAGTCTGTTGGCACCATTTTCTCAACAGCATTTGCTTACTTTGTGTCTCTGTGTCACATTTTGGTAATTCTCACATTATTTCAAACTTTTTCATTATTATTATATTTGTTATGGTGATCTGGGATCAGTCATCTTTGATGTTATTATTGTGATTGTTTCTGGGTGCCACAAACCAAGCCCACATAAAACAGCGAACTTAATGGGCAAATGTGTGTGTTATGATGACTCCACCAACTAGGCATTCCCTTCCCCCAACCTTTCTTCCTCTCCTCTGGCCTCCCCATTCCCTGAGACACAACAATATCGAAGTTAGGCCAATTAATAACTTACAATGGCCTCCAACTGTTCAAGTGAAAGAGTCGCACATCTCTTACTTTAAATCAAAAGCCAAAAATGATTAAGCGTAGAGAGGAAGGCACGTCCAAAGCTGAAATAGGTCGTAAGGCCTCTTGCACTGAACAGCCAAGTTGTGGTGGAAGTAACAACAGATACAGTAGAAACAACGAGAGAACTAGAATTAGAAGTGGAGCCTGAAGATATGACTGAATTGCTACAATCTCATGATAAAACTTTAATGGATGAGGAGTTGCTTCTTATGGATGAGCAAAGAAAGTGGTTTCCTGAGATGGATTCTACTCCTGCTGAAGATGCTGTGAAGACTGTTGAAATGACAACAAAGGATTTAGAATATTACACAAACTTAGTCAATGAAGTGGCTACAAGGTTTAAGAGGGCTGACTCCACTTATGAAAGAAGTTCTACTGTGAGTTAAATTCGATCAAACAGCATCACATGCTACAGAAAAATCACTTGTGAAAGGAAGAATCAGTCGATTTGGCAAACTTCATTGTTGTCTTATTTTAAGAAACTGCCACAGCCACCCCAGCCTTCAGCAACCACCACCCTTTATCAGTCAGCAGCCATTAACACTGAGACAATACCTTTAGCAAACAGATTAGGACTTTCTGAGAGCTCAGATGATGAACAGCACTTTTAGCAATAAAGTATTTTTAAATTAAAGTATGTATACTTTTTAGACATAATGCTACTGAATGCTACTGCACACTTAATAGACTACAGTATAGTGTAAACATAACTTTATATGCACTGGGAAACCAAAAACAATCATGTGACTCGCTTTATTGCAACATCTACTTATTGCAGTGGTCAGGATCCAACCAAACCCGCAATGTCTCCGAGGTATGCCTGTATACAGTTTTGTGGAAAAAACAGTGAGGGGCTGAAATTAGTTAATATTCAATAAAAGATTCTGATCAATGATTCAAACACGATAGTGACCTCAAAAATATAACTCACATAGGTTACATAAAGTACATAGCAAATTTAAATCTAGAACCATTTATGTAGGTTTTGATTTAGAACAACCTCATGTATCCCAGACTCATTTAAAAAGAGTTGATTCATGGTTAGTAGGAAAGTGGACAGGTGGCAGTCTTTGAGAACCTTACAGTTTAAAATTATGAGATGAAATACTTCTGCTGAAATGGTAATATGCATCTCTGAGGTCACTGTCATTTGGTCAGTGCTACATATAGCAAGATGGTCAGTCAGATGAACAAGCCTGACTGACAAAGGAGCAAGGGGGACTAACTAGATATCCCTGTGTATTCAGTCCTTTCTATAAAAAATACTTAGCCTCCAATTAGTTAAACTGAATCAATCTAGATTAGCCCTACCATATCCCTAATATCTCCAAAACCCTAAGAAATAAATGATCATGAAATTGCTCTTGTGGTGGGGGGGCAAAATAAAACTTCCAATTATAAATTCATAAATATTACAGCTATTTGGTATCCATATCTTCTTACGAACAAACAAATCTCACTGATAGAAACTAAAATGGCAATAATGCAAAGATGAATAGCATATAATTTGACATCAGCACATTTGTTATGTGTGCACTGAATAAAAAAGTAAAGTCAAACATTTGAATGTCAGCTAATCTGCCTAATAAGTATATTCCACCTGTTAGATTTAGTCATTTATTTATTATTAATACCAATAACATTCTATTTACTGGATGAAATGTCATTATTTCTGTTTAGCTCTTAAGAGAAAAAAAACAATGAGAACTCAGTCTTTAATCATTAATGTTTTTACTAATGATGAGCAATAATACAAAAAACAAAATGGACTGAAAGGTACTTGTTTCACATGACTATCCCATTAAGATTATAGCAATCACTTGTTGAAAACCACCCTGACAATTTATAGCTATGCATAAATACAATGGAAGAATATACACCAAATGTTAATAACTAATCTTTTGATCTTAGGTTAACAGGTGATTTTGAGTTTCTTCTTTTATGCTATGTGTATTTTCAAAATATTCTGTAATTAATGTTTATCACAACTGTACCAAGAAAAAAGATATCTTTTAAAAGAAAGGAGGAAAACATATATGGATTAATTTAAAGGAAACATACTTACCAGATCTCTGTGAAGCACCCAGTTTGCATGGAGGTAATGGATACCATCAAGAATCTGGTAAAGTAATGATTTAACCATAGATCTTGGCAACTGCATGGGCTTTTTATTTGCTTTTGATGCACGGTGAAACTTAATAATATGCTAAAAATTAAAAAAAAAAAACTATAATAATACATAATCAAGGCTCCAATTTATTCTCTGTATTTTAAAATTATTTATTAAAGGCCATTTGTTGACACAAAGAAAAATGATTTGAATAACAAGGCCAACCAAAACAGAATCTATATTGGGAGTGAATGTGACAGTTTTAATGTGGGCATAATGACTTGCCGAAATGATTAAGATTTTCATTAAATAGGACCAAAAGGTAAAAAGGGTTGATATTTAAAAGCCTACCTAAAAATAGTACTAGTATATTCTCTATTGACAAAATAAAAGAATTTTTTAAACAAGGAAAAACTATAAATTTTTACTATTCTATAAAAAGTTAGTACTTAGTACATTGGGTAACATCACTACTTCTATATTTGAATTATTGGGAAGTTCCACCTTCTTTTGGCACAGAATAAAATTAGGATATATTCCTAGTGTTAATATTCAATAGGAAATCACTAGAAAGGAGGAGAGAAAAATGGGGACTTCAATCCCATTAAAATAAATGACTGAATCACCATATTCAACTTTTTATGTCAAAATGTCATATTGTGGATTATAAAAGTATTATAATGAAAGAAAAAATATTCTACCTGCGTCCCATACTCCCATCTCTACCCCACCCACATCCAAAACATGCCAAAACGGGTACTGAATATTCAGGAAAAGAATGAAGAAAAACACACTAGAGGTTCTTGTCAACATCTGCTGTAAAGGCGTAAATTCCAAAAGTTCCTTCAATACCTACAAGTCTGCTCAAGTCATTCCTAAACAGATTTGTAATTTATATGGATAATAAACCACTCTATATTAAATCAAAATTTAATTGTCCAAAATTTGAACTTATCACCAAGTTCGAATTCCCTTTTAGCAACTCCTCAGATAAAATGTGTAAATGCCGATTCCTAACTTTAAAAGTATGGAATTAGAACTTTTGGTTTCTATTAATTGATTAAAACATCCTTAATATTTGCAAAATCATACAGATACTTCTATTTGGTAGAGTCAGTTTTGAATAGAAAAATGTTGCAAGAGATTGACCTTAATTTAGAAAGAGAAATTGCACAAGTACTGGTTACACGTGTATTACTAAATATACTAAAACAGAAAGTAATTTTCACTACACATATTGGTAAACTGCCTACCTTCATAAAATTATAAGCTCCCACTCATTAACATTTTATGAAGTAAAATTTCTAATTATTATAAATACTTTCTTTTCAGTAAAATAAAATAATGTTCACTGCTCAAATTCTTTTAAATCTTCACTTACATTTATATTTGTTTTGAACTACGATCAAATGAGCAAGTTTTCCTTTATGTGAATTAGCAACGTGTAGCGCACACATGTATTTCTCCACTCCTGTATAAAACAGTTCTAAAAATAGTGAGTTTAGACTTACCCACAAGTCATGTTCTGCATAGTCAAACAGCAGCCATACCTTCCTGTCACTGTGAGAAAGGAACACCTTCTGCAATGCGATCACATTAGGGTGCTTCAATTCTCGCAAAAGCTAAATGCAAGAGGAAGAGAGGGGTCACTATTCTGTTAAAAAGTAGGGGAGAATAATGAATTTCCTGTAACTTCAAAATGAAATTTTTACACATTTAGATAGTCCTGATAAGAAAAAGAAAATGCTACCCAAAATATCATCTTTCCAATCCTTTTTCTACATGTGTGTGTGTTTAAAATGAAATCATTTTAAATGATAAAATGTAAAATGGTAAACAAAAGTAATTATATCACTAAAAAATTAAACACACTTTAGTATGCATTTTTTTTTTACCAGAGAAGGTAAAAAACACTACTTCTTGAGAGGCCAGAATCATGTATTAATAGTTTATATCCACCCAAGCATACTCTATACTCAATAAATATTTGACAAAAGAAGGAAAGATATTTAAAAATCCATACACTTACCCATGCCTAGAGCGTATGGTTGAGGTTTTTTAGAAGAATAGTGAGTATAAGGGAATTATTGTCATAGCCACTGATAAAAATTGGTGTGGATAAGAGGTCCCGTAAATAGAAAAAAGAAATAGGCCTTCACAAAGTCAAGCTGGACTTTGATAATAAGGACAGACAGACCAAATCAGCAAGTGAAAATAGTATTGGCACATAAGAGGCAGTTTGCCTGATAAAATATTTAGGAACAATAACATTATTAGCTGTTCAAGGTGAAAGTCTGATAAATATGCCTGCCTCCAGCTGTCCTTAACCAGGGTTCGAATTTAATAGGTAGAGAGAAACTTATTCAATTTGATAAAAATATTGAATGCCTTTTAAATGTAAAGCTCTGTGGAAGATTCAAAAAGGGAGAGGGAACAAAACTATTGAATACTTTCTATGTATAAGATAATTGTATATGTGTTTCTTTCTTTTAGTCCTTATAACAACCCTATGATACACACAGAGTCTGAGGTTCAATAAATAAAAATCACTTGAGCAAAATCAAATACACCTTCAAAAGAAGAGAGGTTTGGATTTAAATAGATCTGCCTGATTCCAAAGTCCATGCTTCTTCCACTATTGCCAGAAGGCCTTATCTTCAACTCTAAGTGAGTGTAGTGAAGAAGACAGACAAATAGATCCATGAGGCCTAGAAAAATAAACTGTTTACCCATTCTGATAACGTTAAATGAATAAAACATACTTTGAGTGCCTGTGCTGGAATCATGTAAAAACAATCATCTGAACTCCATCTCAGGGAACTTTTACAGACTATTCCTCAGTTGCCTAATTCTTTACTACTTTCAATGATAGATTTCTTAAGTCCTCATTTCTCTCAACTTGACTCCGTACCTCAGCTCTTTCTCTTGACAACCCTGCTGGGAGGTGGTCTACCAGGTATGATTTGGGCATGATTCCCAAATATGACTCCCTGGGTTCTCTCTCCAACCCACATGCCCTGGAACACAGTTAAGAGTAAGAGCTAGGATGGGCTTGGCTGCCCGTAGCCAGCCTTCTACTTTTCACAGCCTGCCTTTAGTATTCTACCTGTATTTCTTGTGGATCTAGGTGGGAAAGGAGAAGCTGGAAGAGAAATGACCAAGGAAGACATAACAGTCCTACTCCCTTGGTAAGGAGGGAGAAGTGAGGGCTAGATTAGGTGGGTACGCAGTTATCAGCTGCTATCTCTGTTCTCACTGCCTAAGAAATGATAAACAACCCTACTTCTTGCTTCAGATGTAAATGTTATACATATGTTCCTAATTAATGACCGCACCAGAGAGCATGGCATTTTGGAGGGATGCAGAGCTATATAACCAGACAGTTTCCTGCTTTTGAATGTTCTAGGCTCCCAGACTCAGCAGAGTAGTGTTTAATGACCCCACTTGCCATGGCCAACCTTCTAGTACTTGGACCCCAGGCCTCACTCAAGGCATAATGACTTGTCTTCTTCTCTTTCTGACTCCTTAGTAATGATGAACTTAGAGAGTTGGCCTTTATTAAGTCTCCACTCCAAGTATGTTCTCTTTGCTGCTTGCAATAGAAAGCAAGTGAAACTTCTGTATCTAAACCAGGCTACTGAAACACCAAACAGCACAGACCTTTGACACCTGGACCCCCATTTATCTGAGAGAGGGGATGTCACATGTAGCAATATGTAATCAATACCTCTCAGAAATTATGTTTTCTATAACTACAAATTGTTGATCTCTCTACAATGAAACTACTTTAAGTCACATGTTTAAACATTATTTTGAATAGGTAATACATTTACAATTCAAAAATCAAAAGTAAATACAAGGATATAGACTGAGACACCTCATTACCACTCCTGCCCCCAGTGATCTCAATCCCTCTTGCCTCCTAAAAATAAATTTTATTAGTTGCTTGTTAATCTTTCCTGTGTTTCTTTATGCAAATAAAAGCAAATGTGAATATAAACTTTTATCTGCTCTTAATTGCACAAAAGATAGCGCTTTACTTTTTTTTCTTTTTAACTTTATCTTGAAATCTCATAGTATCAGTACAATATTACTACTATATAGAAACTTCATTTTTTTTTTTTACAGCTGCATGGGATTTCTAGGTCACCTTTTTTTATTGAGATAAATAAATATAAAATTTACCATTTTAGCCATTTTTAAGTATACAGTCCAGTAGCATCAAGTACATTAACATTGTCATGCAACAATGACCACGGTCCTTTCTCCAGAATTTCATCATCTCAGACTGAAACTCTGTACCTCGAACAACATCTCCCCATTCCCGGCTGCCGATAATCACTATTCTACTTCCTGTCTCTATAAATTTGACGATTACAGGTAACTGATATAAGTGAAATCATACAATTTTTGTCCTTTTGTGTCTGGCTTCTTTCACATAACATGTCTTCAAGGTTCATTCATGCTATAGCATGCATCAAAATTTCTTCCTTTTTAAGGCAAAATAATATTCCATTGTATGTACATACTACATTTGCTTATCCATTCATCCCTTCCATCATCCCATGGACACTGGGGTTGATTCTGCCTTTTGGCTATTATGAATAATATTGTCTCTAACACTGATGTACAAATATCTGTTTGAGTTCTTGCTTTTAATTCCTTTATATACTCAGAAGTAGAATTGTTAGATCTTACAGTGACACTATGTTTTAAAATGCCATATAGATTACCTTTTAATATAACATACAAGAGGGAAGAGTGTAAAGTTTGCAACTGCATGCATTTAGGAGAAATTTTTCCCTAATCTCCAAATTTGCATTTGCTAGAACAGCAATATGCACTTTCCGTTATTGCATACCTTTATAACTTTTCTGGCCTAAGGGTCTCTAAATATGTAAGCAAATGAGGACCAAAAAAATAGCAAAACAATGTTATCTATGTCTATTTTGTTCCTTCTTCTAATACATCTTGTATGCTACAGCCAGAGTGGTGTTTCAAAAACACAAAACTGAGCATGGTCACTAGGGTTCCCTTGTTATCTGAGGAAGTAAAGCAAGAGATAAGGTAAAAGTCAAATAATGAGGAGCCTTGTAAGTAAGCCATGCAGAAGTGTTGCCATCAGGGTTCCCTAATATCACTAGAAATATGTTCATTTTATATCTATATCACAGCCATAATTTTCCCTTGTTTGAAAATTATTCTTTAATACTCATTTTGCAGAAATATCTCACTTGCACTGACATGAAGCTGCTATAGCCTTTATCCTACTGAGTGTGAACGTTCTACTTTTATGCAAAAGAAATATTAATAGGTTTTATTACTACTTCAGATCCCTCCTGGGTGCTTGGTAATATATAATATATATACCACATTATTTTTCTAAAATTTTAAAAAATGTTGAATCCAAAACACATCAGTTCCCAAGACTTCATTTAAAGAATTGTGAACCTAGATATTATTTATTGTATTTTGTTCAAGTTTGATGAAGGCAAAGTTTTAAAGTGGTACTTAGTACATAGTAAGTATTCAATAAACATTTGTCAAAAGAATTAAATCTACCAAACATACCTGTTTCTTACAAAAATAAACCAGTAAATAGCTTGTAATATTATAAAACTTTGCTATCCTTTCAAAAGGTGTTCTGAATATTTTTGCTTTTAATAAATTAAATAGACTATGTCTAAAATATTTATTCTAAGGACAATAACTTTCCACAAGCTATATTTACTTTAGGCTTAAAAATGAAGTTTTCTCAACTGGTACTCACTCTGCTAGAAGTATAAGATTGCTGGTTTGATGTAAAGAGCAGAAACATAGCTCTTAATAGTGCAGGGTGAGCTATTTATTTAACCTGGTGTAGAACCCAAGAAGCAAAAGGGTACTATGAGGGTGTTTCCTGAAAGGGTTGTGAATCCAATAAATGCAATAAAATCCTAAAGAAAATGATGCATAAGAAAAGGGGTCAAAGGGGGACACACCTGAGGAACTAAAGTAGAGATTAATCCAATCACTGGTACCTTTGAGACTGACATACTAATAAAATGCTAGGCCCTAACAAATGCCACACAGAAGTATATCCTTTACTTGATTTACTAAAACAAACAAATGAAAGGGTAAATTTCTTTACCACTATTTACTAAAGAAACAAACAAAAAACAGTAAACAATGTAAATATCCAATAATAAATAATTACTGGTATATCCACATATTGTAGCCTCAAATATATATATGTCAAGTTTTTAAATATATGAGAAAAGACAAGCTATAATACTGTGATATAATAGTAAAAGGCTACAAAATATAAATGTTTATAAAACAGGAAACATACCAAAACATTAATATAGTTATCTCTGTGTGGTGGAATTACACATGACTTTTATTTCTTTCTTTGTTTTTCTATTTTACAAATTTTCTACAATGAGTATTACTCTTATAATTTACACACTCACACACACCAAAAAACAGTCCTTTCTCTACAGAAATCCACCTGCTGAGATAAGAAACTATTGCACTATCACAGCTTCTTAGGCAGTTGATATGAAAGAGACACAAAGAAAGGAGATGGTCATGCTGGGAACTTTCCTTGATTTTATCAATGGACTTTAATCTCTTGTCACACAAACATTTGTTCAACATGACATCATACAACTACAAATATGTTTTAATCACATCCAAACAGGAGTTAAGTATAGTATGATTCTCCTGTGAAAATCCCACACTGAATGATAACATTTCCTGTGCCACATACTGAATACTAATATGATCCCAAATGAGCCTAAGGAAGAATGCGGAATAGAGGTATCAAGATTTTACCTGATCCCTCTTCAAGGGCATATAGTGATTATAAAGTATCTACTTACTGCTGTCCTAAACGTATAACAATCTAAAGTTACAATCCTAAACTTTTTTCTCTAAAGCATTATTTAGGATACTGATTCAATTTGGGAAACCTCGTGTAGATTAACAAATACAGAATGCATTTGTATTTTTTATCCACACATCTGTCTTCCCTTTTTCTCTCCACTTTCTGTTCTCCAAGTCTCAAGTCTTTTTCAGGTTATCTGAATGGAAAGGGTCCTCTTATACTTCAATAACTCACTTATCTCAAAGTAAATCCAATTTTCTATTTTTATTTGATCTGTTATAAGTAACAGTATGATCCACTTGACCACTGAACCTTCCCCTTGATGAGAAAGGTTTTATTTGAGAAAGCACTAAGTGTATCATTTTTTTAAATGTATGACCATCCTCCCCACCCACCCACCCCAAAAGAAAGATAAACAAAGCAGTATATTTTATGGGAAACAGAAGCTTCACCTTACTCCAAAATGCCCCAGTATTCCTAAACTGAAATTTAAGAATTAGCATTTTGAAACCTGACACTTTCACACCTGTGACAAGCCTTTTGGAAGCTAGCCTAGATGTATTATAACCTTCCAGCAGGTGGCACTCATACCTTAAAAAGGGGTCTACAAACGGGTAACCTAGCCTTGGTTGGAAGTGGCCCTAAATATTTTGCTTTTACTTTAATGACACTGCTTAAGTACTGGTCTTAAGTTTCAGGCAGGTCTGTGTTCCCCATTGCCACTAAGTAGAAGTAACAGGTTACAGAATTCAGAGACCTGAATTTGAGTCCTGACTTAAGAGCTATAGGACTTAAAAGCACGTTGTTCAACCCCTTTTGGGCCTCACGGAAGAATAAAAATATCTACTGCAAAACAAAACATACACACAGTTTCTGTAGGGATTAAGTGAATGTAAGTACATTAACTATATAATACAATACTTAGAACATATTACGTACCTGACAAATTATAGTCATTACTCTTATAACTATCATCATATGCAAGAATGTTATGAGAACTATACGATATGATATATGTAGAATGTCTGGCATACTATTAATTCTCAATAAACAACAGCAGTTTTTGTTGTTGTACTTACATGAAAAAAGGCTAACCACTCACTCCAGGCAGTCAGAGATACTTGTTACAAAGATATGCTGTGATGGGGAGTACCATAGTGTTTCCTCACCAAAGTGCCTGATACACTCCTTCAGTACAGTCTATAATAATACTATAGCTATATCAAACTTATTTTCCTTTCCATTTTGCATCAATCTGGTTTCTTTTTCTCTCTGACTTCAAATACTATATGTACTTGGGCTGGGAGAGAGATTTAAAACCAAATAAGATTTGAAATAAATAAGTTTACTTACCCTATGATAGTATATATGCTTTTTTAAGTGTGAGTACTTAATCTTTTATGTAACATATTCCATATGAGAAAACTATATAAATCAATGGAACTCTGAATATACAAAGTTTAAATATGAAAAATGAAAGAAGTGAATCAAAATAAAGAGTTTACAAAGTTAAAACTAAATCACCTGGAATTCTCAGGGGAGTTCTGATTCTTTGAAGTGTAATCAGAAAATCTTTTCTTGTTTCAATGCTCCTTGCTGAAAACCTTCCCTACCTTCACAATTATTGAAACTAAATTTGTCTTTAGTGCCCTGAGATTTCAATAAATAAACTCCTAACAAGTGTTTATGTTCTTCTCATTTATCTTTTCTTTCTCCCTGTAGTAAAATGAAAGGGTGGGGGGGCACTAATTTAAAACTCCTTATTTAGAACCAGGCTTAAAAAAAAAAAAAAAAAAAGGATTGTCTTATTTTCCAGAATTCTGTCTCTAGTCTTCTTTTCCTTTTCTATTCTGCAGTCTCTCTCGACATCTTACCCATGTGTCTAAGTTTAGCTACTATTTCTAAGGAGAATCCCAAATCCCAATCTCTAGCCCTAATCTCTATCCTAAACCCTGACATCAATTTCCAACTATGCACATATATGTCCACATGGAAATCCCACTGTCCCTAAGAATTCACAGATCTAAAACTGATCATCACTTGCCCACCTCTATGTCAGTGTGTCCACTATTCCTGCAATTACACCAGTATTTCCCAATCACCAACAAAAGCTCAAAACCTTATAATCAGTGTTCAGTCACTGAACATGTGCTACATGCTCTGCCTTTTAAAATACTACTCATGAATTCGCACCTTGATCATTAAAATAAACCCTTAACTAGTATTTACACATACGCTCTTCTCTCTGCCTGGAAAGAGCTTCTCTATCCTCTTTTCCTAATTAATGCTTACTTGCTTTTTAGAAAGGACTTTAAAAAGAACAATTTATCACTGCTTCTAAGAAGCCTTCCCTGAAACTCCTAATCAGAAGTGGGTGTATCTCTTGTGTTTCCATCCACACTGTGGTTCTCTTAACCACTAATAAATAAAATTGTAATAGAGTCTAATTATCTATCTTCCCTAACATATTGCAAGGTTTTAGAGTGCTAGAACTATGTCTTCCATCTCCACATTTCCATTGTCTTGTATAAGCCAGTCCACATGGTATGTGTTCAACAAATGCTGACTGAATTAATGAGTGATAATCTATCTCCTATCTCTTCTAATTCATACTATATTGACATCAGAATATCTTCTTAAAATAGAAAGTCTGATAATGTTAGCTCTCTCATTCCAAAATCTTAAATGATTTCAAAGTTAAAATCTCTAAATAAAACATTCAAAACCATCCACCCAAAGGTTAAATCCATTTTTCCTGTAATTTTTTTTTGGGGGGAGGGGGGTTAGAGGTGGGGGTGGGTGGACCGAGACTCAAGAAAAAACTACATAGTAAAGATTTTAACCAAAAATGAGGCAGGTAGATAAGATCCAAGTTAAGGACCAGTGAGCTTTGCCCTGATAAAGGCATAACTGGCATATATTGTGACCTTATCTTAAGGATACTCCCTATGCAATCATCATAAATAGGTTCCCAAGGTCTCCACTGCACAGAATTCTGCCCATTATCCATTATCTCCCATAAAGCCTTGCCCTATGACATGGGGATGAGGCAGAAGCATGATAGAAAATACCCAGCAGGTAACAATAATTTTCAAAAGGTCAAAATTCATTAATAAACATTTGAATCCCTAGCACATTCCAGGCACAGGAAGCCTCAGGGAGTTTGTGGCAGTTGTGGCCAAATAAAAATCAACAAGAAGACAGATTAAACAAATAACTTTTAAATTATAATTATGGTGAGATTATTAAGAAAAATAGAGAATATGCAATACAGCAGACCTAACCTAGTCTGAAAAGTCAGAGATGGTACTCCTAATGAAGAAGAAAGAAACTAAGAATTACAGAGCCTCAACCAGCAAGAAAGTGTACTAGTAGGTATTCTTATCATGTGAATATACCAATTCTAAGAACTCCTTCACTATTCATCTTTTAGAAGAAAATATCAAATGAAATCCCTACTTTATTCTAAATTTGCTAGGGCAGACTTCTGTTACTATGTAATTGAATAGAACTCTTTTCTTTCCAGATGACCACATAGCACAGGACCTGGCACAAAGTAGGCACTCAATAAGTTTTGTTGAATGAGAAAATGAAAGCAATAGTACACAAATTTTCATACACGTTGGTTAGGTGACGTGTATTCCACACTGAAAAAACATTATTTTCAAAACTGCCGTTATCTTTTATAAATGAAATGTTCAAACAAGATTGTTTAAGGAATTTACTAAGTCTGAAAAATAACTTGAAATTGATATTTGATTAATCAAGCAAAAGAAAGTAGTAATTTTATCCTAAATGGCCATGATAAACCTATTTTTAATCTCCGTACACACTCTCAAGCTATCTGGTTTTAGACCTAACCCACACCTTTATAACTAACATTTCTAAAATTTACAGTTTACAATTTCTTTTTCGGTAAAAACAGACAACCAAGTAGCCCTGGAATTCATCTCTCCTCCCCTCCTTCTCCCTTCCCTTTCCTCTCTCTCTCTCTCTCTCTCTCTCTCACATACACACACATACACACACGTGCATATGCACACACACGTCTAGACCATGCTGGCCAAGGATCTGCAGGGAGAAGTAAGCTTTTGATTTCTGAATAAACTTGTCTAATACATGTTGGATATTTTCAGAACACCCTACCCCTGAAACTATAAGAAGTTGTACTTTTATTTACAACTTACAGCTAAAGATTCTGATTAATTATTAATGGATAAGTTACCAGTACCAATAATTGAACATATTTTCACTATGACTCTATAAAAGATAAACACAGTGAAGTCATGGCTCAAATAAATTAATCATTTACAGTTCCTGAAGACCTCACAGGAATTTTAACAGCAGTAACAGGGAAAAGAACTAAATGACCTGAGCAAAATACAATCCAGGAAATGACTACTATATTGTATCCATTAAGCAGAAAATCTACTTCCTTCCTACTCTGCTAAGAAACCTTTATATGTATTATAAGACAACACAGAAGGAGGTGAGTTTCCACAATGAAAATAAGTGGTTTCTTTTCTATTAAACATCTACTAGATTTAATCAATAAATCCTAAATACTTCCACTAAGAGCATTTACTTTAAATTTTTAAAGTTTCATTTTGACATATGTGGCTTTTATGTAAATATGTTAAATGATGATTAGGAAAAGATTAGAAATCACTATAATAATGAAAACTAATTCACAATATTATAACTTTCAATAATTTTGTGTTTAGCAGAGCACGTGCAAAAAAGAACATTAACTTTAAAGTAAGCTTTCTTTAAATGATCTTGGAGCTTTGAATTTTAATGTCTATACAAGGCAGCTTGAAAAATACATATAAAATGTCAAATCTCACTAGATTCTCCTCTTTGAAATGTAATTCTCCAACATAAGTTCTGGTCACACTCTTCAATAAACAAATACCACATCTGCTATAGGGAAAGCTCCTTTTAAGTAAAATTCACTGGGAAAAAGTTGATAACTTTGACTACAAAATTATCTTATACAGATAATATACCCTAAACAAAGTCAAAAGTCTAACAAACTTTGAAAATATCATCAAACTATAAGACATTAACAGGCTAATTTGCTTGATTATAGAGTTTATAAAAATCATTTTTTAAAAAACACTTCAATAAAATAATGGGCAGAAAATATAAATAGACATTTCACAAAAATAAATATAAATTAAGTAAAAAATTATATAAAAATATGACTACCTCAATTTCAGAATGAATTTGAAGCAATGAAAATATAGTTTTCAACTCTCAGACTGAGAAAATTTTTAAAGCTTAATAAATGTATCTAAATTGTATCAATAAAAAACTGATTGTATAATGCATAAATTAAGGTCCATTCCCATAACAGAATATTATATAGCCATTAAAAAGAATGCTGTAAGAATAAGATAGATCTATACTGTTAATATGGAAAGATTCAAAGATATAATATTAAGTAACAAAGATAAAGATAGAACAGAATATGTAGCATCCCTTGGTATTTTTAAAAGATCTACATGTTTTGGCATATGTATAAAAAAAAATCAGTAAGGTCATAAGAAGTCATTATAGTAGTTACTTTTGTGCAGAAGGACTAGGTGAAGAAGGATAAGAGATTTTAAATTTTTAATTTAAAATCTTTCCATATTATTTAATCTTATTATGTATATTTATTTAATATTTCTGAAATGTCAAAAGAACAAATTATGAGTAATACTGCTTTGCCACCTTATACTATTCTTCATTTTTAAAAATTAATTTTTATAAAAATCTATATTTTAAGATATTGTTTTTTTAAAACTGCAGCTTATAACCCATTAGTGGATTATAAAATCAGTTTGGTGGGTGGCAACCAGCATCCCCCAGCACTCCAAGTGATATCACTCGAATAGACTAGTACAAAAAATAACAGAAAACACCATTGCATATCACTGGTTATGAGCAAGAAAGAGAGCCAGAACAAGAAGAGGTAACAGTCAAAACAGTTTAAAAAGCACTGCTCTAGGATATTATGGTAATAGTATTTTGGATAGAGTGCTCAGGAAAAATCTTAATGACCTTTTAATTTCCATTTCAAAACCAAGAATCATTTTATATTAAGCTGAGTTTTTATATGGCAATTCTTGGTATGATCAACTTGAAAAGTAATGAAGAAAAAATTTCTGAAAACTCTAAAAAGATGTATTGAGATGACACTTAACACAACATACAATGAGACTTGAATGAATTTTTAAAAATGAATCAGCATACGTATATTTGAAATAGCACCACATTATAAGTTATGCACATTAATAGTCTCTGAGACTGACAAGACTGAAATTAAAGATTAGTTAATATTGTTTATCTATAAAGAGATCACCAAAACAAAAGATTTTTTTTTTAAGCTAGGCTATCTGAGAATTTCAGAATATTGGCATCACATAACTCAAATACACATACAACAGAAAATCATGAGGGCACACATTTTGTTCTTTTGGTCTCAAAAAAATGTGTTTGCAATGTAAATATATATATGCCTTACTGTTAAAATGTACAGTTGAAACTTACTGAATTTCGTTAACCAATGTCACCATAAAAAAAATTTTTTTTTAAATGTGTTTGCTCTGGTTACAAACACCATCTATTGCCTAATCACCCGTTTGATCAGGAAGGTAACTACAAAATAACTAGTCAGAATTAAGAACAAAGTTCAGTCACTAAGTAAAATTAAAGGACTACTGAGGGATGCAATCAAGAAACTGTTTTCATCAACATGGCAACCAAACCATGTATGCAGTCAGAACATCTATAGAAAGCTAGTTTGTCTTTTTAACTTTCATGAACTTCAATTTCATGTATCTTTACTACTTACCTTACATTGTCTTTTTCTCCCTTTTAGCCATCTCTCCATCCTCCACTACTCTTTGCCTGCTCTTTACTTCCTTTGTTTCTTTCCATTAAGAGCTTTAATCCCTATCGCAATTATATATACCACTTATTGAAATGATTTCTTGTATTATTTATCTTTTTTATACATATCCTAATGTTTTCACATATAGATATATACTTATATTAACTATTTGGTAAACCGAATGGTCAGTTGTTCCACATTACGAGTGTGGTCAATACCACTAAACCTTTTTAGTTATATTTTTAAGTTCTCATATAATCCAGAAGTCAAAAGCTGCTCAAGGCATAGATTCCATGATGAAAGATTGGAATCTATGACTGTGGGACCATAGGCCCAGGCAAACTCTGGAAGCAACAAGTCCAATAAGTCTAAAAGAGAGAGAAGGGGAGGGAAGATAGTACCTGATATGGGTAATAGTAATAAGGACAGAAAGGAGATGGATAAAAAGACTGTGGGGCAGAATCAATAGGTTTCAGTAACTCAGGGGTCCCCAACCCAGGCCGCAGACAGACAGGTACCATCCAGTGGCCTGTTAGGAAATGGGCCACTCAGCAAGAGGTGAGCGGCAGGCAAGTGAGTGAAGCTTCATTTGCAGCTGCTCCCCAGCGCTAGCATTACCACCTCAGCTCCACTTCAGATCATCAGGCATTAGATTCTCTTAGGAGCACCAGTCCCTAGTGCCAAAAAGGTTCAGACCACTGCTAACTGACAGGATAATAAGGGCCAATGTTCCAGGATAGTACAAGCAACTGAATAAATAGTGGTATAATTTAGAGACAAGGAAAAGCATTACAGCATTGAAGTGGGGAACATGCCGATTTTAATAACAGAAATGATGAATTTGAGATGTTTGTGGGGCTACTGATGGTGGTCTTGGATATGTGGATCTGGAACTCAGAAGAAAGAGCTCAGATGAAGGCAAAAAACTGAGGAGTCACAAGTACAGAGATGAGATTGCCCACGAAGTGTTTTTCATGAAATGATGAGAAAGACAATTAAGAGAGAGCTCTTTTGGGAAGTAAAAACATTTTAAGGGTCTGAAAAAGTTATTTAAGAGAAAAGAAATCATGCAGAGGCTCAGAATGTGTGCTAAGAAGAAGCCTCCTTCTCCCTAGAGAGGATATTTTATTATAAACACCAACAAGGCTTTCCTTCCTCAGACAGAAGAACAGGTAATGATTTCAAATGCTGACAGAACTGTCTATTGGATTTGTCAACCTCAACAGGAAGCTTAGAAAAAAGTTTTCTCCAATGAAATTATAAATTATAAATTTATAAATTAATATAAATATAAATTATAAATTCTGTAAGTACAGGTATCACATCTGTCTTGCTCACTGTTATTTACTGCACAGAGAATAAGGTCAGTCATGTGGTGGTCACTCAATAAACACTTTTTGAATTTATCTGAAGGCGGAAATCAAATCCAGATTGCAACAAAAGCTAGGCTGCCCTTAACAGTTAATGGTGAGGAGAAACCACCTGGCTATGAATGGAGAGGCACTGAAGGCTCAGAGAGGTAGTTGCACATCGTTTTGTTTTGTACAGACAAATATTTTTTAAATATAAAGAGAGAAGAATCTATGGGGAAGGACGAGAAAGGAAACATCAGCTCAGACTTCACATATGACCATTTCCTAACTTTGCCCAAAGAATTATCTAATTGGTTGAAGACTTGAAATTAAAAAAAAAAAAAAAAAAATCAAGCAACATCAGGTCATGATACAGAACAGAATGGCCTCCTTATAAGTGAGGATGGCAAAATCACCTACTAAACCATTATATCTTTTCTTCGGCTTCCTCCCTTCCTTTACTTCTAACTCATATTCTTTAAAGATGCTCCTAGAGCAGAGGCAACTTGCAGGAGTTAGAGGATGATAAAGATGGGGTGGGAAGGAAGGGTCAGAACTAGAGGGAATTGGGAAGGAAGAAGAAGGAATTTAAAGATCCTTCAGGAACGATGTTCTTAAATTAAGAACTAACAACATAGCTTCAGTTATCAATATAGTGATATTTTAAGATGCACATCATTTTTTTAAAAAAGAGAAACCATAATCTCACAGAAACTTCCATGGTTCAGAACCCCTTGATTCTAAATCTGTGGTATCTATTATATGTGAGCACTTTATTTAAAATGTGATCAAACAAAATAATGGTACTATTAGCAGTTTGTTATCCTAAAAATATTTCTGAAAGTATCAACACTGAAGCTCCTTGATGTGATTCTCCAGCTTTCTCACTGGCTGGCCTCTTGCTTGCATCCTACCTCGAGCCACACCAAACCACCTCTAGGCTGCCCAGTGACCATACTGTCTCATAATACAGCTGCTCCACTGTCAGAAAGGCCTTTATTCCAAAGTGCAAATACTCAGATACTTAACTTCAAGATTCAGCTTGAGCATCCTTGTCCTTTGTGAAGCCTTTTCCTGATAGAGGAAGGGGGAGAGGGAGCTACCTACCACCCAGTTTCTCTCAAAATACATGATTCTAATGAAAGTGAAATATAAAAAGATTGCTGCAAAAATTTTGGAAATACAAAACTCAAGACTATCCACCAAAGCAATATCCTAACTCGATGTCTTCAGCTTTGCCAACAATCCACATGACGGTAGAGCTACTAAACTTGAACTCTAAAAATAATCAATCACAAAACAGAACTGTTTCCAAATAGAAATAAATGTACTGTTTTTGCCCACATTATGAAGGATATATAAACCACAACTCAATGTATACTACATTGTCTTCCCAAATGTAAACATCATTAAAACTACAATTCTACATGCAGGAATGTGTCGCCATTATACTACTGTATTTCCATTGGCCTTAATTTTACAGATTTTCTATAACCACAAAAATGGTGTGCAGTTCTAAAGAGAGGGATAAAATCTATATTAGAAGTCATAAATCTTTCATCCACTTATCTATCATGAATCATTTTCCTTAACTGGTATACCTTATGTTAAAGAATTAGGCACATAGAGAGTTTAAAACATTTTAAAATTATAAAAGTAATATGTGCTCAATGCAAGACCAGAATCAGAAAACATAGAAAAACACAAAGAGTACACATCACCCGTAATTCTACCAACCAAAGACAACTTAATATTTTACACACACACACACATATATATAGCCTAAACTTTTTCTTATGTACATAAACCTATGGTAACAATAACAATCAACCATGATGATGAAAAAGCTGCCATTTAATATGATCTTATCACAGGATAATTTGGGCACCATGTTAAGCAATTCAGCCACATTATTTCATTTAGTCTTCAAAACAACCCAATGAGATAGGTACTATTTTTAATCTCTCTTTTACAGTGGAAACACTGGGGTAGCTGAGAGGTTAAATATCTTCTACAAAGTCACACAGCTAATGAAGGACAGAACAAGGATTTAGATAAACCTTTAGATGCCTGAATTCCAGATCCTATATATGTATACATGTGTGTAAATATGCAGACACGGTATTTTCAGATATTTACACAAAAATATGGGAACAATAACAATGTGGTTTTGTAACCAGCCTTTTTTCACTTAACATATCGGAAACAACTTGTCTGTCAATAAACGTCTGTCTACGCCAGTAGTTTTAATGGCTGCATACTATTCAACTGTCTGACTATGAAACAGACTGTTTTAAACAGTACATTTATGTTACTCCAATATTATATATATTTTTTTAAATATTACAAACCATGCTGTGATGAATATTCTTTAACTGATTAACTCCTTAAGATAAAAATAAACAAAAGAAGAAAAACTTTTCTTAAGGCTTTTGGTACTTATTCCATTCTCAGCTATGTTTCAAGCACTTGAAAGCCCTGTGACTGCAGACTCCCGTATTGGACAGCACAGATGTTTCCCTAATTGCAGAGTCCTATTGGACAGCACTGGTCTAGACTGTTATATATCATGTAGATCATTGTTCAATTATTGGACATGGCACAGCCTTGTTGGAAAAGGAAGCCCTCTGTATCCACTTACTCCTGAGGACCACTCTCCTCCACAGTGATTTCTGCTTTGACCTTATAGCTACAGCACACAAGCTATGCATTGGAGAGTCGACTGCCTCCTCCTGCAGCTCCACCTAAGCCAGGAGGAGATAGAGATTTTATCTACTGACATCACTGTTCTCATTCTTGACTCTTGCCTAGCTCTTGGCCTGAACATGTTTATTAGGTATAGATGGACGGGCAGGCTTTCTGACCAACCTCCTTAGCAATTTCCTTTGAACAAACTGGCAGGCTGATGTGTGCCCTTCACTCTGCTCTTACCTTTATTGTTTCCTACCAAAGCTCTTCACTATGATGACACTGAGAATGGGACCCTTCTTTAAGTTTCCAAGGGTGATATAACTTTTTCTGCATTCTATCATATGGGTTGTTTCAAAAGAAAATTGTTAAGAGGGTGAAAGGTAAATCATCACCTTGGACTTAGAAGCTAAAGCTTTTAAAGTTTATAGATATTAAAACTGTTTTAAATAACAACTTGATATCTGAACTGGCTTTCTTTTTACCTTTCCACTTAAGAGTAAGAAGGAAACCTAGAAAAGGTCTGCTTTAGTCGTGTCAGAATATAATAAGCAAGAAACAGCAGACTGTCACAAATTTATCATGTAAGCAACAACTAGACTTTACATAGGATCATTATTCATGGAAATGCAATTTCTTTAAGGCAGACAGGAAATAAATATTTTCCAATTTTCTATATAAGAAAATAAATATCAGCCCACATGTCATACAGAATAAAAGAGCAAAGGCTAAAAAACAGAAATTCACAAATCTAACTCTAATTCACAATCATGCTAGAGAGCCCATTTTAAGAAGCTGTATTATTCTTGAAATTTTTATACACCATCAAAATCTCTATAAAAGAGTAGACTGACCAAAAAAAATGTTAAGCTTCTTATGAGCAAATCACCTATTTGCTAGTGATATACATCTGTATATGATTGTTACTATTTTTCCAGACAAATAGGATTTTGACTTTAGAAATTCATCATCACAAAAAAGATAACAGTATCAATTCTAATTTCATTTTATAACTCAAATTCAGTCAATAAAATATGTACAGAGTTGAAAATATTATGATATACAATTAGTAGATCACATGTAACAATGCAAAGTACTAGACAGCATTTTAAAAGAATGCTCGATTTAGAAAAAATAAAAAACAACAGAAAAACATTAATTTCTAAACAAATAAACAAATTTAGTCTTAAAGCCAATTCAAACAAAAACAGTTTTGTTATATAAGCCTTCACTTCATGCTTTGTCTGAGTGCCAAGACTGTCTTGTGAGAAAAGATCTGTTCTGGCTCTTCAGCAACTCATCTGGGAGTCATCTTTATCTCATCTGGGAGAAGCTCTGAAACCACCATGTCCTATCACTGCCAGACCTGGCTGACTTATCTATAGGATCAGGAGCCAACCTCACTGAAACAACTCTGAACAGAACCATCGGTCATCAGTCAAAAGATAGAGAAGGTCTAAATGGAAAATATAATACACCCCTAAAACACACAAGAGGAACTGAATTCATAACACTACCACCTCATTTCCCCACTACATTCAAGCACTGCATTAAAAAAACAACAATGGGGGAAGTCACAGCTGATCTAATCTTATCTTATCTATAGTAAGAGAGTTTACAAATTATTTAGGAGTGTAAGGGCTATCCCTTATAAAGTTCTCAAAAGCAAGAATGGCCATGTAATAAATAAAAGATGTTTTATCAAGAAAAGAAATTCAAGTACACGAAAAAAGCTAAAGCTTTTTAAAGCTAAAATCCTATACTAAAGAAAAGTAATACCTACAATAGGTTTCTTAGAAATATATTGTGATACACAATATCAGTGTCTACATATTTATAGTTAATAATGTATAAACACTGAATGCCAGCTATTTTCCACAGATGATTAACTAAGTAATAAATTGTGCTATTTATTAATTATACCTTCTACATCCAAGACTAATTACTTTTTTAAGGAAGGGCTTGTCTTGACAATAATCCTGAGTAAATGAAAACATAATTTGGATTCAAAATGGTGTTTGAATTATACAAGTCTTACATTTTATACCAGGCTCAACGAATATACTTTTATACACTACAGCTGTAACAGATATAGGCAAATTTCCTCATCAATTAACACTGGGAACATCCTAGTGCTTTATTCAGCTCTCAAAAAAGTATTTTGGTACTATAAAGTAAGAAGGAGCAAGAAAATCACTGAGAAAACAATCTGAAATTTTTAAGTAAAAGGAAAAAAATGAGGTCTATCTTAATGGAGAATTTAAAATAGATCATATGAATCTCAAGTAGTTCTTGGTACTAGCTGATAAAATAACTTTTTTTTTTTTACTACAATTGTACAAATTTACAATGCTTTAAGACAATGTCTCCTCAACTGATGTTATGTAAAATATTAATAGCTATGCTGTCCCTTCTCCCCGCCCCCCCCAAAAAAAAAACATTTGGGGCTCATATAAGTTTGGAAATGCTGAGTCAAAGAGGTTTCTTTACTATGTGTCAGAACCCTGAACAGGCTAAGGTACACTATGGAACTCTGAGAGGAGGTAAGCAGCCTTTCCTAAATACATATGATCGTGGAACCCTCACCCTTCCAAAGCAGAGGTTATATTAATATTTCCAGGTACTAGTATTCTGTGGAACACAGTGTGGGAAAGAAATACTACTTTCAAGAAAGCCTACATGTTCTACATTGAACAGGAACATAAATTTACTAGATAAGCTATATATTATAAACATTAAATAATGTTTGATCTTTGGAAATAGCAGGACTATCTGAAACCATAGCACTAAAATCTATGGACAATTTCTCTTCTAACAGTTTTCAAGAAGAACACAGGGCCTTCATCTATTAGCTCTCATTCCCCATTCCATTCCCCCTTATTTCTGTCTGGGTCCCTGCTGTCCAGGTTTCCTTAGTAAGGCAGAAGAAGCAAGGATGCTGAAACATAAAAGTATCAAGGTAAGTGAACAGAACCATGGGGAAGCAGGATAAACAAGGGGTTTATCCACAGTGGCTGGAAACAGTGTCATTAAAGGAGTAGTTTACTTAAAGAAAAGGAGCAAGATTAGTGCTAATCAAGCAGAATATAGTTTCATGTTACCACAGAAAGAAGTCAAGCAGACCCAGAATAAGATGGCAAGGAGTGTTAAAGAGATGTACCCTCTGTAACTAAAAGAGGGCTAACCAGTTAAAAAGCAACATACTAGGCACAATATCCTGCATAAAGCTGCCTTGTAGTACTTCATTCTAAAGTTATTTATACCTAGCAACTTTGAATGAGGCTCGAAACAGACATATCTTCTATTGAAACCTGAAAATGTTTGACTTCATATATATTTTCACCAAATATAATGTTGTATAATTTTTCTAAGCACAAAATAACTATGTTGAAATTAAGTTTTCTTTGATTTAAAATTTTTTACTTTGGTAATATTTTACCAAGAAAAGAATTATAATCATACTAATTATTCTTTTTTTACCGAGCTAAAATTTGTATAACAGAAACTACCATTTTAAAGTACACAATTCAGTGAATTCCAGTTCCTTCATAGCCTTGTGCAACTATCATTACTATTTAATTCTTGGACATTTTCATCATCCTCAAAAGCCAATTAAGCAGCTCTTCCCCATTCCTCCCTCACCCAGCCCCTGGCAACCATTAAGTTGCTTTTTGTCCCTACGGATTTGCCTATTCTAGACACTTCATATAAATGAAATTATACAATGTGTAGCTTTTTGTGTCTGGCTTCTTTCACTTAATGTTGTTAAAGTTTATCCATCTTGTAGCAAGTATCAGTACTTCACTTCTTTTTATGGCTGAATAAACATTCTAGTATATAAATATACCACATTTTATTTATCTATTTATCAGAAGATGAACACATAAGTTGTTTCCATTTGTTGGCTATTATGAATAATGCTGCTATAAACACTTGTGTACAAGTTTTTGTTTGAACTCCTGTTTTCAGTTCTCTTGTATATACACCTAGGAGTGGAATTGTTGGGTCACATGGTATTTCATGTTTAACTTTTGAAGAACCTCCAAAATGTTTCCCACAGCATCTACACTATTTTACATTCCCACCAGCAAATTCTCCAATTCTCCGCATCCTCATCAATGGCTATTATTTTCCTTTTATTATTATTATTGCCATTCTAGTGGATGTGAAGTGTTATCTAATTGTGGCTTTGATTTCCTTAGTAACTAATGATATTGAGCATCTATTTGTATGCTTAATAGCCATCTGAATATCTTCTTGGAAAAAAATGTCTATTCGAGTGCTTTGTCCATTTTTAAATTGGGTTGCCTTTTCTGTGAATATTCATTTTTAAACCCATTAAGCAACCATATTTTCTTCAATTCTTCGGGTCTACAGACTGATTTTATCAATATTTAGTAGGATACTTCCTATTCTCCTTTAATATTTAATATTTTCTTCATTGTCCTCTAAGTTTACATCTTTCAATGCCTTCTGGGACACTGAGGGCCAGTTCATAATATCTAGCCTATCTAATAGCAGCTTACTCAGTAAGCAAAAAAGTCAATATTATGTTAGTACGTTAACAGGGTCAAAATTAACTTGATCATTTAAACTCAGCCAACATTTTCTGAACACTCCTATGTACAAGGCACTGTGCAGGCTTTAAGTACTTAATTAATTAAAAGTCTAATGAGTCTTTACTGCCCTTACATTTATTTCATATATTCTGTATGTTGGTAAAAACTTTATTTAAATGATCACTAAATCTCTGAACCTTGAAATGTCAGTTTGCTTTTTACAGCATTTTTATACAATGAAGTAACAGACCAAAAACAATGTAACATCTTTCTTTTATAAGAATAATTTAAAGTATTCTTGGATTGTAAATATTTTTATTTTATCATCCTAAAATAGCTGGCACTATTAAATGACATTCTTCATGAACAAAAGCATATTACATTTATTAAGAAAGCATATATTGTCTCCATGAAAGGAAGTGTAACAATGCTGATTGTGTTTTAAATCCATGGGGACCATTCAAAGGAATCACATAAATAATACTGTAACTTCTCTTCTAAGGTTGAGGCAAGCAGGTTATGAAAAAAAAAGTAATTAATCTACAGATGTAAAACATTTCCTTAATTCTACATCTAGCACTTAACTTTTAAGAACTTTTTTTAAATAAAGGATGCTTGAGTTTAGGTAATCAGAAATATAACAACATATACATCATTTTTATAGTATTTAACATCATATTATACCTTAGAATTAAAAAGCACTCTCATCATATTAAAAAAAAAGCCATAAAGCTCATACTTTATTTATAAAAAGTACCCATCACTGGACCATCCGTGAGTTCAAACATTTTAACAAATTTTAATTTGAAAATCATGACAAAGAAGAATATCTGATGAATAACATGGGAACGCTATGTACTGTATGATCCCAGGTGGTATGGGTACTGAGGATTCAGGAACTACACTCTGAGAACCACTACCTTAGACCATGGCAAAGAGTCTTTCTATACAAAGATTAAAGAAGTATTATCTAATCTTTCTAGAACAGTTAATCAGACATAATCTGGACATACCTAAAATGGTCACAGGCTTTGACAAATACTCTTCCAGTTAAACAGGAAACAGGAGCTCAAGTGTGTCACTCTTCAAGGACTATGTATATATCAAAAGAGCACTTTAAATTCTTTGGTGGAATAAAGCACACAATCAATTGGTTAATAAGAATTTAGAGCTCTGGACATACTACACACTTCAACTAACATTTATAATAGCACCCTGGAAATCTCCGGAGACGAAGAAATAAATCTCCTTGTTTCAGAAGTCTTTGATTCCATTAAAAAATAACTCTCGTTTTCAAGACACTTTCACTTTTTTTTCTCCTCCTATTAAAGGGTGAATCTGAAAAGACAAAAGGAAGATTCCCAGGTATCAGGTACAAAGAGAGAAATCGAATCAGAGCCAAAAGGAGCTGATGTGTAAAGCTCATGGAGATCTGAGACCTGGAAACAGGTCCTAGGAGCTGGAGTTCTAAATTCCTACTTAAAAACTAGAAGATGATGTCTTAGGTATATATGTTTGAGGTCCTGGAAAGAAAGCCCTACACAGTGCCCAGAGCCTAAGAAGAGCTACAGTGAGAAGTCGGTGAAAAGAAGACTAGAAAAACTCTATCCAGTGGCCTGGCAAAACAGTAAGGAAGTCTGCTGCATGTCCTGGGCCTTGTGTTGTACTGTATGCAGAATATATCAAAGGCAAAGAGAAAACCTTAAAATCAAACAGAAAGGAAACTCTCCCAACTTAAAAAAGGATGCTTAGATTAGAAAGGATACTAAATTTAAAAGAAAATTAAAATTAATTCCACAAAAACCAACTTCAATTAGAAGGGTGCTACTGTTTCTCTTGAATAAAGAGCTAAAACAGTAAATAGAATGTTTTTTAACATGCCAATGACTTTAACAATCCAAAGGACAAGTGTTCTGAAAACCCCAATTCACAAAGTTATGTAGCAGCAAATGGAATCAGAATTCTCCAGTATGTTGAGACTTGTTCTTTGGAGAATCAATAAACTTCCCTGCAATAGAAAACAACCTTATATTCTACTCTCACTTCTCAAAAGAAACTCTTGACAAGGCAGTGATTCAAGGGATAGTGTGATTTTTAAGACATTAGACAAGAACTTCTTTCATGATCTTTGGCACAGTCTTCAATGCCAATGTAAAAGCAATGATTCAAAGTGACCTATGGAGTTTCTTCCTTCACCAAAGCAGCAAAACCAGATGTCTTACCAGATACTCCATCAGTTTTAATGGCAAGCTATTTTTCACTGTTTAACTCTCAATGGTCTTTCCAATTTCCAAAATGGGTTCACAAAACAAGAGTTCTTGATGGCATCAGCATATTCTTAAAGGATAAAAAATAGAAAAGAAACTAGCTTCACTAAGAAACATCAGAATGTCATTCGGTTGTATGCTAAAAATAGCCTAACTTCCAATTCCTTCAAAACCCTGATTTGAGAGACTACAGGGGGAAAAAGTCAATAATTCTAGAAGAAGCATATCATCTGAAAGAGGCTTTCATTGTTCTGCTCCTGGTCACAAACCATCCAGAGTTCAGAGAACTTAACCGAGGCCTCTGCAATCATATCATTACTTTTGCTTAGGCAATTTTGTAGGATAAAGCTTTAGTGTTGGGGAAAATCCAAATTTAGGGAAGGTTACAGCCTTTTCAAATTAAGCCACCTTCTTGTCAAAACAGTTCACACTATCCAATATGTTTTCTGGCTGGGCAGACATACAGACTTCTTTAGCTCTGTTGGCTTCTGGCTTCCATTAGCAAGAGCCTTGCCAGACAGGAAAAAGGATGACTTTGTATCCCTGCATACTTGATCTCTAGAGTAAGATCAAAGGATATACCAGTTTTGTCCTATTTTTTTCTCCTCTCTCTTTTTTTATTTTCTTGTCTCTTTTATTGTACGTTTAAAATATTTTTCCATTTAAACTAGACTGCATAAATGCAGATGGCATGGTAAATTTTCCTTGATTCTTATCACTGGGAAACTGTTTGATGAATCCTCACATGAAGCAACAATGAAGACTGTATATAATATAACCAGATACACTAATGATCCATGCCACCCTATACTTGCTTAAAGTAAGGGAAGGAAAAAAAAAATACCTAAGTAATTTTGACTGTCAGGGGGGAAAAAGGTTTTAAAAAGACAATTTCCAAAGTAATAGAAACTTGTATTTTTTTAAACTTTTTCTTTTTTTAATGTTTTTAAATGTCAGTTTACAGACTCTTAAAGTCCTAAACTCCAATCATGGATACAGGTAATGAATTCCTTACCTTTTATCTCTAAAGTCATTATAAAATATGAATTTGCAATGAAAAATACTGGCAAGTATTGGAAGTGACTACTAGGAGTCATGGCCACAGATACAATATGCTAGCTAAAGTAATTATATAAATTGTGAGTTTCCCCCTTCTGAGTATTAGAAGAATATTCTCTTCCAATTATTGAGAATGATTAACAAAGTCCAATAATACCTAATATGTTTTTATAAGTAGTTTTTAATTGATATTAATCATCTATTGCAGAAGCTAAGAGATTAGGAAACATAAAACCTTCTAAACTAGTTTTAAAAGGGAATAATCAAAAACTAGCCACTATAAATGCAACAAAGTACATGAAATCTTACTAAAGTACAATCACTGATGCAAGGCAGAAACTTGTTCTGAAATAACTTCTCAAGCACTATTAATCAGAAGATTCCTTTTATCTATTCCAGTGTGTGGAAAGAAAAAGAGATAAAAAACACAAAACAAGTACAGAACCTGGTGAGGGGGGAAGAAGCATAACTGACCACTGCCTGCTGATCCACAGGGACCCCAAGGTTGGGCTGCCCACCACATTTTCCTTCAAAATTTTAGAGTCTGGTTCATAACCTAGCTGGAATCATTTTGGAGCAGAGAAGTGATACAATCATACCTATAGTTTAAGAAGATTAATCCAACAGCTATGTTTAGGATAGATTGGCAAAGAGGTAAGGAGAACAGAACACTATGACTAAAGTTTAGGTACAAAGAAATAATAAGGGCTTAGATGAAGGCAATCAAAGTAAAACTGGAAAAGCAAGATGAAAAACTTTTTGAAAGAAAAATTAACAAGATTTGGTAATCAGATTGGGTAAATCTTGATCTATTACATAAAAGACCCCTTCTAAATAGATAAGATTAATTTTTGGTTTCTGTGCTTGAATTAAATAGGACAAACTATAGTGCAACATCAGGGAGTACTACTATACAGACATCTAGCTGGAAAATGAAATACACAAAATCACTCAGAATTCGAAATTACACAGATATGGGTAAGGTATCATCCAGTGGAATCTTTCAAAATCGGTACTATGAATACAGAGATGAATAGAGCCAAGTAAGCAAATGCAAAGTATATTCACAAAAGCATCCAAATTAGTTAAGTCTCTAGCTGATATCCACTAGGTAAGCTCCATTAAGACAGAATTATTATTGTCTGTTTTTTTCACTATGATATATATCTCTAGCGTCTAGAATTTATTGAATGAACTAGTAATTAAAATACATTAACTACAACCTCCATAAAATATAATCTATGGTAGCTTCAAAGGATTTCCTATGGCTCTATAGCTTTCAATAATTCCAGCAAAGAAAAAAAAAGGAAAGAAAAGAGAATGATAGCCAAACTAAAACATATGGATTAGTTCATGCTTTTGGTATTTTGAAAAAGCCAAAAAGTCAGAATAAAAAAAAAATTAAACCAAGTTTAGAGGGCAAAAACTAAAATAAATAGAAGGGGAAAATATGAGATTAATAATTTTAGTTATAACTATAATATCTTTCCTAAAACCTCTAGAAAAAACAATGAATTAAATGCTGAGATGAAATTAGGTATTGCTAAAGCTCAATAGTAAGAAGCAGTTTAAAATCGATAATATAATTTATACAATTTAAATGTAAAAAGATTTCAACTATCTTGACATTGATATTACAAAACTGGTAAACCCCCCCACCGCCCAGATCCTGAACAAAATCTATCACGCAGCCTAAAAGGTTGGAAAATCATTAAAAAGCTATCAGAGGGTCTCATAAGTACCCTATAAACTTCTGGGTACAGGTATGATATTTAAATAGAACTTAGAAATTATGTAACTGAAATTTGGCAGGATTTAAGATTTTTATTTAAGCTGTTCAGGTCTAATTATAAGGGGGAAATGTTGATTTAATACAAATTCAAAAATGAACTTTTACATAAGCAAAAAACTCACTGGGAAGCTCACTTTACATCGATGTGTAAAATCCTTGTTATATACGGTCTTCTTAAAAATGCTTGTTAAAAAATAAACAGTGATGTTCTGTTAGCTTGATTTTATAAATAAATTCTTTCAGAAAACATTTCTCTTTCACAAACCAACTTGTAAAAGATGCAGTGTTTGCCATAAGAAATTGGTGGGGTGTTACTATGGGAACAATATTTTAATATCATTTTAAGATACCAATAGCTTCAAAGAACAATGAAGCAAAGAAAAACTAAAGAAAAAAGAGGGAGAAAGAAGATAATCCTAGTATTTCATGATATAACCACTGTAATCATGCCATAACAGAGTATCATATACTTTTTTTTTTCTATACTTGGGAGGGAAAGTATTAGGAGATACTTTGGGAGATTTTAATAGGGTATTAGCAAAGGCAAATTAATACCAGCTGTTTTGAGTACAAATAAACAGATGTAATCAAGTCCTTCTCTCGAGATAAAGGAAAGGACTCCAGTGTGTGGTAAAACTACTAAAGGACCATCCACATTCCTAATCCTGGAAAGCTCTTAGAATCAAAATTTAAGTGTTCTCTTAACTCAGGCCTGGAGAAAATGAAGCAGAGGGGAACTGATTAATAACTGGTAACAGGTAAGACCTGAAATGCTATACATACCTAACTAGTTTTTTCCCCCCCTTAAACCTTTTATCTTAACTGAGTAATTTAGAAAACATATTTAAAATAGTGGCTTAAGTTTATTTTATCTGTGTTAAAAAAAATAACTTTTTGTTTATAGCAAACACACCACAATTGAGTGGGAAAGGAAGCTCAGTAAACACAAAATGAACCTTGCCTACTACTGAGAACCAAGCTCTTCAGACACCTGACTCAGTCAAAGACGTAGGAGGAAAAAAATCCACTAATTGCGGTCTTTTTGATACACAGCAAAGAATATTTACATCTAGGTTCTCAAGAGTAACATGAAATATATGAAATAGTTAATAACAATAATACTTCAAATTTACATAATTCCACAGTCTACAAAGCACTCTCATAAAAATTAAATCAGATGCATAATCCCCCTAAAATATCAAGCTGGAAAGAATAACCGTAAGTGCCACATCTGAACAGTATTAATAACAATAGCATAGGTCAGCAGTACAACAATAACAACTTTTTAATAAGTAGGAAAGACAGAACCATAAAAGATAAAATTATTATATAAGACAATATCTCATGAGGGATATGAAAACACATCATAAAAGGTCTCCTTAGGTATGACAGAGTCTTGGTTGAGCTTTAATAAATACTAAATTGTTCTATAATTACAAACTGACCACCGAGACCCTTGCCACCCCCTTTTCCACTACCCTTTTTTTGCACTTATCATTAGAATGCTTTCCTCTCCCTTCCACCCTACTCATCCATTAAAGCCCATCTTAACTATTTTCTTATCTCTGAAACTTTGAGAACACCACACCTCGTATGGCCCCACTCCACTTACTGCACCATTCTTTCAGAATGTATTCATTCACAGTCTTGTAGGACTAATTAAACTCAAAAGGTATGTCTCATCTTCCCAAACATCATATCAGCTCCATGAGGGGAAGAACTATATCATATATTGCTGTTGAACAATCATCTTCATCATCCAGATCATAATTGTCTCCTCCCTCTCTTCTGCCTTTAGATGTTTCAAAGGCATCTCGAATGTAACATGTCGAAAAAAACCTCTCCTTCAAATTCCTGCACAAGCATTACTTCCTTGGGGAAATACTCTTGATGCTCTAACTTTAGTTGATATTCTCTTGTTATTCTGCCACATGATTGTCTTAGCTCTTATCATATTGTGTAAATATTTGTGATTATTTATTAACTATCTTCCCCAACAGACTTAACAGTGTCTAACAATTGAATAGCGAATATATACTCTCTGAATGGATAATAGAATCTAATATTTAATGAACCCTATACACCAAACACCGCTAAATCTTTCCACACATTAGTTCACTTGATGTTCCAAACCTCTATTAAGTAAATAATGTTATCATCCCTACTTTTACAGACAAAGATCAGTAATTTATCCAAGATCACAGAGCCATTAAATGTAAGTGCCAGAACAGGAAACTAAATCAGACACAAAAACTCATCCTTTTTATCATTTATTGAATTTGCTTCCCTCAAACTATTGCCTATAGAACTCAGTAAATACCTGTTGATTAAATGTCTTTGATATATACCTAGAAATGAAATTGCTGGGTCATACAATAGGTAGATGTATAAATTCATTAGAAACTGTCAAATTTTATCAAAGTGGCTGTATCATTTTATACTTCCATAACTTCCCCATATCCTCCACATCCTCATCAACAATGGTATAATCAGCCTAAATTTAAGGCATTCTAGTGGATGTACACTATTTTATCTAGTTTATAGAAATATTTATATTGTTAAAAAACAAAATAATGAAAATTATAATCAAGCAATTCTTTGATCCACATCTCCCCCTTTCCATATACAACAACTTTTAACTTTTTCTGGTTTTTAGTTCCTTGATTTGGTTGTTTCCTATCTCTAGTTGTTATATGACGATTCTTATCAATTTTAAACATTATTGATTTTGTTATAATAGATGAAACTATAGCTCATTTACCCTTCCATTTCCATCCTCCTCCTCCATCTTTACTCAGATGATGATTTTTAGTTCATCTATTGTTTATTTTTAAAATTATTCTCAACATCAATTTTTTGTTTCAACTCTGGATAGTATCTCTGTTATTCACACATTAATGAGGATAACCCTGGCTGCTACAGTAAATAATCCTAAAATTTCAGTTGCCTAACACAACATAAATTTACATGTTGCCATTGTAATAACTAATTAACTTGGTAGGCTAGAAGGAAACTAAACAGTGCACTCCTCCATAGTTGTTTACAAAATTTCAGGGTCTTCCTACATGTTGTTTCCTCAGGCCAAATGCCTTTTCTCACTTCCTCCCTTCTTCACCCAGCCAGCTCCTATTTGTCTTTCAGACTTACATTACCACAAAATCCCCTCGGAGCCTTCCCAGACTTCCAAGTATGGGATAGATTCTCCTCCAGCACTCTGCTTTAACTCTATCATGGCATTGATTACATAGTGTTGAAATTGGTGTTTTCTTATCTGTCTCCTCCAAAACTATAAACTTCCTGAGGGAAAGGAAAAAATTTTGCTTACTACTGTATCCTCAGCAATTACATCCAGTAATTCCTAGATTATAATAGAAACTCAAATATTTCATGAAAAATCAACTTATATAAATAATTATTTATATAAGTATTTCCACCATTTATTCATTAAATCATACAGTTATGGGAAGGAGAATCAGAATGAATCCAGAATTTTAAATAATAAAAAGTCCACAAAATTTAATTTTTATTTCAAATAATTTCCCTAAGCAGAAAGTTTAAAATCTTCTAATACTACTGAGAAAACGTTATCAAAACAAACACCAAAGACTTTAGTTGTTGTTAGTATTGTTAAAATAACAAATCCGAATAAACTGTTATATTCATTCAATAATTTATTAAGAGCCCACTTTGTTCCAAGCACTGTACTAGATAAATTCCTAGGATTCAAGAGTGAATATATCAGACACAATTCCTGACCTAAATTTCATGAAGGCAAAAGATTCTTTACTAAAAATACTTTTAAAATGCTAATATATAAACAATAAAAACCCTGCAACAATGGGAATCTCAATTCCTTAAAGCCCACTGGACTGTTAATTTTTATGCTAGAGGAAAACTAGAGGATTGTAAATTACTAATAACTTAATTGAATAACTGTTTATGTAACAAACTATTTCTTTATGCTTCTGGGAAAATTCTGAATATTAATCTATATATCATGCATAACTGAACAGACAGGAAGACAATTCTCGATAAGAAGAAAAACAGATAAAATAAGTACAAACAGTTTTTGTGGAATCATAAACAGCTACAATTGTGGAATAGATTTACTTTGGTCAAATGGTAGGAAAAAAGACAGAAAATACATAAAACATAAGAATTAAGAAGAGAAACAACAAATAGGACAAGCAATAAGAGAAAAAGTAGTGAAGTGAAAAATCAAATGACAGGATAGAAATATTGCTTAGCATACTAATAAGTTTTACATGTGTTTTTGAATTCAAGGTAAGAATTTAGGGAACAATTAGAATTTCTTTTCAGAATCTCCTATTGAGTTATGAAGCCCACAAGTTAATCAATTCACATATAGCACAGTATAGACTTAGCATAACACACACAAAAAATGGTAACTCAATACTACCCCAAATCACACACTGAGTGTCAATTACATGTTACACAATTAAATATGCATCTATGACTGATTAGCATTTAGATATTATAATAAAAATTCCTGGTTCTTATATACTTAAATATGTTATTTCATTATAAATTACTTTCTATTTTTATAATAAAGTAAAAGATTATAATGATTTTTTAAATTATGCACATAAATAGGCTTTATCATCTATGGATTGCAGTTCAGGATAGTAAAGGGGACTATAAAATAATTGTTATAAAAGGGGGAATTAGGTCAACTGGGGTTCAGAATTTATAGCATCTATATTTAGGAATAAAGTTATTACATAACAAGGCATGTGTATCTTAACTTTATTTACGAGGTAAACAAATTTTTTTCCTGTGTTGTAACATGATTTATAATTCCACTAGCACTACATGACAATTCCAGTATTCTACATCATTGCAAATACTTGATACTGTTACCAATCTGATGGGCAAAAAGTATTATCTTACTGTGGCTTTATTTTATATTTCTCTGATCATTACTATAATTGAGCATCTTTTTTTATTGGCCATTATTGTTGCACTTTTTAAAATAAAGTTCTTAACTCTTTGGCCTGTTTTTCTATTGAAATAAAAATACCTAACTTTAAGAATTCTTTCTGAGGAAGAATAGAGTGAACACAATACCAGCGACATCCAAAGACTAAAACCACGAATAGTTAGGCTTATTAATCAAATTATTTTTTAAATATAAGATGGTATGGTAACGTTATCGTAAAGTAAGACATTCTGAAAGAAAAAAAGAAAGCTTTTCTAAGTAGAACTTGTAAAGAAAAAGGTGACAAAACAGCTCGTACCCAAACTTTAGTTACTTACTACTCTGCAAATATGTTTTTCGTTTCTGATACTACTTTACTGTCAAAAATACCCAGAATTAACTTGGGCAAATTTAATCCTCTGGGAATCATTTTGTTTCTAATGCTAATTTACTTTCAACTATTTGAATACTATATTATCTAATCACATCACTGAAATCTACAAGCTATAAAATTTCCAATTAATTAGAACATTCTTCTAAGAAAAAGTCCATTCAAACTTTTAAAATTATTGAGCTGCTGAGTATGCTATGAAGCTTATAAACCAATATTTGTTTTATCAGTTTATATCATTCCTATTACATAATATTATAATAAAACAGAATTAAGTTTTTGAACATAATTTTCATTCTTTCAAAATGCAGTTTATTAACTCTAGTTTGTATTTGTTAAAGTTCTACTTTATCTTGATTTTGCACTGTTCTGATTGGTTTTTGTTGTTGTTACTGAAGTCAAAGATCTATATTAAAAATGTAAACAGCTCATATCACTGATATGAGAAAAAGATATAAGGCCAAAGTAACAGAATAATATGTGAGACTATGTAATTATGATAATCCACTGGTACTTGAAGTAATTACACTCCTTAGCCCAATTATGCTAAATTCTTTGTTTTAATGTGTTATTGTACCAAAACCTTAATTATGTACTTTCTCTATTTCTGATCCCTATCACTTTATTTTTCATTTTTTGATCTCTATCACTTTAGACTGCCCTGTCCACTAGGCTCTTTCCACTGTCTCAAGACAGCTATTGCCTAGACAAGTGCCTCCAATCCTCATATACCTGGTTACTCCTGAAACCCTATCAGCTGCCTCTCAGGTCCCCAGCATGCCTTAACTCCCTCATTATCCCCTCGCTCCTCTTTTTCACCGCAAGTGCTAGCTACCGATCCTCACTGCTTAATATAATTTCTATTCCCGCCTCTGGTTGCCATAAACCCCCTAACCTCTGACACTATGGCTAATCTCCTCCAGTCCCTACTCTAGTTTCTAATGCCTCAGACTCTTGGTCAATGACCTGGACCCGATAAGCCTATTCCCATTTAGAAAATTATGAAGAGGCAAGATGTATCTTGGCATATAAGATTTTAATTCTAAAGGTATTTCTCCCTAGAAACAATGTTATAAGTTGTCTTCAGGTTCTACAGTACCAGAGTACCATAACTTAGTTACCTACAGGCTAAATGGGTTTTGGTAGGGTAGGCTGGTAACCTGGGCAACATTTCCATCAGTGTTTCCTGAGGCAAAAGCCATTTCACATTTCAAATAACTGACTTAAAAAGAAATCCCTCTTCCAGAAAATACTGTATTCCCTCAGCAAGCAACGCTGTGTGTGACAAAGGGTAGTGATCAATATCCGTTAATTGACTGATATATTAGGGGAAAACCATAATTGTACCTGCTACTATAGTGTATTTTAAATATAATTTAGCATTTGAAGGCCACAAAAAATTAATTCAATTTTTAAAAAGAGTAATAACTGGCTCCCTGTTTATTATTATTGATCTAAGCTATGGCCACCCACAACTTACCCTTCCATCACATTAATGAATTCAACATAAGAGAAAGGAGAAAAGCTAACCTTCATTGGAAACTGATTATGAGCCGAAAGGCTTACATACTTTAATTTATCCTTACTACACCTCTGTAAGATTAGGTACTATTAGTCCCACTTTAAATATGAAGAAACTAAGGTTCACAGAAATCAGATATATTAATAGTTAATATGATTAATAACCTTATTAGGCCAAAAATAAAGAGAGAAAAAGAGTGCATAGACTGAGAAAGATATTTAATTTCAAATACAAATAGGACAAAATAAGTAGCCTGAGGATGAACTAGAAATAAAAGTAGAAATTAGTCATATTTTAATCTAAGAGCTTAGATATAGTACATACTACTAAAATATATGCAAGGGTCAGATTCTCTGCTCTCATGGACAACTCCTCCCTCCTAAGAACTTATAAGATCCTTGAACATATTTGAAAAGAAGTGCTTTGTCAAAACATTTCATGAGATTTTGCTGATATTCTGGTGATAAAGTAAAGCTGAGAATGATCTAGAGGCTCAGGGAATCTAAGAATCTGGGCAACTTGTGAACTGCTGCATGGCCTGCTTACCCTGGCAAAGCCATCCCTAGGAACAAATTAACATACAGTTTGACTCCTCTTTACAGCTTCATTTCTATAGCTACCTAGAAAAGTACCAGCTACCTGGTACTAAGAGCAATTTGCCCAAAATATACAAGAATAACAGGTAAGTCAAAATATAACCCCAAGTCTATTTGGATCCAAAGTCCATAGTCTCTCCCATTTTACAGTCTGAAACCAAAAGCATATTTTTTAAATAAATACTTTGTTTTCTCACTTCATTCTCTCATTTTGAATCTAAAATCGCTATGTTTATGTTGAATTTTATAATTTAGTATCTTCTAAAATATACTTTAAAAATTAAATGTATATATTCTTAAAAATAACTGGCAATGGTGAAAACAATTTCAACTAAAAATTTTGTTTCTATGATTAGTATTTAAATAGGAAAAAGTTATTATCGATGATAATAATAAAACCCATTTACTGTGCATTTATTTTCACTTAACATTCACCCACATACACACACACAAAAGAGGCATGCAAGAATGTAACTATCTCATCATCTCCCTAAGCAAACTGATATATGTTGACAATACCCTTTCTTTCACTGAAGTTTCCACTTCCTATACAAAGCCAATCTCTCTGGCTGTGCTTGTCATCCATTAAGTCTTACAAATTCCTCTTTTACAAACCCTTGGTTCATTAATAATTCCATATACCTTTATTGATTTTCCCCCAAATTTATTGAGGTATAACTTACGTTCAATAAACTGCACAAATTTAAAGCATACCATTTGCGAATTCTGATGTAGGTACACATCTAGGAAATCATCATGACAAATAACATGATGGAGACTTACATCATCTTTAAAAGACTCCTCATGCTCCACTTTAATATATCGTTTCCAGTCCTATCATCAGGCATTCACTGGCCTACTGTCTGCCACTACTAGTTTGCATTTTCTAGAATTTTCTGAAAGTAGAAATGGGTAGTAAAGGATATAACCATACCCATGAGCAGAGTTGTGAGTATGTGCAGGAAATATTTGAAAAGGATCTAATTTCTCACCTCTTAAGATTATGCAAGGAGAACTTGAAGGCTAAAGCAGTTTCAAAGTAAACAACAATGAGATACCACTACATGCCTATTAGAATCATTAAATCCAGAATACTAACAATAACGACTGCTAGCAAGGATGTATAGCCACAGGAAATCTTACTCATTACTGATGAAAATACAAATGGTACAGCTACTTTGGAAGACAGTTTGTCAGTTTCTTAGGCTATCAAACATACTCTTACCATATGATCCAGCAAGTGTACTCCTTGGTATTTACCCAAAGGAGGTGAAAAGCCTGCACACAATGTTTATAGAGGCTTTATTCATAACTGACAAAACTTAGAAGCAACCAAGTGGATTTCAGTAGATGAATGGATAAACAAAGTATAGTACATCTAGACAATGGAATATTATTCAGTGGTAGAAAGAAATTAGTTAGCAAGCTATAAAGGACATGGAGGAATCTTAAACACATATTACTAAATGAAAGAAGCCAATGTGAAAAGGCTACATACTGTACAATTCCAACTACATGACATTCTGAAAAAGACAAAACTATGGAAACAGTAAAAAGATCAGTGGTTGCCAGGGGTTGGTGAGGGAGGGAAGGAGTACAAGATAAATAGGCAGAACACAGAGGATTTTTAGGACAAGGGAATTATTCTGTATGATACCATAGTGGTGGATACATGTGATTATACATTTGTCCAAATCCATAACTATACAACACTAAGAGTGAACCCTAATGTAAACTACAGACTCTGAGTATCAATGTAGGTTCATCAATTGTAACAAATGTACCACTCTGGTGGGGGATGTTGACAATGGGGTAGGCTATGCATGTGTGGAGGTAGGGTATATATGGAAAATCTCTAGACCTTCCACTCAATTTTGCTGTAAACTTAAAACAGCCCCCCAAAATAAAGTCTATTTTAAAAACATACAGTAATTTTAGAGTTAAAAAGTACAATGAAACAAAAATTTCACTAGAGGGGGCTCGGCAGAATATTTGAGCTGGCAGGAAAAAGAATCAGCAAACTTGAAGACAGGCAGTAGAAAGTATCCTGCCTGAGAAACAAATAGAAGAAAAAATTTAGGAAAAGTGAGCAGAACCCAAAGACCTATGGAACACCATAAAGCCTATAAATATACAAATAATGGAAATCTTAGGAAAGAAAAGGGCAGAAAAAATATCTGAAGAAATGATGGCCAAAAACTTCCCAAATTTGATGAAAAACATTAATATACAATACAAGAAGCTCAATGAACTCCAAATAGAATCCACTCCTACACATATCATAGTCAAATTGTTAAAAGACAAAGACAAAAATAAAATCTTAAAAGTAGCAAGAAAAATAACTTCTCATGTACAAGGCAATCTCATAAGATTAACAGCTAACTTCTCATCAGAAACCATGAAGGCCAGAAGGCAGTGGGATAACTAATAGTCAAAATAATGAAGGGAAAAGACCATCAATCAAGAATTGTATATCCAGTAAAACAATCCTGCAAAAAACAAGGGAGAACCAGATGAGAAAGGAAAAAGAAAATTAAAATATTCTCAAACACAAAAACTGAGAGAATTCATCACTACGCAATCTGCTCTACAAAAAAAAAGGGCCTTCAGTTAATATGAAAGGACTACAAATAGTAACTCAAATCTACACAATAAATAAAGAGCACTGGTAAAGGCAAAAACAACGACATGGGTAAATAGAAACAACATGGGTAAATAGAAATGTATTTTTGTTTGTAACTCTTTTCCTTTGATATGATTTAACCCATTTCCCGTTTACCCCAAGAATACTCTCAGGTGGTGCTTGCAGCTGCAGTGCTTACCTCGAGATAACTTGCAGATTACAATCCTACCTTTACCCCAAAGTTTGCCATGAAATATCTCACTTTTATTAGTATTTCTGCATTGCTCTAGTATATCTAGTCTTTGGAAACAAATGACATTATCCTATTTATAGCATTCTGATTCTAGTAGTGGTATTTTCATTTATAAAATATAATAATTCTCAATTGCTGAAAATGTCAGATCCTAGAAAAAGTAAGACAACAGCATAAAGAATAATTATAAAACTATGTTAGTGGGCTTATAATGTACAAGGATGTACACACTTAGCCACTACAGTATAACATCCATGCTAAACTTGTGTCAAACCCCTATCACATTGGGGCTAAGTCATTCGAGTAGTGAGAAAATATTATTCAATCTAGAAACTCTGCGTATTTTCTAAAGTTCTATTAGGCAAATTCTCAATAAAAATATTGAGACTGTGAATGTTTAAGAGTTAAGCTTTTCCAGCTTATGCACAATAAAATAAATAATAAACAAAATGAAAAGGCAACCTACATAATGAGAGGAAATATTTGCAAACCATATATCTAATAAGGGGTTAATATCCAAAATATATCAGGAACTCATACAACAGCAAAAAAAAAAAAAAAAATCCAATTAAAAACTGGGCAGAGACTAATGTCACCATAAAAAAAAGGTCCTTGCACAGAAAAGACATAAAAAAACAAAAAACAAAAAAACAAAACTGGGCAGAGGAATTGCACAGACATTTTCCAAAGACATACAAATAGCCAACAGGTATATGAATAGGTGTTTATCACTAATCATCAAGGAAATGTTAATCAAAACCACAATGAGATTATCACCCCATACCTGTTATAATAGTTATCATCAAAAAGATGAGATAACAAATACTAGGGAGGATGTGTAGAAAAGGGAACCCATGGATTCCTCAGCACACAGAAGTCTCTCTTTCAAAAAGAACATCTACAATTGGGTTTTCATTTCCTAATAATCATGTACCTTAAATTTCAGCTAATTATCCAATTAACTCATGGAAGATGAATTAATGCTATACTAAAATACTCTAAAATAGCAAAATTACACACTGGTGATATTCATATTGGTTGAGATAATAATGTTTAAGAATTTTAGGGAGTCAAAAATCACTTGGTCAGTGCTTATTCTGGCAGGATGTTTCTAACACTTTATAATTAATAGAAAAATGCCAAGTTAAATATTTTAAAGCAATATATTTATATTGTAAAGCAAACTTAGGCTCATGGAATTTTTTGTTCTGTTTATCTATTCAACAAGCATTTATGGGGCACATGCTATATGTGCCAGGCACTATGTTAGGAAGTAGGAATAAAGACAAGGTCTCTGCTCCTTAAAGTGTGCACAGTCTAGAGAAGCTCCCATTCTGAAATCAAAAAATTTATGACAAGATCTTATAGTTCCCTTATTTTACAAGTAAGGAAACTAGAACAAAAAAAAAAAATAGCTACTAAGGCAGACACTCAGGTCTACAGATTTCCTGCCTCATGCGTGTTAATGGAGTGCTTCCATGTGAAGCAGAAACATGGAACTGTGGGCTATATATGTAATTACCAAATTAGAGACAGAAATCCCTATTAGAGGTGACATCATGATAAAGCTCCTATAAAAAGCTTTTTTTTTTTAAGAAATAATAAGCTGAAGAACTAAAGTAAGGTAATGTAACAGTAAGCCTTCTAAGCCATAATTATGATTTTGCCTCTGTTTACTGATCTATAAAACAGGGGTATTAAAAGTACTTATTTCATGACTGTTGTGAAAATTAAATTAATACCTTAAAGCACTTAGTAAGTCTGGTCCCTAGTAAATACTCAGTAGGTATCAGGTATTACTAAGGACAATCATTTCTTAAGTGCATATGTGTGTCATATAAAGATAAAAGGAATGATCTTTCTTCAAGGAATTATTATCTATCTTTAAGTTATTATGATCTTATTTTTCTAGCAAGTAATAAAATGTAACACTCTAACATGTATTTCAGAAAAAAATTTTAATGTGCACAATATCATCCCTTTCTCTATAAATACCTATATTAGTCCTAAAATTACAGAAAAAATTTTATATTAATTTTATTAATTTTATTTAATCATAATTAAATCATCATTTAGTTCACTATTCCTAAGATTATAAACCCTAAATACCAATAAGAGAATGTTCAAAGATGACTTTCAAGTAATTAATAAGTTTATGCACTTTTTCTCATCTTATATAAAACATCATGAATTAACATTCTTTGAAATAACCATGCATTGTATACATACATTTTAAATTAATATCAATCACCATCCAATATCAATAACAAAATAAATATTTATATCCACTTACTGCAATTTCTCTACAAGCCGACATGGATATTCCTGTGCCTTCGATTTGCTTCAATGCATATTCCTTTTCATCTTTTCTGCATATGAACAAAAAAATTTTTTATTTTTTTCTACACATTATTTTCAGATTCAAAATTATAACTGCAAAAACAACAAAAATACACTAGTCTCTCAGTGATATGTAAACATTCTCACTATGCATGCATTGCTTATTATTTCTGATATTTCAACTACAAAAAAATAAAATACTGAAAGAAATCCATGTTACAATGAAAATACCAGACAGAGCCAAAACACAAAATTCAAAATTGAAACAGAACAGGATACTAAACACAGCACTAGTTTCAAAAAGTAAACAAGCATAAATATAAACTCAAGCATATTGCAAGATAATTTCCTGTCTTAATTATTTGGAGTCTATGAAAGCATTCTGTTATAAACATTAACTACAAAAATAAATGACAGATGTAAACTCCTATATTCAATTAAAGTAATTTCATAGTAGAAGAATCAATCACTCAATAGGAGGGAGGAGCTATAGAAATGTTGACCCACTGGAATACCCTAGTTCACACCTAGAAGAGGGGATAGACACTGGAATACCCTAGTTCACACCTAGAAGAGGGGATAGACATTCAAAAGCCCCAAGACCTCAACCAAAAGTCTTGGAAAGACTTCAAAAGTCCAGCCACCAATATCCCATTCTCAAGAACTCTAAGAATAACTGAATAGTAACAGTGAATTGTCCAAATAATGGAGATAGGATTATGAATTCTGGGAATCCACAGTAAATACCAGGGTGCTTAACCAAGGGAAGACGGCAGTTGAATAATGGTGATATAGTCCATAAAAACAGTAACAGTTTCAGATGAGTGGCTAGTGCCACAGAGTATCCTCAGAGGACTGATAGAAGCAACCACACCAAGGCCTCAGCTGAATGATATAAATGTGGTTCATATCATGGAGTGTTCCGATAACAGAAGTATAACCCATGCCCTCCAAATTTTGTCTTTTGATTATATTAGAGACTCAGTATGATGTCATCATGTTTTTGTCCAATGATAAAACCTAAGTAGTGCCACATCTGTCCCAGTTATCAATTCCTCATTTTCCCCATTCTGTGTTTACTAGCAGATAGAGCAGTTAAGAGATTATTCATACTATGCATTTTAAAACATCACTTTAAGTGCTTTTTGAAGATTTTCACAATCATCTATGTTTTGGGCAAATAACTGAGTTATCGTGACTTTCTCCTCACAATCAGATTGAAAATTATATACATTTTTCTTCCAATACATGGCATTCAAGGTAATCAGACAATCATGCAATTAATAAAATGATAATCATGAAAGTCATTAGAAAAATGACTGAGAAAATACACAAATTATACCATATAAAAATACACTTATATCTAGATATATGTTGAGGGTATTATAAAAAATAAAAAGCAGTTGTGTTAAGATGTAAAAAGTTATGTTAATTAGTTTTAGTGCTAAAATTTTGTCTTTTCAATTAGAATTAGAGTAAAAAAGAAAAACAATTTGACACTCTGAAAACAGTCACCTACTAAAACATCTTTAGTATTTTCAAAGTAATATCTTATGTATGTTTTCCAGAGCAAAGTCGAAAATAGGGAAAGCTTAAGTGATCATTTTTTCCTTTTTCTGTCCTGTTTCCGCTAAACAAAACTAAACTTTTTTCAGACTACCCAGAAGCCACTGAGAAGTAACAAGCAACAAGTGACTGAATGTAATTAAAGCCAAATGTCCCCCACTATTTTAAATATATGTGTGGGTATGTGTGTGAGAGCACTTGTGCCTCAGATGCTTAACACAGTGCTTACAATGTAAATTTCATAATTTAATAACTAAATTAACTCTTGGGTATCTATTACAGAATATTTAAATTTAATAAATTATAAAAATAAAATTATATAAGCTTTCTGGCAAAATTCTCATATAAAATCATAATCTTTTCAAAAAGAAATATTTCAATCCCCAGTTCCCCTAAATGAACTGCTCCAGAAGCTCATGTAATTGCATAGTTTTATTTTTAATACTGTAAAGAATATTACACAATCTGGATAGGTTATCGTTGCTATGGAAACTATAAGATATTTGCAGTAAGTCAAAAAGTACAGAATTAACACATCACATTAATGACTTTTGAATTTCACATCCAGGCTGTCAAAGGAATTTGAAAGCTTGAGCAGAACAGACTGAAGCATAGGCTTCATACTCAGAATTATATGGATAGAATCTAGAAACAAACCCAGTAATTATATCACTTAATAAGTTTAATAAAATACTCAAAGATCTGCACTTAAGATGTCTTTGCAGCTTTTAGATCGAGAATGAAAGTACATATATCATTACCATTTCTCTTGTACATTAACTATCAGATGGTAAGTGATGATGTGGCACCTCTGAGGTTTGCCATATAAAGAAGTGGCAGAAACCCAGCAGGCATACAGGACTTACTTTCACCACATACTATGTCAATGCTAATCTTTGGTCATATGCCAATACCTTAGTTATGAAAACTTAAAGATGCGTCCTCTCCCACAATGCCCACAAATATTTCAATGACTAGCACATGTAGCAGGGAAGTTTTATTGCTCTCAACCTATGTGAGTGCTCCTCTCCAGCAGTTCCTATACATAGTAGTGACAATTCATACCCCATAGCTTATATGTGCACATAATATCATAAAGGTATATAATTTGTTATTTTACATGACAAGGCTGAAAAGCAGATAAACTTTGCCTATACTGCTATGATAGCCTGGCTTGAAAAGGCAGCTTATTTCTTTCTTAAAACTTTTTTATTTGTAAATTACTTTTATTTCTAAATAAAAGTTTATTATTTACTATAATAAAGACAGACAAAGCAATTTCAAAGCCTTCAGGGAAAACTACTCTCTAAATTTTAGTGCATGTTAGATACTATGGTTAGAGCAACTGCATATTGAAAATGGTCAAAGGAGTTTACTAAATAAATCTAGAAGAATTAAAAATATATGAATCTGTAGTATAAACATAGATATATTTAATATAGAATTTTTTTAATTTAATGACATTTCTCTATATGTTAGTAATGTGTATCAAAACTATGCAGGCTTCATCCTCAGCAGTCACAAAGAAAGCAATTGTTCAACAGGAACATTATGTAACAACAAAACAGAAAAACTTATTTGACAGAGACTGTGATCTTGTTACTCTTTCCATCTGAGACACAATGTTCTGGAAAACTCTTGATGCAACCAATTCTATAGATAGTAGAAAAAATAAGAAGCAGATAGTTGTGCAAATTACAGAAGTCTTTGCCTTAAAATAAAAGCTTTTATCAGACTCAGTGGTAGAACTGAAACATAATTCAGGGAAGAATTGCTCAAGCCTATAAAAACAGGTCAGTAGGAACATTTCTTGAATATTAAGAACTGGTTTAATGAAAAAGAGTCTTCTACTTTTCAATAACATCCAAACTTGGTAACCAACCTCCAGTCACTTTTAGCAAGGTGAAGCAGCCTGTATGTACAAGTACAGTTAGAGTCTGGCCAAAACTCCATGTCTCATAATTGTTATTAAACAGGCCCAAGGCTTTTTGGCTCCTGTCAATGCTACTATCACGTGTCCAGATCAACCCTGGGCAATTTTTGGTTCCAAGAACCCATGACAGACAAAAATTTAGAAGCATCTTTTCAGAAAAAAATGAGAGAATTTAAGCTCAAGCAAGGCTGAAGAGAAATTTTTAGTCTTCAACCTAATAGGGTTAAAATATATTTTTGTTTCTAAGGAAAAAAGAACCTTATTATTTTATTTTACATCAACCAACAAACAACTACTGAATAAATATTATATGCCCCAACACGACACCAAACTCTAAGGACAAAAAAAAAACTGACCATCCCAGATATCGCCAAGTTCACAATCCAGCTAGAGATTCTGGGTGAGTGGGAAATATAAACAATTCTAATATGACTCCCTTTGCACCCAAGAGGTATGCATAACAGGCATAGAGCACATGAGACTAATATTTTTGTCACAGTTTTAAGAAAGGTAACGACAAGAGTAATACCTTTAAGAGGAGTTTCCCAGGCAGAGAAGGGATGATGGGGATAGAGAATTCCAGGCAGAGGTATAGCCTGAGAAAAGTAACAGAGGCATATTCAAAAAACTTCTGGTATTCGGTGTGGCTGGAAAAGCTTGGGGTATGATGATGAGTGGCAAGAAATGAGGTTAAAAAAATAAAGTTAAAGAATCATGTGAGCTCTGCAAAGAAGCTTGTACTTCATATGTAAACAGTGTAGAGCAAAAGAATTTTAGAACAGAGAAGGTACACTGACAGATCTTTGCTCAGAGAGATAACTGTGGTGGCAGAGCAAACATTTTGTAGATTTTGTCACATGTCCAGAGAAGCAAAGATGAAGGACTGGATTACAACAGTGACAGATGAAAACAAATGTGGATGCAAAAGACATTTCTGGGTCAGAATTGACAGAATTTCATAACCAATTTGATTCTGTGGGTTAAAGAAAGGAAGATGGATGAAGATGGATGAAGTTTCCACTTTGTCTAATTGTGTGGATGACAAGATCATTCACTATAGCAATGATGACATGAATAAATGGAGCCCAGAAAATATAAGATTTTATTCTAAAGGCAATAGAAGTTATATATGAAGATTAATCTTATTAGGAAAGACTGAAAGTGTGAAAATAATTAAGAGGTTACTGTAAGTGTGAGAAGGTGAGAGCCTGGATTAGTATAATAGAACATTAGCTCCCAAAGGGGTTTAAGACAACCCTGTTACATTCTCCTCATTTTAAAGCATCTAGAAGCAGAGCTGAGATGAAATTTTCTAATTCCAAGTCCAACATTCTCCATAACAGAGTGGTAACAGTAAGACGGAGAAAAGAAGGAACATTTGTGACAGTCATTTTAAAGGAGGAATTAGCAAGACCAAATGAATAAATAATGAAGATTAAGAAGGCTGAATCAAGAATTAAGTCTGAGTTTCTGAGCTTGGTCGATGGGGAGGATGCTATCACTGCAAACAAGACTTGAGTCAGGTCTTAGAAGGTTCTCCAGCTCATAAATGATTATTTTAGATAGAAAGAAACTCTAGCAAAAATGAAAATATCTGGTAAGTTCGAAAAGATGTCCTAAAGGTGTTTATTAAGGGCCTGCTATAGTGGTTTCAGTTTGAAGGACTGGAGCCTACACGTGATACTGGATTACAGGAAGTAGCACATAGATGACTTTTTTAGTGCCCAGGAGAAAACCTGAGTCAAGAAGGGAAGGAGGGAAGGAAACAGGCAAGAAAAGACGAGAGAGAACAATTTCTGAGCACTTCTCTCTCACATCCCTTAAAACAAACCATTCTACGAATTCATCCTTCAAGTTTTCTTTTCAAAATCCTGAGTAGAATTCAAATAATGAAATCATCAGAAATATAGTATCCAAGATGGTACAGTAACAGTTTTTATAAGTGTTATCAATAAGACATTCTTCAAACAATATAAAACCTGAGTCTTGAGAACAATATTTTTCTTCAAGAAGAATGCTGGCATAAATCAATGTTATATCCCTTTCTTTTAACAGGTGATGGTTTCATTTAGCTGATTAAGAGATTTCCATGTCACACATAAAAAAAAAATATATAGAATAAAAATTTTGAAAATCAAAAAAAATCATTTAGTTTTACCTTAGTATCATTCGGAATTATTCAATATCATGAACTCAATATTCAGATAGCCTAGCGGTAATGATTTCTTATTTGGAATCTCTTTCCTTTATTAATAATAACATGATGTTCTTTCATTTTTTTATTATGAAATTTTCCAAAAATTAACAAAGAAAAAACAAATGAGTGATATTCTACGCATCTATCACGCAGCTTTAACAATTTTCAATACATGACCAGTCTTATTTCCACCACCTTCCCTTTTCTTAATTATTTTGAAACAAAACCCAGACATTGTATCATTTCATTCAAAAACAGTTCATTACCATAACATTTTTAATTATCAGGAATTGTTTGGTTTAAATAACAGTCCTCTGAAACATTTCTGAAACATTAATAATCTTGTAACACAAGTTAGTTATTATTTTGTATTCTTATTAATGAATGTCAAATAATACTAGCACCTTCTTTATGCATTCATCTATCAAATATTTCATCTATTCATTGTCTACTCATCACCAAAATACAGTAATAGTCTCTCTTATTCAAATACAGGATTCCTTTGCAACATGGGAATCTGACAACAGTTTATCTTTTTCCCTTCATTCTTTAGAAAGACTGCCTTTAGTGTCTTCTTAAAAACCAATTTATCAATTAATATATCTCTTGCTCTAAAAACAATCTTCTTTTTATACTATTTCTTTCATCCAAAATTCCAAGTCAGATAAATTTACTATTTTAAAGGTTCTAAAATGACAAAATTTCACAAACTCCTATTATGTCAAATTCTTACTGCTCAGAAGTGATTTTAATTAGAATACATTTAATCTGTAGTAACACTTTAAGATTTCAGGCATGAAATCTTAACATAAACAAACATAAAACATAAATAAAACATAAATAAGGACTGTAAATTGGGAATACTTAACACAGCACCATAATTTTGATGATAAATGAGATCATATATGAAAAGTACTAAGCACAGTGACCTGCACCCACTTCAGGCTCAATAAATGTCAGTTCCTATATCAAAATTGTAAATTATTCTTAAGAGAATATAACAGAAGTCTGTGAATAGGCATTTCAACTAGAACGTTTAGAAAGGGACACAAGATTATGTTTTTGACAAATATATATCAGCAAAAATGGAATATGAGATTTGAAATTAACATTTCCTATATGGATAATAAGTTTCCAGAGAGGAGATATTATCATGCTTTTCTTTTTAGCCATCACAGTAACTTGCAACTAACAATCAGATATTTGGTGAATTGATTAATTGATTAAAGGACTGATATTATTGGTTATCTGCCTTTTCTGATAAGATAGAGGTTGAGAGTTAAGAGTCTACTAGAATTAAGTTTCTCATTCAACAAATAGTTATCCTATTGTAGTGCATACTGGACGCTACAAGGGTTGCAATAATATATTGAGATATAGTCTTTGTCCTACAGAAGTTCATAAGAGGGTAGAAGAACTAAGTCATGTACACAATTACTAACTATAAGTATATGAAACACTGCCCGAATCCCATCATTTAAAATATTTTTATAACCATCAATTTAACCCTATCTTTCTCACAGTTTAAGTGAGGAGAAGGGACTAGAGGGAGAGAGGAGTCCTCCTCTAACCTGATATGAGAAGTACTTCACATCTTTTATACTACTGATTAGGATAATCTATTGAGATTATTATACTTATTGAAGAGAATATAGATGGCTTCCCCACCAAGATCAGGAACAAGGCAAGAATGTCTGCTGTCACCATTCATCTTCAACATCATACTGGAAATCCTAGCTAATACAAAATAAGAAAAGGAAATTAAAAGTATACAGATTGAGAAGGAAGAAATAAAACTGTGTTTGTTCACAGATGATATGGTTGTCTTTGGAGAAAATCTCAAATAATCAACAAAAAAACTCCTAGAACGAAAAACAATTATAGCAAAGTTGCAGGATACAAGGTTAATATACAAAAGTCAATTGCTTTCTTATATGCCAGCAATGAAAAGTTGGAATTGGAAATGTAAAATACAGTAATGGTCATATTATCACCAAAAAATAAAATACTTAGGTACAAATCTAACAAAGCATGTACAAAATCTACACAAGGAAAACTATAAAACTGAGGAAAAAATAAAAAAAGATCTAAATAAAGGAAGAGATATTCCATGTACTTGGCTAAGAAGACCCAATGTTGTCAAAATGTCAGTTCTTTCCAATTTGATCTACAGATTCAACACAACAGCAATCAAAATCCCAGCCAGTTATTTTGTGGTCACTGACAAACTGAATCTCAAGTTCATATGGAGAAGCAAAAGACCCAGAACAGCCAACACAATATTGAAAGAGAAGAAAAACACAGAAGACTATTATTACCATAGTTCCAGACTTAATATGAAGCTACAGTTATTAAGACAGGGTAGTATTGGTGAAATAATAAGCAAATAGATCAACGGAACAGAATAGAGAGCCAAGAAATAGACCCACATAAATATAGTCAACTGCTCTTTGACAAAGAATCAAAGAACAGCATTGAAGAAAAAACAATCTTTCAACAGATGGTGCTGAAACAAATGGATATCCACATGCAAAAAGAAAAAGTAATCTAGACATAGACCTGACACTCTTCACAAAAATTAACTGAAAATGGAACACAGATCTAAATGTAAAATGTAAAACTATAAAAATCTTAGAGGATAACATAGGAAAAAAATTCAAGATGACCTTGGGTTTAGAAATGAGTTTTAGATAACATACTAAAACACAATCATTAAAAAAATTATTAAGTTGGATTTGACTAAAATTAAAAACTTACATCCTGCAAGATACTTTTAAGAGACTAAAAGACAAGCCACAAACTGGGAGAAAATATTTTCAAAACATACATCTGTTAAAGGACTGGAATCCAAAATACACAATTTAATATTGTAAAAACTCAACAAGAGAACAAATGACCCAATTTAAAAATGAGCAAAAGACTACACAAACATCTCATCAAAGATATGAAGATGACAAATAAGCATATGAAAAGATACTCAAGGTCACATGTCATTAGAGGACTGCAAATTAAACAAGATACCACTACATACCTACTAAACAGCTAAAATCCAGAACACTGACAACATCATATGCTGACAAGGATGTGAGGCAATAGGAAAGCTCATTCATTGCTGGTGGGAATGCAAAATGGTACAGTGACTTTGGAAGACGGTTGTTTTTTACAAAACTAAACATACTCCTACCATTCGATCCAGCAATTGCACTCCTTGGTATTTATCCAAATGAACTGAAAACTTATGCCCATACAAAAATATGCGCACAAATGTTTAGGGCAGTTTTATTCATAATTGCCAAAACTTAAAAGCAACCAAGATATACTTTAGGAGGTAAATGGATAAATTGTGGTACATCCAGACGATGGAATGTTATTCAGTGCTAAAAAAAAAAAAAAAAAAAAAAAAAAAAGTGCTATCAAGCCTTGAAAAGGCATAAAGGAATCTTAAATGCTTATTACTCAGTGAAAGAGGCTAACCTGAAAAGACTACATACTCTATAAGTACAAGTATGACATTCTGGAAAAGGTAAAACTATAGAAACAGAAAAAGATCAGTGGTTGCAAGAGGCTCATAAGAAGGGGAGCCAGGGATGAATGCGTGGAGCATAGGTTATGTTTAGGGCAATAAAACTATTCTGTATGATATTGTAATAGTAGATTGTATATTTGTCAAACCCATAGAATATACAACACAAAGAGTGAATCTTAAGGTAAACTATTAATGTAAGATAATGATAAAGTAACAATATTAGCTCATCAACTGCTGCAAATGTACAACACTAAGGCAAGATGTTATTCCTAGGGAGATGGTGCGGGGAGAGGGGGAAGGCGGTAAAGAGGTAGGTATATGAGAACTGAATGTACTTTCCACTCAATTTTTCTATAAACCTAAAACTACTCTAAAAAATAAAATTAATTATTATTTTTTTAAAATACTTTCTTACCATCATTTCATTTCACCTTTCTCATAGAAGCCAAGAGATGAGGACCTGGCAAGGAGAGTCTTCCTATGCCTTGATATAAGCAGTGCTTTACATCTCTTATACTAGTGATTAGGATTCTCTATCAAGATTCTCAATTAGTGGGTGGCTCCACAGTGCAGTGGTTAGTACGTTTGCTTTACACACAGAAAGCCCTGGGTTCGCGCCCCAGGTGAAGCCACGGAACATACCCCCAGTGCGCCAGGCCCCCCGAGTGTACCGGGTGTGCCAGACCCCCCGAGTGCACCGGGTGTGCCAGGCCCCAGGGCAATGCCAGGCCCCAGGTGGGCTCTGCAAGAGCACGTGGGAGGGGACGCCCTGCCTTCAGACATCCAGTTCTTAAAAAGGGAAATGGCAACATCTGTAGGTCAGGGCTGGAAGTGTGTGTGTGGTGGGGGGAGATTTAAGAGGGAAAAAAAGGGCTTTCTCTAAAAAAATTAAAAATAAATAAATAAAAATTTTTTAAAAAAGATTCTTAATTGGTAATAAAATATATCAGTCACATTAGCTAAACAAATATAAGGCTGCATAATTCAACAATGGTGAAAATTGCCAACTGGCCTGAAAATCAAGCATGAAAATGCCTTCAAGAAATTACTTCAAATCTATTATTGGTAAATATCCTCGAAATGGCCACTGAAGAGAGTAAAAGAAAGAAGAAAGGATTTAAGAGATAAAATTCTAACATCAATAAACAGCTTGAAACTCATTTATTTCCTGTAGTTAAGTAAAGCGGCTTCTATGAAGGAAGAAAAGGAAGAAAAAGTAAACAGGCTGATTGTAAAATGGAGTGAACCCACCTTGGGCACGGAGTAGAAATTTACTATATATCTATACTACCCTAAGTTCATATAAAATATACCTTGAATGTAATGTATAATGTGCAGTCACTTAGTTGATATAAAAACAAATCCAGAAAATATTCCTCTAAATCCCATTCAGAATTTATCTAAAAACTAGCTATAGTATTAACTCTTAAGAGTACATTGTTAGCTGTTATAGATCTTTAAAAAAAAAACAACCCTCTATTCAAGTATCACCTGAAGAAAGTTTATAAATGGTTTCATAAATTCACAGAAAGTAATATCTATAATGTCTACCACATAAATGGCAAAATACTTCTATTTTTTTAAAAAAATCAAGCATTACCCAGGAAAGGTATGTCTCATTGTTTTTATAAAAAGTAACTCATTAAGAAGGGTTCTATAAAAACCTATTTTACAAGTATGTGGAATGTGTATGTTTCTCTATGAAACAAGAACTAACTTGAGAGAAGAGCATATTAACAACTTCTGAAGAGGTAATTAGCATACTGGAAACTAACATTTTTGGCACATGGGACCTATAGCAAAAATGTCTATCCTCCAGTCATGAGTCATGGACTAGGCTGCCTTTCTATTTATTATGAAGCAATCTTTCAGTAAAATGAGCAGCAGGGAAGAATACAACATATGAATAATGACTTGGACAACTTCCCAGGAGGAAATCAAAACATCTGAGAAAGTTAGATAGCATATACTACACATTACACTAATACTCTCTTTTCTTAATCACACTTACTCCTTAGTTAACAGCAGAGAGTAAAATTTAGTCTTTAGTTTTACCTAAAGTTTTCTTTAATAGAATTTAGTAACATTGAATAAAATTATACACATATTAATTTGGTTTTAAATTTTGTGAAAGTGAACTACTTAATGCATCATTCTAAATTATTTTATGATGACATTTGTGAAAAGTTCTCACCTGTCACATACCCACCCCAGCACACACACGCAATGACACCAGAAGGCAACACTCTGCTTTACCTTCTGCTGAAAAGTCTGCTACCTCCAACGCTTGAGGTCCATACACGAAGCCCTCCTGGAATCTATGAACACAGCAGAGGCAAAAGGCAGAGAAGTTTATGTAGATTTAAAGTTACACTGCCCAAAACATAAAATGCCAAATGCCTATCACAAGTCTACATATCTGCCAAGGAAATCAGATTTTAGACTTGACAATGAGCAAATCAACAATATATTGATAACATCAGAGTTAATTATATATTATGCAGCTAATTATATGAAAAAAACAAAAGTTGAGTCTTAACTAATTTATATTTCACCAACAGAAGTAATTTTTACTATGAGAAATACTAAAAGAGCAACAAAGTATGAATTCATACATGCTGAAAGTAACAATTTAATTTTCAAAATTATGTGAGTGAACCAAAATAAAGGAAATTAAGTAAAAAAAATGTACTTCACAAAATGAAAGGTACTTATAGCTAAAGGTACATTCTTTCTTAGGACCAGAGAATGTTGAACGTAAGAAAAAAAAAAAAAAAAAAAACAATTAGAAACAGACCTGGAAGAAGACAAAGGCAGAGGGATAAAAGGAAAAGTAGAACTAAAAAATATTCTAGTGCCAAGATTTAAGTCTGACAGTAAAGCTGAAATGAACATATGCTAGGCAGTATGGGAGAAATCGACCTTGTTCCAATATTATAAAATAAATATAAGCACAAAACATGAAAAGCTTTTCAGAAAACATTCATATAAAAAAATTAAGGATTTAATGAGGTAAAATGTTTAGAACTCAGATTTCATCTTATTCTTTTCTGATGATAAGACTAAAAGATTACAAAATGCAGCTGGTATGTAAGAAATAAGATAAATTTTACTAGCTATTAAATTTAAAAGAGAAGGGCATGTTATCTTTATGTAATATTTAGAAATCCTTAAAAATATAATCAAATAATTAGGAAAGAAGGAACAAAGCACTCTCTTAAAACATGATGGTATGTCAAGAAAGAAACAGTATTACAAAACATTGGCCCTGAAGTCAGATGGCTTGAGTTCAAGTTCTAGCTAAATCACTTAATTGTTTTGTGACATCAAGCAGGTCTTGTAATCTCTCAGTACAACCAGAGCTTTTCAATGAGGATCTTTCACCATCTCTCAGATTTATACTAAATATCAAATGAAATAAGGTATTAAATATCACAGAATGTTATATTTTGCAAAAATTTAAATCAGTGCACTTGACTTAAATTGACAACTTAATATAAGTTGTTAACTAAGAAATGGAGGGAATATAGAGTGCCTAGCTAAGGAATGTGGGGAGCTGTGTTGGGAAAGAAGCCCAAAGAAACAAAGCAAAAAGGCAGAGCTGACGAAAAGAGCCCAGAGTAGTCGGGGCTAAATGACACTCAGAAAGTCAGTCTCCAAAAGATGGTTTTATCATATTATCATAATTTAGCAATTTGCCCAGCACTACCTGCCTCAGATGTATCTTCTCTTCATTTCCAAAACAACTGTATAGATTGCACACTCCTTTAAGACCATGCTTGTGACACTCTAAGCTAAGATCTGAGACACAGCAATGACTTGTACATTGCATATACTTCTAAAAAACAGAAGATCTTACCCAATAAAATGATAATGGCAGCAGAGACTTACACAGGATATATAATATGCCAGCCATATTTCTAACAGCTCTACAGGTATTAATTAATTCATTTGGTCTTCACAACACTGAAATAGGTATTATTATTACCTTCACTTTACGAATGAAGAAAATGAGACACAGAGAGCTTAAGAAACCAGAAGTGGCAGATCTGCAATTCAAACCCAGACTGTCTACTTCTAGAGCCATATCCTTAGTCACTACATCATCCAGTCTATGGAATTAAAATCACACAAACCAGGCACTTATCTATGTGTAAGAAGCCAAACGATTATAAATGTTCTTAAGTATTCAATCCTAATATGTGTGTGTGTGTGTGTGTACATTCTTTAGCACTTGCAATATCTTCTTGGAAAATTCAAATTCAAATGATTATTGTACAAAATATGTTTAAAAACAGAAAATGCTTACAATATAAAATGAAAAGCCAAAATTTTTAAAAACAAAAAAAGCCTAAAAAAGACTAACGAATATATATCCAAATAATATACAAATAATGGTGTTAGAGCACCAAGATTGAGTGATTGTTTCCATTTTTAAAACTTGCTGCCATGTGATTATATAGCTCACGCTTAAACATTTTCTAAACTTAAAAAAAAAATCAACACAATGAGATACTACTACACACACATTAGGATGGCTACTATCAATATCTTAAAAAAAAAAAAAAGGAAGAAAATAATAAGTGTTGACGAGGCTACGGAGAAAGTGGAACCCCTGTGTACTGTTGGTGAGAATGTAAAATGGTACAGTTGCTACAGAAAAGTGTGACAGTTCTCAAAAAAAATTAAAACGGAATTACTATATTATCTAACAATGCCACTTGTAGGTATATAGACAAAAGAGTTGAAATCGGGGATTCTCAAAAGAGATATTTGTACACCCACGTTCACAGCAGCATTATTCGTAATAGCCAAAGGTGGAGGCCAAGTCTTAACTGACAGATGAAAAGATAAACAAAATGTGGTATATACATACAATGAAATATTATTTGAAACCTTAAAAAGGAAGGACATTCTGACACATACTACAACATGGATTAACCTCGAGGATATTATGCTAGATGAAATAAGACAGTCACAAAATGACAAATACTATATGATTCTACTTATACTCGGTACATAGAATAGTCAAATTCATAGATATAGAAAGTAGGATTGTGGTTGACAGAGGCTAGGGGAAGGAGAGAAATGGGAAGTAATCATTCATAAGAACAGGTTTCAGTTTTACAAGATGAAAAGAGTTCTGTGGAGAGGTGGTAGTGATGGTAGCACAAAAAAATATAAAGGTACTTAACGCTACTGAACTGTAAATTTAAAATTATTAAGATAATAAATTTTATTATGTGTATTTTATCACAAATTTTAAAAAATATGTGCTAAGTATAAAATCTAAAAAGGGAAGCATAAATAAAAAAAATAAAATCATCATTAGTTCGTCTTCCAGAAAAACCATTGTTAATCCCTTTTTAATGCATAGTGTTAGTAGGAAAAAAGCATGTAGTATATTTTTAAAAACTCCTATCAATGTCATTTTTACAAATGCTGCTATCAGTGATCTTTCCAAAATGCAAGTCATAATTGTCAAAATCCTTACCTTGGCACATAGGCCCTTTCATAATTTTTTTTAACCTCTGCTTCTTTCTACAGCCTTACCTTAGCCCTACGCTCCAATCATAAACACTTAAAGGACAGTGACTACAGCTAATAAAATGGCATTGCATATTTGAAAGTTGCTAAGACAGTAGTTCTTAAAGGTCCTCACAAGAAAAAAAAATTTGTAACTATGTATGGTGATGAATGTTTTTAAAAAAAGAATATGTCTATGGCCATGCCACCCTGAACATGCCCGATCTCATCTGATCTCGGAAGCTAAGCAGGGTGGGAAATGGTTAATACTTGGATGGGAGACCAGCTAGGAAGACAGGTGCTGTAGGCATAAAAAAGAAAAGAAAAAGAAAGAGAATATGTATTCTGCACTCAAGATACAATGGTCTATCTATGGCATTAGGTCAATTTTATAAACAGTGACATCCAAATTGTCAAAATCCCAAAGATTTGAGTGTATCGTTGTATCATTTACTATGAAAGGTATATTAATACTTCTCTCCTAGTGGGGTGGGGAAGAGCCACTTGGAGTCTTCTCACACCATCCTGCCTTTGCCCAAGCTGCTTGGAATGCTCTTCTCCTGAACCTTTCCAACTCTATTTCAAGCCTCAGCTCCTCCAAAAAGCTTTCCTTCGGCACCCATCAAATATACAGGCATAAACATATTCATGCACCAAATATGAACAGACAATCTTCCTGTATGTTTACCTATACTACCCAGATACTATAGTACATTTCAATTATAATCTAATTTTGCTTTTCTTGTCTGCCTTTGCCACTAAATTGAAGGTCTCTAGGGACAAAGACATCAGTAATTCTTTGGCTCTCCATAGCCCTTAGCACAGAGTCTAGAGAACATAGAAGAACTCAATAAATGTTGGATGAATTAATGAAATACATAGAAATAGTTATTCTTAAGCACTTCAAAACTTTCATATTCTCAAACACTTAAAAGCACACTGTAGCCTTCATTTCAAAACGCAAAAATTCTAATATCAAGGAATATATCGGGAGACATTAGGATTTCAAGGCAGTTGGCAATACTTAATTTCCTTAACTATAAAATATTTCTCTTCTAAAACAAATCAGTCTACGGCCATGTTACCCTGAACAAGCCTTATCCCATCTGATCTCGGAAGCTAAGCAGGGTCGGACCTGGTTAGTACTTGGATGGGAGACCACCTAGGAAGACCAGATGCTGTAGATGTAAAAAATAAAAAAATAAGGGATTATAAGATGACAATGTCCTTGCAATCTGTGAGGTCAACCAAGGGTTACCTCACCTAAAAAAAAAAAAAAAAAAAAAAATTAAATAAATAAATAAATAAATAAAACAAATCAAGTATCCTGAGTGGATTTTTAAAAACTACTTTTTGTCAGTATAACTATTGAGGTGTTTAAGAGAAGAAGGCAACAGAGAACATTTTCTCTCTTTACAAGACATCCCTACAACAAATATTTACTGAGGATCATTTTTGTGCCAAGCATTGTATTAGGCAGTTAAAATGCAGAATAATGAACTCTTTGAAAAAGTCCCAAGGTAGTATAACTAGCTACATCACTAGGAGATAAGAAAGCTTAGACGAGATGGCATTTATATTATTTAATTTTTAAAGGAAAAATTGAACTTCTAAGAAAAAGACAGATCTTAATTTTTCAGTTTTTTATAAGCTCAAGTTTGTTATTAGGGAAGCCAGAAGGAACAAATGTCTCTTAGTTCTCTGACTATGTAGCACTGTACCAGACCTTTACATACATTATTTCAATTAAACCTCATAAAAGTTCTATGAGATAGTTCTTAAAATCACTTAAAGGCTAAGAAGTACATAATTTATGAAAGTAAAACAGCTAGGATCTGAGCTCAAAAATGTCTGCCTCTAAAAAAAGAAAAAAAAAGTCTGCTTCTAGCAACTGTTGTCCATTTCACACTAGTTCTTAGATATAAGCATAAAATATAAGGGCCAAGAGAAAGTTAATAATAAATAACTCACCAATTAACTAAGCTTCCATATGCTTCATCTCTATTTACTACATTTTAGCTGAGTGCAAGTAAGCCATTTTGTAAATAAGAAAAAAATTGACTTTACAGAGTGTAAAAAAACCAAAACTCAAGCTTTCTGAAATAAGCTATAAGGCATAAATAAAAACTAGCACTAAAAGTTCAGAATATATCTTTCTCATTACAATCTTCTTTAATTCCCTCCAGTATAAACATAAAAAATTATAAGGGACAACATTTTTACTAAATTCTAAGTATCTTATACAATCCCAACCAGTGACCCTAAAAAAAGCCTATTTCTCACCATATAATATCTGGAATTATTTCAGATGAATAACTATATCCATTAAAATTTTAGTAAAAAATAACAATAATAATAGTCTGTAAACAAAGAAACTCCAGGGGGGAAATTAATTTAATATTATGGCTATTATGACTGAATAATCCTTATCCAGATTTTCTCAAAACTCAAAAGAAATGTATTACTATGACAGTGCACGTACATTCAGGCGACTCTTTATAAGAGGTCTATTAAAGGATATAACATTAAATTAAACAAGAAGTGCCCTGAAATGGAGGCACAAGACATTTCGGTTGGTTAGAATAAATGATGTCCCAGTAGTGAGGAATATTCAATGCAAAGAACAACAATCAAAAAAGAATAAAATTTCTTTCTATGGGAATATTTCAAAATGCAGAAATATTTATCTATATGAAAGTTCATGTTTAATCCTATTTGAAAGCAAGAGGTTGGCCTTAGTGACCCAAGTCTTTCTCATCTCAGGAATGAATGTCTTAGTCTCACAACTGCAAGCCATTAACTAATCCATAATCTTTTAGTTACCTGGATAGTGGAGATCCTTCTCTGTGTTCCAGAACTCAATCTATGCCAATGTGGTCTGCCTTACTGTGAAGGTAATAGAGAGCAGAAGTTTCATGCTATGAATTCTACAGCCCTGTTCCCAATGATGAGAAACACAGCAGAACTTGGTGAAAGCAAGATCCTTCTCAGAGACCAAATCAGTTCTTAATTTGGAGTCAAAGAACTTCTGCCAACTCACCCAAGTGCCTTCCTCATCCCAATCCAATCTCAATTCTTCAGGATAAAAATTTCAAGACTCCAACAAGAACTTTATGAACTATAAAAGCTGATGCTACAGTTACAAAACAGAAGCAGCTTCTTAAAGGAACCTACTATCTTTAACTAATTCAAGGGAGAAACATAATTAGTAAGAGAAAAGGGCATGACATAATAGCTCTTATCCGTAAAAACAGAATTAAATTACTTTTACCCTCTCCTTCTAAATATGCCTGGAAGAAAACAAGAATAAAGGATACATTTTCCACTCTGGAATTATGCAGTTGGTAAACTATTTTTCCTTTTTATGCCACCTTAAATGACCCTCCAATTTGTTCTCAGGCTCTGGGAAAACAACTCAAATACAATACTGCCCACTTCTCTGGGGTGTCCTTTACCCCACTCATCCAACTGGTCCCTAAATCCTATCTCCTAAATATCCCTTGGAATTTACCCTCAGCCTTCCTCCTTTACTACTCCCTCAGCTGCCTCTAAGAAACAGCGCCTCATTATTCCTCACCTGGACCTAACAGCCTTCCTACTCCCATTCTGATCTCCTTGTCCTCTCCACCATCCACACCCCTGAAAATTGATTATGAAATTCCCCACTGTAAGGAAACACACCAAACTGTTAGCAAGGGTTATTTCTAGTGAATGCCTACATTTTTGTTTTGCTTGCATTTTACAAGTTTGTGTTCCTTTTATAATCAGAAAAAAAAATGTATTCTGTTTTGCAAACTATTAGGATCTATTCCATTTGGAAAATATTACTCCACTTCTCCATCAGGTTAAAGGCCAAATTCTTTAGTCAATCACACAATGACCATGCTCTGCCTTTCTCAAATGTATTCCCAACCTCCAACCCATGTACTTACTCTAGCCATCCTGAATTGCTTGCTGTTCTATTTCTTTATATCATGATTATACATATTGCTTCCCCTGTGTTGAATACAGAGAGGTAACAATAATCTTGAGTCTGTGCTAAGAATCAGCCTGCCTCCCACCAACAGTTATGGTAAGTCATTAAACTAAGAATAAAGAATATACCTCATCTTGTAGCACACTATTCCTAGTGATAGCCTACAGTCACACAGTTATACAATGAATTTTTCCCTTCTAATAAGGAAACTGATGTTTTTAAAAAGATAAAGTAAGATGATGCTTTGTATCCATAGACTAAGAGATGATATGGGAGGAAGCACATTGAGGAATGCTAAATTAGGGTAGGGGAATGAAGAGTAGAGAAAAAGGGAAAGGACTGGAAAAATTTGCAAAACAACTTTTCACTGAGTGGAATAGCTTTATCTTAAGTGTTATAAATATTCTCATCAGGTAAAAGCACAATAAAGTTCATTTAGAAAATAGTACGAACATCTATATTACTTTCCCTCCTTTTAGCATGAAAATCAAAGTTGGACGCTTTTTAAAAGCACATAATTGGCCCTACCTTCCTTCAATTTCTTCTACTATGTACCAAGAATAAGCTAATGTAAATTATAGACTAAATGTAACTTAATGAGATCTCCTTTTGATTATAAATTACACATAATTCTTTCACAACATATAAAATACAGAAACATAACCCAGATTTTTAAAAATACAAACCAAACACATGAAAAAATTCAAAACTTCATCATTTGATAGTGTAATTGGGTCAAATGAAATCAGTAGTGTCACCTGATACAGATTTTTACCCAAAGAAATAAATCAAGAAAAAGATAGGAAAAGAAAGAGGGGGATATATTTCAATAGGTTATAATGGTTAAGCAAATCTAAGGATTTTCACACTTTTTGTATGTTATATAATCTTAGTTCCATTAAAAAGAACAAAATTATAATGTTCTTAGCTATAATAATGATATTATAGTTATGCAAGAGACTGTGTTTATTTTTAGGGGATACATGCTGAAATATTAAAGAGTATAGTGCCATAACGATTGCAACTTACTTTCAAGTGGTTCAGAAAAACATATATGTATATACAAACACATTTATAGAAAAAGCAAATATAGCACTGTGTTAACTATTTAATCTGGATCCAGGGATGGCAAACTGCTGCCCAGGACAAATTCAACTGCATGTGTTTTTGTAAACATACTTTTATTGGAACACTGTCATGTTCATTCATTCACCTGTTCTCTATGGCTGCTTTCTCACTACAACTACAGAATTATGAGTAGTTGTGACAGAGACCACATGACCTCTAAAACCTAAAATATTTTCTGATCTTTTATAGAAACACAGAAAATATCTGGCCCTTTACAAAAAAAAAAAAATTGCTAACTTCTGATCTAGACAGTGTATAGGACTACGCCTGTAGACTTTTTTGTATGTTCGAAATTTTTATAATCAAAAGTTGGAAATATATACAATTTTATACACGAATCTTTTGATTTCTCAAGAATACAGATGAATACATGAACAGATAGATCAATGAAACAGAGAGCTTGGAAACAATCCTAATACTGATATACTACGAAGTTATTATGCAGTTTTTAGTGCAAAAGGAACAACTTTTTAAGACAGAAGTCCATTAAAATTTCATATGAAAAAATTAATGGCAATAGAATTAACACATTATTTACAGTATAAAAGCATCATCTCTCCTTTATTCCTTACAATTCATAAGGAAATGACACCATCCCCATTTTACAGATTTCTGTTTTCAGATCCTCCCATGGTATAAAAAATTTTTTATACTCATACAGAAGTTATCTGGCCCAAACAAGAACAGAAATCTCTTCCAGATCTGCGTTTATTATTTCTTTCACCTCTGTACTATATATTTACCCTCATATCACTAAACTAAAAACTACTTCTCTGGCTAATTCTTCAGCCTTCAAAACTCAGCTATCATAGGTTTTTGCTCCTCTTGGAAGCTTTCCAAATCACCCGCACACCCCTGGGTCAGTTCAGTGAACTCCCTAATTACCTTTACAGCATTCTGTGCATACCCGTATAACGGAATTATATCCCTGTATTGTAATCTCTTTGATTCAATATATAAGGAAAGGAACTATGTCTTTTATCCTTACATTCTTAATTCCTACATAGGGTTATTCAGCAAATAAAAGAGTGAATGGTATTACTAGTTACCTTTTCACTGTATATATATTTAATTAAGCCAAATAAGCTATAAATCCTTAAGGCTGGAACTTTGTCACATGTTTTTTCACTTAAAAAAAAAAAAAAAGAAAAATAAATAAATAAATATTTTAAAAATGCTACCAGACCTAAATATAAGAGCTAAAACTATGACACTCTAAGAAGAAATCAAAGGAGTTAATTGCAACCTTACATCAAGCAGTGGTTTCCTAGCATAAGCAACAAAAGACATAAATTGGACGTCATTAAAATTAAAAACTTCGTACTTCAAAGGACACCATCAAGAAAGTAAAAATGCAATCCATCAAATGAGAAAAAATATTTGCAAAACATATACCAGATAAGGGCCTACTCTCAAGAATAGAGAAAGAATTCTTACTGAGGGGGGGGAAAAAAAAAACTCTTACAACTCAACAACAGTAAACAAAAAGACAACCCAATGAAATATGGACAAAGGACTTGAATAGACATTTCTCCAAAAAATATACACAAATGGCCAAAAAAAAAAAAAGATGAAAAGATGCTCAACACCATTAGTTATTACGGAAATAAATCAAAACAACAATGAGATACCACTTCATCTAGGATGGTTAACATTAAAAAGACAGACAATACCAAATGTTAGCAAGGGTGTAAAGAACTAGAACCCTCACAGATTACATGCAGAAATGTAAAATGGTGCGGCTCTTTTGGAAAACAGTCTGGTAGTTCCTCAAATAGTTAAATACAGAGCTAACTAATATATAACCTAGCAATTCCATCCTTAGGTATATAAATGCTTAAGACAATTTAAAACATATGGCCAAGTAAAATTTCTATATAAATGTTCATAGTAGCATTATTCACAAAAAATACAAACAACCCAAATGCCCATCAATTGATGAATAAACAAAATGTTCTATAGCCATACAATGAAGTATTTATTCTTCAGCCATTTAAAGGGATGATGTACACACACATTCTACAACATGAATGAACTTTGAAAATATGCTAAGTGAAAGAAATCAGACACAAACCACACATTGTATGATTTCATTATGTGAAGTATCCAGAATAGACAAATCAGTAGAGACAGAAAGTAGATTAGTGGTTGCCAAGAGCTAGAAGAATGGAGAAAGGGGGAGTGACTGTTAATGGGTTTCTTTAGGAGGTGATGAAATGTTCTAAAATCAGATAGTGATAATGATTATACAACTCTGTTAATAGACTAAAACCAGTGAATTGTCCAATTTTTAAAAAAGCCTCTGCCAAGATGAACCTAGTTCGCTGATGAAAATGCACTAACTTAATCAATATCTTTAAAAATGCATCCTGACAAATTGATAATTAATTTGCCTTTATCAGTCTCTTCATTAAAGATCATGAATGCTCCATAGGTAAAACAACTTCATTGCCTTTATATTAGACATCTTGTTAGAGATAAGAATATTGGGATAAACTACACCAAAATATCAGACACTGAAGTACACTATGTGATCTTAAAGGAGGTATTTAATATTTCTGGACTTAAGGCAAGGGATTTGAACAAGATATAAGATTCCATGAAGTTCTAAAAGCTTATGCTGTGTTTTTATCACTACCTATAAGTACATCCAGGAAGATATTTTTAAGTTTATAATTATTAAAATTCTTAAAATTCTTAAAATTTCTACTTTAAACAGATTCATACAGTAATATCAGGAAACACAGGTTCACTTGGCAAGTTTCCTAATCGTGATCTTCATTTTCATTTCTTTCCCTTTCGCTTTACATTTTTCACATTAGAAAGTTCCCTCTCTCAGAAAAACAGTTTTAACTAAGTATCTGTTGATGACAGTGCTGTTTGTAATAATAAAAAGTTATAAACAAGTATCAATCAACAGAGTAACTGGTTAAACGAATAATGGTACATCTATACAGTGGAATATAGTCACTAAAAATATAGAACAGAGATCTTCTAGGGAAAGAAAATTAGAAAGCAAACTTTTACCCATGCTCTTAAGAATATCTGCATTATAATTAACATTATTGATGAAAGGTTATATGTGTGAATGGTATAAATTTTCTTTAAAAGAAAACATCTGCTTGATAAAAACATTTAATAAAATGGGAAAATATTCATTATAGAGCTAAATAGAAAATATATGTTACCAAAAGTCATATAGAATATGATTGAATTCTTGAGAAAAAGGCATATAACTTGCCAGAAAAACATGTAGAAAAGATATACCACACCATTCATAGTGTTCATCTATGAATTACTTTACTTCTTTTTGCTTATCTTATTTTCCTGTATTGACATATAACATTGCATAAGTTTAAGATGCACACAATTTACGTATATACTGTAAAATGATTACAATAAGGTTAGTTAACACATCCATCACCTACCTTTATTTTCTAACTTTCTTAAACACATTTTATTTATAATATGAAAAAAATTTTTAAGAAAAAATAAGGTTCTCCTCTTTCATCTTTTATTTTGAAGGTTTAAAGTAAAGCCCATCATGGAACCCATTTTTCCTTTCTAATAAATACAATAAAGTTTTTTCTAACAATTATAGATGGGAAATTCTATCTTCCTATTGAATCTAACAATGTTAATCTTCATTCTCAAAACTAAGGTACTGTAATTTTTACTTAATACCTACTTTTTTTACTTGCTAATTTAATCTTTAGGGAAATTTTTCATGGAAACCCCTTATATACCTGAAGAATAAATGAATCAATACTTTGCTGGGGACTTTTATATACTGACTTAATTACTCCTCACAATAACCACAAAAGAAACTTATCATCCTACAAATTTTACAGGTGGGGAAATGAGGTTCAGATATAATACTTTATCAAAATCCCATAGCTAGAGAGTATTGATTGGCCCAGATCTAAAATAAGGGTTTCCAATTCCAAGGTTTCCTTACACCACAGCTGTGCTTTAGACACACACACACACACAGAATCAGCAGTTCAAGTATTTCTTTAAGAAGAAATAAGATTTATTTAAATTATTTAGACCCAAAATTCCTTTTTATTCAAATGCCTTTGTGACAGAAAATACTTTTCTAATAAAAGTACTGAATTTACACCTCAATAAACTAAAAAAGAAGCTTAGTTAGCTGGCCTAGCGTAAAAGTCACATGTAAAATTTAATATCACTAAATTCTGTTCTAAGTACCAAATTACTGTTTTTTTCTATCATTTATATAAAAACATAAGGACTCTTATAATGTCATGGGGCTTTACTTAAAAGCTCATCTTTATCCATCTAAATTTTTAAACCTTTATATTTATATGGACTTTAAGGTCTACAAAATTTGCTTTGGTTAATTATGAAAAGTCTTTATATAGTGAAGGAAACAGTGATAGTCCTTAAGTTGTATTTATCACTAAGCACCTGGGTGATAGCTAAACTTTGTTAAAACAAGACAATAGTCCCAAAACAAAGTCCCTTATGCTAAATCCCACATCACCAGAGACTTAACTTAGTTTCAGCTCTTCCAGAAACGGAATGTAAGATCAATCAGGAATTGCCCAATCAGCACTAGTTAGGTAATCTGCTTGACAGACTCCTGCCACACCCTAAAGGAAAGTGACCTTGCCATAACCAATCCACTTTTTCGTCTAGTATTACTTCCTTGTTCCTGCTCTCTACTGCTTATAAGTTTTTCATTTTGTACAGCTCTTCAGAGTCCTTTCTGTCTGCTAGACTGCATGCCAACTGATTCATGATTCACTGAATAAAACCAATAAGATCTTTAAAATTTACTCAGTTGAAATTTTGTTAACACAATAAAGTCAACTCAAAGGTTTCTTTCTTCTTCACCACCTCAAATTAAACTCTTTGTTCCAGTATGGCATATTAATTGGTTTCCCAAAGCCATTTGTAATCTGCTTTCCTTTCCTTCTTCTACTCAAAGAAGTCACTTGCTTACCTTTTGGTTGGCACAGCCCCTTTTGCCTTTCAACCACTGTCTCTTCCCCTACTTCCTACCTAGAATGAGGAAGCAATGCCTGGAGGTGCAACAGTCATTTGGGGACAATGTGTACAAAAACCACAGAACAGAGGGAAGGAGGTACATCTTTCATAATATCCTTGAGCAGCTGTACTAGCCCAGTGCACCCCTGGACTTTTGATACAAGAGAAAAATAAACCTCTTACTTGTTTAAGCCATTATTGATTAGTTTCTCTGTTATGTAAAGTAAAAATGACAAAGAAACACCTTAGCACATGTTTTTGCCAGGGTTTAAAAGATAGCTAGATCTGCTCTCTCCTTTATCCAGTAGTATGAATTTTTTTTAATGCTTTTAACAATTTCTACATCTAAAACACAACATTAAACTTTATTCTTTCTACTACTCATTAGAATATCATATGTATCTTTGAAGAAAATCACACTTTATTTTAATAAAAATTAGAATATGAAATTAAAATGACTAAAAAACTTCCTGGCAATTTGTATACTAACAAATTATATTTCTGGACCTATCTTCAACACAAAAGTAGGAAAAATGTGGATACCAAGGTTACATAAATAGTTTTCCAAGGGAAAAAATGCTTTTTAATAAGCCAAAAATATTTACCAACTATAAATTGGGTAAACGCTGGTGAGACAGGTGGAAGAAGAGGTATCTCAGCTATAAACTACAATCCCTAAGGAGATAAAGAGAGATGTAAATTGTAAAGCTGGCCAGACCTTTATTTCAGCTTCAGGAAAAGTACAGAGAAAACAGCATCAGATAATGCATCAAGATTTACATAGAAGAAAACCTATTAGTGTTATTTATATTATCAAAATACTTAGGACTTAAATGTTCAATAATTAGAAAAGGTTAACTAAAGCATTATATAGCCATATGATAGAATACAGACATCCATTTAAAAATCAAGTTTTCAAAGGAAATTTAATAATATGGGTAAACATTCATCATATCTTAAATCAGAGGATCCCAAACTCAATCACAGTGATTAGTAATTTGTTCATAGAACCTCTAAATCAAAAAAGATACCTAGTAATTCCAGTACAGAGGTTCTTTAAAAGTTAAAAATAGAACTACTGCATGATCCAGCAATTCTACTTCTAGGTATCCAAAGGAAGTGAAATCACTATCTCAAAGAGATACCTGCACCCCCCTGTTCAGTGCAGCATTATTTACAATAGCCAAGACATAGAAACAAGCCAAGTGTCCTTTGGTGAATAAAGAAAATGTGGCGTGTATTATTTAGCCATTAAAAAAAAAAAAAAGGAAACTCTGCCATTTGCAATAACGTGGATGGACCTTGAGGGCATTACGCTAAGTGAAATAAGTCAGAAAAAGACAAAAACTGTATGCTCTCATGTATATGTGTAATCTTAAAAAAAACAACTCATAGAAACAGAGAACAGACTGGTAGATACCAGAGGCGAGAGGGGGCGGGCAGGAAGGGAAATGGCCAAAGGTAGTCAAAATGTATAAATTTCCAGTTATAAGATAAATAAGTTCTGGGAATGTAATGTACAGCATGGTGACTATAGTTAACAATACTGTTCTGTATATTTAAAAGTTGCTAAAAGAGTAAATCTTAAAAGTTCTCATCACAAGAAAAATAATTGTAACCATGAGGTGACCAATGATAACTAAACGTATTTTGGTAATCATTTCACAATATATACATAAAATCATTATGTTTTATGCCTTAAACTAATACAATATTATATGTCAATTATATCTCAAAACCAGGTGGGAAAACCACAATGAGATCACCACTTCACACTGACTAAAATGGCTATAATAAAAAAATTTTAAAAACAAACAAACAGAAAATAACAAGTGCTCATAAGGATGTGGAAAAATTGGCACCCTCATACACTACAGGTGGGAATGTTAAATGGTGTAGCCACTGTGGAAAATATGTGGCAGTTCCTCAAAAAGTTAAACATAGAATTACCACTATGACCCAGCAATTCCACTCCAGAACTGAAAACATCATGTTCAAACAAACACTTATCCACAAATGTTCATAGCAGCATTATTCACAATAGCCAAAAAGTGGAAACAATCCAAATTTCCATCAATGGATGAATGAATACATAAAATGTGGCGAAACCATAAAATAGTACATTATTCATCCACAAAGAGCAGTAAAGTATTGATACACACGATGTAAACGAACCTTGAAAACATTATGCTAGTGAAAGAAGCCAGACACAAAAGGCCACAAAGGATATGATTCTATTTATATGAAATATCCACAACAGGCAAGTCCATAGCAGAAAGTAGATAGTGGCTGCCAGGATCCAGGGGGAGGGAAAACTGGGGAGTGACTGCTTAAGAGGTATGGAGTTTCCTTTTGGGGTGATGAAAATGTACTGAACTAAGCAGTGGTGGTTGCACAACATTACAAAAATTCACAAAAATTACAAAAATGTACAAAAATTCACTAATTGTATACTTTAAAATAGTGAACATTATGTCAAATTTATTTTTTACATTATTATGCATAAATAATCCATAGAAAACACCAAGAGAAGGGCTGAGGGAATTGGAAGAAGATGGTTAAAAGGCACAAACTTCCAGTTATAAGGTAAATAAGTACTAGGGATATAAAATACAATGTGATGACTACAGTTATCCCTGCTGTACGATACTCGGGAAGTGGTTAGGAGAGTAGATCCTAAGAGTTCTCATCAAATGAATTTTTCTTTACTTTCTATTGTACCTATATGAGCTAATGGATGTTAACTAAACCTACTGTGATCATTTCACAATGTGTGTAAAGCAAACCATCATGCTGTCCACCTTAAATTTATACAGTGATGCATGTAAATTATTTCTCAGTAAAACTAGGAGGAAAAAAGGAAGAAAACACCATGAGAAAATATGTCAAAATATCAATATCTATCTCTGAGTGATCTTATTATAAGTCATTTATGTTTTCTTCTCTCTCTCTCCAATTCCTAACTTTTCTTTAATGAACACATACTGGTTTTTTAACACACTGATTTTTGTAAGAAAATAACAGCTATTTTAAAAAGACATTTGCTTTTTTCCAATAACCAAAGTTATACATATTTTACTTTTTAAACATTTTATCATTTTTTAACATTTTATCATTTTTAAAATAGGTAATAGAGATGTAATAAAACACATTTTTCAAATGATACAAGAATATGCAATTTTTTTTAAAGTCTGTCTCTCAACCCAAATTTCCTTCCTGTAGACAATCACTACTAGCAATTCATTGTGAATACTTTATATGGTTTTTGTGGTCAGAAATTAAAGCTCATTTATCCTTGTATCCTCATTATCTATGTACAATACTTGGCTCATGGGAAAGAATCAAATGATAAATAGAAAAGGATAGATAAATGAATGGATACCCAGAAAAATGAAGGACATATGAAAACAGCTAATGGATAAATGGATAGAAGATAGGCAGACAGAAGAGGGATGGAAATTTGGATAATGAATAGGCTGATGGATGAATATGTGAATAGAAGAATATTACTGAAAAATTACTATTACATGACTTAAAGTGATAGTCTTTGCTAACTGACCTTTCTTAGTGGCCCCTTTCAACTACTGTACCTGATCCTTTATACCATTACATTCATCTATGATGACTGACCTCTGTTGTGCCCTTCTAAATAGAAGTTTAGGTAAGAAAAATTTTAAAAGATTTATAATTGGACATAAACGAACCAGTTTTTACTTCCTTGAGGGAAATGTGAACCAGAGATTTTGTTTCAATCCTTTCAACGACAGTTGACCCTTAAACAATGCAGGGACCAATCACTGTGCAGTCATAAATCCACATGTAACTTTAAATTCTCAAAACATAAACAGCCAGTTAACACATATTTTGTTTGATTTATATGCCACAGTATCATAATAAAGTATGCTAGAGAAAATATTATTAAAATAGTAAAATACATTTATAGTATTTATTGAAAAAAATCCACATATAAGTGGACTCATTCAGTTCAAACCCACGTTGTTCAAAGGTCAACTATATATAACATAAATTTGAAGCTAGAATGGTGCCAGACACAAAGTAAAATTCAATCGTTATACTGATTATAATTCCCTATACACTGATAAGTAAAACAAATATAATTTCTTTATAGGTGAAAACAGAAAAATGTTTCCGTCATCTTGGTCTAGCACTCAGATTATCAGGAAAACATTAAGGAAAAAAAGTTAAAAGCAGCACATGGTACATACAAAAAAATTACTGAAGACTGGTTTATAATGGTGAAACACTAGAGACAACCTAAATATTAATACAGAATTTATTTTATTAAACCAATGCCTTGTTGAACTCAGGCAGTCAAACTCCTGAATTCAGTTCATGTTGAATAAATACTGACTCTCACCAAAGACCAAATTAGTAATCTAGAAGATTAATTAAATAAATCTTCTGGAATGTACTGGGTAACAAGAGTTGAAATTTTTGAGAATAAATTTAAGAGACATGAAAGTTAGAGCCTAAGTCAACATTTCTTAATAAATATACCTGAAGAAGAGAAGAGCAGCAGCAGAGGAAAAAGAGGATATAACCAAATTAAAAAAAAAAAAAAAAAAAAACAGGAAATAAAAATTGCCCTAAACCAAGGACAAAGGAAAGCCCATAAGAAACTGACAAGACTGGAAAAGACTTGAAGGAACTGAGGATGGGGTAGAAAGACAACAACTAAAGTTACTAAGTACCACTTTTTAACTTTAACTTTAACAAATTATGTATATAAGTTATCTATTCGAAGATTAAATAATTTGAAAACAAAGCCAGATAAATTTTTTATTAAAAAATCTCTATTTTCTAGACAGACTGGTAAAGCTTTAGAATACAAGGATAATGTGAAAAATCCTGAGATTCCAGAGAAAAAGAAAACAAGTTTCTAATTAAAAAAATTTCCAATGAGCAACAAAAAAATACTATAAGACATGAAACAATAGTTTTGGCGGGTAAGAAAAAAATTATTCTTAATATAAAATTCTACATTCAGCCATACTATCAATCATGTATGAGGACAAAATACTTTATCAGAAATGCAAGAAATCAAAAAATCTACACATCCTATATGAAAAAGCTACTCAAAAAGATTTCCTCAACTAAACAAACAAAATAAAGAATCCAACAAAAACCATATGTGGGCTATAAAGAAAAACTATCAGCTGAGTATGACCCAGAAGACTGAAGAAAGGACAAAAATAAATTAAGACAATCCATTAGGTCATAATACCTAGATTATTTCAGGCAACACTTAATTTAATACACAAGATTACACTTCCTCCTCCATGGGTCTCATTACACTAATTCATTCAGCACATAATCATAATATTTTAAAGCTGTTGGTTTCCAATGTTCACTTTTTAGAATTAATCCACAGACAAAAAGCAATGAATAAACCAGACTGCTATAAAAATTATACTTTAAAATTGGGCGATTAAGAAAAAAAGGAGAAATGTGTTACTTTCCTTAACATTCACATCAGGAAGACTACAGATAATATTTAAGTTGATAAATCAAAAACAAGAAATTTAAGTTTATAAAGTCACAAAAGTATTCATCATAAAAAATTTAACAATAGTAATAAATTTAAAGTTTGATATGAGAAAAGGGAAATGGGAAGTAGTGAGATTTCACAAAATTGCTCAGCTTTTCCAATGGAAAGTCAACCAAAATTGCCTATATATAATTGTATTGTTGAAGTTTTTTAATCATGTGAAACTATTATTTGATGAAATTTAATAGCATAAAAATAAAAATATTTCCACTTTCAACACATATACTATACTATACTAAATATACTATGAAGATCAAAAGACTGCTGAGAAATTAGTTAATAGAATTCTAGTTTTCTAAGTTACACAAATTCAAATTACATTTAACTTTTCTGAAGGGAGGTCAAAATTTTTTTAAATTTGCACCTAAATCCAAAACAATAGGATTCACTCAGTATTTATCACTCTTAAAACAAAATTGTAATTACATTGTAAAAAGGAAAAGGGAAGAAGAAACTCTCTTTTGTAAAACGTAACATGTGTACCTGGCACTGCTTACTACTTTTATGAGTGAGTTTATTTAATAATCATAATGAACATGATAGCTTTCCTACATACAGAAAGAGGAAACTAACCCACCTATAAGGCAAAAATTTTGTTTTATTTTTCCAGCAGTCATAGACATACCTTTCTGTCCAAATGTAAATATCTGCAAATATCTGTAAAGCTGTTTGCCTTGACAAAACAAAACTAAGTTAGCTGGCCTACTTGGTAATTAAATCCATTTCCTAATCACATTCAGCTTGGTAACTGAGATTATCAACCACAAAGTCTTACTGAAATAATATTTTTAAATAGAAAATATATAACAGGTTTAAAGCCTCTATAAGAAACGTGTGCTTTTCTTTAGAAAGACAATATATTAGAAGTTAAAGATATTTCATAAGGGTGCCAATTATTTGATTATAGGTTTTTATTTCTCTTTGATCAATCACTGACTTCTGGATAAGAACTCAAATCCTCAATAAAAACTACTGCTGCACACTTGTATCCTGAATTACATCCTGTCATCTCTCTTGAGACTCTCTTTTATCCTGCACAATGCATGTTCAAAACAGCTATTACAGGAAGTGTTGGACTATCAGCTATTTATAAATGGACAAAAATCTTTAAATAGCTTTGTCAGCTACCTCTTTACAGTTCTAGACCTGAAAAGCTACCTGTTTTTAAAGGCATGATCATGCTAGCACCTCAAAATGTTTAAATGATCACTGAAAAAAGTATCTTGTTCCTTTGTTTTGGGATCCAAAAGCAGCACTAACATTACACAGTTACAACATGACAAAATAAGAAACGAGTTGATTTTTAAAAACACATGAGCCAAATACTCTAATCATTTACCATCGAGAAAATTTCAAATCCTAATATATTGCCATAAAGTCTCCTATATTGATGCCTAATCTTCACTGCACTACTTGAGCATTTTGCAACAAATAAACAATTTAACATCACATTAATTTTTTATCCAGCATATCCAGTTCAAAAATATAGTATACAGCTTGCTTCAGCAGCACATATACTAAAACTGGAACGATAAAGAAGATTAGCATGGCCCCTGAGTAAGGATAACACACAAATTTGTGTTCTATATTAAAAATACATATATGTAGTATACAAAAGTAAAAATTCTTAATTCATCAATATTAAAAAAACCTTTCCATAGGTCTATTTTTTTCTATCTAAAAGTCAGACATGCCTCTCCCACACTGCTAAACTTGCACTTTCTATAGCAAACTAATGAGTTAGAACTCATTTTTATGTATTAATTATATTTAAAGCCTTAACATTTCTCTTCCTTACTCTCACCTCCCTGTCTTCAGAGTTTTATATTTCATACTGCACCATGTTAAACAAATAATTTCAAGGCATTACTTCCAAAGGTAAGCAGCTTCTAGGAATTAAATTTACAGCTATACTAATATGCGCAAAATACTACTGTACCTACTAGGATATTCACTGAAGTTGGTACTAGCAAAAGACTGGAAATGGCCTAAATGTCCATTAAGAAGGAGAGTTAAGTGAATTATGTAAGTCAATACAATGGAATACAATGAAACTATTAAGAGGAACTAAGTATCTCTGTACTAAAGATATATAATCTTTAAGTTATATTTAAGGTTAAAAAATATAAAGTGCACTACTATTTATCATTAAACACACGGCCCCCAAGAAAATCCCCCTAAAAAAGAAAATCAAATGGTTGCTTCTAGAAACTGGCCAAGGGAAGGTTGACATTACATTATATTGATCCATCAATAACTTCTGGATAAGATCTCAGTAATTATTGCACTTACTACTCACTAAACATACTTTTTTTGTTATTTTACAAAATATTTTTTTGAAAAAATAATCAAATATCTTTGATTCCATTCGCAACTTGAGTTTTTCAGTTCAAAAATTAGTTTACTTTATCAATCTATTTCAGCCTCAAAATTTCTCTTATAAACTTGAAAGACACCAACATCTTTTTTATTTGTCCACACTATCATTTATACATTTTTATTAAAAAGCCACTTCATGCATTTGAGAATTATAAATGTGTTCCTAAGCTACTCATTCCCAAAACTCTAAACCTGTGTAGTTCAATATCAGCTACTAGCTGGCATCTCAGTCATACTAAGCATGTTTTTTGAGCCACATGTGGCTAGTGGCTACCATACCAGACAGATGCATTTTCATCATTGCATAAAGTTCAATTGGATAGCACTGCTCTAGTCTAAGGGCTGGCAAAATACAGCCTGCAGGCCAAAGTCAGCCCACCACCTGTTTTTGTAAACAAAGTTCTATCAGAACAAAGCCATTCTAACTTGTATTTGTTTACAAAGTGTCTATGGACACTTTGTCACTACAACTGCAGATTCAAGTAATTGCCACACAAGTACAGCCTATAAAGCTTAAAATATGTAGTATCTACCTTTATAGAAAAAGTTTTGTCAACCACTGCTCTAGACAATCAGATTTCATTGAAAAAAAAATTCATTTCCCTTGGGCCTCAAAAATAAAGTTTTGAAGGCCTACATTGCATATGTGAAGAACCAATTAAACATAAACCAATGTCTACCTGATTACTAAGTGCTAAAGATACTATTTTTTTAACATATATCAAAAAAGTCCTAAAATGATTGCCAACATTTTCTAAGCATCTCTATAAAATAGGTAGTAAAAACACAGAAGACAGATAACTAGTCTAAAAATTTAAAGAGCTGGCCAAAGAGGTAAAAAGTGCTAATACTTCAAAAATATTTACCTATGTTCCTTATCTCTACTAAAAGGAATGTTATCAACTGTCTTGAAAAGCATCATATAATTTTAGAAAAAAAATTACACTGGACCTAGTTAGTGCTACAGGAATATTTACATTTGATCCCTTATTTCACGTAACATCACTATATTTCAGGCTTTCAAACAATTACTAAAAATTATCAGTGAAGCACTGTTTACCAATTTAGGGCATTGTTTTAAATTCAATAAAATTTTTGAGTGTGCATCGTATGTCCAACCCTGCACAAGGTACTGGAAATAGAATGATCACCCACTTGTATCTAATAGTTTATAGGGTAGATTATTATCACTTATAGTGATATTACATGCATAACAAAGAGGAGCAGAAGCACTAATGAGTAGACTGGGTGAATAAAGGAAGGTTTCTAGAAAAGCTACTCGAATTGGGTACTGAAGTATAAGCAGGAGTTCGCTAGGTTTGTGTAAGTAAGGGAAAGAGGGAAAAATGGCAGAGCAACACCATTCTAATGTGAATGTAGAAAAAAATAAATTAGACCTGAAAAAGACTAAGTCTTAGAAAACACGAGCTAGTCAGTGCTACAGAAGCATATGGCTTGAACACACTGGAAAAAATGAGGGAGTTAGTGGCAGGTGGGAAAATTATAAGACCAAAGATTTTAGAATCGGAATGCAAAAACTTATACATGCCACTTAGAAATTAAGATCAGACATTACTGTATGAGCCTTAGAGAATGTAGCTTTCAATAAGAAATATGACGTGATTGATTTTATTTTGTAGGAAAATGACACTGCAGCAACAAGGATCTTGGACAACAGTGAGGAAATATTAATGGCAGAAACCAATCAACTACTGTGTAAATTAGACATGATGGCCAAAAGTAATGATGGTGAGGATGAAGAGGAGCAACTAAGTGTGGTAGAATCTATAGGCCAGCGTGCCTTTTAAAAAATGTCCCTCCTATGTGATATTTTTCCTTTTCCATATATTTTGGTATAGATGTATCCTTCGCATAGAAAAAGTTTATACAATAAGATTGTCAAAACTGAAGGCAAAATAGCCTTTTGTTTTCCTCCCGCAGTATTAGGAAGGAAAACACATTAGAAATGCAATAACTCAAGAGTCAAGAGGTCTGGATTACAGGCTTATCTTTGCTGTGAGACTATGGGCATGACCACCTCTAAAAACTCTGGTTTTCTCATTTGTAAAAAGAGGAAATTAGACTACATAACCTAAAACTCTTGAAAGTTCTAAAATGCTATGATCATACTGATATATCTTTAAATCTTCGGGTCTCCAAAAATATGCAAATATAATCTATTTAACTATCAACTAAATATGAAAAACTCATCAAAAACAGGCAAACACTATTGTACCCATTATTCACCTACTACATATGTAAAAGATTTCATGACCTATGTTAAGACATGTAATCACCAACTATTCATCTGAAACCCTAGAGCAAAACTGAAACTCTGTAAGATGTCTGTCAGCCATTTCACTTTTAATTACTGAATCTTTCAAAAACATCTCCAAAGAAGAGCATTCTTTTACTGGAGTGGTTCAAAAGACTAAATTTCTGCCTGCAAAGCTGAATAGTAGTATTGTTGGGTGCAAGTTTTCAGACATAACACTATCCTATGGAATGTTTGTCTGAATCTCTTATCGACCAACTTTTTAATAATATTCCTTTATCAATCAAAACAAAAAGTGTTTCAAACTTGAGAAAGAAGGTCTTGAGATTTGTAACCATATACTTACGGTTTTGGGTGACTTTTTTACTAATGCTGAAAGTTGTATTACAAATTCTTTCCATATTAGAAAGTCTAGAAATATTCTAAACTTGTTTCTGTTCAAGAACTTTTAAAAGCCTATTTTTTTTTAAAGGGATAGTTGGGTCAAGAGACTCTCCTACTTCAAAACAAAAAGATAGAACAAATAACATGAAAGGTGAAAAACCCAGATGTAAATCTTGCATTTTCCAGTCTGTTCTAACTCTATGTAGCATAATTAATATAGCCTAAATTAGTTATATATTTCAAAGGAAATAACATTCTAAGGTTTTGTAAATTATAATGTTAAACTATAAGCAGAGGCTTTTCTAATGATGTTTTATGTTACATCTTCCAGTGTTTCTTCCAGTGAACAATTTAGGGGTTATACAATATACTACACTATAAATACCAGAATAATTCCTTTTTTAGCTACCCATGTGATTTTCTTGCTCCCTAAAATAGTATTGCACATTTTTCTGAGTTAACCAAAATAAATTCTGGAAAGGACTGTAATTTACCATGATCAGAATGTAAAACCCTTTACTATGCAAATTGTATTAGTTTAGAACCATCACTAAACACTTTTTGTTCTTTCAAATTGCTGGTATCAATGAATTATCAAACTAATCCCACTACCAACCCACGAGACATGTGTTTACTGTAAAACCTCAAATATCAACTAGACCTTCATCTAAGAAAAAAATCTTTATGCTGATTTTTCTTACATGTAATATACTGATTTAAACTAATGTTTTCAGGTCCTAAGTTTTTTTTAAAAGCATATTTTGAAAATACACAAACTGATCTTTACTAAAGCGGCTTTATTAACTCTAGGCAAACAAATTTCACTCAAGAAGGAAGTGTTCAAATCAAGAACTTTATTAGAGGGGAAAGTATTTAAAAAGAACAAATAGAAGCAGGAATTAAATTATCTGTTTTTGTTGTAGCCCGTGCTATTCAAATACATTTCAGAAGCAGAATTTTTAACTTTTCTCAAACGTTGCCAGCTAAAAAGAAGCTATTGTAACAAAAAAAAATCAAAATACGTTTTAAAAATTCTAAATCAAGTATATCACAAAATTAGCATGAATATGAAAAACAGTACGTCTGATTTGTTTTGTGCAATTAGAAAAACTAGATGTGCTTTCCCCAAATTTATCTGATTAAGATTGCCACAGGAACACCAGCATAACAAGTAGAGTGAATACTCCAAAAACAAATATAAGTTAATCATATCACCTCACATTCCAAGATACTCGTGCAAGTGCACCTGGCAATTAGCTAAAAGAATTATGAGAAAAGTTTACAAACAACTGAATACTATGGGGTCCATTCAGTTACGAGAAAAAATTACTTGCAATAATAACAATCCTTTACACTTACACAGTACCTTGCAATTTTTATGTTTTATGACAAAACTTATAGTTTTGCTTTTTCGTTCTCTGTATGAAGTTAGCACACACAGACACACACACCCCTACCTACTTTGGTCCTAGAGTTCAAAAATCAACCATATCAATTAAAACAGGGTGCGCAGAGCGATAAGCAGCACTTCAAACTTACTAATGGCACTGTGGCTGATATTTTTATCCAGAAATGTTCCGCTAAGATCCTAAAAACTCTCTTCCATATAGTCTGGCGATCTTTAAAGTCTAAGGACGAGCACAATTTCCTAGGCGTCCTCACTCTGGGGGAAGGGAATTCCTACCAGGATGGGCAGTAAAGTGATGACTGGTAAACCTAACGTTCCGAAACAGGAAGCTGGTTCCACCTGTCCTGCATTGCAAGCCCGTCTGCCCTTCTTAGGAGGAGCGTTCTCCATATATTATACAGCTCGCCTTCTCCTGGGAGAACAGTCAGTAAGAGCTTCCTAAGGGGTTCCTACGGTTTTCCCTCAACTCTCAGGAAAACAAAGGTTAGGGCCCAGTTCTGTTATTACTCCGCATTCCGTTCTGGATAATCTAGGTGTTGGATAAACCCCTACACGCACTCATTTGGCAGAAGATGGAGTGGAGGGCATAAGAATACCCAAGGCGGGTAAATGAGTTACCAGAAAACTGGACGAACTCTGAAGTTCTGTGGGAAAAACGCAGTTAGTCCCTCAGGAGATCTTACATTCGAAGGAGGGTGCGGAATTAAGAATGTGAGAATGCGAAATCGGGGCGAGCAAAGAGAAGGTCAAGAAGTCGCTGAGTATCCGACAGGGTCGGGAGGGACTGCGCTGAGGGGCCAACAGGCTGGCTGGCCCCAAGGGCGGAGGTGACCATGGGGTCAGATCCGAGAGGCTGGCTAGGACCCCAGTTCTGGGCCGCCCGACAGGCTCCTGGGCAAGGTTTCAAACCGCCGCTCCCGGGGAGGCGCTCAGCCGATTGGAAGTTCCACATCGACCGTCACCAGCCCAGGGCCAAGCAGCAACTCCTCGGCGGAGCTATCCCAGCCCTCCGCGTCTACCCAAGAGTAGAGACCCCCAAACTCCACCTCCAACCGAGGTCCCAACTCCAGTCCCGTGGCCAGCCTCCAAGCACTCGGACGGCGCCCTCCGGGACGGGACCGACGCCCCCCGACTAAGCTGCGCCGCGGGAGTTCGCCCTAGGGGCGCGAAGCGGCCACGCGGCGGGCGGGTAGGACCTGCGTCCCTCAGAGTCTGCCCCAGGACGGCGCCCCGCGACCACCTCCGCCTCGCCCCTCGGGCACGGCCCGGCCGGGCTCCGACCCACCCATCCCGCGCGGTGGCGGGCAGGGCGAGGACCCGAGCGAGCCTACTCCCCCGCCCCTGCTCTTACCCATCTTTCCGCCTCGCTTTGTAGACGTGCCCGTAGGTGCCGCGTCCCACTTTGCACCCTTCGTACTCAAACAAATCCTCCACCCGCTCCCGCTCCGCCGCCAGCTTCGCCTTGAAATCATAATCCATTGTCTGCTTCCCCCATAGAGGCACTGGGACGCGGGGGCCGCCGCCGCTCAGTCCCTCCTCCTCCTCCCCCCGCGACCGCCGCTCCACTTCTCCAACAGCCGCCTCTCGGGCGCGCGCGCGCGCGCAGCCCGCCGCCCCGCGATCCGCCTTCAGTAAGGGACTCCTCGGCGGCCGCGGAATCCACCTCCTCTTCCTCCTCCTCCTCCTCCTCCGCGACGGCGGCGGCTCCCGCAGACACCCTCGGTCCCGCCTCCCCCCTTCATTTCCTTGTTTTGGAACCTGGTGGGCCGCACCACGGCTTCCTCGAGCTCATTAACGAACCAGCACTCCCGCCCCGATGTTGCGGAGGTTCCTGGGAAATGTAGTTCCAACTGTCCCAGAAGCCGTTGCGTTACACCAGGAAGAGAAATACAGCTCCCAGGTTGCCTTAGGTCGCTACAGCCTCTCCCCCAACAAGGCATGCACGCCTGCGCACTGGGGCCGCCCTCCCCGTCAGGTAGCGAGGGACTGCCAGTTCCTGTGAAGGTAGAAAGCGCGAAGTTGCTGTGTGCTTTCTGCAAGCTGGTGGAAAGAACGCCCTTGTCCTGGTGTCAGGAAGGTACTTCTCTATAACTATCTCCGAACAAGGACAGTGGAAAACATTTAACAAGCGACTTGCTCAGGAGTCAGTTCTAGTGGTTTTAGAGGTGAAGACTGTGGTTAGGACAGTTGTACTGCAGATTGTTTTTTGTAGCAATTGGTCAGCCCGTTGCCCCGCCCCCAGCCCTATCGCTCATTGGTGGAGACTAGAGAATGATGTTCTTGTTGGTGCATGGGTATGCCCAGGCTTTGGCTTTTTTCCCGCTCTTGATTGGTAATTGAATGTGCTCGGTTTTTCCTGATAGGGTAATCTTTTTTCTTGACGTTGCAAAAACTATTTCAAAAATTGAATATTCAGCGGTTTCTAGCATCAGTCTGAGAAGAACATGTAACTTCTGAACCCAAACAGCCAATCATCTTTTCCTTGGCCCTCTATTCATGGTCGCCTCCGAGCATATGCGGTTTCCCTAGCCAACTTTTGGCCGTCTAAGGACAATTAAAGTGCTTGGTGGTTGCAGCGTTTAAAAAACAATCAGGTCGGTTGGATTGTAAGGGTTTTTTACGGTGTACACATAATGGTGATATTCTCCCAGAATATTTAAGAAAGTCTTTTTAATCAAGATGAACATTGACTCATCTCGTTATTGCAGGCATAATGTGTCGGATGCTTAGGATATAATCTTAAAGATGACTGGTGCCAGGATAGGACTTATATACCATATTCAGTGAAAACATAAAGGAAGATACGGTCCATTCTACCCGAAGTGGTAAGGAAAGTGAATAGTGTCCGCCTGGTTTTGGAAAAAAACCTGGAAAACTAAAGGGAGGAGGTGGGAGGATCATTTATTTACTACAATAGGAAGTTTACTGGGAAACTTCCTCAGATCTTGAAGTCAATGTAGAGTATCTGAGTTTCTTTTATTGCCAGGCACTTTGATAAGTGCAGGAGATGCCAGATGAAAAATTAGTGTTTTTCCATCAGGGAGCTAAAACCCATTGAAGAAATAAACATGCAAACAAAAATAAACTTTGGGTACAATGAGCAATGGTAGACTAGGAGGACTACTAGAGTATTCAGGAGGTAGATTTGAGTCCAAATTTAAAGAACTTATTTGGAGGACAAATGGGGAAATAGGGAGCAGGGAATTTTTTCAGGCAGAACTAGCATGTGCATGTACCATGAGAAAACGTGATATATTCTGAAAAATGCAACCAGCTTGAATATTGCAGATTAAGGCAAGGAAACAGATGGCTAAAAAGAGACTGGATGGATAAGCAGACATCAAATTATGAAAAGCTATATCTGTCAAGCAGAAGTTTTAGATTTCATCATTCTGTAGGTAATAGGAAGCCATTAAAGACTTTTGAGCTAAGGAGTAATGCAATCAGTGTTGTGTATTTAAAAATCCTTCGGACAACAATGTTTGGGATAGATGGGAGGAAGGTGAGTACAGTAAAAAAGTGAAAAAGCTATTACATTAATTAATACTTGTAAAATATAGAGATCTGAACCGCGGCGTGGCAATGCTGATTTTAAGGAAAAGGCAGATACCTGAATTAATTTATGAATCAAATTCAACAGAACCTGGTGATTAATTAAACCTGAGGTTAAGGGAGAGAGAATAATCCAAGATGATTTCGAGGTTTTTAACTTTAACATAAAATAATAAAGAAAAGAATAGGAGCAATTTTTAAGAGAAAGATGATGAGTTTGGCTGGGACATGCTGAATTTGAAATGCCTGTGGGGCATCAAGATAGAAATAACAAGCAGATGAATATTTTTACCTGCCAATAAGAAGTCTTGATTTGGAAATCATCAGTGTATAATGGTGGGGGTGTGGAGAATATTTTTTAGTTGGTTGCTCTTTTTAAATAGAGGATTTCAAATTCATTATATCCTCAAAAAATCCCTAGAAGTTCTGTTGTATTATTCGTATTTTACGTATGAACATACTGAAACATCTAGTAAATTGTAGAGCCAGGTCTTAAAATGTACTTGGGAGTAAATAGAAAGTGGACAAATGTGTTAGTAAAAATCCAGTATAGATTATGAAATGCTTAACTAAAAAATCAAAAAGTTTGACCATATCCTGTATTATTAAGGATTTGAGGAAACAGATACTCTTCTATATTGCCCGTAGAAATATATATTCGCAAAATATATAACAATGTATACATTAGATTTTGATCTTACCAACATCTATAAAAATTACATAGTAGTATCGTACAATTATACTCGTGGTGGATGTGGTGCCTCCCAGATCACCCTTTAGAATTAAAGGATATATCTTCCCCTTTCTACCCTCAAGCTACTGGAAGTGCTGCTTCAGACAGCCTTCAACTGTCAGCCCTCTTCAGGAATCTAAAGAGCCACCTTGCCTAGGTCATGCCATTTGCCTAGAGTAGCCTATATCCAATGGCTGATCAGTACAGGTTTTTAAAGGCCCAGATGACTCACCCCACTTTAGAACAACTCTGATAGATCATCCTATCTTCAGAATTTCCTGTGAGGCTGGCTGAGGCCATCACTGAGAATGCATTGCAGACCAACTCCTTAATCTCCCCCATCCTACTTTCTTCCTTTCCCTTCCAGAGGTATTGTTCCCAGTTTATTAACTCTCTGTAATAAACTGATACATTTTAATCTCTGTCTCAGAATCTGCCTCCCCAGGATCCCAATTTGTGGTATTCCCTACATGTACATGATGATATAATTAAAGGTTACATGCTGAAAGAAATTAAAAAAAAGAAAGAAAGAAAAAGAAATAAAAGTTATATACTGAGAAGTGTTTCTAATAAGAGAAGAAGGAACTTTTCATATATTGAGGGAAAAGAGCTGATGGAAATATTGGGGCTAAAATATGGAGCTCCAAAAGGACAAGTAAGTGAAGTGAAAATAAAAGCTAGCATTTATTGAATCCTAGGCATTTTATATTGTTAGCTAATATGATTGTTAAAATGGCCTTATAAGAAAGGTGTATATTATCTCCATTTTACAAATAAGAAAACTGAAGCTCCAGGAGAATAATTTGTGTAACACTACAGTGAGTCAGTGATAGGATTTAACCTCAGGTCTTTAAGACAATAGAGGACAAAGACTGCACTGCCAAGTATGGATAGTGACATTTATCAAGATCAAAGGATCCCAGTGAGACATTCCATCCTCTTTGTCTTAAACTCTACTTTGTAAATGTTAAAAGTACTGTCTCTGCTTTCTTTTCCTTCCTATGTTGTTGATATCAGTCATTAGTTCCCCTTTCTCAGTGCATGGAAGAGTCACAGAGCTTATGAAATACAGAGAATGTATTTCATAATGGCCACTGCCATTGAGGTGTTCATTGTCTCAGTACTTACAAGAAGACTTCCTTGCCTTTGCTTTTTCCACTTAACCAGCAACAGTTTTCTGGCCAATCATATTTCAGAGTATTAACTGCTATGTAAATTCCTGTTACTCTTCCAGGAGGCATATTCAGACTAAACATTGATTAAAAAGTCTGAGAACAAAGTTCCTTTTAATAAGGATGATCTAAGCTAAAAGACTATATCGGGGAAACAGATTCTGGTCTCTTCAGTACAGAGTGGTGTCAGGGAAGCTGAGAGAGAAGAATGGGAGGCAATGGGATTAAGAATCAACTCTCTTTCCCTGCTAGATGAGGATGCAGGCCAAACTAAGGGAGGCATGCCCACCTGCTGCTAATAGGGTGTAAGAAGAGCTTGATGCCTGTGTCAATTTCCTAGGGCAGTTGTAAAAAAATGAACAAACTGAGTGGTTTAAAACAATAAGAATTCTCTCACAGTCCTGGGGGCCAGAAGTCTGAAATCAAGAATAGGCAAGGTAGGTTCCTTCTGGAAACTCAGAGGAAGAATTTGTTCCATGCCTCTCTCCTAGCTTCTGGTGCTTGCTAGTAATCCTTGGCATTCCTTGGCATGAGACAGCATAATACCAATCTCTGCCTCTGTCTTCACATTGCCATCTTCCATCTGTGTCTATGTCCAGATTCCCCTCTTCTTAAAAGGACATCAGTCATATTGGATTTAGGTCTCACTATAATCCAGTATAACCTCACTGTAACTTGTGTACATCTACAAAGAACTTATTTCCAAGTAAGATCACCCTCCCAGTTTCTAGGTAGACATGAATTTGGGGGGAACACTATTCAACTCAGGACAGTACCCAAGGTTTGACCCTGTCTCTGAATGATGGGCCATCTGAAAAAGGTAAGAAAATAGTCCTTGCCCTCATCTCATACCACATTCAGTGAAAACGAGAGGGAATCTTTGGCATTCCCAGACTGGGCTTTCTTTTTATATTTTTATTTTCATAAAAGAGGTCTAACTACAAAATGTTATTAAAATACTTCCTCTTCATCTTTTAGTCATATTTCTCTAATGATAAAAACATGTAATGGCGAATGAATCTGATCCTTTTTTTTTAAATCTGATCCTTAAAAATTAACGTAGTATTCTCGGTAGACAGATTACAAGATCTTTTTGTTCTTTTTATTGTAATTTTTAGTAGATCATGTATGGGAAAATACAGGATGTCCTCAAATATATGGTAAATGCAATGTGTTACAAAACAACAGCAAAGTAGGTTTGTCTGTCCCACTATTGAGCATGTGCTTATTTCAAAGAGAGCTGGGGGACTTTTTTTTCATTTAGGGAAGAAAAAAAATCAAATTCCTTCCAAGTAGAAGCAAGACTACAAGGAACCTTACTTATCTCTTTGACTTGCTATGTTTTCAGAAAAACAAAGAGAAAAAGAAATGAGAAGTCCACAAATAGGACTTTACCAGTCATCCTTTCATTCTTTAAACTTCTTAGCCCCAGTATAGCACACATTGTTCACTGACACTAGAATGCAGCCAGCTCTGGGTTTTAAGCAATAATCAAATAAATGCTACTACACAGAAGTTATAAGGCCTAATCACATGCCAGTAAGGAATTTGAAAAGTTTAATCCGAACATTAAAAAACTGAGTTTATTTGACACTGGTAAAAATTGCAATGAAAGAAAAAATTGATGATTTCAATAGTTTGTTCATGTCAAAAGGAAAGATGGGTGTGCCCAGCTTCCAGTGGATTAGTCATGAAGAGAACTGAGCCGCAAATCTTGCAAATCAGGTTCAATGCATATGTGAAAGTAGTAATAAGCAAAATCGTGACTATTTTTTAATGCTAATGTCCTTGGTCATAACTAGTTTATAAGCTATGTAGAAGTCAAATTTGAATATGGAGATAAAATTTTTCTTATCAAAGTCTAATCTAGGTCAGGGAAGAAGAGATTTACCAAGTTGTTTTCTCATGGTTTAAGACTCATCTCAGGATTATCTCCTTTAGGAAGTCTTCTCTTGCCTCCCCTAGACTAGATTGGGTGCCCCTCATCGATGCTAGTAACACTTCTAAGATTTCTTTACACTTTCCTTGTCTATACATATCGTGTTTATATGTCTTTCTTCCAAGATAGTGTATTAGAAATAGCAACTAATAATTTTAAAGTAGTTTTATTAATTTTTCAAAAATAATAATATTCTCACACAGTTATAGTTAAAAACTGTTTTCCTAAACAAAAATAAAATTAATGAAAAGAATGTCATTGTCTTACATGTTTGTAAATGTCTATATCTGGATTAATAGAATCCAGGTAGATTTCCATATCTTCTTCTGCATGTATTCTGTTATAATATGTTGTTTATGTTTGGTTGATTATGTTTTGTTATGAAGAAACTCTAACATCAGACAGGTATGTGTATAGTTAAAAAAAAAGAGAGGGGTATTTTAATAGCCCTTTCAGATAATTATAGGATTTTTATTCTCTGATACTATATCAAAATTCAACAAGTGGTAGTTTATTAAAGGTTAATTTCAATGTAGAATCTGAAACCAATAGCAACAAAGTTTTTATACTCTATTACCTAAAAATCCATTGGTCTACATTAAACTTTAAATGATTGGTCTCACTATGGAGTTACACATTTGTAACATCATACATTAGTCATTTGAAAAATGTTTCACTGAATTAAACTAATCTTCCAAATGTTGATACATTCCATTATCAAAAAAATCATATTTGTTAATATCACCACAGATCTCATCAGGAAAGATTTAAGCTTTGGGAAGATATTAAGCTCATAGTATTAAGTAAGTTTTTCAAAATACTGATTTTTGCTTGAAAGCTCAACTGTTGCTTATGGGCAACAAATACCATAAGCTCTTTTCCTTAAAGTAACAGTGTCACTTCATTCATTTCTAAGAAAATGCCAAATACCCAGTTTGAATAATCACAGTTTTTCAAGCAGTCATTCTTTCAGGTAAAAACGATGGTCTATGGAAAAAAAAAAAAAGTGGTTAGTAAAGCTCACAATTCCAGTTATTGTGCTTTTCCTCCAGACAACCATTATACTTCAGTAGGCAGCAGAAGTGCTTTATGCTTACTTCCATCTTGTCCCACAGAATACTAAATACCTCTAGAGTGAAGATTTAATAAAATTAATAATTTTTCTGTTTTATTGAGGATATTCCTATATGTAACTGGCATTTTCTTTATTGCAAATTTATGGCGGTCATGAATACAATGACAAGTACAGTTTAGTGCCACTGTCTCATACGTGCTGAAATACCAGCAATTTTACCCACCATTGATTTCTTTTGCACCAGTAGTGTAAATGTCAATGTAGTAAAAAAAAGGAGGAAGGAGGGGACAAATAACATCTTAATATTATTATAAATAGTTTTAACCTTGTAGACTCCTAGAAAGGGTGTTAGTAATACCTAGGAGTCCATGGACCATATTTTTAAGAACTACTGTGGTAAATAGCTAGTGCCCCACTTTATAAATTCCCTAGAACTGCTGTAATAAAATATCGCATACTAGGTACCTTAAAACAACAGAAATTTATTTTCACAGTCTGGATGCTAGAAGTTTGAAATCGAAGTTATAAGTAGGGCCATATTCCCACAGCTGGTTCTTCCAGTTTCTGGTGGCCCCAGGCATTCCTTGGCTTGTGGCAGCATAACTCCAATCTCTGCCTTTATCTTCACTTGGCCTTTTCTGTGTGTATCTCTGTCTGCTTGCTTGCTCTCCTCTTCTTATAAGGATACTAATTATCAGATTTAGAGCCCTAATCTAGTATAACCTTGTAGAGGAAGAAAAAGTTTTCACTGACCCTCTTAGAGCTACTAGGTAGGTCTCAAAATAACTTATGTGACCCAGGAGAACTTCATAAGGAAATGATGACCCACGGAAACAGACCTAAATATTTTTATGCTAGATTTGATGAAGAGTGGACAGTTGTAGAGGAATATGATAAGTTGAAGAATAAGAGATAAGTCTAGTAATAGGGAAAACTTAGCAAGTCCTGTTTGTTCATATTCTTCTCAGTTTCCCTTTGTAGAGATAAGCATGCTCCTTTCCCCCAGGTATAGAGAAGGCAGCTCAAACATAAGAGTTTTATAACCTGTTGGGATGGCTTGGGAGAGGAGGAGGCTGGTCAGAATGACCTCCCTGTTTCTGTTTTCTCAAAGTCCTTCAGCTTAAAATATTCACTATGCCTAGGTCATTTCAAAGAGAGCTTGTGGGACAAAAACCAGAAGCTCTTAACGCTGTGACCAAAGATTGAAGTTCTCCATAGGATATAATAGTCACTCAATAGTACTATGCTTTCCTGAGGAGATATAAGATTTAACTACATATTAATAATGTGGGAAATAAATACATATCTCCTAAGTTAAAAAAAAAAATTTACTATGTCAAGATTCCATATTTTGGGGTAGTATGTCCTGAACCCCATCAACCTCATCTTAGCTAATTACATCTACAAAGACCGTAATTTCAAATAAGGTCACATTCGAAGGTTCTGGGCAAACATTAACTTGAGGAGACACTATTCAAGTCACTATACCCACCAACATTCCCTAAAGTATTGGAGCTGATGGCAGTGTTGGTAGCTAAAAGTTCACAGTTATCCTTTCTCTAGAGTGTGGAGAATTGCCCAAGACAAAGGGAATTGTTTCATGGGAGAAGAAACTTAACCCCTCCCAGAGGCAGCTCATAGCCAATGTCCAAATGATATTGTGATACAAAAAGCTGGCACTCTTGCCTCAAGGCAGTACCTTTGTGGTACAAGTCATACCCCTGAGCTTCCCTTGAGATCAGGGAGAAGCTAGTCTTTAGCTGAGTCCACAACCTCACTTAACTCCTCCTGCCACACCTCATCCTGCTTCCCTCACTCCCTTCCTTTTGAGAGCACAACCCAAAATAATTTCTGAATTACTTTTCACCTCTTGGATTGACAAATTTTTAATGATTGCTGCTTGATTTTTATTAAAGATATGGAAATTATACAATGTTATACATTTCCAGTAGGAAAATAAATTGATATAATCCTTCATGAATGCAATCTAGCAATAGGAATTTAAAATTTTAAATATATATCCCCTTTGACCTAACAGTTCCACTTTGGAGAACTCTTAATCAGGCAAGTGTGCAAAGATATACATAAAAAGATGAACATGACTATGGTTTTTATGATTTAAAAAAAAAAGTGTAAATATTGGTTAAATAAATAATAGCATATTTGATGTAAGACAGGGCACATTTCCCTAAGTTAGGGGGAGATCAAGAGAAGAGGGTCCTTTGGTGGAGAGTGTAGAAAGAATTCAACGCACACGCCAAAGTTAGAGTCAAAAGAGAAGTTTATTAGAAAAGGGGTAACACTCTACAGACAGAATGTGGTCTCCTCCCAGAAGCAGAGAGTGAGAGGGACCCTGAGTGTTCAAGGAATTCAGTTTATATATCATTCTTTAGTTTCCATTTCCTTTGATATGGCATACAGTGAGAAAGGAGAAGAGTAGTAGCCTGAAAGGCCTGCTGGCAGTTCCCAGCCTTTAATCCATACTGTTCCCTATGGTTTTAGCCATAGGGAATGAATGATTTTGTTTAGGACAGCAACTTAAAAACTATTGTTCCTGTTTCCCCTTTCACAGGTGTGGGGAAATGGGTTGTTAGCTATCCCAGTAGAAATCTTCTTTTGTTCAGAAGGTATCCTCTTGGCCTGCCTGCAGGGCTGATCAGCATATTGCTGTTTCTGAATGTAGCTTGATTAACATTTTAATTCTCTTGCCTCTTCCCTACATTATACTTGTCATCTAACCCAAGTTCCTATGCCCAACACACAAGTAAGACCAATCATAAAAGCATCAAGTATGCAACAAGGAAAGAGTTTATTTCAAGAGACAGCCAAACAAGAACAGGAGAGGGCCCAAATCAGTCTCTTCTATCCAGTGTTCAGGGCAGGGTCTGAAATGGGATAGTGGGGAACAGGTATGCTGAAGTGTTGCCAGGTCAAGTTTTAGTTGGAAGACCTGGGAACTTGGTCATTTATGTTAAGGGGCTTCAACACCAGATCTTCCTGCACAACAAACACGCTCTTCACTTCTGAAAGAGTTCCAGTGTCAAGTTCTGGTTATGTCCCAATTTTTTGGTTTTGGGGGGGGGGGTGAGACTTTGATTCCAGGTACAGCTGGAGGTCAAAATTCTGTCCTCTGCCCATGTTTTTGCTGCATGACTTGCGGTTTTGGCCTGTTGTCTCTGAAAAACAACTCAATATCTTGTTAGAAACAGGATAGGACAATTTTGAGCTGGTTCTGCAATTACAACGTATTATGCTGCAGCAGTTTAAAAAGAATGATATAACTCTAGTTTGTGTTAATAAGGAGTGATGTCCATTTATATTGTAGAGAAAAAATTAAAAACAACAGTATATAGACTGGATAATTTGCCAAAATATTTTTTATTTAAGATATATCCTAAACATTTCTGATCATACATTTTTGTTTCAAATTGTTAGGAAATTAATAGGAATTCAATGCTAATATTTTCATTTTAAATCAACTGCCTTAAGTTTAAAGGTTCTTATATACCTTTATTTAACTGGGAACAAGTAAGTTGATAATATAGGCTGGTGAAGAGTTGGTCCCAATTCTTAGGTACAAAAGAATATTTTCTTCCATTTGTCTACAAGCTTTCCTTAGAAGAATTAGGTTAGAAGAATTCTGGCTGAAGTTTTACCATGCACATAACTGAAACATAAAATATTCCTCTGTGTAAATTATGTTTTGTAAGAATTAAAAATAATCCATTTCTAGAGTTTATTAAGAAATTTTCTTTTAGCCTGTGCTGGATTTTAGGAATTAAGGAAGAAAAGAAAAATCATCCTGTATTCCATCTATATAGTCAGTGAGTATAAAAAGCCAAAGACCCTTTAAAAGTAACATTTTTGTTATCACAACAACTGCTTTTCAGTTGCACCATTAAAATACCTTCCATTAAATTGTTTGATGCTCCTTGGACAAGGACTCACACAGCACATTCCTTCTGGACTTTAATACTAAGGAATTTGTCTCTGGAATAATTTCCTTATGTAATTTACTGAGTTTTTGCTTTGCTGATTAGGAAACTCAATGTTACATTTCAGAGTTGCCTACAGTAACTGCTATGGGCTTTGTGGTAGGAGTTTTTCCTATTCAATTTTCAATGATTTTAACTTCTGTTTTAACTTAAACTTTTTTTGTATGTGTCTCTTACAAACTATATTTCATTCTTTATGGAAAATTTTATGATTGATATCTTACCTATTCATGAACAACTGGTAATTATTTTAATACCTAACATTTCTCGTGGCTTTATGAAAACACTGTTTGTATACACTTAAATGATAGATGGAAAGTTATTTTCACTATTCTCTCTAGGCAAGACATGAAAAAGGGAAGAAACTAAGCTAACATTTACTGCATACCTCCCCTGTGGTAGGCATGTCATAGGCACTTTTTTACATTATCTCTTTTTATTCCTTTAACAATCCTGTGAAATAAGATCCTACATTCAGAAATGTTAGGTGATTCGTTGAAGGCCATACTATTATTTAGAAGTAGACCTCAGATTCTGATTCTTAAAATCATGCTTTCTCTATTGTATTATACTGTCTTCAAAATTTTTTAAATTAAATTTATTGACATAACATTGGTTAATGACATATAAATTTCAGGTGTACAACATTATAATTAGCTATCTGTATACTCTACTGCATGCTCACTACCCAAAGTCTCCTTTCATTACTATATATTTGACTCCCTTTACCCAACTTCTCTCCCCCTTCTGGTAACCACAATTGGGTTGTCTGTGTCTATGAGTTTATTTTTATTTGTTACTTTGTTACTTTTGGTTTTATACTCCAGGTATAAGTGAAATCAATATGGTTTTTGTCCTTATTTCACTCAGCATAATACTCTCAAGATCCACCTATGTTGTCACAAATGGCTTCCAAATTTTATTACTGCTAGAGTCATCAACAGTAACTACAACTTATTCAAAGCATTTTTCCAGGGCAGTGCTTCTCAAACATTAATGAGCAAATGAATCACCTTGGGATCTTATGAAAAATGCAGATTATGATTCAGTAGGGCCGATGAGGAGCCTAAGAGTGCATTTGTAACTGCACCCAGGTGGTGCTAATGCTGCTGATCATGAGCCACACTTTGAGTAACAAGTTTTCATAATGTGTTAACACTGCAGTGATTCAGGTAGTTACTATATCAAAGCTATGAAATTGAATATGTACAGCATTTATAAATTTGCCAGCAAAATAATCAACTAATACAACTGTGTACAGTGACTATATACAACCTAGAGAATCCTGAGGTCTTACTTTCTGTGTGTAGCAGTCTTATGTGAGGAGATAATATTCACAAAGCAGGTGATTCTCCAGATAACTAGGGGAAGCATTCAGTTAACTAAAAAACCTCATTTTCTAATAATGTTGGTTAAGTATATTCTTTTCCAAACCTGCCAGCCTTCTGGATGAATTCAGCATTCTTACAGGTGATTCATGATGTACCCAAAGCTCCAATTATGAAAACGTCCTCTGTATTTTAGACACCTTAGCAGTATGAGAGATTAGAGAAAGAGAATAACCATCTCACCAAAAAAAAAAAAAAAAAAAAAAAGAATTAATTCTGGCTAGAACATGAAAAACATCTTTCAAATAAATTTCTGAGTTAGCAAAAAGTTAAGTACTACTCAGAGGCCAAAAAAAACAAGTGAAAGCAGGAATCTGGAGAGGTAAACAAGCACAGAAGGAAGATTTTATGGGGGATGGAAGGTATCTTCTGAATTCTCGTGACCTTGAACTAGAGTTCTAATGGCCATGAAGAGTTTGGGGACAGGAGACAAACCCAAAACCCCAGCCAAGGTAGAGCATCTACTAGGAGATCCTCACAGACACACACATACCCACATACAAACTAGGATGCAAAGGTCTATACCTTCATCAAACAAACAAAACACCTGCCCTATACCAGAAGACAGCAAGAAAAACTAACCCATCTTGACCTGGCTCTAGATAGAAGAGGGGAAAAGCTACTGTAATAACTTGCAAATATAAGCATGGGTTTATGACCCATTTCAAACTGCCTATTGTTAGGAGACAATTCTTCATGAGTCTTTCAAGTTTCTGCACATTTTGTGAGAAGAGGCACCGTCTGTCTTTGTTCCAGGCTACTTTTCAACAGTTTATATAAGTAAGTAGTCTTGGAAGAGAATGATGATGTTTTCTAATGCACCAGAGGGCAGAATTGCTTATTTCTTGGAAGCTAGTCAGAGATAGTCATAATGTCTACCTTTAGAGAAAAAGGCAGGCATGCTTACTGCCTATTATAAAATATCTATGTTCTGTAAGTTCAGCCTTCCTTTTCTGAAATGCATGCAACCCACTGCATGTATAGATGTTACCCAGACCACTTGATGTTGCCCTGTGGGAATTGGAACTTGGGGAACTAACACAAATGCTGATACTCTGGTTGCTGCTATTGCTTTGAGTAATAACCTGTCTTTGGTCTCTGATCTAAGAATAGCATGTTTTCTGCCAAAATTCATGTAATTATGGCAGGCTAACTGTGGCAGGGTAAAATCTTATACCCTTCACAGTTCATAATGCCTAGGTGGTCCCAACACCTTATGCTAAAATTTTACTTTAAATTGGTCCTAGGTTGATGGTACCCCTAGACAGCTAGTATAAGCAACAGAAAATCCTTTCTGGAAGAACACCCTTCAACTCAGACCTCAAACAATTCCCACAGATTAAGTACCAAGGAACCATGAGCTTTTAGTCAAAGTCATAAAACACACAAGAAAATAAAGTACCATGAATTAGAAGCAGTCTCACAAAAACTTCTGATATTAGAATTATTATAGAATATAAAATCAGGATGTTTCATATCTTTAAAGAAATAAAGATGAGATTGAAATTTTGAGTAAGAAACAAGAGGCTATTAAAAATGACCAGCCAGGTTTCCAAAGGAACCAAATAAAACATCTAGAAAAGAAATATCTTCAGGCATACCTTGAAGATATTGTAGGTTTGGTTCCAGACCACCACAATAAAGCAAATATTGAAATGAAGCAAATCACATAGATTTTTTGATTTCCCAGTGTGTACCAAAGTTCTAAAGTTCTATTTACACTATATTGTAGTCCCTTAAGTGTGCAATAGCATAGGTCTAAAAAAAGGACATACTCAAATTAAAAATACTTCATTGCTAAAAAATGCTAACCATCACCTAAACCTTCAGTGAGTCACAATCTTTTTGCTAGTAGAGGGTCTTCAATTTGTAAAACGTACAATATCTGTGAAGCACAATAAAATGAAGCACAATAAAACAAGGTATGCCTGTAACTGTTGAAGTGAAAAATTTAATGGATGGGTTAAACATCAGTAGATATGCAGCTGATAAAAAGAGTGAGCGCACTGGAAAATAGATCTGAAGAAATCGCCCAGAATATTATACAGAGCAAATATGAAAGCAAGATTATGAGCCATGGAAGATAGAGTAAAAAAGGTCCACATGTGTTGAATCAGAGTTCCAAAAGAGAAAGAATAAAGAAGAGGCAGTATTAAAAGTTATCATTTTGGCAGAGCTGCATTCATATATTTTAGGTACATTAAGTTTCCCACATATCTACGGTCATGCCACCCTGAATGAGCCCGATCTGGTCTGATCTCGGAAGCTAAGCAGGGTCGGGCCTGGTTAGTACTTGGATGGGAGACACCAGGTGCTGCAGGGGTTAAAAAAAATGTCTAAGATTAAGCTTGCCAGGAAAAAATAAGGAAAGTTATCCTAGACATAGAATAGGGGATGAATATGCAAAAGTAAATAAAAAGTGCAGCTCACTTTAGACAATAATTTGCTTTTTAAAATATGTATAAATTGAATTAAAGTCAAACAGTTTCTCACTTAAAAGAACTCTGATTAATTTTTCTGTAATATAATACAGTTTCCAATAAGTGTTATATAGTTATTCATGTTTAGATTTCCTCCCATCTTTCTTAACAATTGGGAAATACCTGTTTTGTTACCCATAGCCATATCAAGTAGAGGCTCACATTCTAACCTTATCTAAAAAATAAAAATGCAACAATGATAATTCGAGGAATTGCTGATTTTGATCTCTATACTTTTTCATTTTTATAACACACTTCTTATGGAAACCTCACAATATGAATCTCAATTTTAAATCTGAGACCTAACACAATGTCAAAATAGGTTCTTGATGAATAGCTGTTGAATTAATGAAAGATTGAATTAATTCATAAATACATAAAGATGATACCTAAACCTAAAAATGTTCCGGGGAAAAGATAAGGCTAACAAAAAATTATAGCTATAAGTAACCATGTCATTGTGAAACTAACAGACTTTTTGAAACTCAAAATTAAGCTTAGGAATTCTCTATTTTGCCTCTCTATACCTACATAGGATTGCAGCTCTTTTATTATAGAATGACTGTGAATCAGCACAAGGCTCAAAATTGTGTCCTCTGATAGGCCCACCACACAACTATACCTATATGTTACTTAGCAACATTTTCCTATCCCCTCAGCTCCTGTTAGGAAACCTGCTCACAGGCTGTGGAACTTGGCAGGGGTGAAAGAAAATCCAGTGACTGATACTTAACGTCCAGGAATTTTCAGAGGCTATAGATTATTTTTGGTTTTGGATGATAGTTTTTAATTTTCTTTCTAGTTTTTTTTTCTTTATTTAAAGATTAGAACGTATATGTAGAGAGTTTACTGCACAATGGAAGATGCAGAACAGAAACATGTTTGACTGGAATAGGGTTCTTTAACACTGGTGCTGCCACACCTTAATTGCTAAAGACATTGCTGTTGGAAAATGCTGGCAGTCCCCTTCTCACACCCGAGGTTAAAGTCCTGTCAAGTTAAGCAGTGGACTACTTCACACTGAAGACCTGAATTCAAGAGTTACAACTGACTTTTATATAGGTCAGCAAGGTGCATGAAAAGGAGAATAAATGAGTACAAAGGAGGAAAGAATCACTCCTATCTAACTCCTTGGATATAAGTATAAACTCTGAGTTTGTAAAGTAAATACTCCTTGAGTACTATTATAATTCCATGTGGATAAAGTATATACATCAATACCAGCCAGTTTGGATAAAGTTAAGCTAAATTATGATGACACTTTGTTCACATAACTACTTTCTTTAAAAAAATTAAGCTTTAAAATATCTTTTGGAAAATGAATGTAATAACCAAATAAATTGGTGTGATTAGTTACTTCCCTGAATATTGTGTTACGCAGAAAAAGCTTATGTTATTTTTAAGGCTAAGTGAAAATAATGCTAGATATAAAATAGGTTGTAGAAATAGTAGTGAATGGAAAAGTTTCACATTTCGTTTAGGTATGAAACTAAACAAACAGTATTGGGACTTCACTATTCAGAGTAGATAAGAATTAGATTGTCGTGTATAGTTAAACTTATAAAATATTCTAAATTTTAATTATCCGATGGTAGAGATAATTTCCTTTCACCTAAATTGATGATTTTCATTTTTAGTCTACCTCACTTTCATAAGAATTTAATGATGATAAACAGTGACTGACTTACAAATAAATATATGCTTTTCATTGTCTCAGAATTTGAAAGTTATTTAAAGAGGAAGCAACTTAAAAAGTGCATGCTTTATGATATAACCAGATATCATGGTACCTATAATTATCTGATGTTTGCACATAAAAATAGTTATCTATTTTATTATTCTTAACAGTAGAATCTCCCTTACTTTAGAGTTTTGTAATTCTTACATTCTGTGGGATACAATTCATTAGCTGGGTTTTTACAGAAATGTATAAATACTTAGTTTCATGCATTTTATGAATAGTCCTTTGAAGTGTCCTGATCTTAAGCTTTCACATATTATTAAGTACACATTAGGCAGAATAAGCAGAATAAACTTTTGCTAAGTTGAAAACTACAGTTGTGGATTTCAAATAAGTAATACTAAACTGGTTCTGTAAAAAAAAAATGTGAAGGTTAGGTATGTTTATGAATGGCGAGGTTCTCATTCTCTGAGTGCATGCTAAAAATTCTTTATTTTGATAATTTCTCAGCAAAGATTCTCTCAAATGAAATTTCAATACTATATAATTTGTTAAAGTTTCAACAAGGGACCAAGAAGAAAACTCCATTCCCTCACACACACAAATGTAATCTTACATTAGAAAACAACAACAAAAAAACAAGAAAATAATTTAAAGGAAACATCTTGAGTGTGATGTGGAACAGTGTTTTCAATATCTGGTGGTGAGGAGCTGTATTGTCCAGTGAAACATTATCAGTCCCATTGATTATGCCAATGTATGAAGGAGAATTTTATCTTGCTTTTAGACTTTACTGAATGTAGTAATGTTATAATTTTAAATAACTTTATTAATTGCAAATTCCCCATTATTGCTTTAGAATCTGGGCTCTTTAGCAATAAGGTCTGTCTAGGTTGAAACCTTAATTTATTTTGTTTTTTGCAAAATTACTTTTTTCCCCAGACTTTTTAGAATCCTGAGATCAATGAAATGAAAAATTTCTAAAAATTTCTAAAAATGTCCCTGTATGCTTAAAACACTATATGTATTAAATGTACAGAAAAACTAATGGTTAAGAACCTGTAAGATTTAATAGACATATTTTACAAAAGACTACAATAAACCATAAGAGGTAATAACTATTACATTTACTCACAAATTATAGTTTGATATAATTATAAATAAATGGCATAAAATTATATAGATCATTCATCAGGTGACTGATCATTTGGTTTCTAACATCTACTAGAATTGCTGAAGAGCCTGCTGAATCTTGAAGAAGGTAACCCTTAAAACACCTCTGAATCTTTGTAACTCCAAAGATTCAGATGTCTTTTCAGTAGGACATTGCAAAGAAATGTCTTCTCTCTGATATTTCCCTATTCACAACTTAAAACAGATTACAGAGGTTCTGTAGGATCTGGGTGGTACAGAGAGGTATGAAAAGGTCTAAGCCTGGTGTACCAAAAATGACCTTTTTAAACTCTTGAGTCAGGGATTCGTGATTACATGCAAAAGGTAGCTATACAAATTAACTCAAGCAAAAACGGGAGTGATTAGATGTCTAGAGGGGAATCTTATGGATCCCAAACACAAGTATAGAGATCGTCAAAGTTGTCAACCACTACTCTCTACATTCTCTAGGGCTGCATGATTTCTTCCTTTGAAACATCTAGGTTATTATGGTTTATCTCTGAAGGTCATATTTATTTGAATGCACACAGCAAAAAATGGCTGCCAGTCTTGAGTGTATTTGACCTTACAGTTCTAGTGTCTTCCATGGACTTACTCAGTGTCTATCTGAGTTCAAATAATCAAGCAATAGAATCTGATTGTAGGTGTTCTGCCCTGGTCCAGTCAGCAATGGCTAGGGAGACAAGGTCTTAACGCAAAGAGGGCTGCCCCTTCCAGAGACTGCGGGTAGGGCAGATTCTCTCAGAAGGGAATGTGGGTGGGGGTGAAGCAATAGTATCTCAAGTTCCCAGGTACCAGATAGGTTGAGGTTGGACTTTCTCAGTTTTTTTTTTTTTTTTTTTTTTTTTTTTTGTCTCTTTCAAGTTGGGAGTTTCAGGCTATGGTTGGCAGGAGAGACAAATATCAGCTTATTCTCTTTATTCCAAAATGAGGCAGGATTTAGTTATGTGGCAGGTATATCTTAGTGTATTAAAAATGAAATGAGGGGTGTACTAGTTCTTGGCTCCCAACTACTTCTCTAGCTTTCAGAATGAATGGAAGCTTTGAATGACCAACTAAAACCTGTTTCCAGATGTCAGAATAGCTATTGTTCTTCAGCTCCAAATAAAGATATCCTAAGAGAGATAACATATTGATAATGGTAGTTTATTGTTCCAATTATTCCATTTATTATCTTTCTCAAACAAGAATATAAAATAAGCCATGAATAGAATTCAGATAATTCTTTAATACTTTAGTTCCATTGTCCTAATTGTAACACTATGTGTAATAAAAACAGAATTACATTTTATTTTTCATAGTTTGTAGAGGTCACTTGCTGCTGCTATTATTATTATTGTTGTTGTTGTTGTTGTTGTTTTACCAAGAGATCAACTTAAATACTTTTATATAACCAGGGGTAAACAAGCCACAAATTTTGAAGATAAATCCATTGAGAAGATAATAGCAAATTTAAAAAGATTTCTATGATCATGTGACTTCCATTCACAATAAAACACTCATAATTGAAGTTTTTATTTTATATACAAAGAGCTAGCATTGTTTCTGCAGTGGATGTCTGGAATGACCCATTCATGGAAGTTCACTTAGTCCAACTTAATGAAGCCAACGTCCTTGTGTACTGACGGAAACACTAGTGGCACATGTTGAGGCCATATTTCCGCATCAGACCGTGCCGGTTTGAGCAGACATGGCAAGAACGAGACCCCTGGCTGAATTTTCTCAGATGGCTTCAGTATAGTTGCTGATGACCCATCTTGCTCTCTTGGAGGCAATGAGGCAAAAGATTAATTAATTTTTATAAGTTGTAATAAGCGGTAGTGACAATTTGCTTTTAACTAACACTTTGCGTAAAACATGATATATTCAGTTTAGTACAGTGCCTATCAAGAAACCTAGGTACTAATGCACAGCACGGTGACTATTGTTAATAATACTGTATTGTATATTTGAAAATTGCTGAGAGTAAATTTAAAAGTCCTCATCACACACACAAAAATTGTAATTGTGTATGCTGACAGATGGTAACAAGAATATTGTGGTGATCATTTCATAACGTATATATTTAATCATTGTTATACCCCTGAAACTATAATGTTATATGTCAAGTGTACCTCAATTTTTAAATAAATAAATAAATGAGAGAAAAAAAGGAAGGAAAGGAGGGAGGAAGGGAGGGAAGAAGGAAGGAAGGAAGGAAGGAAGGAAGGAAGGAAGGAAGGAAGGAAGGAAGGAAGGAAGGAAGGAAGGAAAGAGAGAGGGAGGAGGGACAAAGAAGAAACCAAGGTACTGTCTGAGAATGTGTAGAGTTCTCAGTTAAGAATACTTGTTTTCTCAAAATTTTGAAGATATTTTTCCATTGTCTTCAAGCTTCCAATGTTGCTTCATAAGGTATCTAAATGTCTAATCATTGTTGTACACCTGAAACTAATATAATATTGTATGTCAAGTGTAATTGGAAAATAAATTTTTAAAAAGCTTCCAGTGTTGTTGAAAATTCCAGTGCTGACTCTATTTATCCTTTGATTGTGATCCTCCTCCCCTGCCTTCTCTATGGAAGCTTTTAAAAATCTTTATCCGAAGTGTTCTGAAATTTAAGTTTTATGCCTTGGTTTGGGTCTTTTTTTTTTCCTCATTCGTTGTGTAGGGCAACAGGTGAGCCCTAATGTCCTTCTGTTCTGAAATATTTTATTATATATAATTACCTCTATTCTTTCTTTCTAGAACTCATTTATTTGGTTATGGAGACTCTTGGACTAATCAGCTAATTCCCTTTTTTCTCCTATCTTTAATCTCTGATCTCTGGCATGTCCTATTTTCTCATAGACTTCTTCAAATTTATCACCACCCATCCCTTTTTTAATCTCTGCTATCCTATTTTTTATTTTTAAGCACTTTTTTTCTTTAAATGTCTCTTGTTTATATGAAATTGTTTTCGCTTTTTTTTTCCTTTTCTTTTTTTTTTTTTATGGATAGACTATCTTATTCCTGTGGAGTATAATTATGGTCTTTTTTTCTTGAAAGTTTACTTTCAACTTCCTTCATTATTTGTTTCCTCTGGTTTCCTTTCTTCCTATTTAGTTTGATCTATCTTTAAATGTTGAAGCCTTTCTTCAAATAGCTAATACTTGGCTATTAATATTTAAGGATGAAGCACTTCAAACCATATGGTAAGCACTTGGCTTCTGGACTTCTGGGCCTCACCATAGGAAGAATAAGTTGAGTTTTGTTTTGGTTTTTGGAAATGAGTCTCAAATGTTAGAATGTAGATGGAGGTCATTAACTTGTAGTTACTCAGTTTCTACACAGTAGAAGCCTCCAAACTCTAGGTGATATAAACTTTATTCTTCTTTGTGCAATAGACATTAGACCTAGGGGAGAGGAAGTAAGTATAGGGTAATTTTCCCTAAGAATTTATAAATTAAATGTTCAATAAAACTTACTTTCTATAATACTTCACTTAAAAATTTACTATAAGCAATAAATAACTGCATTTCTGTAAATATTTGTTCTTAGGGAATGTGGGCTTTTTAATTTCAATCTGACAAGTTTTTTGTTTTTTTTTTTTTTTGAAATAGAGTAGTTGGGACTCAGAAGATTAAAAATCTCTAAGAAATTTATGTCTACCAGTGGTGTGGGAAGACTAGGGAAGAGTTGGGGGTTTGGGCCTTTAAACCACAGCTGTGAAAGGTTAGAAGCTACAGTTCAGAAATAACAATTCTATGAACTCTCAGAAAGGCCCTGCCCTGGACCTTGCATGTCACAAACAAAGCTCAAACTGCATTTATTAAATAACATAGGGGCACCTCTGTCACTTGAAATCTAGTGCACATCCAGTGGACTCATAAACATCTACACCCAGAAATTACTTCTTCACATCTTTTGCCCTGCGTCCACAATACAAAAGGATAAAGTCCTTGCTTTGGAATGTGGGGAGAATTTGAATAGCAGAAACTATTAGATTTTTTAAAAAGACATTGTGAACGCAATAGCTTTTGACCTAACGATGTATCTTTTCCTAGTGTCAAATATCCATTTTCTTGTTTCTCAGGACATCAGAGATGCTCACAAATAAGGGTGAAATTTCAAACAGTTGCGCGTGGTGGCTGAGGAACATTTTGCAATACTGAAACTTTTGCATTATTCTTAAATTTCTGTATATCTAGGTGTAGACATAATACATGAAGTGTGATACACTCTTTACATTAGTAGCAAAATGGACATGTTATACTAGAACTGCAGATAGGTTAATTTTCATAAAATATTTAATAGGCTTCATTAAATTTTCAAAAATTAAATTAAAAATTTATCTTTATATTGTAAACTTAAGAGTTGTGATTATTAATTATAATTTATACATGGTTTTTAATTTTAACAGATAATTATACATTTTAAAAGAAAAAGCTTTTGAAGTATCTGAAAAGAATTTTGTGATATTTTTACATTTACTTTATATTTTATATATATTCAAAAGAATTCCTTTTTTAATCTTTTAGATGACACAACGGCTACAAGTTGAGATCACCATAAAGAGAGAAAGCAGTAAAAAAAAAAAAGGTCTCAAAACAGAAATATGAAACCTTCAAAAAGGCTGTCTCTTAAATATGTAAGAACTGAAAATAAGTGTTCATGAACCAGATGAAACTTGCAAACAGCACATTATATTCTTTGCTTACTGAATATTTACTGATGAAAATGAATAAGAAAATTAAGTTTGTATATTTTGCTAGTACAATAGTCAACTACATTGTTTATAAATGGCATTGTCCTTTTATTAAGTTCATTGTCTCTTTTCTTATTTTTAACTTTATATCTGCTATTAAATATTTAATCCATCCTAGGAAACACCAGTACTAAATTTGTCTTCTTCTGAGTTTTTCTCTAATTAGTTTCACTTTTTCTCTTGTCTTTCCTCTAAGTTTGATAAGCTGAAATACAATGTGGGACATTGATGGGAGTCATTCCAAATAAAATTGCATTTTCACTTTTGGCATATCTCCTCTTATCCACATTAGTCATACCAAAGAAGCCAACAGCTTTTAGGACAGATCACATCTGGGCACTTTTGCTTCACAATTTAATGTAAAACATCTCTGGCATTTCAGTGTTGTTCCTTTCTTCAGTACTTCTGTGTCTGCATTTTATAGTAATAATAACATATCTTTGTATGTGGTTTTATAGTTTCAAAACCACTTTTATCACTTATAATTTCAATAAGGCCCACAACAAACTTGGGTGATGGAAATCACATTTACATTAGAGAAAATTATGTACCCGAAGAAGCTCTGGCACACCATCTAGTCATTTTATATGTAATCCAAAAGCATATGAAAACTTACATATGTGCCTTGTTTTGACATTGGTATATCAAAATAAAAGATATAGATGTGCCAATTTAGTTGGCAGGTTAAACTGACAACGCAGCTATTAAGTGGTAGAGTTAAGAAGGTGAAGAGCAAAAGTGTAGACATGTCTTTATGTCTTTTAGGAATTTTTGCTGTGAAGGAGAGCAGAAAATTTGGGGGATAGCTGAAAGTAGAAGTGAGGTTAAGAAAGCATTTTAAAAAATTTAGGTAAGATCTCAATAGGAAGGATTACTAAAGAGAATAAGAGGAGGAAGGGTATAATTAGGGATGCCTTATGATAGCCTAGGGAATCAGGAGTCCTTACGTCCTTTAAGCAACCTTTTATGTACAAAGTGTAGAATATTTGAAAACTTAAGAAAAAAATTGATAAAAGTACAGTGAAATATTTAAATAAGATTAACTGACCAACCTAGTAATTTGTATAAGAAACTTTGAGTTTCAAGATAGTAATGATGCTTAAGAAAAACAATTTATATTACAAAGACCAGTCCAGTTGGTAGACACTTGTAAAATTACCCTGTATTAAATTAACAAGGCTTACCTTGCCAAGATTTTTGGCACTTTCATATTAACTTAAATTGGGAAAAAGCATGATAGTAATTGAAAAGCAACTAATTATAAGCAATTATAAGCCAAATTATGTTTATACCACAATTAGTGTTTGAGGTGGTTTAGTAGACTGATTCTTTATCTCAATAAGCAACATCAAATAACTGAACAGCTTGTAAAACACATAAATATTTTCTTTATCTTTATTCCAAGTATAACCACCACATTCTCTTTGAATTATTATTATAATAAAATAAGGAACCTTTATTATCTTTTGTCTCAATCCCCAGTTTGAGTTGAATGCTTTTTAAAAACATGGGAATAGTAGTGTATGTACCTACTGCACAACATAGCTTCTTTCAACAGGTTTTATGAAAAAATTAAATGTGAACAAATAAACTTTTTTGTAAGACAAGTTCTACCCTGCAGGGAATCTAGAGTGCAAACTCAAACCGTCTTTTTCATTAGGTTTTTCACATTTACATTATCTCATTTCACTTTTAGTTGAGAAAAGTCTTTAAGGATAACGAAAAGTCTTTTGTCTTGTTGACAAGGGTATGTCAGTTTGGCTTTTTTCTTCAATATTTCCGAGTACATAACTTTGTTACCACAATTTTGTCACTTCAGGTTAAACTGACGACTTGACAGCTGTTTTACATTTTATGTTTACTGAAAATGTTAAATTTATGGTTCTTTAAATCCTGACTAGTGATAGCTTTGAATCCCTGCTATATTAATTTCCATGTAAATTCTGATGCGCTGAGATGATAGCACTGTTAATTTTGGAGGCGGTGGGGGGCCTTTTCAATTAGTTTATCACCTTGAGACAATTCAAAGACAAATATTATCAATTTTAGATTATACTTAATAAATCGGTTTCTAGAAATAGTTTTTTTTGCAGAATAATAGAGTACGGAGTTGCCAGCGCTTCACAGCAGCTGCTGCGCTGGGCCAACTCCAGCCACATGGTGGGAGGTAGGTAGAGCTGGAGTACTCCAGAGCTGGGCGCCACGTTGCTTTCCCTTTCTAAAATAGGGAGACAACGCTTCTGGCTATTGTATAAACGAGTCGCGAACTGTGTTCATTCGCACATCAACTAAGGCGTAAAGAGATAGAGCGCCTTCTAATCCGACCTTTGGAAACTTGTTCATCACAAATGCTGAGTTTTAATACCTCTAGCACACTTAGGAGAATGGCCAAGTACCTCAGCAATCGCGGCGAACTGCACAGGATCAAAACCACCATGCCAGCCCAGCAGTACCACCGCCCCCGCCGAACCCCGCCAACCCTCCTAAGGACCCACCATGTTTTCAGCTACCCAGTTGTTTTACGCAGCGCTGTACAGCCTTTCCTCACTCCGTTCGCGCTCTCTTCATCCATTCTATATTCGACCCCAGATTCTTAATCCCCAGCCGGACAACACAGCGCCACCTCCCGCCTAGGGGACAGCGCGAAACCCGACCGCACGGCGGTGGGCATCTCCCCACGTTCCTTGCAGAACGTCAGCCAGCCAGCCGTAACTCCGCGGCTGGTGATTGACAGGCGGCTGTAGCTATGAGCGGCAGGGGCGGGACGCTGCGTCACTTCCTGGCCTTTTGGGGGAGATGGGATATATAAAGTCGCTGCTCACGCAGCTCCCTCGCTTCCACAGTATGGCCGGCGACATTAGCTAGCGCTCGCTCTGGTCTCTCTAACGGGGAAACAGCGGACTACAAGAGACTGAACTGTATCTGCCTCTATTTCCAACAGACTCACGTTCAACTTTCGCTCACACATACACACAAAAAGCCGGGAAAATTTTATTAATCCTTTTTTTAAAAAAAGTTAATATAAAATTTTAGCAAAAAAAAAAAAGAGGAACCTGAACTTTAGTAACAGCTGGAACAATCCGCAGCGGCGGCGGGAGAAGAGATTTAATTTAGTTGATTTTCTGTGGTTGTTGGTTGTTCGCTAGTCTCACGGTGATGGAAGCTGCACATTTTTTCGAAGGGACCGAGAAGCTGCTGGAGGTTTGGTTCTCCAGGCAGCAACCCGACGCAAACCAAGGATCTGGGGATCTTCGCACCATTCCGAGGTGGGTGCTCGGGACTCTCGCCCACAGTCGAGTTTGGGGTTTGTCGCCGCCTGGAAGGCATCAGCCATGGGCGGAGATCGTGGGGCCGGGTTTCCGCAGCCTATTCAGGTGGAAGCAGGTCCGCGGTCGTAGGCCGTTTCTACGGCCGTAGAGGGGGCCCCGGTGCTGGGGGGAGCGGCCCCGTCCACGCGGGGCCTGAGCCGGTTTCTCCTGCCGCCGTTGCCCGGCCGGGTACTGCCCGGGGTGGGGGGAGGGAAGGAGGCCAGCACCACCGCGTGCTCAGGTAACGTGCCCCGCGAGGCGTGCGGGGCGGCGGACTGCGCCGCTCCGGGTGATTTGGCGGCTCGCACCTACCGACTTTCCCCTCCTGAGTTGACTGTCAGAGATCCCGGGCGGGGGTGTCGAGGGGGGCCCACGCGGGCTCCCTCCCGGCAGGTGTGGCTCGGCGGGCTTAGTCAGGCGCTAATTCGGGCGTGCCCGCGTTGGGGAGTGGAGTCTGAGCTGGACTCGTTTTTGCTGTGTGTGGCAGATAAGAGGGGGGCCCTCTGGGTCCTGGGCTCAGGGGCTGCCGAGCAGGCCTCCAGCCAGCGGTCCGCGCTTGCAGCATGTGGCGCCCGGGCGGCGGGGATTGGGCGGGAGCAGTGGTGTCGCATTGGCTGGGCCCCACCGCCGCTCTAACGTGCTTTGCACCAAAGCCTTTTCGGGGCGGCCCCGGGAGCAAGCTATGGAGCCCGCAGAAGCTTGCTCCCGAGTCTCTTGACCTTGGGTTGTGTGACCTGTTACCGAGTCGGTGGGATCCTGACGAGCTGCGGGGTGAGTAAGGTTTACCTACATTTATGGTCTAGAGGCCGGTCCAGCCCAGGACGTAATACCTTCAATGCCTAAGCCAGCAAAGGAATCTGAGGCCCTATCCTCCCACCCGGGCAGTCACACGAGAGAGCTGGGCTAGTCGCGCAGAAAAGGAGAGGTCTTCTAGTGGTCTTGGAAAATGCAACCTCAAGTAAAAGCGCAGGTGATTCCGAAGGTGCCTGGGCCTATACCCGGCGGTGCTCAGACCGCTAGCCACCCCTTGCCTTTCTAGACTCCTTCGAGCATGAGTGTGGCGTCTGTGGCGGTGCGGCGCAGGAACCGGCGTGGCCGCTTCATTGAGAGGCGACGACCAATGAGCTCCTGGGCCCGACCAAAGCCTGGCCCCAGGGTGTGGGCCAATGGGCGTTTCAGGAATGTTGGCTACGCTCGCCGCCGTCCCTGACAAAAAGCAACTGGAGAAGGGATTCCAAGAGGACACGTGCTGCCGGGACTGTAAGGCATTATAAGGTCTTGAAGGATTCTCTTGGAGAAAAGCATCGTGATAGCTAAAATGTCACAGGTCTCATTTTTCATGCTGTGTGCGACACTTAAAGTGCTTACTATGTGCCAGGCTCAACTCCAAGCACTATATATCTATAGATATATAGTATGAGAAGCACTTAACGTTTCTTACAATATGGGGAAACTTAGTATTTCCTCCATTTCACAGATGAGGAAAACAACTCCCGGGTGTTGATGGCAAGCATTTGGTAAAACGATTATGATCAGATTATCTCTAAAAATTCTAAAATAAAATTAATAACGTTTCGCTCTGGCTCATTAAATGTTTTGAGCTTTGTAAGGACACCTTCTTACTAAAGGGAAGAGGGTTTTTACTTCCTCCACTTGGGCAGAAATGTCAGAATTTCAGCTTGTGTGTTTTGGTGGTTAAAGAGTTCCCTGGGTCGAGGAGGGGAGAAAGACTTATAAAAGGGCAGCTTGCTTTCTTTAAATATTTGAGAATCATTTTTACTTTGTACTTTCATTAGTAGCAATTACTTTATTCAGTGGGGCTCTTGAAGTGATGGCAGAAGTTAAATCCTCAAGGACAGAATATTCTTTTTTGTCAAATTTATGATTAAGTGCCATGCATTTTTAGATATTTAACATTCATTAAACCATTATTTTGAGAGTCTTTCTAGCAGCACTTATCTGCTGTTGTCCATGGAACAACTAAGAACTAAAAAGTCTATTGGATTTACAGGAGACCATTGGGAACATTTCTGGAAATATTTTTCAATGACCTTACCTGAAAAAAATATCAGGTGCTAGATAAATCACCTAAAGTCAATACCTTGCAAGAGGGAATCACTGGAGCCTCCTATCTGGGGAAGTGGTGTGAGCTCCCAGAGACCTTGGAAGGATAATGGGCTATCCAGAAGAGTATGCATAGTGAAATGGTGTATGGCCTCTAAAATGTCTAGATTTGAATTAAAACAACATTTAACAGCTGTGTGATGTTTATTTATCTGTAAAATGAGACAATAAAGGCACCTACTTCGTGGGGTAGTTGTGAGGATTAAAGTGGGTTAATAAACATATAATACTTAAAAACTGACACACAGTAGCCACTGTACAAGTGTTACTATATTTATCTTTGATTCTTTGTTCTTTAGGACAAAATCTCCCCCCCCCCCTTTCTTTTTTTAGCAACCAAGTTTGGAGAATGAAGTTTATCAGATTGTAGTCTAAAAGGCTACACATTAAAGGGTGCCCTAGCAATGTGATGTAGTTATTTTTATTCAAGTAGAGGAAGCAGTATCACTGGGGAATTTTAGATCGCTTCATTATATGAATCTTCTTATAGAATAATTAATCTTTAATAATTTTGTTTTTATTTAACGATATTAAAATTTGGAAGCTAGAAATTCCTTGCTTGTCCTTGCCTCACATCCCCACCCTCGGTAATTCCATTACAATGTAAACAGATGACAAAAAACAAATGTTGGCTAGATTTCAGAGAAAAGGGAACCTTCGTACATTGTTGGTTGGATTGCAAATTGGTACAGCTACTATGGAAAACAGTATGGAGGTTTCGCAAAAAATTAAAAATGGATAAACCTTTTGACCCAGCAATTGCACTTTTGGGTATTTATCCAAAGAAAACCAAAACAATAATTCATGAAGATCTACGCACCCCAGTATTCATGGCAGCACAATTTACAATAGTTAAGATATGGAAGCAACCTAAGTGCCCATTTAACATGATTGGATAAAGAAATTGTGGTTCATATATAATGAAATATTAGCCATTAAAAAAGTGAAGTCCCATTTGCAATGACGTGGATGGGCCTAGAGGTTCTTATGCTGAGTGAAATAAATTACAGAAAGATAAATACCACATGATTTCACTTATATGAAGAATCTAAGGAACAAAAAGAACAGATTAAGCAAAAACAGACAGATATAGTGGATAAGTCTGGTGACGGACAGAGGGGAAGGGAGCGTTGGGGGGCTGGGAGAATGGGATTGAAGGGTTAAAGAAGTACAAATTAGTAGTCATAGATGGTCAAGGGGATGGAGGGGGGAGCATGGCATAGGGAATGCAGTTAGCATTAATATGTTGGCTAGGTTGAGGGCCAGAGGAGGGAGTGAGTAATTGGGATTGTTTTATGAACCACATTGAAGTCTAACCAATGTACTGTATACTTGAAACTAATGAAAATAAATTTAAAAATGTAAATAGATGAAAGGTCACATTTAAAAGACATTTCACGGACTGGATTAAAATATCAAACTTATAAAATCTCTAAAGACACTGAGAGTGAGAAGGCACAAATATCCTAACTGGGCATCACTACTACCCATGCTATAAAGACATTAAAATGATAAGGATGTTTTGGGAAAAGTCAGAAAAATACCTTTCCAACATTGATGCAAGAGGAAATAGAAAATTTAAATAGTCCTATAACCATTATGTAAATTGTGTTAGGCATTAATCTTTCAAAGAATAGTAGGCCCAAATGGCTTCACTGGAGTTTTTCCCCTAACATTTAAGGAAGAAATAATTCTAACCTTTTTCACACTTTCTTGTAAATAGAGGGGGAAGACATTTCCCAGCTAATTTTGAGATTAGCATAATTTTGAAAAGTAGCATATACTGTAAGATTTAATTTCTGTAAACTCTGCATACTAATCTGACAGATGAATAGTTGTCTGAGGATGGGGTAAAGGGAAGAGTGGATTATAAAGAGGCTTGAGGGACCTTTTTAGGGGTGATCGAAGTATTATCTTGTGATAGGTTGTAGGGTGTGCATATATCTAGCTCGAAGATTCAGTTGGTCCGTATCTTCATCTAACACTTGGTATTGTCTATTTAGTTTTAGCTATTATGGGTGTGTAGTAGTTTGTATTCCCCATCAGACTAGTGGAGTTGAGCTTCCTTTTATATCTTTATTGGCCATTTGAATATCTTTTGTGAAATGCTTGTTCAAGTCTATTTGCCTGTTTTTCTTTTGGGGATGACTTTTTTATTCGCAAGAGTTTTTAATGTATTATCGATGAATTCTCTGTCCAATGTCTGTTACAGATATACCCTCTGTGGTTTTCCATATTCTATTGATATCTTTAAAAATAGAAGCTTATACGGTTAATTGTCCAGTTTATGAATATTTCCCATTAATGTTTAGCAGTTTCTATGTACTACTTAAGATGTCTTTTGTTTATCCCAAAGTAACAAAGATGTTCCTCCCCTGAAAATTTTTACCTTTCTTATTTAGATCTGGATTCTGCTCTCAAATCAAACTGGAACCCTTTCCCTGAATGTTCACCTTTTCTATTAAACATTTTTTACCCTCCTGTAGACCATTGCATAGAATTTACCTTGAGTATAATCTAAACAAATTACATAATACTGAGATTTTTTTTTTTTTTATTACTGATTTCTCAAGGGAGACTAAAAGGACACATGTAAAAAAAGGTGTGTGTGTGTGTTGGTTTTTTGTTTTTTGTTTTGTCTTTTGTCTTCTGTCATTGATAGGAAAATTTTGTCTGGTATGGCTTGGGTTGAAGAATACTGGTTAACAGTGTGTTGAAGAAAAGCAGTAGTCCAGACATATCCACATAAATAAAGGAATGGATGATGTGTTCTAAAACTGACGTGTTTCATGTGATATTTAAAGTCAAAATGTAAAGAGGGGTTTATATCTTAGGTTTAACCTGAAGTTTGTCTACTAATTTTTCAGATTTCAAAAGGATGCTGAATAGAAATCAGTGACCATGTTTAAGAATTTCTTAGAGCTACTGGGCTAAAATTCTGGACTAAACAAGTATTTTATAAGAAATAGCAGCTTTGGGGGAGGGTAGGAGTAGGGGAGAGGAAGTCTGTTAGAAAATAAGAAATTTTGGTGAGAGAAAAAGATAGTTCAATTTGATCTTTCAGAACAATAAAATAGGCTTTTCTTTTTGCTTCTGAATTCATCATAGACCTGAGCTATCCGTAGTAATGAGGTGGGTTCAGGTGGGAAGTTCTAGGGAAGTTCCATATTTTGTTACATGGAAATGTGAAAATTAAAATCTCTAATGTTAATGTTGGAAAAGACATTTAGGACTAGTGAGATGTTCTATTTTTTTCTCTCCTTCACTCATTCGCTAAAATATAATTTGCATTAAGGATTGGGGGCAGTTGAAAAGATAGCAAATCATACTTCAGTATTAACTTTCCCAGAACTCATGCCATATTTGACTATACCATTGCACAGTATTGCAGTATTGATAATTTACATTGAAGGAATTTACAACCATTACCAAAAAACCTTTTAGTGTAAATATTTTGGAGCAGGAAAACTTCTATTGAATTAAACTCCTCATTGCATTTCTAACAGCAGTTTCAAAAACGTCTGAACTGTCTCCAAACCACATTTTTTTAAGAAGTACACCTTGAATAATAATCAGCCAAATGTAGCAGTAATTTTACTGATAGCAATTGAAATTTGGGGTAAAAATTTGAAGTTGAGAATACTGTTATTATAATTAACAGTGTATTCTGGGTTGGTGTCTTTAAACAAAAAGAGAGTACTAATTTCTCTGGATATCTGAATTAACCACCCTACGAAGGTATCCGTAGAATTTAACTTCTGGTCTCAGCCAGGCTTTATTGAAGAAGAATCTTTGTTTTGAGATACTTTTAACCCAAAGACTACAACTTTGTAAAGTATAGAGACCTGAAAGCAAGGAGAGTCTAAGACATAGACAAATTGGCTATTAGCTAAGGGCACAGTTGAGGGAAGTTTCTTTTCGGTAGGCTTATTTGAGTCCATTTTTTGGTAACTCTGAAACCAGCAATTTTTACCTCTTAAGGAAGTAATCCATTAGGGGAATCTATTTACATGGAGGCCTTTTAAATGCATATTTTTAGGCACCATCTTGTGGAATGTCTGACCTGGACATGAATAGGACCCCCCTCAACTCTTCAGGTGCAAACAGTTCTTCCACCTGCCAGCAACCTTCTTCTGTTCCCTTAGTCATTAATTTTTTCAAATTGTAAATTTTACCATTTTAAACACTTTTTAAGTGTACAGATTAGTATTGAGTAAATGCACACATTGTTGTGGAATAGATCTCTGGAACATTTTTCATCTTGCAAAAATGAAACTACACATTAAATAATTTCCCCTCCCCCCATTGACAGCCACCTTTCTACTTTCTCTGTGATTTTGACTAGATATTTCATAGGGAGTGTTTGAGTACCTTTTATAAGTGGAATCATGCAGTATTTGTCCTTTCCTGACTGACTTATTTAGCATAATGTACTTAAGATTCATATTAAAGCATGTGATAAGTTTTTCTTTAAGCTGAATAATCCATTCTATGTATATAACACATTTTCATTATCCATTAATCCCTTGATGGACATTTGGGTTGCTTCTACCTTTTGACAGTTACGAATAACAATGAACATGGGTGTGTAAATGTATTTTCCAGGTTCTGTTTTTAATTCTTTTGGATATATACCCAGAAGTGGTATTGCTGGATCATGTGGTAATTATCACCAAAGGTGCACTATTACAGTTTCTCCACATCCTTGCCAACACTTTTTAGTTCCTCCTTTCCTCCTTTTTTCTTTTTCTTTTTTTGGACATCTTAGCGGGTGTGAGGTGGTATCTCCTGATTTTGATTAGGTTTCTTTTATGAATAGTGACATAGAGCATCTTTTCATGTGCTTGTTGGCCATTTGTATATCTTTTTTAGAGAATTTTCTACTCAAGTCCTTTGCACATTTTTTGATTGGGTTTTTGTTGTTGGAATTCCTTATTATATTCTGGATATTAACCTCTTACCAGATACACGATTTGCAAATATTTCCTCCCATTCTAAAAGTTGTCTTTTCACTCTATCAAGTATTTACTTACTGTGCAAAGAAGTTACTAAGTTTGTAGTTTTGTTGCCTGTGGTCTTTGTGTCATAACCAAGAAAATATTACCAAATCAGGCACCAAGCTTTTCCTATATTTTTCCTAGGAGATTTGTAGTTTTAAATCTTTTTGAGCTAATTTTTATATATAATGTAAGGGTCCGGCTTCATTCTTTTGTATGGATCTCTGTTTTTCCCCAACATCATTTGATACACTATTCTTTCCCAATTATGTAGTCTTGGACCTTTGTCACAAGGTCATTTGACCTGAGGCATTTACTTTTTATATTAAAAAATGTAGCAGTTGACCATTTCAGGTCTTAAGGAATCAGAAGATGCCGAAGTCTTTCTTGTCATTTTAATTGTATGTTTTCCCTTTTAAGCACCCCAATTTGTTCTGTTTTTATTAGACCACAGACTCTAAGAAAGCTTTAAATATAAAATATGGTTTGCCATTAATATTTTGTTTTTCAAACCTAGTGACTAAAATCTTCAGTTCATGTACTATGATTAATAGTATAGAGCATATAATTTCGTTGGGATCATTTATCATGACCTAACTTAGATTTAAGTTAATTAGGTTTTCTCATTCAAGCTAGATAACCTTTTACAGTGGGTAACAGTACTATATGGAATAGCCGCATCCCTGGTGTCTACCCACTGCATGCCAGCAACAACACCCCTTCCTCAATGTGACGACCAAAACGTCTCTCAGAATTGCCAAACGTTTTTTGGGTGTCAAAGTCATCCCCAGTTGAGAACCACTGAGTTAGACCATTGAGGAGATGGCGGCATTTAAGTAAAGAAAGTGTATTTCAAGTTGGAATATTTTGGCGTTTCTGTAAATTTTGTTGTGTTTTATAATACCTTGCAGTTGTGTAACACTTTGAATACCTTTTGCATATTTTCCAACACATCAGTAGTATGTAATACACTCCAAAATTGTCTTCCTTGTTCTGCTTTATCAGTTTATGATTTATTGAACACATCTATATTTTAAACTGAAGTAAAATGTCAGTGAGTGACAAAAAGACCAATTTTAGGAAATAGTTTATATTATTAACTAGTGATTCTCAGTCTACATGTTAGTGTGTTTCTCAACAAATCACAGATACTTTCCACCATACCGAGCCCTGCTGTGACAATCTAAATTGATACTATCTCACTTTGAAATCACAGGTAAGTGATTTAGAAAAATGTCTTTTTTTTTTTTTTAATCATTAAATTTGGACATAAAGCAGGGCACTGAAAACCTTTAAAACAGGAGTCGGCAAACATTCTGTAAAGGGCTAGAGAGTAAATTTTAAATTTTGCAAGGCAGACAGTCTGTTGCAACTACTCAGCTCTCCCCTTATAGGGAGAAAGCAACTACAGACAATATGTAGATGAATAGGTGTGGCTAGGATCCAGTAAAGCTTTATTTACAAAAGGAGGCTTATTTTCCCCACAGAAATGAGATAGAATAATTTGTTGGAATTTTTAGCTGGTTTGGTGTTGGTTTTCCACCATTCCGTTTATGCACATGTATAGTATTCATTGTATTAACTTCTTCGGTTATGTTTCTCATGTCTTTCTTGCCCCTTTATGTTGTTGAGTCTAGCAGCTTTCCTAGGATTGTCTTTGTAATCACTTGGTTGGTAGACCATCCAACTGTTCTAGGGTATTTTAAAGCAATTGCTTTCTTTTATACTGTGACTTTGGAAAAATACAGACTGCTTGAGGGCTTCTATTAGGTAAGGAAGTTTGGTTGTGGAGTTTATTAACTAATGATGAATGGAGTTACAAGAGCATTGTGGTTTTCATTAAGGTGAAAAAAGCACACTCTCCTGTGTTGCTTGCTAAATGCAACTAAAAGCTCTGTACAAAATGCATGGCACAGCTGAGGATTCTGAAAAGTAAATGTTAGCAGGCGAATGGGAGAAGGAAACCAGAACTCAAAATACCACTGAAACAGCCTGATTTCTTGTTTCTTTTTATCCTCTGACATCTCCTGAGGTGGTCTCAAAGGCTGCACACCAGGTGCAAACAAAAAGAGCTCTAAGGGGTCCTCTTTTTCTGGTCTGCAAAGACAGAAAGAGGGCCCCTGTGGGTCAGAGAGTGTGTGTGTGGTGGGGGGAGAATTCGTTTTTGTTTTTTCTGGTGCTTTTTTTCCCCTCCTGCACAGTATCTACAGTAGCTGTGGCCAGGCAGATACCTAAACTCTAAGGGAAAGGGGGGGCCCTTTCTGACCAAAGGAACTGTGATCCTAAGAGGAGGGATATCCCTATTGCTTCTTTTCCCTTTGTCATTGCCCTATTTGGCCCGAGAGAGACAGACAGTCACAGGCAGCTTGCTGCAGAGCGGAGGAAATTAAGCCTTGGCTTTTCTAGCCAGAGGACCAAGAAGCTTCGCTGCTCTGCTGCTCCTTGCCCATGAGGCAGAAATTGTCAGGGCAGTTATGGAGAGGACCGAGATGAGAAAGTGATTCTATAAAGATTTATATCAACACCCTCAGCTGCTCGTGAATGGGTCTGACCCTGGACAGCATATCAGAGGCCTTGAAAACTGATAGCTCACCTCCCAGTCCCAGATTGGGCACTGAGTAGCACATATAGCAGGACAAATTTGAATACCAGCGCATGCATAGTCTTTCCTGACTAAACTGAAAACGCAACATAACCCATAGAGAAGTTGGATAAGAACCTGAAGACTGAACCTTAACCATTTCAGTTGCCTGCTAAAACAATTTTTAAAAATCGACATGCTCCATAGGATTTAAATAAAATTTAAAATTTTATAACATCAAAATATTCAAGATACCATTATAAATTACTCGATTATTTGAATGACCAGGGAATTCTCAGCATCTCTCAAAGGAAAAGACAGCAAGCACCAGCCTAGTGATGCAGATCAAGATTTAAAGGCAGCTATCTATCATAATCATTCTCTAAGAGTGAATGCTCTTAAAATGAAAAGAAAGAATAAAGTATTAGAGAAATAGAAGGTGCAACTTAAAAATATAACATAATAACTACTGGAATAAAAAGTTAACTGTATAGGCTTTAGTAGAATGGAGATAGCAGAAGAGTTAGTGAGGTCAGTCAGAATTATCCAGTCAGAACAACAGAAAAGACTGGGGGTGGGGGCAGGAATGAACAGAACCTGAGGGACTTATGGGACAAGCCAGAAAGTTCAACATTTTGTACCAGAAGATTCTGAGAAAGAAAAGTATATTGTATAGAAAATATTTGAGAAAAGAATCCACATTTAAGTTCCTTTTAATGAATGGGTTCTATAGCAACAAAGTTATTTGACAGTGAAAATGGTAAGCTTTATTTATATATATTAAAATAGAATTCAAGTGGAATATATAATATCTAGTTAGTTGACAGGATAATTCTGTCAAATGAATCTTTAAGTCTGTTCAAGAACATGCCTTCTAAATACCTGAACTATTATGGTACCCCTTAAAAAAAAAACAAAAACAGTAAAGCGTCATGTAACAGTAGTTTTAGATTTTTAAAATTTAAGATTGTTTATGGGTTTCCAGCAAGTCTATAGATCTAATTAGAATAATTACTTATTGCCAGATTCAAAAATTTGAAGGCTTGTTATGAACTAGGCTAGGCACTGAGGAAAGAAAAAATAAAAACAGTTCCTACATGGAATGATTCTAGTGGGATTGATATAAATACCAAAATAGCTGCACAAATAAAGTACTTCAGCAAGTCTTCTGAGTTTTAATCCTTTTCATGACAGATTTGATCTAGTGGGGATAGTGGGGTGACTTGAGCTGGAAGAACGGGGCTGAGGACAGGGGTGAAATCCATTCCAACAGTACCCACAACAGTCAAAGTTCACATTGTTGTCTCAGTATAATTATAATGTTCTCTATCACCCTCAAATGCCTTGATTTGAGTGAACAAGTTTTATGGCACCTAAGTTTTAGGGAGAAAGAATAGTTTGTGGGAAAGCCTAGCTTGACTGAAGTACAGAGATTAGGGATAGATTTAGTTATCTATATATTTTTCAGTATAGGTTTCATTTTATTATTAGATGATTTTAATTTATATTATAAAATTTGTCAAGTCGGATGAAAAGGGGGATGCTGGGTGATCTGAAGATTAGATAATAGTTTATTCTCTGGAGAGAGTAAAACATGATCTTTCTGAAATTAGGGATCCTATTATTATTGTGGAAGAATATAGTCACCACCCCAAAAACAAAGTCAAAGCTTATACTGAGTGTGAGATCCCTAGCCTTTTATCCTCTTTCGTCTACCACAAATCCTAACATTCTTCAGGCAAGAGAATGGAATATTTGGTGATCTTAGATGAAAATGATGACATTAGTTCCCCACAGATAACAGCCCAGTCAGAGTACCCTGTCCTGTATAGAGGCCCATAGTAAAACAAGCCCCATTCATGTGCATGGATCTGATGAGCTAATTCTTAGTATCCTATTCTTGGCCTAGACTCACATTAAAGAAATGTTGAAAGGAGACAGTTGGGGAATGTCTGAGGATAAATTCGGATAAGTGCATAGAAAACAGAAGCAAGTGAAAAGGCAAGACAGCTTTTAAATCCAGATAAAACAAAGTTATACAAGAAAGAAAAAATTTGTTATCCTATCTATCTAGCTCAGCCAATGGAGCATATTTAAAAGTGTTAACATACTATTGTTAACACTATTGTCTGATGTATATGAATGTTAAGAGTAAATCTTAGTTCTCGCCACAAGGAAAAAGTGTTTTTTGTTTGTTTGTTTGTTTATTTGCTTTTTATTGAATTTGTATGAGATGATGGATGCTAACTAAGCTTGTAATCATTTCACAATATATGTAAGTCAAACTATTATGCCATATACCTTGAACTTATACAACAATTGATATATATCAAATAGATCTCAATAAAACTGGGAGGAGGGAGTCATAAATAGTGAATATAACTGAGAAGGTGTGATAGGAAAGGATTCATTAGAATATCCAGTGGGTGGAATTAAAGTATTTGCAAGAGTGCTGAATTTTAATGGAAAGTCAGTAGGTAATGAATGACATTAGCAGGGAGCATTATTGGGAAATCTTCAGTATTTGAATCTTATTATCTAGTAGATAAATTTGATATGCATTATGTGATTTAATCTTGTCAGTCTTGTGAAGTGGGTTTTATTACCCACCAGGTAAAGAAACCAAGCCCAGTAGTAATTGCGAGGACTGTCACAAAGCAAAAAAGTCAATAGCTTCTATGAAAGCCCCATGTTCTGAACATGCCCGACCTCGTCTGATCTCAGAAGCTAAGCAGGGTCGGGCCTGGTTAGTACTTGGATGGGAGACCACCTAGGAAGACCAGGTGTTGTAAGCATTGAAAAAAAAAGCCTCATGTTTTCCTTCAGGTCTCAGTCCTTTTTGCATTAAAGCATACTATTTGTGGGACTGAAATACTGGTGGTTCTGAAAGTTGTTTGTAAGTTAGTGAACTTTGAGTCTTAGAAATCTGAAATGCAAAACTGTTGCTTGGCTATCTAAATAAAGTTAAGAGGATTAAAACAATCTGTGTTACTCAGAAATGCAAAACTGTTGCTTGGCTATCTAAATAAAGTTAAGAGGATTAAAACAATCTATGTTTGTGTTACTCAGAACTCGTCTTAATTGTAACTTTTCTTCCTTAAACAACTAATTATACCATTTTTAAAATTCAAAACTGCAAAAATATAGCCTAGTCTAATATGTATATTTTTTTTCAAGCAATTGTTGGCACCTTTTAAAAAGAGAAATAATTGTTAGCTCTTTTTAAAAAATTGGTTAAGTTATGGGCAAATAGGCTCTATAATCATTAGCAAGCCAAACTCATTTAAATTTTTCAGCTGGGTCTCAGTACCATTCAGTTTAACTGATGTACCCATCTTAGAAATTAACTGCCTTCTGTAATGGTGCATGCAGTTGCCCATTGGGCCAGTATCAGTTCCTTTTGGCAATGATGAAACACAGTTCCACGGGTTTGACTGGTACTGTGTTTGCTTTTTAATATATCTGTTTTTATGCTGGCTATGCTGTTGAGGATTTCTCTTAAAAAGGTCTTAACTGGAAAAGAAAACTTGAACCATAATATGTCATTTTCTTGGATATAGAAGAATGACCTACCAAGTAGTAAGAGCTTTAAAACATTTTTAGCTTTTAATCTGATTATTTTAAGATGTCTCATGGAACTGTTTTATGTTTTTTTCGTTTATAGTGGGCACACTAAAGAGGAAATACTTCCTTAGGTCTCAGTCAGGTAAATTAAGACTAGCTTACTGAGTTATGCCCATATAACTTTTCATCTTGCTATCATCTATTACCTGTACTATAGACTTTTCACTTTGTTGAAATAGGCATTTCCCATCTTCCTAAAGGGCTGGGCTGCATTGTGTTCCCAAGATCTTATGTGTATGCTTACACTGTTGAATTGCCATCCAAAGGCATTTTTCATTTTTTTGACCATGTTTCTTGACTCTTAGACACCACTGGGCAATGTGCTTAGCTGCCAATTTGATAGCAGAAAAAAGGTATCTCGTTTTAACTTACCTTTCTTTAATCACTTAACTAGCGAGAGGTAATGTTTTTCCTTGGTTTATGAGCCTTCCGAATTTCCTTTGTGCATGGCTTATTCACATTATTTTGTCTACTTGTCTTTTCTTAGTAAATTATAAATATAATTTCTAATTTTCTGGTTTGCTTTTTTATAGTTTTTCATGTATAGCAAGACATTGTCTTATTTGTTGTATATGTCAATATAAACAATTTTGAAACAAAACTAAATATTGGTATTCGTAAGAGAAGCTAGAACAAGAATGCGCCGAAAATATAAAATATGCTGTGTTAATCATTGGAAAACTCTTAAGTTTGAGAACTTTATAATTTTATGAGAGGAGGTAAGTACTGTTATAAATTAATCAACCTTTTTTTGTTAAATAGATCCGAGTGGGACATACTTTTGAAGGATGTGCAATGTTCAATCATAAGTGTGACAAAAACTGACAAGCAGGAAGCTTATGTACTCAGGTAAGTCCTATAAAATAAAACAAGTGTTAGATAACCAATTTCAGTTTGAATTATACTTTACATAGAATTGCAAATTGTTCTTCTGGACCTTAGTTCTATGATCATTTTTACCTTATTTTTAAAAATATGGTATAAAATGAAATGTTTACTTCAGGTGTCCCTAGGCAGTAGGTTTTGAAGTCTTACCTAAAAGTTCTTCGAGGTAGTTGCCATCTTTACTTCCTTGTAGTTAGCAGGGAGTATCTATAAAGGAGGGTAGAATGGCATTGTACTTTTACCTTCAACCTCAGATCTTCGTTTTAGTATATGCCTCTAAATACTGGAACTTTAGGCAAGGGGGAAATAGGCTCCACCATACAAATAAGATTGTCATACATAACAGAAAAAAGCCATTCTTTTTATAGGTAGAAAGTTAATTTATTCTAGAAAAACAATGAAATTTTCTAATAAATATTATAGGCCTTGGATTGAACAAGGTCCTTAAGGTGCTTGCTTCTTACTAAGCTTGCGTTTGGCACATACAGATGTTTATCAAATGTTTATGTGCCAGGCCCTAGGGATATAAAGGTGAATAAAAACATTCCTTTCTTCATGGAGTTTATTACCTAATGTAAGAAGTAAAGAGATAACTATAGAATACATGTAAGTGGGTAGTGCAAGATGAGGTAAAGTATGAATTTAGTAAATAATGTCCTAGGATAGGTGAGGTAAGGAGTAAAATTTTAGTAAAAGAGGGTTTACATAATGAGTTAATGGTGCTTTATACCTAATTTAAGGCCTATTTCTGTGGATTCTAGAACATTAAACTGATTTTTATATAACAAGAGGAAGGATACTATAGTGCATTAATTGCTTCCTTGAGATCTTAACATTTAAGATTATTAGCCAAAAATTAAATGATAGTTTAATAATAGATTAATTGCATCTCAATGGTATATAAACAGCATTATGATATTGTGACTTTTTTCAATTGCAGTGAGAGTAGCATGTTTGTCTCCAAGAGACGTTTCATTTTGAAGACATGTGGTACCACCCTCTTGCTGAAAGCACTGGTTCCCCTATTGAAACTTGCTAGGGATTACAGTGGGTTTGACTCAATTCAAGTAAGTACTCAGAAAATATTTAATCTTTTCCAGTCACAAATTAAGGGTTCTGAATAAATTTGTAAATAAATTTTTCTGCTTACTGCTTCAGTTATAATAGGTGAGGGTGGGCACACCACGGGAAAAGATCATTCTTCCTGCTGATCAAGAACAGCAGAGTATGGAGGAGGCAGAAAATGAGTCGGGATATAATCCAAAGAGAGAAAGAAATGAAGAAACCAGACATGTTTAATAGTTAACTCCTTGATATATTAATATGAATGGTAAAGAAACGAAGAAGGGAAAGCAAGAAAAACTATTCAGTCTACATAATGAAGAATTGATTATGTTAGAAAGCAACAGACAGTATTGAGTTAAATTCTGATAACATTCAAGAATTAAGGTGTTTATACTTATGCCTTATATAGTTTGACGAACAGATGTTAGATTTTAATATTTCACTTGATTAGGGTAAAGGATATCTTGTTAGTAGAACCTAAAACAGTTTTTAATTTATTGATTCTTATAAGGAATCTAAAGCAATAAATTCTTAATTTTTGAATCACTGACTCTTGAAATTTAATGTACATATGTTCTCCCATGAAATGTTTGATTATATGCCTATTTAAAAACTCAGATTAGAAACCACTGCTATAGAAATACTGTACCTTGTCTCTACAGTTGTCATGACCCATCATCAGTAGATTGGGCATTTTTTAGTTTCTAGAAACTCATTGACTCACTCTACATTATTAATGCTCTATTGAGACTGCTCCACAGCTTAAAAACAGAGTTGCTCTGTGTGATACTAACTCATGGATAGTGGCCTGAAACCTTGCTCTCTGACACAGTGGCCTTCATTTTTGTCAGCCAGCACAAGATCGCATGTCCATTAAGCATATTAAAGGGAAAACATTGTTAAATATTAAGGAAAATATTTGTAGAGATAGAGCTTTGATTTTGACATGTATGTGTAGAAAATGGTTGATTAAGTTATCTATATATCTTTTAGAGCTTCTTTTATTCTCGTAAGAATTTCATGAAGCCGTCTCACCAAGGGTACCCACACCGGAATTTCCAGGAAGAAATAGAGTTTCTTAATGCAATTTTCCCAAGTAAGTTTAGATAAATAGAATTGAAACTTGTTTTATTAAATTTAGAGGTTATATCCTTTCAGAGATCTTTTTTATATATAAAGGCATATACATGTAAATGTAGTACATTATGCAATTTAGATAAATGTTTCAATAATAGCTGATTACAAATTTTAGAGTGTGTGTGCATATACTTCACTCAGATCAGTGTTGAAATGATGAAAAAAGTTAAGGAATTGGTCACCTGCTAGAGGTAGTATTCATCTTCATCTAGCCACTTGCTCTGATTTATATCTAACTTAGTGGTTATGAAGGCTGTGATCCCTTTCATCCAGAAAAATGCCCAGTGGCTTCATAATCCTGTGCTTGAGACACTGGTCCAGTATTCTGTACAGGAATTGAGCTGACTTATAAATGACCAACACATTGAGATCATAATGTAACTTCAACAAAGATTTTGTTCTATCCATTTACTAAGCTTTTATTTATAGACCTTTTTGAGCTTCAAGGTTAGGACACTAAAGATTCTCTAAGATTCTTATATCCTAGGTGATGCTGAAAAGCTAGGATGATTTTAATAACTTGACAAAGTCACTCATGGGCATCATTTTAAAGGAAAATGAGATTTCTGTTCTTATCTATTTGTGTGAAACTCTATTGGGCTATCTTACAGAGTGCTGAGTATAATTTAGTGTAAATATCTACCAATTATTAATTTACCATGTTGAGTGAGGCTTTGAAAAAATATGGAAAAGAAAGTATTTTACATTAAAATGATTTGTATTTACTTGGGAGAGTAGATTAAGTGGGTGACCAAATTCCATTTCCTAATGGGGTTTTAGGGTAGAACGAGCCATAGTTTTCTCAGCATCCTTTAGGCTGGCTGACTCAATGGCTCAAGTGTTATCTCTAAATGACAGCTAGTAAAAAATACATAATTCTAAGGATGGTAGGGGGAATCCTGCCTACTTGTGAATTCACCCATTTACTTATATTTCCCTTCACTGATATTTCTGATAGGAGGCAAGTAGTATCATCCTATTAGAAGGATGAGAAAAAGCCATTCTATTAAATGGATCTTGTTGCATTTATTTTACATTCTCCTCCCCCAACAGATGGAGCAGCATATTGTATGGGACGTATGAATTCTGACTGTTGGTATGTTGTACACAATTTCATGGATATTTTTTTTTTTTCTGTATAAGATTTACTTTAAAATTCCAGTTGTCATTTGGAAACAATTTTTTTGCTTTTATATAGGTACTTATATACTTTGGATTTCCCAGAGAGTAGGGTAATCAGTCAGCCAGATCAAACCCTGGAAATTCTGATGAGTGAGCTTGACCCAGCAGTTATGGACCAGTTCTACATGAAAGATGGTGTTACTGCAAAGGATGTCACTCGTGTAAGCATTTTTAATAATTCTGGATTCTGCTTGGAGACTAAAGTATATTATTTAACTCACTTGGTTTAATTTTTAAATTTGTATTTAATTCAATCTTTTACCTTCTTTCTAGGAGAGTGGAATTCGTGACCTGATACCAGGTTCTGTCATTGATGCCACAATGTTCAATCCTTGTGGGTATTCAATGAATGGCATGAAATCGGATGTAAGTAACAATGTACAAATTATGTATTTAAATTAAATAATGTATAGATTAAATATTTAAATAATACTTAAATATTTAAATGTGCCCTTTCCATTATTAACACACAACTATTTCTCTAAGGGAACTTATTGGACTATTCACATCACTCCAGAACCAGAATTTTCTTATGTTAGCTTTGAAACAAACTTAAGTCAGACCTCCTATGATGACCTGATCAGGAAAGTTGTGGAAGTCTTCAAGCCAGGAAAATTTGTGACCACCTTGTTTGTAAATCAGGTAATTTGTTTTATTATTGACGGACAATAAAATCTTCCAGGAAATAAGGATAGAGAGGCATGTCATAAAATATATTCTAAAATGGCACATAGATACCCAGAGGTATGACTAGTTGAGGTTATTAAGATGAGAAACTTTACATGTTTCATTAGACTTCTGTTGTCTTGTTTTATATCTAGCCTAATTGATGGGTTCCTCCTGTCTTTTTTATTTTCTCTGTTGACAGGCCTGGGGTTGGGGTAGGTGGAGGCTGGGGTGGGGGTAGGGGAGAGTACATAAGATGTCGCTCTTTATTCAGCCCATAAGAAAGCAGCTAAAATATTCAAGTGCCACAGTTTTCTTGAATTTTAGTCTTAAATATTTATGGCGTGACTATTTTGTTTGCAAAAACTTCTGCAGTTTGGAAGCACTAATAGTTTATTTAATTCTTTTGCCCAGAGTTCTAAATGTCGCACAGTGCTTTCTTCGCCCCAGAAGATTGAAGGTTTTAAACGTCTTGATTGCCAGAGTGCTATGTTCAATGATTACAACTTTGTTTTTACCAGTTTTGCTAAGAAGCAACAACAGCAGAGTTGATTAAGAAAAATGAAGAAAAAACGCAAAAAGAGAACACACATAGAAGAAGGTGGTGGCTGCTTTTTAGATATTGGTACCGGGGGCCATGCTTTCCATAACCACCACCTTGTAGTTGCAGAAAGCCCTAGATGTAATGATAGTGTAATCATTTTGAATTGTATGCATTATTATATCAAGGAGTTAGATATCTTGCATGAATGCTCTCTTCTGTGTTTAGATATCCTATGCCACTCTTGCTGTGAAATTGAAGTGCATGTAGAAAAAAACTTTTACTATATGAAACTTTACAACACTTGTGACAACAATTCAATTTGGTTTATGCACAGTGTAGTATTCCTCCAGGTATCCTCCAAAATTCCCCACAGACAAGGCTTTCGTCCTCCTTAGGTGTTGGCCTCAGCCTAACGATCCGGGACTGTTTATTAAATTGCTGCCAAGATATTGCATCCAGTTACCTCCAGTTTCTAGAACAAATTCTCTACTAATGTTACTGAAATCAATTTCTATTTCATACAGGTGTTTTTTGCAACAGCAATTAAAGTTTTTCTTCCATGAGTCAAGTTTTCTTAAGAAAATGATTGAGTTATCCATTTTGTGTATTACTGTTTTAACATTATTGCTTCCTGTGCTTGTATTCCTTTAATTGATTTCACTCCTCACCATGGTGTCTCCCTGCCCCCAATAAAGCAATACACTGTTACACTGGGTTTATACCAATATTATATCCCAGAGGGGAAAATGGGGGTAGACCCTAGTCTTAATTTTCTTTTAAGGTCAAGGTTGTTTGGCTTTTTTTTTGATTGGCATTGGCTCTTTTGGAAGATAGTGGCAAACTATTGTTTAGCAATGAAGACACATAGATGAATATTAAGATATACTGGCAGAACTATATGGGAACTGCATCCCATTCTGTGCTCCCCAGTAAATAAGAATTAGCTTCACATGAGTCCCATGTATTTACTACTTGCTAAGTAGTAGTACAAAAATTTTTATCACAATTTTTTAGCATGGAGATTTCAGATACAGGTACTGGATTCCGTAAGACAAGTCAGCTTAAATCATTCACCTTAATTTTTACTTTAGCAGCCATTTCCTCTAATTTCCATTAATAATATACCATAAAATTTAGTTCAAAGCAGAATCAGTGTCTGCCATCTTGTGACTTGAAGTTCTGTGACTTCGTGATGCATGTGATAGTGTTCTGACTTCATCTGTTCCTCTTACTGGTGATATTTCTTTTACCATGGTTTCATAGGATCCAAGTGAATGACTATCCAGAATGAGAGCTGTTCAGGTTATTCATACATACACAGTGAAACAATGCTGTCCATGAAACATAAAATTCCTAAGTGGCCAGTGGGAAATGACTAGAAATACAGGCTTTCAAGAGTTGGCATCTTTTAGCTATATTTGCAAATACTGTAAGATTTAAGCAGCCTAGAAAACAGCAAAGTTGACTAAATTTTGTATTCTTGTCCTCAAAATTTTTTTGATTCTTTCTGGATTGATGCAGTGATGTTTTTGTTCCTTCCGTATTTATAAATGAAACACTTTTTTTTTTAGTGTTTCTAAGCAATATCTACTTGGTTTGAAATCAAGTGGTTGGAACACTTTGGTCTTTTATTTTAAGCATGTTCTTGATTCAAAGTTTCATTGAAGAAACTTTCAATCAATGGATCAGTTTGATTCTGTAATTAGCGTACACAGTACCTAATGTTTTGGTGCTGTTTAGAGGACCAATGCTCAAAGTGGATTTTGTTCTTGAACAGTGTCCCAGTAGATTTGATGACATTTGTTGGCTTGAGGTCTAATTTTCTTTTCCCTAACAGATTCAATATTTCTAATGTTGAAGAACTGCAAAAATTTGTATGGAACAAAGCCTAGAAAAATGTAGATTAAACAGTAATTTAAATTAATCTTAGTGTGTATGATAGAGGAGGGAAAATTCTGGTGCCATAATTTCTCTCTTCATGGTGTTGGACTTAAATCAGTTGAAATGTATCTCTGTATCACAATTTAAGCTTCAATAAAAGTTTGCTTAATCGATTGTCTAGTAACATTCAGAAAGTTTTCTGTTGACGTATTTTTTTAAATAGTGTATGTGGTCAAATACTAGATAACCTAAAGGTTTTGTAGTTAGTTGATGAAATCTACATTTTAGTAGTAAGGGTGTTTGAGATGAACCCTGAAAGTTAAAAAAAAAACAACAGCCTCCTTCATAAACACTTTGATGTCCTTGACTCCTGGTGCTCTAAGCAGATTCATATCTCCCACTCACCCATTTTTCTTGACCAGCCCTGATTGGGATTCAAAGCCTGCAAAATGAGAAATAATGTTTGTGAGGTTTTATGGAAATAAGTACACTAATTAAATGCTGATAACCTTGGAAATAGTTCCTAAGAAAATAACGGCAAAATGCATTTTTAGCCTGAAGTTTTTCAAAACATTGCCATATACAAAATTTGAATGTAGGAACAACCTAGATGTCAGAAATAACGGTGCTATGGTTATAATGTCTATGCAGTTATTAAATTTCTAAAGGAAATGTTAACTAATTAAAGAATGTAAAAACTAAATGTCGAGTTAAAAATGCTGAGTATGGATTAAATGCAGGACATGGTGTTAGATACTGAGAATATAAAAATAAATGTGTCTTAATCACAGCCCCTTCTAGCATCTCATTCTAGTAGAGGAAGTAGACAGTGATAGAGGCATATGCTGCAAGATCAAGAGAGCAGTCTTCCTCTTGCCTAGGGTGGTTGGGAAATGTTTAATAGAAGAGGTCATCTGAGCTTAACAGATTGGAACATTCTAAATAGCAAGCAAGAGTGTGGCATTGTAAGGCAGATAACATTTTCAAAGAGAGAGGTGAATTGCTTGCTCTAGAAATTTCAAGAATCTCCATTTAGGTGGAGGTGCTGAGAGGAGAGAAGTGGGGAAGTGGTTAAGATGGGGGATGCTAAACTTCTTCCTCAACTTCTGCCCCAGGGCCAAGGCATTGATTCTTTTACCAGGAGTATTGGCTACTGGCAGCTCGGTTTCTTCCTAGAAATTATTCTCAGCTAAACATTTGTGTACGATAACTTAAAAAAAAAAAAAAATAGCAGGAGATTTAAAGGGGCAAAAACAATAACCCTAGAGGGAGCTTCAGAATGGATTTCAGAAAGATAGGCTGGATGCCAGGGGACCACTACTCTAAGGAGAGGTGAGAAATGTTAACGTGATGAAGTTGCAGGAACAATGATAAATGAGGCAGACCTAGAGATTTCTGACTTGGTTCTACTGACTACTCAGGCAAGGAAGGGAGGTGGATTGGATAGAATAGGTTTGATTTTGGGTTATGTTGAGTTTAATAAGCCAAAAGGTGGATAAACCCAAACTTGCTATGTGTGTATTATGAGATTATGGGCACTATAAAGACTTTAACCATTTCTGCAAACTTCTTAAATTTATTTAAATTTAAAAGAATTGCTTAATACAAGTGAAAAATCGGTGCACCAGTAGATTAGTTAAATAATGCTGAAATATGTTGAAGCTATGAAAACTAGATCTATGTTGGCATAACATTTTTACAAGTGAGAAAAGTGAGTTCTCAATATTGGTCACCTTTTTGTTTTAAATACACATAATAGGCATTTATAGATTGCACAGAAATATGGAGTAATAACAAGTTCAGTCATCTTGATGGCTTTATGGGCATGCTTTTAACTCATTTCTACAATGTACATGAACTATGAGTAGTAAATATCTAATAAGTGTTTCTGCTGCTGCTTTCTGATTCCCTTGACCCACGTACCATGATGTCTACCATGCAGGGGTAGTAGTGTGTAAATTAGAGCTCTGTCTGTCACAGACTGATGACTTTGTCAACTGCAATAAATTGGTAACTATGAAAATGAATTTTTAAAAAGATGAAACCTAATTTTTAAATTAATTCAGCAGGCAAAATTATTCTGCCAAATAGTTACAAAAGCTTACCCTCAGTTTCTGTACTGATCTGGTTGCAAACTGGTAACCAGAGCTTACGTCAGTCAGCAGACACTTTGTCCTGATCTAGAGCTTTATGTACCTCAGAATGTACAACTGGGGAATGACAGAGGGGAAACATGACATGCAGGTCATTTTCCTGTCTTTGTGGAAGTCATGCCGTCCTGATAAAAGAAGCAGGGATTCAAATGGCATTTGAGACCAGATGCTACCCCCACCACATAAGCGTGCATTAGGTGGTTCATTCAAAAAACATTTGTGTGCTGGTCCTACTTGTCCTGAGAAGATGAAATCTGTGATAAGGCAGAATAGTTCTGGGTAGTTTTTAGAAGTTTTTGTTAGACATTAATAGAATATTAAAATACATATGAAATAAGGAAGTATGGAGACACCCACATCTTGAAGAACAAAAAGTTCTTTGAGCTGAGAAGTGGATCCCATTTAAAATCATTGTTAAGTGTACTGGGGCAAGACTGCTCAATGCTCTCAAGGACATTGTAGAACCTGATTAAAGCCGTTGCTTCACAATCTAACTTTGCACCCAACAATTAGGATCAATAAATCGCTAACCTAGTAACTAGTTGGTCTATGTCCTAATTTGTTTTTAGCTGTGTGGTGTAGTTAGAAGTTTCCACTATGTTTTTTGTCTGTCTCAAAACATCTTCCCTTCTGGCTGGGGATACCCACAAAAGTTGTCACTATTAGTACATAATTCTAAGTCACCATAAGTATATATGGTTCCCACTAAAACCAATCCACAAATATTTACTCAGCAAATACAAGACATAGAGGGAATGGAAAAAATATATAAAAAAATGTGCTCAAATCTTCCAATAATTCCCCATTTCACTCAATTTCAAGCCAAAGTCCTTACAATATCCTACAGGGCTTATAAGGTCTGTTCCCTCCTTCCCTTTAACATCTACTTACCCCTCCCTCACTTCTCTCCAGGAACACTGGCTCCTTAACTGGAACACACCAGGCATGATTCTGTCTCAGGACATTTGCACTGTTCCCTGGAATTCTCTTCCTTTAGTTATCTACTTAGCTCACTCTCTCACCAAGCTAACTGTTTAAATACCATCTCAAGACATCCTGTTTCCTATTTTAAATTGCAACCCGACACCAAAGCAATCCCAATGTCTTGTAATGTTTGTTTTTTTTCGTTAGATGGTAAGTAATTTATTGTCTAGTAGCTTCTGCTAGAATAAACTTTGAGGGCAGGGATTTACTTTTGTTTTATCTCCCAAGTATGGAGGCCAGCTTCCAACACAGCTTCATGATTCCCACAATAATAGGGCTGACTTAAGTAGCAAATAGGATATTGCAGAAATAATAAAATGCTACTTCCAAAGATAGGTCATAAAAGGCATCTTGGAAATAAATCCTATACACCCAGTCAAGCCTTTAGATGATTGTAGCCCTGGCCAAGGTCTTGCCTGCACCCTCACGACGACACCTTGGCCCAGAATCACCCAGTTAAGCTGCTCCCAGATCAGAGAAATTGTGAAGAGATTTGTTTTAAGCTAAATTTGGGGGTAGTTACATAGAGATAGCCAATATATCTGGCACATAGTAGGCATTTAATAAGTATTAGAAGAAGGAACAAAACTGCCCGAAGTAACCTGACTTTCATCAAGATTATTGCCACTTAGCAGAAAACAACATTGGCTTTCAGGCAAGTAGACACACTGTGGGTAAATTTAGGAAGAGGAGCTGAGGATGGAATGGAGCATGAAGTACTTATTGCTAAGAGAAAGTTTATTCTGATCCCACAGAATTCCCTCCCATCCTTTATTGCCAATCATGAGCACATTGTGGAGCAAGATCAAATATGTATAGGCACATTATTTCTTTAAAAGTTGAAGATAAACTTTTTCTGGTCAAAATAGAATAATAGGAAAAGGATTTATTTACCTTCTTACCTGAAACAACTAAAAACCTGAGCAATGTATATAAAACAGTTTTTAAGGTCAACAACAGGCAACGAAGGAAAGTGAACTCCAAGAGAAGGGAAATAAACAAGGTAAACAATTATCCCAATGTACTGCATGAAAAGACTTCAGGCTGTAACAGGATGGAACCTGGGCAGAGTTTAGTCGTGCCCTGGGTTGAGAACTTGGAGCTATGTGTTCAGGGGACAAATAGAGCTAGAGTTCACAGGATAGAGTACAACAGAGGAAGGATACACAAAAAATTTGAAGATTGACAGGGTTCTTCTTGAATAGCAATATACTGATCAGTACCTGTGTATGATGAAACTCCGAGGCTGAGGAAAGGGAACGATCCTTGGAGCTTACACAGGGCTAATATTAATAGTTCTTGTTCTTAAGAACCCAGACTCAAACCCCTCATAACTCACAGGACAATGGGTAGAGTGGTGAAAAAGCTTTTGTCTCAACAATGAGGTAAATTTAGCCCTAGATCAAATGCTTTCTTGCTCCCACAAAGTGAGAATCAGCTGGATTAAATTGTTTTTAAGTACGTCTGCTCTCAGAAGCTAAGCAGGGTCGGGGCTGGTTAGTACTTGGATGGGAGACCACCTAGGAAGACCAGGTGCTGTAGGCATAAAAAATAAAAAATAAAGGATTGTAAACTGACAAGTTCCTTGCAATCTGTGAGGTCAACCAAGGTTTGCCTCGCCGCACACACAAAAGAATTTATATATGTGTGTATATATATATACATATATGTATATGTATATATATTTATGTATATAAAATATATTTAAGTAATTTAACTGCATCCCAGAACAGCTCAAGAAATTAACACGGTAAAATCTGCAATATCATCCTATACAAAATTACCTAGTATGAAAAGAAACAGGAAAATACAGCCCATGCTGAGGAGAAAATCAATCAAAATGAACCTAGAAATAATTCAGATGATAGAATTTTGAAGACAATAGGAGAAGCTATCCAAAATGAAACAAAAAGACTAGGGAAAAAAGACTAGTATCAGTGAGCCAGAAGACAACTTCAAGAGGCTAATGTACATGTAATTGGAGTTCCTGAAGGACAGAAATATTTGAAGGGAGAATGAAAGTTTACCAAATTTCATAAAAACTAAAAACACAGTTCCAAGAATTTCAATAAACCTCAAGCACAAGAAACATGAAACATCAAATTGTTTAAAACTAATGATAAAAAGGTTTTAAAAACGGGGAAAAAAAGACACATTACCTACAAAGGAACAAAGATAAAGATGGTAGCAGATGCAATGAACAATGGAAGCAACATTTTTAGAAATAAAAAATTCTAAACCTAGAATTCTCTGAGTGAAAATACCTTTCAAAAACGTAGGTGAGATAAAGATTTTCAGCCACACAGCATTATTGATCATTAGGAAAATGCCAACCAAAACAAGGTATCATTATATAAGAACGGCCATGATTTAAAAGGTTGGAAGAATGTCCATTAACTGGTACACATATATGTGGTCCATACAATAGAATATTATTCAGGCATAAGCAAGAATGGAGTACTGATACATGGTAGAACATGATGAACCTTGAAAATATGCTATGTGTAAGAAGCCAGTCACAAAACTCCTCATACCGTATGATTCCATTTATATAAAATGTCAAGAATAGGCAAATCTATTGTAGATTAATCCAGAAAGTAAATTAGTGGTTGCCTAGGACTGGGGCTGAGGGTTGAGGGGAGAATAAGGAGTAATCACAAGTTGATACAGTAGTTTCTTTTGTGGGTGATTAAAATGTTAATAAAATTATAGTGATGGACGTCCATCTCTGTGAATGCACTAAAAACAATGTAATTGTATACTTCAAATGGGTAAATTGTGTAGAATAAGCATTATGTTTCAAAACCGTTGTTTAAAAATGGTTAAAGTGTTGGAGAGAATGTGTAATAACTAGAACTCCCAGACCCTGCTGATGGACACAACCACATTGAAAAGAGTTTGTCATGTTAGAACACATCTGCCGTATGATCAACCATTCCACTCTTTATTCACAAAAGAGAAGTGAGAGCATATGTTCACACAAAGACTTACTTGTACATGAATCTTTATAGCAGATTTATTAATATAATAGCCCAAATCTGGAAACAACCCAAATGTCCATCAATATGTAAATGAATAAACAAATTGTGGTATATTCACGCAATGGAACACTACTCAGCAATAAAAAGGAATTCACTGATGTGGGGGTTGTGGTTGGGAAGTTGGTGAGGTTAAAGGAGGGCAACATGAGAACCTTGCAGTGATAAAACTGTTCTGTATCTTGAAGGTGGTGGTAAATACAGGAACCTACATGTGATAAAACTGTATAGAGCTAAATACACTCAAACGACTGAGATTAGTAGATTATATCAATGTCACTATCCTGTTTGTGATATTGTACTATAGATTTACAAGATGTTACCATTAGGGGAAAACAGTAAAGGGTACATAAGATCGCTCTGTATTATTTCTCAAAAATGTATATGGACATATGATCTCAATAACAATGTTAATGAAAAAGATTCTTGGTACATATAACATGGATGAATCTCCAAATAATTATGCTGAGTGTAAGAAGCCACAAAAATGAGTACATACTGTATGATTCCTTTCTATAAAATTCTAGAAAATGCAGACTATTTTATCGTGATAGGAAGTAGATCAGTGGTTGCCTAGGGAGGGGAGTTCTGGAGGGGCAGGAGGGAGAAACTATAAAAGGGCACCAGGCAATGTTTAGAGTTATGGATATGTTCATTATCTTGATTGTGTTCTTAGCTGTACACATACCAAAATTTGTAAGGTTGTTCACTCTTTAGTATGTGCAATTTATTGTGTCCATTATACCTCAATAAATCTTTTTAAAACCTTGAGTTAAAATATATGCAACAAAACTAAATTTTCTAATGGTTTGACCTACTTCTGTGGAAGAATTAGGGATTTCATGATGCAAATATTGTTTGGGACTGAGTGGATCAATTCAGATTTAAAACACAGTACAAGCTGTCATGTCAGGGTTAGTTAGTTCTACAAGAAAGCACAAAAACCCTGAAGCCTATGGGTGGAGATTGGCCACCACCTGAACCTGTTTCAACAGAGTATCTATTGTATAAAGTGAAACTGCCTTAGGTGGTTTTTGAAATCTTATCTAGAGAATTTTGATAACTGAATTTTTTCCACATTAGCCAAAAGTCAAAATACTTCAATCCCCTTATTTTCACAAACACCACTGTTTCTGTTGGTTTCCCTACACTGCATGTATGCACATACACACACACCTTTTCTTTGAACAGTAAATTTGGTAAAAGTTACAACTTGGAAAAAGCACACTAGTAAGTAAAACATTAAAAATTTGTGGGACTTTTCTGTGCAAAACCTGTATTCCTATGTTTCTACTTATTATTTTCAAAACTCAGTCAATTTTTAAATTAATACTTCTGCATAATATATTAAATAACTGAATTCATAAAAATGAAAATGGCACAAAAGGGCGTAGAGAAGTCACTCTCCTACCTTTATACTCCACCCACTCAATTCCTCTCCTCAGAGGCATTCAGTTTTGCCAGTTTCTTACATGAACTTGCAAAAAGCCTATGCATATACAGGCAAATAAATATATGTGTTTGCACATACAGCTAAATATACACAGACATAAACACACATGTAATATATCTTAGTGTTTGGCAAACAATTTTATTACTCAGCTTTAAAAAAATTATTATAACTTTTAAATGGATAACACATCCATGTGTTAAAATTTAACAGGCATAAAATTTGAGGTTTCCCTTCTATCCATGCCCCTGTTTCCATCTTGTTTCCCTTCTAATTAACCAGTGTTGTCAATGTGTTGTGTTTCCTTCTAGACATAGTTTATATACATATAACCGTTTTTTTTTTTTTTTTTACGAGTAACACAATCTTGCTCCATCAGTGCATGACTTGGCCTATTTGGTTCACTGTTTCTTTTCCAGCATATAACACCTCCTGCCACATAGTAAGCATTCAATAAATATTTTTGGGATGAAATGATATAAACAGGTATCCTTATCTCCCTAACCTCTCTCATCTCCATTTTCAAATATATCTAGCAAATCTTATTAGTTCTCCAATGGAAATTTTTCTCAATTTCATCCCTTTCTTGCTTTTTCTATAATCACAGTCCAAGCTCATGGTCAATCACTCACTATATGCTTCAGACTACTGCAACCTCCTAAGGAATCTCCTAGATCTCTCTCATACAGGTAAATAGCTCTAGGAAAAGAGAGGCCATGTCACATGCCACCAAGTAGCAGCAGGTTTAGAATCAGACTGCTCGAGTTCATATTCCAGGTCTGCTATTAAGAAGCAATGGGACCTTGGTGAAATATGTTAATTTAACAGATATTTGCCTTAATTTCTTTGCCTATACAATAGAGACAAACTTCATAGGGTCGTTTTAAGATTAAACGGGAACCTGGCATATAGTTAGTGTTCTATAAATGTTAGCTATTATTATTATAGCACAAATCCTCTTCCTCAAGCACTGTTTTGAATACATAAGTCCTTTTTCATACGTTTTTAAAGTAGCTCCTCATAGAATTGTACTTTATTTACATTGAGCCTTAAGGTCCCTTATCACTTTACATCTTCCTCCTACTAAGCCAGTTTCTTAACCTGTTGTGGAGTGTGAGCTCCTCTCAGTAACCCAGACAACTAAATATACCACTCAAAGGTCATCCACACTCGCCCCAAAGCTTCACTTAGCACCACTCATCTTCCCTAGTACCCACTTTAATTTTGCCTTTTCTTCCTTTTTCCTTTCTCTTTCTTCTTTTTTTGCCTCTCTCCTTCCCTCAGGCCTTCTTTGACTAGTTCTGGTTCTGAGTATAGAGACACGAAGTGTTTATATATTATACATTATTACATGTTTTCAATTGTATGTATCTGGATTATTCCATTAGATATAATATCCTCAGAACCTTCTTGGCTATTCTTTGGTTACTCTTTCTACAATATGTTCACAATTAACTCCTGTAAAAACATTTTGATTTTCTTTCTTTTCTTCTTCTTCTTCTTCTTCTTCTTCTTCTTCTTCTTCTTCTTCTTCTTCTTCTTCTTCTTCTTCTTCTTCTTCTTCTTCTTCTTCTTCACATTTGATCTTCCCTCAAATCCCCTGAATTCCAGGTAAATTAAGACAATAAAATATAGAGAAGGCTATGCTTGTGTTTAAGGTGAAACAGGCTGCAGGCTCCTGGAAGGGAGGCCTGGACAAGGGAAAACAGGAACAAGGCTGCCACTACCAAAGCACTTTCCTTATAGAAAACATAGTTTGAGGTCTGCTAAAAGCAATTGATCTTAAAAGTATATCACATATTTGTTGATCATTATAATCACTGTGATCATCATATATTAATTATATATAAATATTTATTTAGCACCTTTGTTGTGAAGGCACCATGCTTACAGGATACAGGGAAACATTGAACTCTTCTTCCCTGTGATAAACTAAAAATCTAATGTGATATAGACCTAATACACCACCCAATATGCTAAGCCCCTGAGTGGTACAAAAAACAAGAAGCCATCATCAAGGGCTTGTAACTACCAATTAGTGCTCCATTGAGAAGGATGAACCTGGTCTGATCCCTAAAGAAAAGGTCAAGAGTTTAATGAGTTAAGGAAATCAAATATTTTAGGTGGTAGATACTATGTGAATATTATATTCTTTAATGTGAAATGCCATTTAAAAATTGACAATTTGTTATTATTTTATAAACAAAGAGATCATTCAAATGACATTTTTTGAGTGCTTACTATCTGCAAAGCACCGTGCAAGGTAGAGTGGGTTATGGACAAGAATAGGGTTATCCCTGCCCTGCAAGAGATTGCAATATAGTGGAGAACTCCGCCAGGTAAATACTTGACTCATAACTTGCAGAATGAAAGGAGCTCAGAGAGCCAGAACCCCAACACTGAAACGAAGACTTCCTGACCGCCACACTGTTGTGCAGTTTACCTCTAGAACACAGCAAATCCCTTCAATGGCAACTTTGGGCAAAATGTTATAATTGTGTCTGACATCTGTTGAATAACAGAATGCCTGGTACAGTGCTACAGAAATCTACTAATTTACATTACTGAATAGTGATACTGTATATTATTCTATCATTGTCCTTACCATTATTGTCACAGTAACTGGTTTTTGTTGGTTTCTTGTTTCTGCCATGAGACTTTTTGTTCCTGAAAAAGTTTTAAGCAAGCTGTGTGGAAAGGATCTAGTGTTATATAATCCAACTTTCTCATTTTATAAATGAGGCAGCTGAGCTTATTAAAGAGCTTGCTTAAAAGATCATGAGGCTTTTTCTTTTATTCATTTAATAAGAAAGGCACTTACATTTAAATTTTATATTATAATTTGTCATTTTGAGACATTTCTTAAACTTTCTATCTCATGATTAATCCATGATGCAACATCTGTGACAGAAATTTAGCATCAATAAAATAAACTTCTCTGAGAAACTTCTGCTACCCCATCTCCACATCCCCATTAGTAGTGCAACACTCTTTCTATACCAGTTAAAAAAGAACCTTTATTATTTTTCCAAAGAGAACATCAATACTATCAAACACATTAATACCTAAGAAATTCAAAATTATTTTTTATTAGTATATTTTATTTCTCAAGCTTCAACTTTAAATGACACACAATTGGATTTGGTAATATACTTTTGAATAGAAATATATGAAGTTTTAATGTTATGAACATTAGAAAAACTGAGGTTTTTTTGTTTCCCTAAGCCAATCTTTTTTTTTTTGCCCTAATATACTAAATTTTTATCTGCAAACTTGAATTTTGCAATGAATTGCCCCAATTCATCAAATACGTGTTAATCTCCCACGATGTGTACTGTTTTATGCTTAACACCAAAGGACAGAATAAGTCACACATGGTTTCATACTCTCAAATTTTTTATCAGATACTGGGCAATGTTTCATTGAACACAAGTTAATGAAAGATGAATAGATGCTGTTAATTTAACATAATGTGAGTAAAATATTTTTTATTCTTCCTACTATGTATCTAAAGTTATCAGAACTTATGAAAAGCCACTGGTGCTGCCCATTTGTGTTCCTCACCTACCAGAGTAACTTCCACATAGAAAACTGTGATGAATCATTATAGGAGTTCTGTGCCACTGAAGCAAGTACCTCCCTCTTTAAAACAAAACAAAACAAAACAAAACAAAACAAAACAAAACAAAACAAGAATTTAAAAAACTCAACTCAAGTGTATGTGTTAATACCTGAGAAAATAACTGTAAACTAAAAAACAGAGCATGAGAGAATTCAGTTAAGATGATACACAATGGTGTTCATTGCTTATAGTAAAGATGTCATTTTAAACAAAGAATGAAGTGAAGCAGAATAAGAGAAAGACACAATGACAGCTACTTAATCACATTCATTTTTAAAAAGAATACTGGAACATTTTTGTTTAATGTTGGATGTTCTTATCCTAAACTAGTTGCTATCCTGCATCACTCAAAAAATGAAAAGAAACATCTTGTGGAAAAATCACAGTCTCATAAATCATAGTGCAATCTAATCAAATTGCATCATCAACTTTTAAATTTATTTCCACATTCATGAATACATAAAAGAGTATCATGGATCTGAGGAGCTTGATAAATATTTACTGACTCTACATTTCTACAGCAGGCAATAGGTTAGTTGGGATTTTTGTTTTTTACCTTCTTTATGTTTTTATTATCAAGCAGCACAACAAAAATAGAGTGCATTTTACTTGTGTTCACATTATAAAGTATTTATCCTCAAACTTTAATTAACCAAAGCCATGTTGGCAGTACCCTCACAATATTAGATATTCCTAAATCAGTAAGTTATGTTCTTTTCATCTGGTAGGAAACTGTTTCATTTGAGGAGCACAGAATGTTGAGGTAGTAAAGTTGATATCTTTCACAAATTTGTCCTCTTAAATATGAGAAATAAGTGTGTTACAAACACATGTGCTTAAAACGTGTTTTAAAGAATAATGGTCCGATTGTTGCTTAAAAATTGTTGCTATAAAACTTTTGCTCGTTGAGATGAGCTTGGCTTATGGCAGGCCATTTTACTCTCTGATTATTTCTGCTGATCTATACAGTGATGATAACTAAATTCCTATGCAAGGGTGCTTTGTTCATGAAGGATAGCACTGGAAATCCAGTGTACTTAACTAAATGCCAAGTATTATTTACTGACCCACTGTCCCCGCCCCCCTTTTGCTACTCAGAACTCCTGTGGTAGCATTATTATAAGAGCACCTGGGTTAATTGCCCATTGTACTCTTAATATGATCTCACAACGTCTATGGCTACTGATGTCTCTGCAATCAGGATTTATGTGGAGATCTAGACAGAACATGTATTCAAGGTGACAAATAAAAGAGTTTCTTTAGTAATGCAAACATCCCCTGAATGTTAACATCATTTGGAGGACAATGCAATAGAAACAAGAAAGAGAAACTTCTTAAAGACCTATTTGATGCTCTCGCATTTCATTCCAACAGCAACAAAAACGAAAAGCTAACGTGGTAAAGATACTACAGAAAACAAAACCAAATCCTTGGAGAGTTCAGAACTGGTCATTTCATATCTCTAATTTGACTATTTGATCCTTCATCTATGAGCAAATGCAATTTTATTTTAAATCTTCCTCTCAGAAAGAAAATGTTTTGGTGTATAAGGGATAAATGGGGGCAGGGTGAGAGGGAGAGAGAATTTTGTTGAATTTAGCAACTCTCAAATGAGCAAAATATGGACATTTTATTCTTCCATCCACTAGGGCACCAACTTATGCTTTAGTAAATATCTATTTAATGAAAAGACTATACTAATTGTTTTTAGAGCTAGATTTTTATCTACCATTGTTCAAGTCAGAAGATGCTACAATTTAAAAATGATAGTATCAACCATGATTATTACCTGTTTGGGCGTTGCTGAAAAGACTGATACTGGATTACTCTACAGTTACTGGGTGTGATATTTTTTTCCAGTTAAGAATTAAGGTTTCGAGGGGCATCATGTCTGCAACTTACTCTTAAAAGGTTCAGAAAAAAAGTATATATAGAAATATGTATATTTGTATATATAATGTTATAATGTGAAGACTAAGGATGGATTCTTTATACTATTCTTGCAACTTTAAAAGAATCAGTTCACTAATATATTTATTTAAATTATGATCTCAAATTATAATAAAACTTTAAAAATTCTATACCTTATGTTTAATAGCAAAGCTTCTATTCTCATTAGATGAAATACTAGAAAATAATTCTTTATGTTTTTATTCAATAGTTAGATTGTTAGAAATAATTAATGCAAAAAAGTAAAATACCAGTGGCATTTAAATTTTTGATCAAGCAAAATTCCCCAATTTTAGAATTTTGTTAGTAGCAAAATTGACAAATTCCATGAGCTTTATTTCTGAACCAACTCTGACCTTAAGTAAGTTCCTCAACCTCTTGGATCTAACCTCTTTATAAAAATTTAAGGAGTTATATTAAATTCTCTTAGAAGTTTTTTTAGCACTAACATTTATTGCAAGTTCCTTTTTACAAGTAGGGAAATAGAAATTCTAGTCTTAAGTCACATGGTAAGAAGAAAGCCTAATTTTAAGAGTCAATTAATCATATCCAGTCTGGATACGTGTACCAACAAGGAGCCCATTGTAGAAAAACTGCCCTTAAACTTCCCAGGCACACCTGCTGTCAAGGATCTGTCCGCGAGGGATCAGTTGCCAAAGCTCATCCCGCTGGAGGGTGGGAGGGGGATGGGGAGGAATGGGAGTTTGGTCTCGGGCACGTTTTCCATCTATTAGAGGTTAGCAAACCTCCTGGAGACAGAGTAGGAAGGAAGAAGGGTCCCTGCAGTCAACATGATCTCCACAGAGACTTAGGACAGGAGATAACTTGGCTGTCAAATTGTTGCTACAATAGGCTTTGTGTTTTGTTACCCTTTGTAGCTACACAAACGCTTTCTGGTAAGTAAGAAAACACATTAGACTCATTTGAATCCCTGCCCTTTTTATGTGATTTTAATTATGGGGAAACTATACAAAGGATTGAGTACTGATCTCTGGCTCATCGACATGTGGTAGAAGGTCTAAGCTTTCTTTGTGCTGGTTTATCCTGCAGTAAGGCAATATCCTGGTTTGAAGTGTCTACATTTATAAAACGAAAAAGGAGAAAGGAAGAAAGGACAAACTCTGTGGGTTAGGTTTTATATAATAAGACAGGTTTTATATAGAAATGTACTATTTTTGTTGGAAAGTGGATACTTAAAATTCTGATAATGGCAAACATACACATAGTGTTTATATTGTCAGGCTCTGTTCCAAGTACCTTACATGTACTGACTCATTTAATTCTCACAACAACCTTATGAGACAGTTATATTGTTATTTCCATTTTGTAGATGAGGAAACTGAGACACAAGGAGATTGAGTAGCATGCCCAGAACATACGTTTAGTAAGTGGTAGAGTTTGATCAACCCAGGTAGTCTGGCTCCAAGGTCCATGCTCTTCCTGCTCCTTTATGAGCCTTATTTGTTAGTCCTACCTTGTACTTAGGACAATGGTGCCCCAACTTTCAAGAGCATCAGAATCATCTGAGGCACTTGTTAAAAGTGCATCTTTCTGGCCCTTATACCAATCCAACCAACCTCACCCCACAAGATTCTAATTCCAGCAAGTCTGGCGTGGCTGAAGAATCTGTATTTTTAACAAGCAACCCAAGTTATTCTAAAATAGGGGGGTCCTGAGAAATACTGACTCCTAAGAAAAGTTCTTCCTTCTGAGGGAAAAGCATTTCTCTTTGCAAATTGATTCATCTACTCAAAAAGCATTTATTAAGTACCTACTGTAAACTCAAAATTGTATTAATTCTAAAGTCTATGTATATGAGACCACTTAAAATATTGGATCCTGAACATGAAAGAACTTCTACTTTTATTGCAAAGGCTAAACACAATACACATTAATTCATTTTAAAAACTGAACAAGAATTTTCAGAACAATTAACAAATCAGTCATTGGGTCAGCTCACATCTGTCGATAAGAAATAATGTGAACAGTGAAAGAGTAAGGGTCAAAAATGAGTGATCCCAATCAAAATATTTAAGGAGGAATGCACAGTGCAGAGAGAAGCCACTCAATTGAATTATCTACAACATAATCTATAACCCTCAAATCTCTTTGGACTTAGAATAACTTTTAAATTCTAGGTAAGAGTTCCCCTCAATTTCCTCTGAGTTAAACCAGTTTCACATTGTTTATATAACATTTCTTCAATTATATTAATGAACTCACAACACTGTATTAAGAAACCCAAAACATTAACTCGTGGCACTTAAAGTCACTGTGAAAAAAAAAGTACACAAATGTGAAATAATAAATACATAGCAGAAAACTGAATAGGATTTAAAGTTGCATACAGAAATTTATAGAAAAATACAGGCAGGGCTTGGCAAATATTAAGTGCTCAGTAAATGTTGGTTTAATGAATGAATGTAAGAGTAGAGTAAGTTACTCAGGACAAGTTTCTTGGAGTAAGAGAAGTAATGGGCATGGACTGAGAAGAAGGGAAGGCCAGCCCGGTGGAGCAAATTACATTAGCAAAGGGCCAGTGGCAAAAAGGAAAAAAAAAGGCGGGATATAGAGTTTCAACAGATTGGCTTGGTTAGAACAAAAGGGTTAGTTGTTGGGTGAAAAGGAAGAGTGTGAGGTTTGATAAGGTATGGTGCCTTCTGATACAAGACAAACTGTCATAACAAATTAAAATATTTGTAACACCCGAAGCATAACAGTTTTGTTCTTAGAACATTGACTTCCTTTCTTGAAATGTATCAACAATAGAATGTTAATTGAACAAGATTTAGCTATATAAATTATAAATAAGTAATATTTTGTAAATAGGTGAAAGAGAAATGCCATCAAGATGATAAAGTAAGGTATAATCATATGGGTAATGTCAAGGATGAAAAAAAATTTAGAGACTATCTCCTCTAGCTCAATCCCCCTTTTACTAGATGAGGGGTCAGGAATCCAGGCAAGGTACAGTCCTAAGGTATTGACGAGGCCAGGTGAGGCTGCTGCCTCTCTTACCAACAGTTGATGGAATTTAATGTTTACAACTCTACCTGAATTGTATGGTTGTAATTATTGGATGATTAAGATGAAAAAGTTGAAACATACAAAAATTAGAAAAAGAAAAGATAAAGAAAGACACCATACATAGAAGATGTTGAAATCCAAGAATGGGACATTTAGACCTGAATTAGGACAGTAGCTGAGGGAAATGAGAGGAGAGGTCAAGAGGCATTCCAATGGAAAAAGTAACTGCTTTTTCAGAGTGACTGTCTGCATAAGGAAACCAACAAGTAAACAAACAAACAACCCCCCCCCCCCAAAAAAAAAAAACTCTTAAGTGTGAACCTGAGCGTCAGACCTGATGGTTAAGTTTGGAAGTTGTTTGGTTGGTTGTACAGGGGGAAAGGTGATAGCATTAAAATACATTTCATCAAAAAGTAATTCTTAAAAAGTAATTCTTTACAAGATTAAAACGTTCTAGAGATTGGTTGCACAACAATGTGAATATACTTTACTGAACTGTACACTTTATAATGGTTAAATGTTCATAATTTTTTTAATGGAATTATTTTTATTAATTTAAACTTTTGTTCCATCTATTTTGGAGCTTTATCAGCTTTTTATGTTTTAGGAACACAGATTCACTCAGGTCACCTCAGTTAATGGGAAGTCTATTTTAAGGATACACATGACAATAAAACAGATAAGAATGTCATATGAACCTAAGAATAGCAATATGATTGGGCTTCATTTGGGAACTAAAATGAACATGGAACTAGACAAATTTCATGCACACGGAAAGACTGGGTTAACTTGTCACTCTTAGCTGTAGCAGAAAAGCAGTATTCGCCAATCACAGGGTGTCACCATTCCTTTCTGTCTCATGATTACCAGCCAATGACTTCATTTAGTTATAGTTTCTGCTTACTCATAATTCCGGTTTACTCATAGTTTCTCTATAACCAACTTTTAGCTTCTCTACCCACAGTCAACAGATTAATTCTCTTTGAATATCCCACTTCAAATTCTTCGAAGGAAAAAAAGAAATCTAACTGGTCTTGTTCAATTTTCAACTTAATTGTGCATCAGAATCACCTGGAGAGTTTGTTAAACCACAGCTTGTTGGGCCACATTCCCACAGTTTCTGATTTAGTAGTCTTGGGTAGGGCCTGAGAATTGGCATTGTAACAGAATCCCAAGCAATGCTGACTACACAGATCTGGGGACCACACTTGAGAATCACTTGCCTGTTTAATCGTCCTTTTATCTGTTTGGATAGAGCAGCTGCGGTTCTACCTCATGTCACCAATAGCATGCTTCTAAACTGACTTTCAGGCTTATAATTGCCTGATTTTTAAAAACTTCTTTCTCTTTTTGGCCTCAAAAAGATTTGCAAGATTAAATGCAGTCACACAAGTTCTATTGCTTTCTCAACTAAATGTCTCTGAACTCCGGTTTTTTTTCTTCAATCATTGGCCTAATCCAGGGTCTCATCTATCCATACCCAAATATCTAGAGAAAATCTTCCTGTTCTGAGCCACCCCCACCACACACATGCCAAATTACCTTTCTTACTGTCCAAAGCCAACCTCAACATTTATCTCCATCATTCTATTCCTCCTCATGTTTTTCTTATTCCTTTAAAACAAAACAAAACAAACAAAAAATGAAACTGAACCCTTTAATTTAACCAGTCATCTAGGCTGTTAATTGTAGTAATTTGGATTATTCTCTTATCTGCTACTCTTCTCTCTTTTCCCCTCATCTTACTCCATCTAATTAGAAACCCAGTCCTACAGATTCTATCACATTATCATAGGGGCTGCTGAAACCCAGTGTTTCTCTAACTACAAATGTCAACATGTTGTTCTAAGTTGTCATTTACTTTTGATCTACATCAGTATTTTCCAAGTTTTTCCATGAATGTGCCTCTAACAGCAGATAAAATGTTGACGGTGAGGAGAAGGCTACCCTTAGGGAATGTAGCCCTAGGCAACTTTTTTTCTACCCATTGCAAAGAAATTTCTTGGTAGACTCCTGTAATTTTTAAAAAGTTATGCAGACCTTTCAACATCCTCCATCTATTTTTGTGTTAACATTAAAAAATATTTTTAGTTACTTATTCGTAAGCCAAAATGATGCTTTGGGAACATTTCCTATGTTTATCAGGGGCTTCATTTGGGTACCTGTGCCCTGGGTTGAGAAGGACACTGTAGACTCCACCTGGTCTCTCTGCCCTCAGTCTCTCTCTCAGACATCTATGTTATATGTCTGAGAGAGGGACTATTCAACTTCACCACTGTCAACAAAACACTCTTTTAGTTTCCAATAGTGCTGTGCTGCAACCAAATTCCATTTTAACTGCTTTCTTTTGGTTTCTGAGCCCTCCAAAAATGATCATTGAAATCTTATATCCAATATTGTTACCTTCTAACAAACTGAAATACTTTAGTTAGTATGTTGTCAATATTGAACTGAATCTGTTTGTTGGCAAATGGTTTACTTCTACAGTCATCTTGCACAATGTTTCTCAAAGTATGTTCCTTGGACCAGTAGCATCAGCATTACCTGGGAACTTGTTAGAAATGCAGATTTTCTGTCCTCTTCTATACCAGACATGCTGAATCAGAAACTCTGGGTTTGGGGCTGAGCAATATGGCCTCCAGGTCATTTTGATGCATCCAAAGTTTGAGAGCTATCGCTCTAGCATTGAATTTTCAGATCTGAAACAGAGTAAGATACGAATTAAAAAGAAAAAAAAAAGACTTTAATGACTATATACTATTATTTAAGAGTAAGAGTTTCATTTAAAAAATGTTAATATTCACTAAGGTTCTTTTACTAGAATTCTCCTACTAAATATATTTGTCATGAGACTTCTTTATTTAGAAAGTGTTCTAAAAGAACAGATTAAACAATTTTTAAGTTATTTGTCTCCTCCTAGCGGCAGGCTTTTAAATATTGAGTACAATGTGCCATTTATATTTCTCAGAAATTATATTTCTGAATTTTTTCATAATATTCTTATTAACTACAATTAAAATACATTGTCCCTTCCCACCAAATTAAATAGATCTTTTTTGATTGGTTCCAACTGTGCCTGCAGAACACCATGTAATTTGTCTCTTACAAGGCTTTTTAAAATCAGACTTGTAAATTTCCCCTTCTTTACTTATGCACAACTTTTAAGCAGTAGAACTTCACTACTTAGAACATTTTGAAATAAGTTTTCTTCCTTTATAGAATTGCAACAACATCCTTTACTTCTCTCACTACCACTTCCTTTCTTGCAATGCCCCAGGAACCACACAGAATCTCCAGGGTACTGTAATAGCCATTGCCACCAAATTTCTTGTCGGTGGGCAAGCTAGTGACACTTGATCCTTACTAACTTCTTTCTCTCAGACATGGGTCCTTCAGCAATCTTTTTGAATCCAGGACCAAATTATATTTCTGCTATGCAGCTGCCATGATATCTGGCCCTAATCTGGCCTTCAAATATTTTTTCGTAATCACCCAAGCAATTTTCTCTTCTCTGTTCAGTTTAAAACTAGCTGTTTCTACTGTTATTGTTGTTTTAAATAACAATTTTACAAAGACATAATTCACATACCATAAAATTCACTCTTAAAATATTCATTTCAGTGTTTTTTAGTAAATTCAGAGCTGTGCAACCATCACCACTAATTCCTGAACATTTTTATCACCCCCCAAAAGAAACTCCACATCCAGTAGCAGTCAATCCCTCAACCTCCTTCCCCCCAGGCCCTGGTGACTCCTAATCTACTTTCTCTATATATAGGCTTGCCTATTCTGGATGTCTCATATAAATAGAATCTTTCAGTGTGTGGCCTTTTGTCTCTGTCTTCTTAGAATGTTTTCAAGTTCATTCATGCTGTAGCTTGTATCTATACTTCATTCCTTTTTATTGCTGAATGAGATTCCATTACATAGATATACCACATTTTGTTTATTTGCTTCTATTTTTAAGTGGAGATAATGAAGATAATATAGTCTTTTTAAACTGGCACTTGGGTCTAAATTTTTATTAGGATTGAGAATAAAAGGTATTAAAAATGTACTCTGATTATAGGCCATGGAAATCCTCCCAATCACCAAAAGACTTCTTTTCTTCTCTCTTTCAAAGCTGGTACTGATGGATGGGTTATTTTGTCCAATAAGTTCCTATTTTCTAAGAGCAGTTTCAACGTTTAAGCTAATTTTCAAAGGGCATGTACTCTAGGCCATGGAGCCAATACTATAATATCTTCTTCCCTCCGAAGAGAATGGTTTTCTAGTTTGTGTGCTATTATATAATATTAAAATTACTTTACAGATTTTTGTACACACACATTTTTGTATATACATAGAATATCTCTGAAAGGATACATAAGAAACATAAAAAATGGTTGCCTATAAAAAAGGATACAAGGTGACAGGAATAGAAGACTTACTTTTTACACTATATCCTTTTGTAAGTCATTCAAAATAAATAAAAAATAATACATTCATAAATAGTAAACAATAATAATCTCAACTAGAAGTATGAGGTGTGTTTATTTGAAGGGGACACCCTGAGTTATTGCACTGACTTTCCAAATACATATCTTTTCATTCCCCAAGCCTTTGTATCATCTGTTTCCTCAGCTTGGATCTTTCTTGTCTTCTTTATCCTCCCTTTACTCCAATAAAATCTGACATTTTATGTACTTTTTTTCATTTTCAAAGCATTTTTAGATACATGACCTAATCTTTGAATAAAAAATATAGTATGAATAAATATTTTTATCCTCAATTAATAAGAACACTAAGTTGAGAAGGAGTAGTAGCTTGACCCAGATCACAGCTATTATGATTGTCAACATAAAGAAACATCCAAAGTTTATTTTGAGTTTATTTGAGCCAAACTGATAACAATTGCCAGGAAGCAAAATTTGAACAGATTGAAAAAATGCTATGGAAAATGGCAGTTTTGCAGCCTACTTTATATGTTAACATCAAAGGAGGAAATGTAAGGAGGGTTACATGAAATTCATTGGTGATAGATTAAGGGGGTGAGAGAAAACAAGGTGGGGTGTTTGTGGGGGGTTCTCTGGGATTGGATAAAAAGTAAAACAGACACATACTTCTTTTACATTCATGGGTACAGGGTAGTTAATAACATTTACAGCACATAGCGATGGTATTCAGGGAACAAGATAATAATGAGGGGTTCTGTGCTTTAGTGTGGTGAGTGTACCCTTAGGGATCGGGAGATAGGGGATCACTCTGACATTCTAAGGGTATGTTATCTTAGATGCAAAAAGACAATAGCCAGGCTTACTTAAGGTAAAGATTGACCTTGTCAAGGAAGCTATAGGCCTAGGATGTGACTATCCATCATGACCCCCCCCCCTTTTAGTTAGGAATCTTTAGGTTTGGATCAGCCTATGTAGATACTTTAGGTGTCTGAGTTTTTAAGGCCCACCATGTTGGCCTTCCCTCACCTCCTCAGGTTTAGTATGTGGCCACTTTTCTGCCCATGTGATTCAGCCCTAGAATTCAAATCTAGGACTTCTAACAGGTCAAGGACTCTTTCCACTTTTTTTTTTTAAAAAAGCTATGAAAATCCTATTAATTTAAATGGGGCAACTGGGTAAAAATGTACAAAGATGTTTACTAAAGTGTTCTGTAATGTCAGTATTATGCAATGAATACTATGTATGCAGTTACTAAAAATTATGACATAGAACTATATATTGTGGAAAACATGGAAGAACACCCATGATACTGTACGAGAAAAGCAAACTAAAAACAGATGTACAATTCGAACATTTTTGTTTAAAAAAGTGTGTATATAGAAAGAGCCTGGAAAGATATATATAAAAAAATTATTTTTTAGAATAATACTCTCAAATTTTGTGTATTATTACTAATAAGTTAAAGGCACATTAAATACTTCATATGTGCCAAACATTGGGCTAAATCTATCTTATATGTATTATCTTATTTGATCCTCACAACAGCCAACTTGTTTAAGACCTTGCTGCTAATTATGCAGCAGAACAGGACAATTATTAGACCACAAAGCTCATGTTCTTTGGAGCTAGATCATCATGTCTCAGTACAAAGATCATTTACTTTATAATCAGAAAAATCTAGGAGGTTACTTTAAGAAAATGTTGTCCAAAACTTCACTTCCAGGGGTCTCCTTGTAATGCCACAACAATTTGTATCTCTTATAGAAACTAGGGGCAATCCGATTAGCGTTTAACTGGTTGGGTCCCTTTATCATCCTCTTCTAGATCCTAGCCCGAGCAGGCCTGACACCCAAGCCCACTTTCTAGCCCGCAGCTTTTTGTGTAGTGGGCGCTAGTTAATCTGAAATATACCCTTAATAAGGTTGGGGGAAAACTTGAATTGAGGATTAGTGAGCACACGATATTAAGAATATCTTCCCAAGAAACGTAGGCTGGGGCCGACACAAGTCCTCTCCATTCCCTTCGCACATGGTGGTTTCCTTGCTTGCATTTCTTTAACGCTTCTCCCTCGCCAGTCTTCTCTCACCAAGGCCAGAGCTTGAGGGATCGCTAGGTCACAGTACCTATCATGCCAACGGCAGGGCCTGGCTCCTGCTCTCAGGAAAGTTACTAGGAGTGAGCCTCCACGTGCGCGCGGGGACGGCCATCTCGCATCCTGGCAGGAGCCGTTTGCGCAGAAGATCCGGGAGCGACTGCCCGCACTCAAGATGGCGGCCTTGGGAGGGCGTGACTAGTGACTCCGGCACGGAGAGGAGCGGGATCATGGCGGCGGCCGAGGCGCGGAGTCCGGTGGACTGGGGAGAGGAGGAAGAGGAGGCAGTAAGTGCTACGGAAGAAAGGAAGCCTGCGCGACGGGCGGTGGTGGCCGCGTCGTCTGTGCGTGAGGAAGGAATCGAGGTGCGGCCGGCGGGACGGAGGCCGCACTGGGACTTTGCTCGCTTCTTGCCCATGGGCGCGCTGAGCTGGGGCGCGGTGGGGGTGGGGCGGCAGCTGGCCTCAACCATAATTGTCACACGGTAGTCGGAATAGGGAAGTAGGACTGTCTTAGGTAACGTCGCTTGATTCCTCTCGTGGAAAGCAGGACCTAGTTTTCACAGTGGTGGGATCGTTGCAATGGGGATTTGGGGCTTCTCTGTTGACTCTTCTTGCACACTCGCATGCTAGCATGTTAACCCCTCTTTCTTTCACCAGGAGCAGTTGGTTCTAGTAGAATTGTCAGGAATTATTGATTCAGACTTTCTTTCAAAATGTGAAAATAAATGCAAGATTTTGGTGAGTCTTCTGGAATTGGGGGATTTAGAACAAGTGTGAATGGTGAAATACCTGGCCGCAAAATATATGTAATTCCACGTTACAAAGCAGTAGACTCTAAGGACAGTCTTAGAAATAAAGGGGGATATGGGAACAGATGGGAGAAAATGTCTAACTCTGCTTGAGTATCTGCTGGAGAGAGTTAAAGATTTGGAGGTGGTAGCATTCTAATATAGAACAATATACTTTGAAAAAATACATTGTTTTAGGTAGTGAGGTGGGAGAGATAAACAGTGAAGGGAGAATAATCAATCAGATCTGCACAGACAGGTTAAACTGTAGAGAAGGGAGAGAAGATACCTATTAAAACTTCAAAGACCTCATACTGTGCTGTTGACTTGAACTATGGAAACCTAATTGACCATCTATTTTATATCACTGTACTTTAAAAATCTTTGAGCTACAGTTCACAAAACTTCCTGTTTTTTACCTTAACTTGAAGAAGATATTGACTGAAATAGACCTCGCTACTCGGGTATGAATTAACTAGTCTTCAGGTTGTACTTACTGTTAGTAGAGCAGTTTTAGCTTATCTTGTGTTTGCCAGCACAAGAAACTCTAGAGGTTCCCCAGTTTTTGAAATTCATCTCCTTGGTAGCAAGGTTACATGTGGAAGACTTTTTTTTTTTCCCTTTTTTTTTTTTTAAACTGTGGTATAATTGATACATTACATTATAGTAGTTTCAGGTATATGACATAATTTAGTATTTGTACATATTGCATGCAACATGATCACCCTAATAAGTCTAGTTAATCTGTCACCACGCATAGTTATTAATTTTAATTTTTTTGTGATGAGAGCTTTTAAGATTTGTTCTCAGCAATTTTCAAATATACACTACATGTTAACTATATTCACTGTGTGCTATACATTACAACCCCAGACTTATTTATTTTATAATTGGAAATTTGTATCTTTTGACCACCTTCACCCATTTCACCCACCCCTCACCCCCAAGGCTTTTTTCTAGTAATTTTTTTTTTTTTTATGATTTTGTGTTCTGATGTAGGGAATTGACACTGAGAGGCCCATTCTGCAAGTGGACAGCTATGTCTTTGCTGGAGAGTATGAAGGTAGGATGATGTCAGATAGATGCCACTTTTTTTTTATATGCTTTTCAGAGAAAGTAGTTCTTATTTCTCAACATGTTGTCTTTAAATTTTTCTGTAGACACTCTTGGGACCTGTGTTATATTTGAAGAAAATATTGATCATGGTAAGTGATTGCTATGTTCTTTTTACTATGAAGTATTTCAAACATTTATGTACAGTGAATATGAAATATTTCATGTACCCATTGTCTAGCTGTATCAAATCCTATTTTTCCAGATAGTTGAAAAACATTCCAGATATATTTGAAGCCCCTTATATACCCCTCTCCAAACTTATTTCCTTCCTTCTGTTTTCAGAGGTAGTCATTCACCTGAATTTGATGTTTTTCTTTCCTGTTCTGAAATTTATATTACATATGTATGTATTCACAAAAAATAAATAGCATTCTTTGTATATATTCAAATTTGAAAAAATTATACCATATTATATATATTATTCTATAAGCTTTTTTCAACTAGAGATATATTTTGAGTTTATATATGTTGATATATATAACTATTTTCTCTGTTTCTTAGTATTCTATTTGTAATTATACCATAATTCACCAGTTAATGGATGTGTTGTTTGCTTCCATTTTTACCAGTAATTATTAATAATCCTAAAACTTATTGAATGCCTTCTGTATGTCAGGCACTATTCTAAATTCTACACGTGTTAACTAATTTATTCCTTATCACAAGTCTACAAGGTAGATAATATTATCTTCACTTCCTATTTGAATAAACTGAAGTATAAGGAGGGAAATAACATTTCCAAGGTCTTACACAAAGTAAGAGGCAGAGTCAGGATTGAACTCAGGTGGTCTGCCCATGTTCTTAATTATGCTTATTAACTCACCACAAAAATGCTGCTATGAATATTTTTATGTCTCCTTGTGCATGTGTGTAAAAATGTCTAAGGTATACACTTAGAAATAGAATTGTTAGTTTGATAAATGTGTGTGTTAGGTTCAACAATGTGAAATGACCGATTTGGACTGAGTATTGACAGTTTCATGTAGTTCCACTTAACGATGTTGCCTTCTAACATGTAGTATTGGTTATGCTCACAACAGTAGTGTATAGAAGTTTTTAGTGTGCTTCATATCTTTAGCTTCAATAGAGCCTCCTCCTCCCTTCTGCCTATGCTCACAATTTTCTGTAAAGCTGTAACAGCAGGCAGTGGATTGGCAGCAGTTTTTTTTTCTCAGCCTTCTTTCATGATTGGGAATGTCTTCAAGTAGTAAGTTTGACTTTGGTCCTTCATTACACTACGGCTGGAGCCTAGCAGGCGCATAGCTTTAATCTCACTCATAGATTTGTGTCACTGTCCACTGGAAATATTTCTTGTTTTTGAGTCCAGTTGTGCTTTCAATTGTTATGTATTTTATCTGTCATTTCTCTGTGCTTGGAGCAGAAGGGATGAGTTAAATGTTGAACTTATTCCACTATCTTGACAGCTAGTAGTTTGGTCTAACTCCTCAAGTTGGAACTATTATGGCTTACCATGATTATTTTTTTTTGCATTATGTTTTATTATCTTGCATCAAGCATTATAATAATTGAGTTCATTTTATGTTCTAGTGGATGCAGAAGGCAATAATAAAACAGTGCTAAAATATAAATGCCATACAATGAAGAAGCTCAGCATGACAAGGACTCTTCTGACAGAAAAGAAGGAAGGAGAAGAAAACATAGGTTAGCTCACTTAGTTCTCTGAAAATAGTGATTTAATATTGGCTTTGACGTTTGCACATTGCTGCCAGGACAATTTTTATAGTTTGTAATAATAACTATATGTAATATGTTGATTATATTATTGAAAGTACTTTGTGAAAAGTACCAAACATAGATTTAAAATTCAATTGGAAAAAAAAAAAGAAAGTCTATGGCCATGCTACCCTGAACACTCCCGATCCTGTCTGATCTCAGAAGCTAAGCAGGGTCGGGCCTGGTTAGTACTTGGATGGGAGACCACCTAGGAAGACCAGGTGCTGTAGGTGTAAAAAAATAAAATAAAATAAAAAATAAAATTCAGTTGAACTCAAACATAGCGGAGAGCCCTGGGGACATATAAGAAATATTTATCTGCTTTACATTAGAAACAATTGTGAGGGGTTTGTTAAGAAACTTGACATGATTTTCAACTCCTAAGGAATTCAGCAGTCTTGTTTTTGTTGTTGTTGTTATTTTTAATTCTTTGTAAGTAGAGAAGATATGATGATAGCAGTGTTCTGGATTCCCAAGGTGTAATCCCAGAGGATCTCCTGGAAACTTGACAGCTATAGCAGCCTTCCTCAAGAAGCTCACAGCTAGAAGAAGCTGGCCTTTAAGTGAGGGGGGTACTCTAGGACCACAGTTGTTAATCCTGAGTCCAGCTCTTAATTAGCATTCATTTAGCCTTCTCTAGTTGCTGATTGTTCCAGAGTGCACCCATACCAGGAGCATATTTGTGGAAATGAACAAATAATCACTTGATGGGTTAAAAGCTCATTGCTCAAAGTCATGTTTGAAATTCTTGTCAATAAGACTCTAGTGATGAATGTTCATGGTTTGATAGATTTATTGTCTTTTAAGAAAAAACCATTTGGAAGGTACATTAATCATGTAGAAATTAAGTATATCCACTATACATAAATACATAACAAATCTTTGTTCTTATCATGTATATCCCAAAACTCCCTCTTTTTAGGCAGTCTGTGTAAATAACAGGAAGAAGGAGGTACTAGATGTTCTAGGATAAAATCGAAAGGCAGATATCAGCTGTCATTTGGATACTCTGATTAAAGGGAGTTACAGAATTTCCTTTCCTATAGTCTTTAATAATCTCATAGATCTTTGGGAACATTCGGGAATTTTTTAAATCAAATAAATTAGTAACCAGTTATTCAAACCTGTATTAATTATCTATTACTGCATAAAAAATTACCCCTAAAGTTAATGACTTGAAACAACGGCAAAAACAGTCTTCTATCACAGTTTCTGTGAATCCAGAATTTGGGAGCAACTTGACTAGGTGGTTCTGGCTTGGGATCTCTCATGAGGTTGCAGTCAATTTTAGTATATGCTGCTGAAGCGAGCCCAGGGGTTGCAGTAAGTATGTTGCTGGGCTGCAGTCAGTATGTTGCTGGGCTGCAATCATCTGAAGACATGAGTAAGGCTGGAAGAACTAATTGTAAGATGGCTCACTCACATGGCTAGCAAGTTTGTGTTGGCTGTTAGCAGGAGGTCTCAGTTCCTTGACTGTGAGTGCCCTGACATGGCAGCTGGCTTCTCTCACATCAAATGATCCATGAGAACAAAGTAGAAGCCATGACGTCTTTTATGAACTAGACTTAGAAGTCATTTCTGCAGTATCCTATTCAGTATGAGAGGTGACTACACAGGGACTTGAATACCAGGAAGGTGAGGATCACTGGGGACCATTTGGAGGCTGTCTGCCGAGCAGGGCAATATACTAGAGGCAAAACAGAATAGATGGGAGATGTGGCTCTTACCTTCTAGGAACTTGCAGTCTAAATTAAATCACATTGAAACAAATGGATGAATTTAACAACACCCATTTCATTCAACTTATTTTAAGTATGTGTTATGTGGCAAGTATTATGCTAAGTAAGAGTAGAGGATAGCTTCAAGATTTTGAACCTGGATGACTAGGAGAATGGTGCTATTGCAGGAAAAAAGTATGAAAGAAAAATAGAAGCTTAACTGGAGAGAGAAGGACTAACCAATTTTTGATGGAGTTTCAAAAGAATAACATGAGAAGACATGGGATCATTGATTAGGAAGTTTTAGCAAACAGCTGTATAGAAGAATTAGTTTATGGTGGGGAATAGGAGCAGCTGGATGTGTTAACAGGGTGGCACGATAGGTAGAGGTGTTTTAATATTTAATGGAGACTAAACAGCCTGGGCTTGCTATAGAAATTAGTGAGGATCCATTGAAAACGTTTGGCTGAAAGGATAGTAAATATAAAAGAAAAAGTCACTAGTATTATTGGAGCAATTCTTGATTATTGGGGTTCATTGAGCTGTTAGGGCTTTGGCTATAAGTATGAAATGGAACAAATATTTTTCTCAAGTTTTTTTTTTTAAGAGGTGTGTTATTGGATATTCCAGTTCAAAATGACATCTAAGTATTGAGTTGAGATGCTAGATTAGTATCATCCATGGTATGAAAACTAAGTGAGTAAGGAGAAAATTGTAGAGAAGTGACAAAGTTTTCTTTAAGGCATGAGACGGCAGTGAGAGCTCACATTATCTCAAAATGAGTTGGAAATTGAACTGTGGAAAAAGGCTTGGAATAATAAGTAGATTACTTTTAGTGATTTTGAGTTTTATTTTGACAAACAGTCATAGAATGAAAATTTAAAGAAAAAATTTAAAATTTAAAGAAAAATATACTTAAGTAAAATTCCTTTTTCATTGTTTCTTTCTTGGTTTGTCTCCCCACCCCTTCACCCCAACCCCCTGCCCATTAGGTGGTGTGGAATGGCTGCAAATCAAGGATAATGATTTCTCTTATAGACCCAACATGATTTGTAGCTTCCTACATGAAAATGAAGATGAAGAAATTGTAGCTCCAGCCCCAGATAAGCCTTTGGAGTTGGAAGAGCAAGAGATTCAAATGAAAGATAATTCTAACCTGAGTTATGAACAGGAGAAACCACTGCATTTGGAAATAGATGATTCTGGTCCTCTTACCGATATTCCTTCTTCTGAAACAGAAAGTTCTGTTTTTATGGAAACTCAAGATGCTGCCTTTGAAATAACTCCTAGATGAAATGTTTTTTGTAATGATTAGTCATGAACTTTTAAGAGCTTTTATATAAAATAATTGACTGTTTAGCTTTCAGTTCACTATTATTTTTGTTGGCTATACACATATTTCCAATTATAGCTACAACTTAATATACCAGGATCATGAAGGACCAGATATAAATTAAATTTTTAAAAATATGGTTTAAATGACTATAGGGACTTTTCTCTGATGAGTCTTTTAAATTGGAGGTTTTACTAAGGTAAGTGTATAAGTTTTCTGTTGCAGCCATCACAAATTACCACAAACTTAGTGGCTCAAAACAATACAAAATATATTTTCTTATAGTTTTATAAGTCAGCAGTCTGACATGGGTCTCACCTGGGCTAAAATCAGATGTTGCTAGGACTTCATTCTTTTCTGAAGGGGACTGGTGGATAGAGATGACATTTTCTTGTTCATTCAATTGTTGCCAGAATTCAGTTCCTTGAAATTGAAGAGTCAAGGTCCTATTTCCTTCCTGTCAGCTAAGGGCCATTCCCAACTTCTAGAGGCCACCTGTATTCCTTGGCTCATGGTTCCCTTCTCCACAAAGCCAGTAGTGGTGGGTCAGGTTCCTCTCCCACATAAAATCTATTATACTTCTTCCATTATCCTATTTCTGACCAACCTTTCTTGCCTTCTACCTTTAAAGGTTCATTTGAATGCATTGAGCCCACTTCACTGTTTTAAGGTCTATAACAATTCTCTCTCCAAAGTCCTTTTTGCTATGAAACTTAAACAGATATAAAACAAGAGTAGGGCATGAGGATCTTTGGGGATGGGGCCTTATCCAGTCAACCACAGCAAGTAGTATATGTCTAGGAACAGAAAAATACTTCAAGATAAAGGTAATGTTCCTGATATTCCAGCTATAATTCCATTCCTTTCCTGTTTGAGAAAGATTGGAATTCAGCTATGTGTAGTAGTCATTCTATTATGATAACCTAGATCTGTTCTAATTTGTATATTTTTATGTAAATTATTCATAAATATATCTCGTTACAGGTTGAACTGTATAAAATTGCTGATATTTGATTGTTTATAGAAAAACAGGTGATTTTATATGGTTTAACCTAGTATTAATAAGTTAAAACACACTTCACATTAATTATATTTCATAACCGTTGGAGCTATAACTATGTTCTGACATTAAATAATGTTCTAGGATGAGTTTTTTTCAGTAAGTTTTGTACTTTACAAAATAACAATTTACCTTGATTAAAAACATTTCCAAATCATAAGCATGTATATCTTCCCAATTTTTATATGACTTTTTAGTCTTAGCTTTTGTTTAATAAAAAGCTTATTTTTCCCACCATATGTATGTATAGGAAAGACTGCTAATTACCTAACTCAGTATCTGTTCTTCCTTTTTTTTCTTTGCAATAGAACCTCAGAATTTATTCAAGTTATCACTGTGCCCTGCTTTCCTTGCATATATACATGGCCATGTGACTAATTTCTGGGTGGTGACATGGAATTAGAAGTGTTACTTAAATTTTAAGGTGTAAAAGGAAATGGGCCAGCTCATCTTCTCTTCCTGCTGGAACGTGAATGTGGTGGCTAGAACTCTAGCAGGCTTCTTGGGTTATAAAGTAACCTAGGAAATAGAAGCCATGAGTGGCAGAGGAACAAGATCGAAGATTGAGTCCTTGTTTTATGATGCTGTCCTGGACTACTATGAATAGAGTTAATAAAACCCTTTCCCTTTCTCTCTAGTAAAAAGACCTCAAGTTTACCTTTCAGCACTGTTCTCTGAAAACCTATTAGACAAGATGATGATAGTACATCAGCTGTGATGCCAGGCAATATTGTTTATGATTAAAAATAATTTACTGGTAAACTGTTTCTGAACCAGGAAGATTGACAAGAACTATACATGCCATTGGAAAATATGGGCTTTGGGCTTTCTTAAGTGCTATGTTTCTTACTACAAAGATCCCTGGAAGCTACACACTCGGGCTATTTCAAGAGATATTGATTCTTAGGGAGCCTAAAGCTTTGAAGCTAGTGTGGCTTCTGCACATACCCAGATGATCTTGTTCCCTTACACCTGATCTGACACTGGGCAACTGGAATAAAGACAAGCCTCATGCTGCTGTGCCATTTCTCATAAAGTGAGCCTAGTGCCAGGCTGGGTCCAACAAACTTATTTGGTCTTGTGCATATGAATGTCATTTTAAACCTGTGACTACTGACTGCTACTGTTCATTGCAACTACCCACCTTTGGCCTTTACGTGAGAGAGAAATAACTTGCCTTGTTTAAGTCACTATAATAGCCATACTTAATCCTAATTGATACATTATGCATTTCAGCAAACTTGACAATTTTAGAAAAGTATCAAGAAGTTGAGTGGAAGATTCTTGAGATTTGTAATGTTGCAAAATAAACTGACTTAGACTATAAGGTAAGTTATACTTTAAATTGAAGAGGAAAATAAAGTCAAATTCTGAAGAGAACATGATGTGTTTTAACTCCTTACCTGTTAATAAATGTTTGGAATTCAGTAAAATAAAATCTTGTTTTTTAACTACGAAATATTTTGTAAAACTAGAATTTTTCCACCATCGATCTGCCTTACTAACTAGGATTACTTATAAGCTAATCTTGGAACCAATCTCAATGTAGCACTTTTGACACAATGCAATGGGTGGCTTTTGGTTACAAATAATGACATTCTGCTCAGAAGGATCATATATTTAAAGTGCCTCAAGAAGGATAATTCCTTAAGGCCATTATAGAAATGTTTGAAAATCCACTTACTTGTTCATTACATAATACATAGCCAATCATAACAAATTTATTGACAGGCCAGTTTAGTGAAACGATATGTGGCTTTCTATTCATGTTTGCAGCAGCTTGTAATTTTTTAGAATCCACTGTTTTTGTTCTTTTGTTCTAGCAGTTTTATGTGAAACTGAACAAGCTTCTTAATATGTCAGGCTTGCATAAAGTAATCTTCCAGAAATGTTTTCATTGATTCTGGAAATGGATTTGCTATCTGTCTTTTATGACTTACACCATTATTTCCTTGTAGAATAGGAAAATCCTGTTTATAAAATTTTCTAGAAATACTCTATTCAATACAGAGTGAATATACCTTTTTAGTGATGCTTTGTAGTTTCTAGGTACTTGTATTTTTTAATTTTTTCTAAAATTCTTTTGTTTATATTTTTTGAGGGTGGGGTTACTGATATTTTCTTTTGGGTTTAATGTGGTCATACTTGAATATCATTAATAAGAATGTCAAGGTAGCAGAGGTCCTAGTTTTCTTAGATCCAAAATAAGATTTCTTTCACTCTCATGTCTTAACAAACTCTTATTTCCTACTCGTGTTCCATGCGCCCACTTTCTGATTGTATTAGTGTCCTACTGCTGTTGTAACAAATTACCGCAAACTTAGTGACTTAACACTCACATTGCTAATGGAAATGTTAAATGGTGCAGGCAAAAGATAGTTTGACAGTTCCTCAGAATGTTAAGCATAGAGTTACCATATGATCCAGCAATTCTGTTCTTAGAGAATTGAGAAGTCTACACAAAAACTTGTACCCAAATGTTCAAAGCTGCATAATTTATAATAGTCAAAAAGTAGAAATGTCCCTAAGTGTTTAAATGGATAAACAAATATGATAGAATGGAATGTTATTTTCCTAAAAAAGGAAATGAATTACTGGTACATAGTACAACATGTCTAAACCTTAAACATGAACATGTGATCATAGAAAATGAAACAAGCCAGACACGAAGGCCTCATGTTTTATAAATTCATTTATATATGTTCAGAATAGGCAAATCCATGGAGATTAATGGTTGCCAGAGGGATGGCGGGGGGGCGGGGGGGTGAGGGGAATGGAGAGTGACTGCTACTGGTCTGGAAAGGGTTTCTTTTTGGGGAAATAAAATATTCTGAGATGGTGATGCTTTCACATCCCTGTGAATATACTAAAAACCACTTAACAGGGATAAATTTAATGGTATGTTAAGTATACGGTGATTTAAAAATTGGAGGTATAAAGCACAGCAGTGTGATTTTTCTGCACACCTTTTTATGAGCTAGGCATTATGGTAGTTATGAACTGATTTCAGTTGTCAATAGTGTACATTTCACATTGACATTTTTTAGAGACTACGCGAGTAGACCTACAACCTTTTTAGCATCCTGGGGATTCCCAGACTAACACCTGGTCCCTGAATACCTGATTCAGATTATACACACAGGTGGGTACATGAAGCTGCTACAAGGGATGTTAGAGTGTTAATTTCTGGGACAGCCTCGACAAAAACCCATAGCCAAGGCAACAGAACAAGATTCCACCCAAAATGGCCGCTACCGCCTCGAGGCGTCCTCGGAGAGGCGGTCCTAGGAAGTGGCGTCATGTTCAAGTTCCGGTTCCGCCTGCTCGGGAGTACAAGCCTGTCTCGCGGTAACCGTGTGGTGCACTTGTGTTCGCTAAGATCCGGTTGCAGTAGCGATGGACGCTTTGGATCGGGTTGTGTAAGTTCGTTGGCTTCCTCCCCCGGGGAACGTTAGGAGAGGGGCTTCTGTGGAGGGATGGAGTGATGTAGCCTCTGTCTCCCGCTCCTGGTTACTCTTCTCCTTTCTCACATCCTTTGCCGGTCGGACCCGTGTAGGGGCAATCGATCCACTAGCTGGGTTTTCTTGGGTTGGTGCCGCCTGCGAGGAGACGGCCAGCTGGGAATCCCACAGAGGTGGCCGCGGGGTGGGGGTGGCACAGAGATATTGGCCGCTTTTTGTCTTAGCCAATTAGAAATGTCCTGGTTTCCGAAGAAGTGAGGGAGGTAGGAGAGTGGGGCCTTAGGAGCACAGGCCTCGGAGTCAATTCGGAGGCGTCCACTTAAAGCTTTGTGACATTGGACCAGTCAATCTTCCTAAGTCTCACTTTACTCTGTAAAATAGCACTCATAATTGTATCTCATAGAACCGTGAGAATTATTGGTGAGAATGTATGTAAAGCCTTGGTACAGCACGTTAAAAAGTGCTCATTAGCTTTTTCTTTTCCTCCCAGCCTTGTAAACTTCGCGTAATCCTTGAGTGATGTCTGTTTTAAATTCATTCGAAAAATACTTGTTGATCTCGTAAATGTTCCTGAGGTTATTTGCTGTGGTTTTCTTACGATTTACCTGGGTTAACAGTAAACAGCAAAACCTTTTAGTCATTAATTCAGAGGTTTTTGCGCATTTGCTATCTATTCTTTTAGATGTGGGAAGCAAAGATGACAGTTTTAGAGTCTAATTAGGGGACAGTTAGCTAATAAAACATATAAGGTGTTATTTACATTCGTTGCTGATTAGTGAGAAGTAACAAACCACATGCAGTATAGAGCATATAGCATTTACATTGCTGTGTAGATAAACTAAATATCTCTTGATTTGATTTAATATATAATGTGTATCTTTATCAGCCAGTAAATGATTAATTAGAAGCTTTATATGTGCTTGACATTTTATCTGGTGAAATTTTTAAATGGTAAATGTGTGTATATTCTACTTTGTTTTGTTGGGTTTTTTCCCATCCCAGTTTCCATAGGACTGGAAGGAGAAGAGGAAGGGTCATAGTTATTAAGAGAGAAGGAATTCTTTCAATAGATGGCAGAGAACTTACAAAAGCACGATGCTCACTAATAATAGAAGCAGAGGTGAAGCCCTTTTTCTGAACAGAAATGTATAAAAACATTCTACTCCTGCTGTCACGTCATAAAATCAAAATAATGGATTTGTTTTCTCTTCATATTTTGCAGGATGATTGGTCTAAATGAGTTTTTAAATCTAGCTCATTTTGAAGATTTGTATGATCTTGGGCAAACTAACTCTTTGGCCTCAGTTGCCTCATCTATAAAATGAAGATAATAATTGTACTTGTCTCATAGGTCATGGCGAAGATTAAACCTTAATGGAGTGACTCTATAAAAGTGCCAATCATTATTATTTCCCTTTTCAGTGGCAGAATGTTTGACATTCTTAGCAGTGATGTTGGAGTGTGATAGTGTATACTTCTGGGCAGGCATTGTGATCTTAAACCTGGAGGAAAGATAAGCAGTAATTAGCCTCCCTGTGTTTAGAGTTTGATCAGCAGTTATTGTGCAATACTTTGTGTTGGATTATGGGTTACAGTTTGACTACTTTAATATTGAAGAAAAAAATAATGGAGTAAAAATAGCAACAGTATTCACTTGAATCCTTTTTTTGTTTAATAAAAAAGGATTTAGAAAGAAGCAGTAATAAAAAATGCTAGGAATATTAAAATGCAAACCTTTTTAGAAAACCAGAAGCTAATAAAATTAACACTTTTTCCCTCAGTTACCTATAGTCCCTTTATTTTATTTATTATTAGCTTAAGATATATAGCACAATAGTTAGGCATTTATATAATTAATGAAGGGATTCCTCTGATTACTCTAGTGCCTATCTGGCACTACACATAGCCATTACAGTGTTATTGACTATATTTCCTATAATCAGCATAATACCCTCTAGGTCCATCCATGTGGTTGCAAATGGTAAAGTTTCATTTTTTTAATAGATGAGTAATATTCCATTATATGTATGTACTGTAATTTCTTTATCCAATTGTCTGTTGATGGGTACTTAGGTTGCTTCCATATCTTGACTCTTGTAAATAGTGCTGCAGTGAACAAAGGGTGCATAAATCTTTACAAATTAGAATTAACGTTTAATAGTAATAATTGAATATCTTTTGCTGATTATCTCCCTAAAAAGTGAGATTTTTTTAATGGTGGAATCCTAACTGATAAATGCTATGTAATGTTTCTGTTGATTTTTAAGATTTTGCATATTACTCAAGGTATGATTTTATATGAGGAAAATATTTTAAATTGTTATAAATTATGATTTTTTTTTTTATGAACAGAAAACCCAAAACGAAAAGGGCCAAGAGATTCCTTGAGAAGAGAGAACCAAAACTCAGTGAAAATATTAAAAATGCCATGTTTATTAAAGGGGGAAATGCAAATTCAACAGTGACAGAAGTACTTAGAGACGTGGTATGTATATATACTTATTTTTAAAATGGTATTGAAATCATTTCAGGAAATTTTCAGCATACAAGTTTGGGCTTCTGGAGAAATAAATACATAGATAAGTTTTCTTTGCCTTAAGAACTGCTAGCCTTAGATTAAAGTAAAGTTGGAGATTATGTGCCTTGTCAAGGCGCTGATTATTGGTTTTCCTTAAAGCAGTTGGTTTCCTAAGTAAATTTCAGCTAGTTTCAATTACTAGAATTTGGTTTACTCACATTTAAGGAACATATCTAATTTGTAAAGTGAAATAATGGCGTATTACTATATACTTATTCTTTCACCGACACCAGTAACAGTCTTAGATACTGGGATTAATAGATGAAACATATTCTCTCCCTTACAGTGAACTTAGTGAGGGAGAAAGACAAATAAAAAACTATAGCATTGTAAACTAAATGCTGTGCTAGAGGCATGCACAGGGTGGGATGGGAGTCAGAATTGGAGCAAGACTGGAGAGAGGAGGAGAAGGGTTTCCAAGGCTGAGGAAGAAGCTCATTTAGAGGAAACAGTGAAGGAGCATGATGCTTTTGGGGAACTGCAAATAATTGGTGATGGCTAAAGGAGAGCAGGCTAGATGAAGCTAGAAGAACAAGCAGGGGTCAGATAATAACATGGAGTTTGAGCTTTATTCTGAAATCTCAGTGGAACCAATGAAGATTTTAAGTGAGATGTGATCCTTTTAATCATCTTGACTAGAAAGGGTTGAAGTAAATATAGAAAACTTTAAGTCTTTGCTGTCAGCCAAGTAAAGAGCATCTGGAGTCCAGTGATGGCAATGAAAATGAGAGGTGATCAAAGAGACTAGATGTTGAGTGTAGAAGAGTTTGGGCATGAATAAGAAGTATGACTTGCCATATTTCTGGTTTGGTTGCCTGATGAACAATAATGCCAGTTAATATATCATGTGGAGCAGTTCAGTTCAGGCCATGTGGTTTAAGTGATGAAGGTAAAAAAACTTTGTTTTTTTCTTCTATAGCCTGGTGTCTGGTCCATCGTCTAGAACATAGTATGTGCTCAATAAATGTTAAATCAGTGAATTTAAAAGGCACAGTCTCTAGGGTTACCTAGTAAGTAGTTGAATATTTAGACCTTAAATAAAATGGATAGTCTTTGAGTTAAATCAACTAAGTAAGTAGCTGAATAAATTTTTAAACTTGACTAAACATGTTTGTTAAGCGCAATAGTCAGTTCATATATCTGAATGTCTAACGTGCTCATCCTTTTTGTTTGTCTAAGTGTTATTGTGTTGATGGGGTACTTACTGCTCCTGTCCTTCCAGTACCCTGTTGACACAATCACCCTGCATATTTAAGTAAGCTCTAAGAGCAGCACAATATTACAGATTATTATAGTAGTTGATACTCATATTGGTGACTCTTGAATTGTCAAGGAAAGGTGGTAATGTCTATGCCACTGAGGCAGGGAAACATTTAATCAAGAATCATTATGAGTTTTCATACTTAAAAAGATAGCTATTATTGGTGAATTTCTTTTGTTCACCAGTTCTGATAATGAATGATCATTTTACCTTATTTTTTATTTCCCTTCATTTACCCCTTTCTCTAAGGCAAGATAATACCTTAAATCTTTATTATTCCCTGTGGTAGAGCAGTACAGACTATATAGGTAATAAGTGATTATTATTGGGTGGGTAGAAAGAAGTAGGAAAAAAAAATGAAAAGAGGGTTGAATAACAAGAATTGTTTAAAGGGCTATATTTAAACTGGCTAGTACTCTGTCATCATGACTGTTTCTCAGTTCTCATATCTCCAGACGACATTATTTCACTTCTGTCAGTCTTTCCTGATGGGGTTAATTCTTTTTTTTCCTGCTCTTCTACTCTCAAATTATTTGCCTGTAAAGAATGGAATAGGTAGAATTTAAAGAAATAAAGGGAAGCATTTAAGTTGGTTAGACTATTGAAAGGGCATAGAAAATTTTAATTAGGAAAATCCAGTCTAAGTTAGAATATTAAGCTAATATTGCAAGTTATGTGGTCAGAAGGGAGCCAAGCAGAAGTTATCAGAATAGGATTTAAGGACCAGAGTAATCTTATATAATAACTTAATAATGCTTTATATTTATCTCTGCTTTTCAGAATATGTTTTGTTTTAAAAGCTATGAATTATGTCTTACAGTATGCACTGAAAAAACCATATGGTGTTCTGTATAAAAAGTAAGTCATACTTTCTTTTACTTTGAATTATATTGTTCCATTATAAAAGTAACAATGAGCAACCATTTTATACAAGATTTCGAACAATATTTTTTTTTAAAAAATACAACAGTTCCTTACATATAGCTATTTGTATTTTTAGATTTGTTTCTCTCCAGTCTGTTTTCATTCGTATTTAATATTCTTACATAGTTGCAATCGTAGCAAGTTTGTTATTTTAAAATAATTGTAGACTTACAGAAAATTTGCAAAAACTAATAGACTTCCCATGTATCCTTCACCTAGCTTCTCTTAATGTTGTATCTTGTATAACCATAGTACAGTTGTCAAAACTAAGAAATTAACATTGGTACAATTGGTATAAATTAACTAAATTACATACTTGATTTGGTTTGGACCAGTTTTTCCATTACTGTCCTTTTTCTCTTCCAAGATCCCACATTGCATTTAGTTGTCATGTCTCCATAGTTTTTTCCAGTTTGTGACAGTTTTTCAATCTTTCCTTGTCTTTCACAACCTTGATACTTTTGATGAGTACTTGTCAGTTATTTTGTAAAATATCTTGAATTTTGGATTTGTCTCAGGTTTCTCATGGATAAATTTAAGTTATGCATTTTTGGTAAGAATACCACAAAAGTGATATGCTTTTCTTAGTAAATCATTGGGACTACGCGATGTCTTATGTTGGTGACATTGACCTTGGTTATAGTGGTGTCTGCTGGGTTTCTCCACTATAAAGTTACTATTTTTCTCTTTGTAATTAGTAAATATTTGAAGGAGATACTTTGAGACTATGCAAAGACTACAAATAATTCTTTTTCTCTCCACCATTATCCCTTTGCTCACTAAGTTCGAATGACACTTGCCTTTTTTGTTTCTTGAATAGTCTAAACTTTTTCCCATCTCAGAATCTTTGTTTATTCTATTCTTCAATTTTCTGTGGCTAACCCCTCATTTATGAGGTCTCAGCCCAGTTATTTTCCACTCTTCACATTGACACTATACCCTATTTTATTTTTGTCACAACAGTTACTACTTTTTGAGGTTGTTTATTTTTTCCACTTTAACATAAGCTCTAAGAAAGTAAGGCTTTTGTTTGACATGGTCTAGTATACTATACCATGGTATAGTATTCCTAGCTCCTAGCACAGGGCCTAGCACATAATAGGGACTAAATAAATATTTGAATGAATAAGTATCTTTCCAACCTTTTTTATGATCATTTGAATATAAAATTATATTTACTTAATATATTACTTGTTTTTGGTGAATTACTACGATTAAGAAAATTAGGCTCACATTTTGTAATATTCTTAGGAAAAATATTACAAGACCATTTGAGGATCAGACATCGTTGGTAAGTGTGAAAATCTGATTTAAGAGAGCATAGCATGTAAGCGATCATTCAGACTATTTAGTACTCTTAATTTATGCCTTTTTAAAAATTTGAAATCATCCTATGTAAGGGAATTTTGGTATAGAATGGAAAGCAAATAAGACTTTTACACTTCCAAGTATTACTATAGGTCTTACATTTCACTATGGCTAGTATGTATTCACTGCTTGCAAGTCTATTGATAGAATTTTTAAAAATTGAAATTGCATTTTAAGTGCATAATTAATGGATTATCGAAAAGAAGCTTGTTATTGGTCTTTTTATAAAGCAAGTTTGATTTTTAAAAATCTGACTTTTCTTTCTTTGGATATTTTTAGAACAAAGAACTCTACCTGAATTATTGCTAACAGTAATCAGTTGCTTTACTAAAGTTAATCGAATTCCTGTTTTAGTGTACTGGCAACCAAAACTAAATGAAAAAGCCTAGTGAATGAAATCAGAGGGTAAAAGAGGGTATATAGTAAATGGTAAATGATGAATGGATGTTAAGTATATGATAATACTGATTTCTTTCTAAAGAAAATCTTACAAGAGTAAATGGTTTAAATTTTTTTTTTTTGGTTTAAACTGTTTAAATTGACTTTATAAAAAGAATCAGAATGTGATTATGTTCTCCTGACACGAACACCATTACTTGTTTTTCTTCTTTCAGTTAGTGAATTTAAAAAAAAAGAACTTTTAAATAGAATCTCAATAATTGATTAGAAGACTAAAATTGAACATCTTATCCTAATGTGGCAGCTAACTGCAGTAAAAATTATAATATACTAAGAAAAATATTGTAAAAATAAATATTTAGTTTTATACAAAATTACTTACTGCAGTTTTTTTGGTAGTAATTTGGTGACAAGATCATGAAAATAAAAATACGGTATAACCCAGAATTCTCTCTCTTCCATCCACCACTTATCAAGGGTTGATATTTTGTGACACCATGATGCTTTTAGTTGAGTGACTACTTGGTAGCAATGTTATATTATAGAATCTGTTACATTCTGTACTTTTTCAGTCCACTGTTAATATGATAGCTTTCTTACACTTGAAATTGTGACATTTCCTCTTTGATCTTCTATCTCCAGAGATAAGTGGTATTTCTTTGGCTATAATAAATCTCAGACCTCTAAACCTTAAAATGGCTCTGAGAACAGTAGTCATGTTGGAAATGTTCAGTTTCTCCTCCTGACCTCCTACCCTCCATTTCTTACATTATAATCTTGGAACTGTGCTTTAGAGTAAGAGTTGGCACATATACATCCTGTGAGCCAAGTCTCAGTTTGTGTAAAGTCCATGAGCTAAGAATAGTTTTTATATTTTTAAAGTTTATTTATTTAATGGTGACATTGGTTAACAAAATCCAATAAGTTTCAGCTGTACACTTTAAGAGTAAGGCATATATATATTTATACTGTTCACTTTCCATAGTAAATTTCTGTTACCACATATTTGATAAAGTTTTTTTTAACATATCAAAAGCCTAAAATATTTACAACTTGGCCTTTTGCAGATATTTGACAACCCTTGCTCTAGAATTTTAACAAATAAAAAGTGGACTTTATGGAAAAGAATAACAGAGATGAATACTATATGTATATGACAGGTAGTTTATGGAAGTCTTTGGGGTGTTAGTCATAAAATGAGAATGTAAAATAAAAACATTTTAAGAAAGCATTTTCATTTATTTAGACATTTAAAAAACATTTTTGAACACCTACTTTGTGCCAGACACAGTATAAGAATTCACATATGACAAACCATGTGGCTCTTGCAGATTTTTGCAGGAGGTGTTATTGTCTGTGATTTACACATGATAAAACTAATTCTCAGAAAAGTTGGCCAGATCCCATAATTCTCCTAGAATTCCTGGACTCTCTGACTCTGCATCCTCCTCATGGGGTGTGGATAGGCAGGTAGGTAGTTGTTTGCCCCACTTGTTTTTGCTTAAACACTGGAATGAATGATAACCAACTTAGTGGCCCACATCTCAGGGAGTCTTGTAACCAATTAAGAAAAGTTGAGGATTATGGTTATTTTGTCTCTTCTTTAATGTTTGTCATTAATTTAAGAAACTTTTCCAACTAGACTAGAATTAGACCTGAATACGTTAAATCTAATTTTTGTACTGAGATTGGGAATCTCAGTAAACTGAATCGAACTATGTGGGTTGTAGCAGGCATGTGCATCAGTATAAAAGGAGCTGTCTAGGATAATGATTTCCACTCACTCTCGAATCTGTAATGGAAGTCAACACTCCTTATAACACAGATCTATAAGTCGGCCCTTGCCAACTGTACAAAATGGAACTAGTCACAGCTAGGTGCCATGGAGATTCTAGGGTAAGATTCCTGTGTGGATGAAGTTTGTAATGAAAAATAGGTATATGCCTTGTAAACTCATGAGTCTAATTATAAACATCCAAAAATACCATATTGATTAATTCATGTAGAATTAAATCATGTAGGTTCCCTAAATATATTTATATGTGTATTAAATGTATGCCAAGATGTACAATTGATGTTAGCAGTAGTGTCCCATGAGTAAAACATTTGTTTAGCAAATGAAATACTTAGTGTACTATTCCAGAATAACTGCAGAGCTGAAAATAAATGGTCTCATTTTACTTATTAACCTAATAGTTTTAACATAATTTTAGTCTTGAACTTATACCTTCTCCCAATGAACCCTAAGACAAAAAATTTGAAGTAAAAAGGTAGAAAAAACCCTTTTCTTCTGTTTATTCCTACATAACATACTAAGTCTTCATTAACTTCCACTGAAAAAAACTGATACTTTTTTAAAAAAAGTTCAGATGTATAGTTCTTAAGTTTCCTATATTTATTCATTGCTTGAATGAGATTTCTTTGGTTTTATAGGAATTCTTTTCAAAGAAATCAGATTGTTCTTTATTCATGTTTGGCTCCCATAATAAGAAGCGGCCAAACAATCTAGTAATAGGTAAGTATTATTTTTAATATTTTTACTTATAGAGTCACTTTTGTTGCTAAGATTAATTGATGGTGTTGAGGATTTAGGAGTAACTAGTAATCTCTAAACTAGTATTTTTATTTTCCTTGTGAGTTTGAATAAACTTTTTTTTACCTGTCAGTCTTCAGGGAAAGAATGGGCATGTAACTATTACCTCAAGTAGTAAATATTTTTCTAATATTTAACATATATATCTCAAATCAGTATTAGAGTTAGAAAATGAGGTAACATTCTTACCTGCATAGATTAACCCTTTTCTAATAAATATCTATTTTAATGAATACATTTGAAAAAGAACCCTTTCCTGGGTGTATTGAAACTTGGTCTGGCATGCTCACTGGCTTGAATTAAGCAATCCCTTTACCCTCTCTGGGCCTTTATTTACTTTTCTATAAAATAAAGGAGTTCGGCTAAGTGACCTTTAAGACCCTTTTGAGGGTCAAGATTGCAACAATCTATTCTAGGCATAGTTGAAAATTTAAGAAAGAGGAGACATGTTTGAGGGATATATGGAGAAAGAAACAAGGCAGATATTAGGACATTTTGAACATACAGATAAGTGGGTTTTCATATAAGGAGGCTGTTTGGGAAAAATAAATGCTTAAAATGTATTTTCCTTCTAGGTCGTTTGTATGACTACCATGTGCTAGATATGATTGAATTAGGTATCGAGAAGTTTGTTTCTCTGAAAGATATTAAGGTAAGATACTGATCATAAAAATAAGCATTTTGCACTGTTGCTCTTGGGCTATAGTGACATCTTTTGGTGAAGAGTGCCGATACAGTTTTTCGCCTAAAGGAGAAAACTTTTTATTCTGGTGTGCTCTAAGATAAAAGCACTGTTTCATTTTACTTTAGAAAGAATAATATATTTATATACTATAACACATACAGGTATTCTGGCAGTTAGACTTCAGAGTTGTTACAAATTTTCAGAGTGGTTTAAGTGCTATCCTCTTCCTCAGTTATCATGGCATCTATTTTATGGAACCTCAGAGATACCAGAATTTCAGTGAGCCTTGTTCTAAACCTGGAAGCTTCAGCCAGTTCTATAGTATTTTGGCTGCTAGTCACCAAATTGTTAGCTCAGTCCTCCCTTTGAGGACTTGCATCTTTGTGTATCCTTTGTTTAAACAGGATTGTGAAGTAGAAAGTGGTAAATCGTCTTAGAAAAGCAAGAAAATTGTCCTAGTTCAGCTCCTAGGTTCAAATTGGGCTTCTGCTCCCTCAGAACTCTGCTTCCCACTTAATCTATTCCATCAAATACATATTTCAGTTAGACCTCATAGCTACTGTGTGACAAGTTGAAATTGTTTTTCTTATTGTATAGATTTAGAGATTGAAGCCCGGAAAAATTCCATTGGTTACTGAGTTATATGCATAGAAAATAGTATAACCAGTTAGGACTCAAGGACTTTGAAAGAATATTGAAGTTTTTAATGGAAAGTTATATAATTACTCTCAGTTTATGATTCTTCGAGGGTCATGGTATAGTTGAAAGAATTATAGCAAATCTATAATCACCCTTTTTCCCAGCCTCTTCTAAAAAAGGACATAACTTCCAGATTTCCTGTGGGTTTGTAAAAAGGCTCTTACCAGATCCCCACTTAGCTATACCAGCTTCCTCAGGTACAGGGTAGAATAGTAGCCTTATTTAGAGGGCAGAACACTTGAGTTTGAAGCCTCTCTTGGCCATTTAAATGACATTTGTGACATGATAAGTCAATTACTGACCCTCAATTTCAATCAAATGTTAAATAGGTATAACAACATCAAATGAGATAATATGTGTCAAAATTCTTATCAGAATAAAGTATTGGAAGGTGTTTTGTAAAGTGTATAAACCCACGATGCTTTATTATGTATGGTGGAAGCCATCATTTTATTACAATTTCTCTTTGGGGCTCTGCACAAATCCTGGAGATGAGCAGTAGATCCCCATTTCACATTTACCACTGCTGCTAGCTTGGTCACCAGTTAGTGGGCCTGAGCATGATGCATGTGTGCCAACCCCTGTACTCTTTCTGCTTCACTTCCAAAGCAAAGAAATACTTCAGTCACTGTGCAGCTTATAAACTGGACCACAAAATTGTTAGTGTTTGTCAGGTCTCATTTTTTTTTTAAACACCTACGGCACCTGGTATTTCCTAGGTAGTCTCCCACCCAAGTACTAACCACCGCTGACCCTGCTTAGCTTCTGAGTTCAGATGAGATCAGGCGTGTTCAGGCTGGCATGGTTGTAGATGAGGTCTCATTCCTAACAAGAACCATTTAAACTGAATACTAAACTTTCACTCATGGAGCATATCCATAACTATAAAATTCATTAGTTGGTGAAAATATGCTTACATTGATAATCTTTGCATAGACTGTTAGTCAGCCCTTCACTTTTTACCTTATTATTTGGTTACAGGCTTGTATTTTTAGTTTGTTTTGGAGTTACCTGTTTTGTTACACTTTTTCTTCACATTTATTTCCTCTTTACTCTGCCTCCTCATTTTTAAGACATCTTCAACAGTTATTTCTTGTCTTAGTTGCCTGCTTTTATTGCCAAACTCATCCCTCTGTTAAGTAATATTAGATTATACTCTACCAGGAAACTAATTATTCTGAGAGCCTGTTTTCTAAGATAGCCAAACTTCTAGGGATGGTTTTTCTGCATAAAAATTTAAGGCTTGTTGATTTTATTTTAGATAGTATGAAATATATTGCAACTGTCTGGATATTTTATTTGGATAGTTCATGTATAATTTATAAGAATTATTATTTTTTAATTCAAAAAGTTCAAAGACTACATAATTATAGTATTTTCAGTATACTATATCATAGAATTTTACATTTTTAGTAACTTTCAGACTATTGGAATAAAGCTCATCTGTTTTTCTAGTTTCAGTGTTTTCACATTGTGAAAAATATCGGTGATCTACATGTTAAGTACTATTTCACATAACTTGTTTAGTTATATTTCTATGATGTGTATACTGGATTATGACTTAAAATAATATTTTTTATTGCTCTACATGTGGTCAGGATGGTTTGAAAGTTGGTGTTGCTTCACTTTCTCTTACCTACTTGTATGTACTTAAATAACCCCATAGACCCAGGGGTAGCAATAGGAGGGTCAGGTGGGACATATGTTGCACATTGGGTCTGGAAAGTCCATTTAGGCCCTTGATCAGACAACAGATCTTAGACACGTCTCCTAAGTATAGAAAGTTAAGGTTCAGGGTTTGGAAGCAGGATGTTAAGAGAGTGGTCGTGATGAACAGGGAAGCAGCAGGTGACCTTTGGTCCTAGGGCAAAGGATGTTTGTATTGTTTTTTTCTTTCTTCTTTCCTCTCTCCCTTTCTTCTTTCCCTTTTTTTTTTTTTGGCTAGATTTGGATAATCCTTGATTGGTGTCAGAGCAGAGGTACTAGAATCAGTGGGACGTTTAGACCAACAACTATTCACCTTTTTCCATTAATTAATCCTTCAGTTAAAGATTTTTTTTCTATTTGATTTTCTTTCATTTTGCTGGCTTTTCAATTTAAATCCTCTTGTTACTCACATCACATTCTTCCTGGTATAGAAAATCTAGAATTGGACAAAATGTTTTTTGTTTTTAGTAATACCTTCAACTCTGCTGAGTGAGGATTAGCGCATACTTTAGCTTGTATAAAATTATTTTGCTTTTCATGTGAATAGTTGGTACTTTAATTTAGCTTTCATATAAAAATAATTTATGTGATATAGTAGGAAAGGCACAGTGGTACAAATAATTCAAAGAAATTTATTTTGACTCTAGAATGTTCACTGTTAAAGGTCAGTGTTTGTAGCAAGTTTAGCATTTTATTTTATTCTTTGTATAGAATAATGTTAAAAAGTAGCTTAAGTAATTTTCGACCACTTATTAATTTGGCAGTGTGACAGAGTGGAACAGATAATTATATAATTACAATTTTTTTTTTCATTTCATAGAATAGTAAATGTCCTGAGGGAACAAAACCCATGTTAATATTTGCTGGTGATGATTTCGATGTAACAGAAGACTACAGAAGGCTAAAAAGTCTTCTTATTGGTAAGTAAGTACTGTAATACTTTAGGGTAGCTTAGGTAGGCAGTCTAATACTGTCAATAGTGGCATTTTGCCACTTCCCTCTAGTTATATAGCTTTTACTTTTTGATTTCTTTTTTCTTTTTCATTATTTTCTTTATTCCCCACTAGCAGGGGAAAGTTAAAAGAATGTTGTCTGTAGATCATTATTATTCTTTGATGCTATAGTAACTTTGGTATAAACCTATTTACATAGCATTTTATACTTTATAAAATGCCCATTCCCATCTCCTGTCATTATTAACATCATTAAGTTAAATTTAGAAAATTAAAAAGTTAAAATTTTAAGATTGTTATACATCATTCACTTCCAATTCAAAAACCTTTACTTGTTCTTCTTAGTCTGATATACAAGATTTTTCACACTACAACTTGCTTTCTTGATCTTCAATTTTCTTTCTCCCTTTTCCATTAAAAATGGCTTTTTAAAATATATTTTGCATATTCCTATTGTCATTTCTGATTTCATTCTTATTTATCTGGTTTCTTCCATTCTTGCAAATTTTTATTCTTTCCCAGAGAACCCTCAGTGTCCTCCCCAGCTCCTTTCATTTTGTTATTGTTATCTTAACTGGCAAGCGTGTACTAGGTACTTTAAATATATTGCTTCATTCTCACAATAACCTTGTAAAGTTGTTTTACAGATGACTTATTCTTAGTGAACTACACTAGTTCCTAATGATTTTTGTAATGACTATACCCTTTACTATGTGTTCACAAGTCATCTTAAAATCCAATATACAGTTGTTGTTGTCTGGAATTGACATAAATTTTACCAATTTTATACCTCCTTTTCTCCTGTTTTTTGAAAAACTGGTGTTCTCCTTGATTTCTTAAATGTTAGTAATATTTAATATTCTATAATCAGTTCTGCCAGCTCTTTCCTGAAAAGAAGTTTAGTTTGTCCTTGGAGATACAAATACTTCTGATATTTAGCAGCATTATCTCAAATTTAAATAATTTATTCCATTTAAACTTTTCTTGCACCATTCTTACAAGCTATGGCCTTGGTTGCCCTTGTAGATTTTTATACACTTTGTCCTAGATCACTTGTGAAAGGTTTGTGGTGTATAGTTTATAAATAGGTTAAATTGTATACATGCTCTTTAGAAATCCAAGTCGACCAAAAAAAGTTCATGGATAGACACATTTTTTTCTTTCTTGGGATTATAATTTTCAGAACTTCTCATTTCTTATTAATAATGGCTATTTTTTTCCTGGGGATCTTTTTTCTTTCTTTCTTTTTTTTTTTTTAGTTTCAAGTATACAGTACATTGGTTAGACATTTGTATAGTTTATGAAACGATCTCCCTGAATAATGGTTACATATATTAAAAAGAAAACAAAACTGAGTAACCGCAATAATCTGTTTAATCCTTTCTAAAGCTCTTGAGTTTGGTGAGCCACAGTCATTACCAAAGCCTGAGCTTTTTTGTTTCTACTGTTCATCTATAGGTTCTTACCTGTATTTTTCATGAATTAAAAATAAATCATACATGAAAGACAATGACCAACATTTCTTTTAATGTTGTACACCCCAAAATATCAAGTGTTTTTTCAGCTAAGATTCCTATTGCTTGTACTTCATTGGTCCAGATTCCTACCTTTTGTCTCCTAATTCTTTCAATTAATTATTAATTGTCCGTGAGGGTAGTACTTCTGTTATAGCAGAGAGGGCTTTTGTTTGCTTTGGTTTAAATGGTTTTTATAAAAACTTTATCTTATTATTTTATGCTTCCACTAGATGGCAGTTATGAGCACATAATGCAGTGATGATGGGGAGGGAGTGAAAACCATAAAGGGACCTGGGGAAAGAAGAATGAAAAATAGGGGAATGAAGTGAGATTGTTGGGCACCAAGGAAGGTTGAGTTTTTAATATAAATATGAAGTAAGGCAATGGCAAACTTCTCGGTTTATGTTTTTATTCTAATGAAATAATGAAATAGAACAGTAGAGAAAGAATTTTTATCAAGGACTTTCTTCCTTCTAGGAAGTTTTTTTTTTTTTTGTAATTGGCCAGAAAGAAAAGTTAACTTACTGACTCAATATTTTCATGGCAGGTACCCATTTTGTTTATTCTGAATTTTGCTTCTCTTTTGCTTTCTTAAATATGTAGATTTGTAGTTAATCTTAGCAGGTCCTATTTTTTAAAAATAGAAAACCAGTAAATATTTATTTTCAGAGTCAGTTCACTCTAATTTTTATGGTTACTTTTTTATGTTACTATTCCTTGTATATAGAGATGATAGTAAATCAAATAATAGATCAGTTTTACTAAATGTTCCTTGAAGGCCTACCTTAAGTTTACCTACCTAATTGGTTTTTCTTCATTGCCTTATTATCAGTGGTCATGTCTACATCAGTGGTCATTGTTTTAATTTTTTTAACCTTTCCGATTTCCTAATTCTTATTCTACTCGAAAATACATATAATAATGAAAATAACTCATAGATTAGATCGGGTAATTTATTTAATTTAATCCCTTTATAGCTTTACAAAAGTCATTATATTAAGTCTGCTCAGGCTTCCATAACAAAATACCATAGACTGGGAGGTATAAACAACAGATTTACTTTCTCACAGTTCTGGTAGCTAGAGTTCAAGATCAAAGTTTCTGGTGTGGACTCTCTTGCTTGCTTCTTGTTATGTGCTCACATAGCTTTTCCTATGTGTTGGCGGGGAGGATGGGAGGGAAGGAGAGAGACATGAAAGAGGTATTAGTTTTCTTATAAGGACACAAATCTAATGGGATCAGGGCCCCACCCTTATGACATACCTCATTTAACCTTAATTATTTCCTTAGAGGCCCCATATCCAAATATAGCCACACTACAGTTAAGGGCTTTAACCTATGAATTTTGGAGTTATACAGACATTCATTTCATTATGGTAATATTATTCCCATGTTGTAGATGAAGAAATTCAGACCAATTATTTGTGCAGAGTGAAGAGCTAGTAAGTGGTAGAATCAGGATCTGATCTAGTCTCTGACTCTAGCTCCCCTGATCTTTCCCATCAACTCCATGGTCAAACTCTTGTGCTCTTTCCCAACGTATTTACTCGTGGACACAGCCACATTTGAAATCTTACTTTTGCATGGAATTGATCCATGGAAAAAAATGTCCAAAATGGGGCTTTCCTTCTGATTATAACCAGTTTATCTTCTACCTCTTCTATTGCCTTAGTTCTGTTAACCAGGTTTTTATACTTATTTCCATACTCATATCTCCCATTTTACCTTAACCATCATTTCTGCCCATTTTAGAGTCAGCCTCTTCCTCAGTGTTCTGGGGTTAAAAGATATACTTTAAACTGTCAGCCCTTTGATTTTCAGGCTCCTTTTGTACTTTTATTTTTTTCAAGCTTGTAATTTTTTTTAAATGCCAGTTTATTATTTTTTTCATACTATATATACATAATTTTTTTAACATTTTATTTTTTTAATTTTTTCCCCCTCCCCTCTGGTAACCACTAGTTCATTGTCCATGTCCATGAGTCTGCCTTTTGCACTTTTATTGTCCCAATCCTGGAATCACCTATTTCTCTGAGGAGCCCTAGTTTCGTTTTAAGTGAGAAATTATTTTAGAAATCACAGTCTGGGTGCTGTAGATTGTTTCTGGATTGGTCATTATTTCTAGGCTTTTTTAATGGACGGAACTGTGAAATATGTTAAGAAAAAATGTATTCTGAGTTCATATGAAACTTCTAACTCAAATTTAAGACAAAAGGATCCTAATTTCATTGATGTCACATAGGTACCTTCTTGCATCCATGATAAAAATCTAGATTTTCAGTGACTTCACATAATTATGCATTTACCTTTTACTGTAACTACACACACAGCAGTCTCAGAATAAAATACCAATATTACCACTGATGATACGAATATTGAGTGCAGTTGAAGGGTTTTTTTTGTTTTGGGGGTTTTTTTTTTTTTCCAGTTCTGTTTTTTGTTTTTTATGCAGTCTGTTTCTATAAGATACAACCTTGTGGGAAGATATGGTCAGATTACTGTGTTTTGAAGTCACTTGAAGTAATTCTTTTCTGTATGATTATTCCTGCAACTCGGTATATAGGTTCATTTTTCATTTTTATGGATTACTTGTTTTTTCATTTTAAATTGCTTTAAAAATAACTTTTGAGGTATAATTTAATTAAAATCAAGTGCAGATATTTAGAGTTAAAATTTGATGGCTTTTGACAAATGTATACTCCTGTGAAAACACTGCAGTCAAGACAGAACTTTTCCATCACCTCCCAAAATTTCTGTGTGCCCTTTTGTAATCCATTCTTTTTCTCTATTCTAAGCATACATTGAGGTATTTTCTGTTATTATAGATTAGTTTGCATTTTCTAGAATTTTAGATAACTGCAGTCATACAGTGTATACTTTTCTTGGCCTGGCTTCTTTCACCCAGTATATTCTGAGCTTCTCCATTTCCTTGTGTGTATCAGTAGTCATTTCTTTTTATTGCCGAGCCATATTCCATTTATATCTATTCCACAATTTGTTTATTCCTTCTAATTGATGGACATTAGCTTGATTCCAGCTTTTGACTGTTACCAATAGTGCTGCTATAAACACAACATTATATACAAATTTTTGTGAGGGCATATTTTCATTTCCATTGGGTAAAATATCTGGGAGTGGAATGGTAGAGTCATTTGGCTAGTATATGTTTAACATTTTAAGAAACTAACAAACTGCCCTCCACCATGGTGGTCTCATTTTACATTCCCACCAACAGTGTATGAGAGCTCCAGTTATTCCACCTTGCCAATACTTGGTAGACCATTCTTTTTAATTTTAGTTAATGTAATGGGTGTTGTATACTGACTTTGGTCCAGTATTCAAAGTCAGAATAAAATAAAGTAGTGATATCATTGCAGTTTTAGTTTGCATTTTCTAATGACTAATGATGTTAAACATCTTTTCATATGCTTATTGGCCATTCATATATATTTGATGATACTCTGATTTCTCTTCAAATCATATATTTTTGGTGAAGCGTCTATTCAAATCTTAGCCTGATTTTTATTTTGTTTGATTTGTCTTTTTAATATTGAGTAATAGATAAGGGCATATGTGTGTGAGATAAATCCTTTGTCTCTTTGTCTGATATACAGTCTTTGAATATTTTCTCCCAGTCTGTGGCTTACTTTTTTTTTTAATTTTAATTTTTTAATTAGAGTTGACATTCAGTATTATTTTATATTAGTTTCAGGTGTACAGCATAGTGCTTAGACATTTATTTAATTTACATTTGCCTCTTTGTTTAAATGATATTTTTCAAAGAGCAGAAGTATTTAATTTTTGTGAAGTCTCCTCTATTTTTTTCTCTCATGGTATGTTCTTCCTGTGTTTTATTTAAGAAACCTTTGCTTATCCCAAGATTGCAAAGATTCTTCTCTTATATTTTTTCTTGAAGTCTTAATAGTTTTAGGTTTTATATTTAGATTTATGATCCATTTTGAATTAATTTTTATGGGTAGCATATAAGGGTCAACAATCTTACCTTTGTTTCTTTTTTTCCTTTTCATTCTTGAAAACTTATGGAAAAAGCATATATGCCTGTAAGTTTTGCATCACAAAAGCTATTTCGGGGGAGACTGGAATGTACATGTCTTGTTCCCAGAATAACTTTGACTTCAGTAATGCCCCCACAACAAGTGGGGTTTATTAACTTGGTCACTGAAGTAGAGTCAGATTTTGGCAAAATCATGGGAAAGCTCATCATTAATTATGATAAAAATTTAAATCAGAATACCTTGAAAAAGTACATACTTGGTTTATAAAAATATTCCTGAGGGATTTTTGTAAAAAAGTAGAGGAATGTGGTATATACATGTGCATGCACATTTTTGTCTATTTTATGCATATTAGTGCTATGATTTTCTTTTAGTTAACCGCCAGAAAAAGCGAACAAAAGATGGATATGTTCATGCACATGGAGATAATTTCTATGTTATGAGCTAATAGGAAGAGGGGAAAAAAATGCTGGGTGGCTACAGATAGGGACAGAATGAAATTTCCTGATTACTATGTACCTCCTTTGGGCCAGTTCTCAAGTAATTAAGTTGGATAAACTTTTATGTGAAAATTTTTCTTGGCAAATGTTATTTGTGTATTTACATTTATCTTCCTTGCTGTTCAGTCCTCTTAGCTATAAAAAGAAGGGACCAGATTTGATTGTGGTTTTCCAAACTTTTTTCATTCATGTACCACTTTCATGTAGTATCCACAATTTTGTTCACGTGGGGACTTTTCTTTAAGTCCCCTTTTTGAAAGGAAACTTTGTGTCCCTACCATGAGTGGAAAATAATATATGATAAAATAAATAATAGTAAGTTTTATCTACTCATATATAATTTAAAAGCATCTCCTGTGCCACCAGTGATATTCCCACACTTTGGGAAAACAGCTTACTCACTGATCTTGATGGTTATTTTCTGACTTTTAACAATTTAGTTTGTTATCCTTTGCTCATATAATTGAGATTTCGTGTTAAAATTTTCCTGCTTTTGCCCCCTTCCATAAAACAAAGGCTAGTTTGATTTAATAGTCAAAGTTTAAGCAGCCACTTTTATAGAAATTTACCATCTTAACCTATCTGTCTTAACAGATTAAAACTTTATGCCTTGATTTGCATTTTTTAAAAGGTTAATATCCATGGTAAATATGATGCTGAGCATTGGCCTAAAGGGAGAACTTCAAAACGGAAAAATTAAAATGGCTCAGTGAACTAAACACAGAAATAAAGTCATGAGATTAGTAAGAGGTGAGATGGAACAGCCAGACCTTTTTCAGGGATTAGTTTTTGCTACCTATCCTATCCTTTTACATGAATATTGGTACTAAATGGTGCTTTTAGAATGTCGTTCTTTGTAACTGAATTTTAAAATCATGTTAGTCTTTTTTTTTTTTAATAACAATATAATATGTACTTTTAGATTTCTTCAGGGGCCCCACAGTATCAAATATCCGCCTGGCTGGTTTAGAGTATGTTCTGCATTTCACTGCACTGAATGGGAAGATTTACTTTCGAAGCTATAAGTAAGTGCATTTCTTAGCGTGTTTTTGTTAATCTCTATAGTTAGCATTTTAGTGTGACTGTTTTATAGAGTTCAAACTTAGTATTGGTGTCTGGCCAAAAGTTTATTTGGAATGTTTGCAGAATGGCAGTAGCATATCCAGCTCCGTGCTGATCCTCGTCTGCCATTCCCCTGCTAACTTCTGCATCTGAAACCCTACTTTTCCAGGGTCCGGGAGCATCTAACTTGGCACTTCCTCTGAGTTTAGAACACTAATTTAGTTGTGACCCTCCCTACTTTTATGCAGTATCTCTTTATTTTTCTTGACTGGATTTAGAGCACCAAGCCACAAGGCTTAGGCTAGCCAAAGCAAATTTCAAAACTTTGAGTCTAAAAAATGGAGTCTGAAAGGAATAAGATTCAGTGGTTAGATTCATTTTACTCACCTTTTTTAGCCTAGCCCTTCTCCCCCTACCCCCACCACAGTATAAATCCTAACAAGCTGGTTTTGCTTTTATTAAAAGCCCAATGACATGCTACAATCGTGCATTTTGAGGTAAGCAGGACTTATTTTCTTAAAGTGTTGGCACTGGTTGATAGAGCCCACGCTTTCCTAGAGAATACTTGACTTGGAGAGACTGTCTTCCTTTGAACATTGAATTTAGACTGATGTTTACTTTGAGCTATGGCATGACAGTGTAGCCTGAGAGCCGACAGCTCAGTGTTGAAAGTCTCTTCTGTGCAGTAGTGTTGTTTCTGCAACCATTTGTAGAGTTAGTTCACCATTTCATCCATGGTTTTTAATTTTTTTCTTCACAATGGAATACATGGTTGACTAGCTTATATCCAGTGAGAATCCAAATAAAACTAGATATTCACTTCCTTTGTCAATTTCCATCTTTGTCTCAGCTGTATCAAGTCAGAGATACTCAGTTCTTTTTATCATATGACTAGTACCACCACTTACATTTTTCTGTTTTACTCTTGTTTAAATAATAATGATAATAATAGAAAACAAAATACAATAAAATATCCACATGACTTTAAGATGTAATCAATTTTTTAGCTAATTGATAGCAAAAGCTCGTTAAGTCTATTGTTTGAATTTCTCAACTTGATTTTGGGGCTCTTAAGAATGTATTTTATTATAGTTGGTGATTCCTGTTTAGAGAACAAGAAATAAAAGGTGAATAATCACTAACAAAAATTTTTTTGATAACAATAACCTAAAACTCTTTAATGGTGAACAACTTTAAAGAAAGTATTAGAACTTGTATTTAATGAAAAAGATTACTTTGTAAAGAAAGAAGCACAGAGAAAATAAACTGGACAGAAAATTAGCAAATCAGAATTAACAAAGAACAATTAGCAATGTAATTATACACATCCACTCATCCACTTATTTATTTTTTATTTTTTTATTTTTTAAAATTAAGTTTATTGGGGTAACATTGGCTAATACAATTATATAATTTTCAGGTGTACGTTATAATTTGACATCTGTATATTCTGTCATGTTTACCACCCAAAGTCCAGTTTCTTTCAGCCACCATATATTTGATCCCCTTTACCCAGTGTCCTTCCCCTTTCCCCTTATATTTGACCTCCTTTACCCTGTCTACTTACCCCTCCTCCCCCACTGCCTACCCTCTGGTAATCACTAGTTTATAGTCCATGTCCATGAGTCTCTATTTGTTTGTCCTGTTCATTTGGTGCTTTTAGGTTTATATCCTACATATAAGTGATATCATGTGATTTTCAACTTTTTCTATCTGGCTTATTTTGCTTAGCATGATTATCTCAAGGTCCATCCAGGTTGTCGCAAATGGCAATATTTCATTTCTTCTTATGGCTGAGTAATATTCCATTGTATATATGTACCACACTTCTTTAGCCATCTGTCATAGGCCACTTTGGTTGCTTTCATGTCCTGGCCACTGTGCATAATGCTGCCATGAACATCGGTGTGCAAATATCTTTATGGATATGAATTTTCAAGTCTTTGGGGTAAATACTCAGTAGAGGGATTGCTGGATCATATGATAGATCAGTTCTTAGTTTTTTGAGGAATCTCCATACTGTTTTCCATAGTGGCTGTACCAATTTGCAGTCCCACCAGCAGTATATGAGGGTTTTTATTTCTCCACATTATCTCCAGCATTTTGTTATTACTTGTCCTGTTGATTATAGTCATTCTAACAGGTGTGAGATAGTATCTCATTGTAGTTGGATTTGCATTTCCCTAACAGCTAGCAATGTTGAGCATCTTTTCATATATTTCTTGTTCATTTGTATGTCTTCTAGGGAGAAGTGTGCGTTCCTCTGCCCATTTTTTGATTGGATCATTTGGGTTTTTTTTGTTACTGATTTGTATGAGTTCTTTGTATATTTTGGATATGAGGCCCTTATCAGAAGTGTTGCTTGCAAATATATTTTTCCATTCGGATGGTTGTTTCTTTACCTTGTTGACAGATTCTTTTGCTGAGCAGAAGTTCATTAGTTTGATGTAGCCCCATTCATTTATTTTAGCTTTTACTTTCCTTGCCTTTGAGGTAAAATTCATAAAATTCTCTTTAAGTCCAAGGTCCTTGAGTGTCGTTCTACGTTTTCTCCTATGCATTTTATTGTTTCAGGTCTTATATTCAGGTCCTTAATCCATTTTGAGTTAATTTTGGTGTGGTGATAGACAACAGTCTGGTTTCATTCTTTTGCATGTGGCTTTCCAGTTTTCCCAGCACCATTTATTGAAGAGGCTTTCCTTTCTCCACTATATTTTTTGGCTTTTTTTGTCAAAAATGATTTGCCCATATAAATATGAGTTTACTTCTGGACTCTCAATTTTGTTCCAATGGTCCATGTGTCTGTTTTGCTGCCAATACCGTGCCGTTTTGATTACTGTCACGTTGTAGTATAATTTGAAGTTGGGCAGAGTGATGCCTCTAGCCTCGTTCTTTCTCATCAGGATGACTTTAGCAATTCAGGATCTTTTGTGCTTCCATACAAATCTGATGATTTTTTTGTTTCACTTCTTTAAAAAATGCAATGGGATTTTGATGGGGATTGAATTAAATCTGTACAGTGCTTTAGGTAATATGGTCATTTTAACTATTTTCATTTTTCCAATCCAAGAACATAGAATATCTTTCCGTTTCCTTGTATCTTTTTTGATTTCTTTGAATAGGATCTTGTAGTTTTCATTTACAGGTCCTTCACTTGTTTCATTAAATTTATTCCTAGGTATTTTATTCTTTTTGTTGCAATTGCAAAAGGAATTATTTTTTCCACTTCTTTTTTGACACTTCATTATTAGAGTATAGGAAAGTTATAGATTTTTGAACATTGATTTTTGTATCCAGCGACTTTACTGTATTTGCTTATTGTTTTTAGTAGTGTTCTTGTGGAGTCTTTAGGGTTTTCTATATAGAGAATCATGTCATCCACAAATAGTGACAGACTTCATTTCCTATTTGGATGCTTTTTATATTTTTCTCTTGTCTGATTGCATTCGCTAGGACCTCCAATGTTATATTGAATAACAGTGGCGATAGTGGACAGCCTTGCCTCGTTCCTGATCTTAGAGGGAAGGTTTTTAGTTTTTCACCATTAAGTATAATGTTGGCTGAGGGTTTGTCATAGATGGCCTTTATTATGTTAAGGTACTTTCCTTCTATACCAGTTTTGTTAAGTGTTTTGATTATAAATGGATGCTGTATCTTGTCGAAAGCTTTTTCTGCATCTGTTGATAGGATCATATTATTCTTATTTTTTAATTTATGTGGTGTATCACAATAATCGATTTGCTTACGTTGAACCATCCTTGTGCCCCTGGGATGAAGCCCACTTGGTTTCCAGTAGGTGGTGTCTAAACCTCTTGGATCCCTGCTTTATATAAAGCCTTAAAAATGCCTTTTTAAAAGTTTCTTTTAGATATTTCATCACGCTTGCTACCCTCAGTTTCAGTCTCTGTCAGTGTCAGTGACAGTCTTGGCAGCGTTTGCTCAAATTCCCCTGAGGCTCCGCGGTGATTGGTCTCCGGGTAAGAGGGGAGGGGCCTTCTAGGTTGGGAGTTGGGGTCTGTGGCGCAGCCTTGGTTTTGCAGCCGCAGCCGGTAAAAATCAGCTGTTTTTCTGTGGTCCCATCTTGCTTCTCTGCCTTCTGCCCTGATGAGTGTGCTCTGCTGCCGGCCAGCCGTGAGGAGCTCACAGCTTTCCCAGGCAGGACTATTTAGGGAACTCACTGCTCCTTCTTCCCTCCCCCTCCTCCTACAGGTATCTCCGGCCATCGCTGGAGTTCTGACCTGTGGTAGCTCTTATGTGCAGATCCCACACTCAGATGTGCTAGTGTGCAGTTTGGGTGTTTTTTGTTGAGTTTTAGATGTTCAGTTTATTGATGTTTCAAGGGGAGAGGTCTGGGGACGTCTTTCACTCCACCATGTTTCCAAGAGGTCCCATCCACTTATTTTAAGAAGACTGTAATTGCCGGAGTCACCATTAGGTTAGCATGGCAGTTCCTATAAACATTTCATATTTTATCTATCTATCTATCTATCTATCTATTTATTTATTTATTTATTTACCTTTTTAAACTAAATTTATTTATTTTAATTAGTTTCAAGTATACAGTACGTTGGTTAGACATCTATAATGTTCATAAAATGATCTCCTCAATTGCTCCCTCCCTCCCTCTCTTGGCACTCCACTTAGCCATCATATTAATGCTAACTGCATTCCCTCTGCCATGTTTACTGTGCCCAACTATCAACTACTAATTTGTACTTCTTTAACCTTCCCCTCATTCTCCCAGCCTCCCAACCCCCCTACCTTCTGTCCGTCCACTATATTTGTAAGTCTGTTTTTGATTAGTTTGTTCTTTTTGTTCCTCAGATACTGTATATAAGTGAAATCATATAGTATTTATCTTTCTCTGTCTGACTTATTTCACTCAGCATAATAACCCCTAGGTCTATCTATGTCATTGCAAATTGCTGAGTAATATACCATTGTATATATGAACCATAATTTCTTTATTCAGTCGTCTGTTGATGGGCATTTATGATGCTTCCATATCTTGGCTATTGTAAATTGTGCTGCCATGAATATTGGAGTGCATAGATCTTTACAAATTATTGTTTTGGTTTTCTTTGGATAAATACCCAGAAGTGCAATTGCTGGGTCAAAAGGTATATCCATTTTTAATTTTTTGAGAAACCTCCTAATGGTTTTCCATAGTGGCTGTACCAATTTGCAATCCCATCAACAATGTATGAGGGTTCCCTTTTCTCCCTATGCTCACCAACACTTGTTTTTTGATTTATTGATAATAGCCATTGTGACAGGTATGAGGTGGTATCTCATTGTGGTTTTAATTTGCATTTCTCTGATGATTAGCGACCTTGAGCATCTTTTCATGTCTGTTGTTAGCCATCTGTATTTACTCTTTGGAGAAGTATCTGTTCAGGTCTTCTGCCCATTTTTTAATTGGATTATTTTTGTTGTTGTTGTTGTTAAAAGTTTGAATTTTTAACATTAAAGAACTCGGGTATAAAATTTTAATCTCAAGTGTTCTGTATGTGCCCTGTAATGCCTGTTAGCTATTGATTTGAAATAGAAAATGGATAGTGTGAATGAAAGCAACCTGCTACTGGGAAAGTCACTAAACGTCTGGATGAGCTTAGCCCACAGGGGCTGTGCCACACTTGGGAGGAGAAGAAAGAGGTGGTTCTGTGAATGAACATCACCTCTGAGCCTAGTAACCTGTTTCTGACCTGTGGCTCAGCCACATGATATGGGCAGGTCCCTTCTCGGGGCCTCTGTTTCTCATTTGCAAAGTGTAGCAGTACCATTTAGGTAGTTCAAGGTCCCTCTGAGATTGATCCTTCATAAGAGTGAAAGGGGTGTGGATAGAGGTGGGAATATGACAAACTTAAATTTTTTTTTTTTGCCTTGTTAATTTGGATGTAAATTACAGCATCTGACTTAGCATGACTATTCGGATGTTTGTGCAAGCTGTACTACACAGTCTCTTTTTTTTACTGTGAATCAACCCTTAAGCAATTGGTAAAAGGTAATAGATACTATTCACATGCATTATTTGTGAAAGTGGTAAGGCTTATAAAATGGTTTTGAGCTTGGATGAAAGAAATTCTGAACATGAAATTATATTAATATGACCTCTGACCTGACCTTCTGGGAGAATAAATATATCAGTGTTACTGACCTCTTCCTGTAGATCCTATAATAATTAATTCCTTATGTATGAGTGACCGTTTCCATTCCTTGGAGAACTTTATTCACTATAGGGCCAGAGCCATTAATACGAAACAAAATTTTTAATGACTGCCACATATGCCTTTGCAATGGCATTGGTTAAGTTTTATGGGAGAGAAATAATGCAAAACAGGAAGTGTTAGCATTCTTTTAAAAGCAAACACAAGTAACTAGGCAAGGCAAGGAGTTTAATGAGAACAATTTCAGCAGGAGAAGGATATGGAAAGGAGGAAAATAAGGGAATTACAATGTGAAAAGAGTGGTAATGCCAGTCTGTCTTAAGAAATATGCAAATAATATTTTTAAAGTATATAGAAATTACCAATCAACATATCTAATAGCCTGAGCCCATTTGAGAGGAAAGGAACTGGGTTCTCTTTGTCTTTGTGTCTCTGTATCTTGTACCATATGGTCTTACAAAAATGTCACTTCTGATATAGAGCTAATAGGGAAAACAAAACAGAGCTTGAGGTTAGGATGTTAAGTGGAGATTAGGCGTATAATGTGAAAGTTCTGGGTAGTATATATTTGGTTGAAGATAAGAAAGCCTGGAATTGAAATGTGTACAGTAGTCCCCCCTTATCTCTGGGGCATATGTTCCAAGATCCCCAGTGGATGTCTAGGGTTAGGACAGTACCTAACTCTAATCAACTTCTTCAACTTGTTAGTTTCTTCATCAGCAAACACCGACTCTTTAGTAATTTTTATATTTTTGGTGAAAACCTATTCCTGAATCTATAACCATCCCTTACTTGCAGTTAGTGGCTTGGTGTCACTTGTTTGGGAGTTCTCTTACTGAGGTGTTCGTTACAGGCTCAGCGCTTTTGGGTGCAGCACGTTGCCATCAGAACAGATTTTCTGTTCATGTCTTCAACTCACAAATGTAATATTTTTTTCCATCTTAACTAAGCATTTACACACACTGTGGCTGTAACTTTTGCAGTTTTGGGTATGATAGCAAAACTAGCAGAGATTTATCATGCTAAGCGAGATAAGCCAGACAGAAAAAGTTGAAAATCACATGATATCACTTATATGTGGGATATAAACCTAAAAGCACCAAATGAACAGGACAAACAAATAGAGACTCATGGACATGGACTATATAGACTAATGGTTACCAGAGGATAGCGGGTGGGGGAGGAGCAGGTAGGTAGATAGTTAAAGGGGGTCAAATATAGGGGGATAGGGGGAGGGTGGAGTGGGTAAAGGAGATCAAATATATGGTAGCTGAAGGAAAATGGACTTTGGGTGGTAAACATGACAGAATATACAGATGTCAAATTATAATGTACACTGGAAAATTATATAATTGTATTAACCAATGCCACCCCAATAAGCTTAATTTAAAAAAAATAATAGCACAGATTTTTTTTTCCTTTATAATTTCATTGCTTCAAGATTCATTCTTATTGTAGATCTTAGAAACCTCAGCATATGATGTTTTTTTCTTTATTAAGTGGAGAACCTTTTACTTTTTCACTTAAAGGAAGCACTTTATGGCCTCTCTTTGGCACATCTGAATTGCTCGCATTATTACTCTTGCACTTTCGGGCCATTACTAAGTAAAATAAAGGTTACTTGAATACAAGCACTGAAATACCTTGAGTTGATCTTATGACCGAGACAGCTACTACGTGACTAACGGGTGGGGTGTGTGTACAGCATGGAGACCCTGGACAAAGGGATGATTCGTGTCCTGAGTAGGACACAGCCGGGCAGCACAAGCTTTCATCATGCTACTCAGAACAACATGCAATTTAAAACTTATGAATTGTTTATTTCTGGAATTTCTATTTAGTATTTTCTGACCGCAGTTGACCATGGGTAACTGAAACCATGGAAAGTGAAACCACGGATAAGGGGGACTAACTGTCTTTAAAAAATAAAAACTGCAATGTGTATAATGGGATGAAGGTGAAGGAAGTGGTTTTAGATATTTGTTTTTAATAAGTCGATATCTACTAGTCTCTTCCTTTTGTTTGGCATGATCACAAAAGTCATTTATAAATTCTTTATTAATACATTTTCACAGAGGAAGAGTAAACAGGTGGTTTTTTTTAAACGATTAACAAGTGATTATTATAGATTCTAGATATCACTAGTAAAAGCTTAATTAAGAAAAAGGGTGATAGATCAATAACCAGGAACTATATGCAGAGAACTGAAAACTGGAGACCGTTTCCTTCTTTTTCTGTCAATTTGATGTCAGTAAACATACTCGGTGAAATGATTAAGATTAGGTCATTTACATAGGCAGTATGGCTCTGTAACTCAGTTTTTCGATAAATAGCAACATATGTAGTTATTTGGAAGTAATCTTAATTATATATACTGCTAAAAAGTTACTTCGTTAGGAGGACACTTCTATAAATAAAAAGATGCTTTAGAGGAGTTTTGCCACATACGGTGATAGTTGGATGATCTGAATCCATCAGGCATGCCATGAGCTATCCTGGATCGACAAGTTTCCCATTTAGTTGAAAATGAGCATTTTAAGCAGTAGAAAACTTTCAATTGAAATTTTATATCTAATTTCCCTGATTTTTTAAGTAGGCAACTGAACATGTATTTTCTTAATGTGTTCATTGAGATATTAATCTTGATATGAGTTCAGCATTGAGAATATCATTTATTTGGAGGTACTGAAAATGTGGATGCATATGCAGAAGTATGTGTGATATGACAGAGTCAAATGGTCACTGCCCTATATACTTTAAATTAGCTGTTCAGGAAGATGCCATGAACCAGCCAAATTTAGCTTCTAGAAATATTTTCCCCCCTCAGCGAACCTGAGATATGCATTGACTCAGGTCTCTTCTCCTGGAACCGTGTGAAGAACATGACCTATAAGCTCTCTTTTATGCTCTTTTCCCCGTGTTTGCTCCCTTCAAGTCCCATGCTAATATTCATTTTATCTTTTGATGATAGTATACCTTCTTTTGTTTTAACACTTTAGCTTTTTACATATCCTAGGCTTAGATTTTTTGTTTTTTGGATTTTTTTTTGCCTTATTCAGTTGAGTGTAAATTACTGTGTCTGATACAGCATATTTATCACTGTGACTCTTCCTAAGTGCACCTCCTATGATTAGACTGTATTGATTGTCCATCTGTCTGCATGTGATGCACTTAGGGCCCAAAGGGCTCATAATGAGCTTTGGCACACACACTTCTTCCTAGTGTTTGCTGCTCTCTTGGGTATTGCTTATTGTGCTTTCCTCTTTTTCTTCTCTCAGTGTCACAATCTAGCTTTTGTGTGAAAAGGCTGATTTTTTATAAACATTGTTATTCAGTTATTTTTTTCCATGTGGAGATCTGGCCACTGTAACAAATTGAGTCACCTTAGATAGCCTTCAGTCTTTCAGCTGTTTTTGTGGTATCACAAAAAAAGAATTTACCAGTCTCCCCTCTTTCCTGCTCTCTTTCTTATGTGTTTCTAGCTCCAGAGCTCTTTGGACATATGGTACCCAGGAAGTTGTGGCTTTGTTATATTAAGATTTTAAAGTTCATTCCAGTCTATAGATATCAGTAAATGTCCATGCTGTGGAGAAAAGTTGATTCTGACTAGGTCTTAGAGAAACAATAATGTTTCAAGACCCAATTAAAATTATTTTTATGCTTATGTAAAGCTTATGTAAGATGAAGTCAGATCAAAATATTCCATTTCTTAGAAGAATTGTCTATATCACTTGGTGTTTCTCAATAATAGTATATACTTTTATTTTTGATTTTCAAAAATCAGAGAACCAAAGAATGCACTTGGCCTAAATATATACAATATTTAAGAAGCTTAGCCCTTCTAAAGATTTTTATGTCATTTTATGGAACTGTAATTCTCTTGAACACAAATATTTGGTGGGGATAGGATTTTGACCAAAGTCAGAGCAACATTTCTTTGTCATATTTCATGAAGGTTGCTCTTGAAGAAATCTGGTTGCAGAACACCACGGATTGAATTGGAAGAGATGGGACCCTCATTGGATCTGGTTCTGAGGAGGACACATCTGGCATCAGATGACCTTTATAAGTTATCCATGAAAATGCCAAAAGCCCTCAAGGTACATGACTTGTAGATTGGTGCCATATTTATTTGTATATTTTACTCTTTCCACAAAGGATTTTCAGCATATGTTAAAAGACATAAAGAGATCAATAAAATAGATAAAATTAGACTCTCAGGGCCAAGAAGAGGAGGAAGAAGCAAATAAGCCAACCATAAAGGATAATAAAAGACTTACAGAAACCAGACATCAGCTGTGGCTGAGAGCGTTCTGGTAGCCAAGACTGCAATTTTTTCAGCAAAAAGAATTGTTTGGTCCATTGTGAAGGCTGGAGATTTAGAGCACAGGATGTATAACCCACACTTACATAAAATGTATTTTGACTTTTGAATTGTTTTAAAAAACAAGTTCCCTCTGGAATGCCAATAAAGATTGAAATGATAGTCACAATTCCTTAAGCTAAACACAGGAAATTCTCTCAGTGCATGTCAGTGGTTAGTGTAGTCTGTAGTGTTGCATCTCAAAGTGTGATCTGACAATTTTCCCGGGAATTGTTGGAAATGCTGAATCTCAGGTCCCACCCTAGACCTACTGAATTATAATCTGCATTTTAACAAGATCTGCAGAGGATTCGTATGTATACTTGAGTTTGAGAAGAAAGGTCTATGAGGGCTGTATACTCTGTATCATTAAAGGGGTGCTCACTAATGGAAATTTTTAGTAAGGTAGTTGTTGTACACTAGATTTTTACCAGTTCATGATAATAGAAACTGTTAAATATGTATATATTCTTGTTTCATAGCCAAAGAAGAAGAAAAATATCTCCCTTGATACTTTTGGTACAACTTACGGAAGGATTCATATGCAGAAACAAGACCTAAGCAAACTACAAACCAGAAAAATGAAGGGGTTGAAGAAGCGACCTGCAGAAAGGAAAACAGAAGATCAGGAGAAAAAATCAAAGAGAATTAAAAATAAAAATGATGGCATTTAGCTGAAAACTACAGTTTTATTGTAGTCTGTTTACTTAAGAGAATTATCAAGCATCAATCATTTCAAAGTTTCTTATAAGATTCATTGTATATTTTTCTAGCATGATTATTTGCCTAAACTATATATGACATATATTATGAATGATAATGTACTATTAGGTTGAAAGTAAGCCTCTTACTTGAGACATACCCTTGTGTGCCATTTTTACTCTGTGATACGTTTCCCTCTGTCCGCCCCCTGCAAAGTCCAGTCTGCTGTCTCATTGGATGCATGAATGAGGAGGGATCTCCAGAATAAACATAGGTATCTGAGAATTTTTGGGTTAAGCTTTAGATAAAGGGAAGAAGTCATGGAAAGTAGAAATGGCCCAAAGGAATTGTATACACACTCAGTATGACCTACCTGGAAAGTTAATTCCATCTTCCAGCATATACCTACAACCCGACTTTCATTTTTTACTTTTCAGTTATTTTGCCTGAAATTCTTCCAGTTATTTATTTGAGATTTTAAGCTTTGTGTCATAAAATGCAGGTCTCTAAGAGAGATACTTGATCATTGATATATTACCTTACTATTGATTATTTTAATAAGAGATTTCTGCTACGAAGTGGAGCCCTACCCTCTTCTGCGAGAAAGGAAGTGTTTTGTTTTGTTTTGTTTTGTTTTTACACCTACAGCACCTGGTATTCCTAGGTAGTCTCCTATCCAAGTACTAACCAGCCCGACCCTGCTTAGCTTCCGAGATCAGACGAGACTGGGCATGTTCAGGGTGGTATGGCTGTAGATGAGAAAGAAAGTTTTGATAGAGATGTGAGAAAGGAAAGAATGGGTAGGTTTTAAGACACAGGGCACTTTAGGATACTAGGTAGCTAAAGGTCATACAAAAACCCCGGGTGTTTGTATACTGAGTAGGAGTAAGCTAAAGCCAAACAGTGTGTTTTGAAATTTTCATGAAGACTGGCCCTGTGCCTAGGAAAATGGGAAGAAGCTTTCTACTTCCTCCTCCTAGTGTTGTATACTTTTTTCTAAATTGATTGAATCCCTGGCAAAGAAGTTCCTATATAAAACAAGTGCAAGGCAATTATGTTATAAAGACACAAACAACATAAACGATAATATGTTACATGAAGTAGAAATGCTTTTGTTTTCAACTTAATGTCAAGGAGTTTTTCCATTCCTAGGTGTCCATGCATTTATGTGAGTTTGCTGGCAGTAAGCAAAAGCTGTAGCCTCAATTTTACCTTTCGTATCCTTTTCTTTCTCTTGCAAACCCATTTTTTTAGTCTTCCCTCCCCCTGTCCTTTTCCGGATGGCTAATATTCTCCTCCATACAAATGAGAGAGCTGGAATCACTCATTTATACTTGTTGCTTGATTATGCATTTAACCAAAAACCACACAGTTTTAGATCTGAAAGGAGGCATTTGTGTTTTATGTCTAAATGGGAGAGAAGGCTAAAATGATTCATGCTGTGCCATCTGCAAGTAGATTGACAATAGTTGGGGAGAAGAGGAGCTATAGAAGGGGCATCAGAAATGATGGATTCATAGTCCTTCCTCAATCCTGACCTCTGACTGGTCTAGCAAAAGCTAATGGAGATAGCAATTCAGTAGCCAAAGCAGTGGATCTCTCACCAGCCACTTAAAAGCAGGACCCTGCCCACACCTTGACCCCTTTCCACTCGGAAGACCTACCCCAGCAATTCAATGTTAATGTAGAGATAGCCACATTTTCTGTATGTGGGATATTGTCTTAATGGAGTTGTTTTAATCAATACCCTCTTGTTTGAGATTTGTTAATGGCTCATTCTGTTTCCTATGTAATTTTTATTTCAGATAGTATCCAGTAAGTATATCCTCTTCACTAAGAGAAGTATTATTACATAGTATTACTGAAATATAATCAAAGACTTCGCTGAAAAGCCTTTTTCTAATTATAAAACAGTCTGGAACCCTTGATTCACCATTTATATCACTTTTTGTGGGAAGTACATTTTAATTATCACTTGTCCTTGAACTTTAGAGTACAGCATACGTAAATTGGAGAATATATATTCATTCCAGTAGCAGTGGTAAATTGTTTTGTTTTACTTTGGATTTTGGTAGATGAGGAAAGCAGATTAGAGTTTGTTTTTTTTTTTTAATACCAAACTTGTCTTTTTTCTAGGATATTAATACTAATGCCAAGCTATATATGATTTCATGAGATATGGTTCCTTTTTATAACTTAAGTGCTGATATTTTTTTTCTTGATATTGAACATAATCCAAAGTACAGGTGTTGTTACCCAAGTCAAGAAAGGAAGGGGGGGGGGAAGAACTGACCCAAGTCAGTTTTTAGTTACCTGATTACCTAGCTGCTTCTGATCTCTCCTTTCATTTATATTTTTAGCCATTTCGCCTCCCTTAGCCCTAGAGGGTTGGGCCAGGAAAGGGTTCAAAGAAGCTTTAAAACAGGAGTTAAAACCATTGCTAAAATTTGACAACAAGGAAAGGTTGGTTTCTTTTTAATGAAATTTCAGTTATCAGTGTTTGGTCCACTGTAAAATTAAGAACCTGCAAAAATACAGGGTTTTCCTTATGTCCTTAATATACTTTCAATAGATTACAGAAATGGTCAAAACATTCTCTAACTACATTGAATGCAAATATATCCAAGCATGTATACATTATGAAATTGTATAGAATATTATATCCATTGAAATAAGCTACTGTGAACAAGGCAAAACGGGCTTGGTGGCTTGAGGTTTATGCTAGCTGTGAGAAGAAAGTCAACTTGCTTTTAAATGTAGTTATTCTTTTCTCATACCAACAATTTGAGTTGTTAAAGTTTAAAAACAGCAAAGATATCACTGTTTCCTGTACCACCCAAAGTGGGCCATGTTAGGAATTTTAACTGCCTTGGTTGAATTGGAGCCTTTTAGCACTTTTTCCATTTCAAAGCCCTTTGGGAAAAAGTTTTAAAATATGGCATAAATGTAAGGTAGGCCTTTCCTTGAAGATAACCAATACATTTTAATTCTGTTCTTTTTCTGCTTCGTCCTTTAAACAGCTTCCCTCCTCCCTCCTCCAACCCATCTCACCCCCACCCCACACTTTACATACACTCTGGGCATATTCCAAACACAGGGAGAAAGGCCTGGCACTGTGCAGGCCTTTGCTACTAAGCAGGGCTGGGGCTAGTATGAAAGAAGGCAGATAAAGAGGAAATGGAAAGCTTCTAGTATTTAGCAGTTAGGGCTTTTGCCAAGCAAAGATCAAAGCCTCAGCTTTGAGTACTTACTGGATTGAGACTGATTCCTCTAGCTCAAAGCTGGGTTTCTGAGGGCTCAGCTAGAAGCAGAGTGGCAGGTGTTGGCTCTGTGAGGCATGCCCTCCCACTCAGCTGGAACCCGAGGTAGCAGAGGCATTACCTATGGACACCAGATCAGGAAGGGAACTGCAACCAGAGTTAGAGTTGAGGCTGTGTTCAGTTAACCCCTCTCTCCCTCCCTAACAGTGCAAGTGAGCTCAGAAAGGTTCCTGGAGGGCAAAGCACAGCCTATTTAACTGGTACATTTGAAATGGACCTGGAAGATCAGTATTCATCAACTTGAGAGGTTTATTTTTCCCAATCCTTTAGCTAGTTCTCCAGAGTCACTTGACAAAGCTGATGGCAAGGTGACCCGACATTGCTTTAGATGGTAACCTGCAATAGGATCTCTGGATCTGTCTCTCAAAGGGAGCTTGGGGTTATGGCACAGGAGGAAAGAACATGAGAATTCATTACTATCCCTATGAGGTCCCATTTCCATTTATTCGGCTCATCACTTAAAGCTAGTCATGTCACATGTGTTTGAGTGTTGCCCCCAGCACCTTCGTCCATACTGGGAGACCTTGGAGAAAGATTAACAGAATCTTGAAAAATCAATAAATCTCAGGTGGCATGGGGGCTCTTCAAAAGTGTAATATATGGGAGGTAGTGGCAGCAGGCGGTGCAGTGTGTGTGTGGTGGTGAGTTGTGACATTAAAAGAAACTGACATCTCTTGATGCTCTCTGAGTGCTCAGCTAAGATTGAAAGGACAAGGACCCAATTAAGGCACAAAACCATGGGTAAGACCAATTAGTGGTATGGTTCTCTAAGAGTAGTGTTAGAAGTGGTAGTTCTCAACATTTCCCTGGAGATGCAAAGGAAATAAATGAGGCTTTGTTTTGTTTGTAGTAGTATGACAATTTTTTTTGAGGGTCCTAATAAGGCAGGTGGGATAATTTTAGCTGGCAGAATTCTTACGTGATTTCCATGCTTGGAAATGAGTGGAGTCGAGCCCCCATGGTTCCATGATGAGTAGCTCCAGAGGGTATTCCTATATTAACTTCAAGGTGAATGAGATATGGCACAGAAAGCATCTGTACGATTGAAATGACTTGGAGCCTCAATCCCAGACAAGAACAATCAGTTTTGAAGAAATTGTGGGAAAGTAGAGTGAGACAGAGGTAGTTAACCCTCTAGATTTGGCCCTGGCAACATTTTGAGAAGAATCACTAGGTAGGTGGCTTGCAAGCTCTTAGAAATGGTAGTAGTCATTGCTAGGAGCCAGCACGAGTTTTCTGGGAGCTAAGTGTTTTTTTTTGTTTGTTTCTAATATCTTCATTGTTGTGGAATTTATTATTTCTAATCATGTCTGCTGTTAGACTGATCCATTCTTTACATTTTTATTTATCAGTTCAGCAATTATTTATTGAGTAACAATGTCTCAGATGGCATGCTAGCTGTCAGGGATACCAAGAAGAATAGCTCAAGTTATCCCTTGTGTAAAGCCCAAATGGGTGCTGCTATAGCAGGCAGCTCTCGGTTCCAAGTGTTGGTTCGTGGATCCAGTCTCCTTCAGTCTTACGGCTCTGCTGTGTTCAACTTGCAGCTTCCAAGTTTTCCACACTCATTTGCTGCAGGCCAAAAATTATGGAAAGGGCATGAAGGATATTTGTGAGAGTTGTTAGGAGGCAGAGCTGGGGGTGATGCATATCCCGTCTGCTTAGATTCCTTGACTAGATCTCTGTTGCGGGTCCACACCTAACATCAAGGGAGGCTGGGACAATTGCTTAGCCTGGGTGCCTGTAGAGGGTCAACAGCTCAGGAGACCCAAGAGGCACACGGAGAAAGATTTAGCTGTGTGGCCCCAGGCGAATACAGGAGAGACAGCCACCATTGTTCCTTTTACTCTTCTTTTTTTGAAAGGAGTACTTTCCTGGTATATAAGGGAGTAATCATTCACTTAAGAATGATATTTCTCAGACATTATTATGTTTCAGGCATTGTGTTAGAAGAATGCCTTACATTGTACATATTTGCAATTTAGAAAGCATTTTATTTCAAATACAAATTTGATTGATGTTTTTCCCCCCGATTATAAAAAAAAAATCAATTTTCTGGATATTGAAGAAAAAGTTACAGAGAAGAAAGTAAAAGTCAACTGTAATCTCACCATCCAGAGATACCATCTATTAACATTTTACTGTATGTCTTGTCACTTTTTAAAAATATAAGTTCTTAAAATGAGACTTACTATATTTGGAGCTCCGCTTTAAAAAAAAGTAAATTTTTTAAAGTAAAATTTTCTTAAATGAATTCTCACATACAGGACAGTGCTCAGATGAGTAAATGTGATGAATTTTTACAAAGTGAACACGTCTAACCATTATCAAGAAATAGAGATATTGTTAAGACCCACAGAAGCCCTTTGTATCCCCTTCAGTCATTAGCCCATTAGTAGTAGAGTTATCTGTTAAGTGCCCCACTCTTTAAAATTGATGTTATACTATAGGCATTTTCCTGTCACCATTGTCTTGAAAACACCATTTTTTGACAGGTACATAATATTTGATTGTTAGGGATGTGTTAGACTATTTAGTTATTCTGTTGGGCATTAATGTCGTTTTCTTTTGGTATTGTTATAAATAATGTGATCTATATGTTTGCACAGAAATAGTTTTGGGAAACATTTTCACATGCTCATTTTATTTGATATTTAAAATATCCTGTACGAGGTATAGTATAGGTGTCATTACACATAATTTCTGGTCGACAAAACAGGCTCAGAGATTAAGTAACTTGTCTGAAGTTATACAGCTAAAAAGTAAAGCTGGGCCTAGAACGACTGCCTTTTAATTTCTAGTCTAGTGGATTCTCATGACATCTAAGCCTCTCAAGATATTCTTGTGAATCAAATGGAGAAATGCGATATAACTAAAAAAGCACTTAGGCAAGTTCAAAGCAATTTGAAGGACTACTATACCCAAAGAGTTCTAATGAAAAATGAATAAATCGGTGACATCTGCAAAGGAAATCTTTATTGGTCAGCCTCAGTACTCTGTTTTTGACCTTTGTCTCCTTAATTTTATCTTCCACTTAAAGACAAAGAAGACATTACATTTGTGGATTACTCAAAGCAGTAAGAATATTATATGTCATAAATATAAAATATCTTGGTATATAAAATATCTTGACAGTCTGGGAAGGTTAACTGAAGCCAAATGGAGAAATATAGTAAGATAAATGAAAAGTTCAGTACTTAGAAGGGAAAATATGAACGTAGGATAAGGTAGGCATGTTTCTATAGTTGGGAAACAAACCCAATGTCAGTAGTCATCAGTGTGAGCAGATTTCCAGAAAGGTCCACAGACATTTAAGCTGCACTGATGTAAGTATAATTTTCAGGTTAACTGAAATAGACATACATGAGATAGATAAGAAAATCTGAAAACAACAAAGCCTCATATACATATTTAGTAATAAAAAAGTGGAAGTAACAGAGACCCAGTGTACTCAAATCTGCTCAAACCACATCTACAGTATTTGTTCCAGTTCTAGGAACCACACTTGGAGGAACTTGAGCTACCTGGAGTATGTTTGGAAGTTGTGATGAAAGTGATGAACATCTCCAAACCTTGCCAGATGAGGCTATAGAGGAGAGAGAAACTTACCCTCTAAGTTCTTCTGGCTGGTCTAATAAATTGACATGAGACAGATTAATAAGAGAAAAATGACCAAATTTAATTACATATGTACATATGGGAACCTCATATACATGAGAGAGTCAGAGACCCCACATACTCAAAAGGTTCGGAGACAGAAAGGGAAAATGGGGTAACGGTGATATTTAGAGCTAAGGGATGGGGTAAAGCACCTTGAGGCTTCAAAGGGAAGGAAGGTCATTTGCAGGATGATAAGAAGAGCAGATACTCAATAATTAGAAGTTTACCCTGCCCTTATTATAGCTATGTTATAAAAAGTGGTCTCTGGTGATAATTCTCATTATGGGTAAGTCACCTGATTTAAATTCTTTAAGGGAGAGGTAAAAGTTTCTTGTGAGCCTCCAGGGTCTTCAATTGCTTTCAGCTCAAAACAAGTCACATGCCCAGGTGGCATATCTTGGGGAGGACTGTTCTGAATCTCTTCAAGGCAGAAATGATTTACTAGGGGGAAAAGACATTTACTAAACAAACTTGTTTTTATCAGCTTAATTGAAATGTAATTCATGTACAATAAAGTATATCCATTTAAAGTTTATGATTTGGTGAGTTTTGACATTTGTATATGTCCATGAAAACACTGGCACAATAAAGACAGGAACATTTTCATCACCCTAGAAAGATTTCTTATGGCTCTTTGTAGTTCATTCTTCCTCAACCACAAGCCTCAAGCAACCACTGATCTGCATTCTGTCACTATAAATCAATTAACATTTTCTAGAATTTTATATAAATAGAAGAGGACTCTTATGATCGGAATCTTTCACTCAGCATGAAGATTTTTAAGCTTATACATCTTGCCACACCTATCAGGAGTTTATTGCTGAGTAGTATTCCATCATGAATGTACCACATTTTGTTTGTTTATGGATATTTGGATTGTTTCCAGATTCGGGCTATTATGAAAAAAGCTGCTATGAACATTCATGTTATGAGTTTTTATACAAACAAATGTTTTTATTTCTTTTAGGTAGATACCTCGGAGTGGAATAGCTGGGTCATACTGAACACACAGTTCTACTAGGAACTGAATGAACAAGAGAGACGGGTCCAGATGCCAGGAGGCTCTAATTCTTTGGAGGGAAAGAGGCAGTAAAACATGCAAACAAAAAGGATAAGTTTACAAAGTGATAAGTGATAAAAGGACAATAAAGCGGAACAGATGGAAAGTGGCTAAGAAGAGTCTACTTTAGGTAGAATGACAAAGGAAGATCTCTCTGTAAAGGTGACATGATGGAGCTGAGTCCTGAATGTTGAGAAGGAGGCAGTGTATGAAGATTTGGGGAGCACATTCCAGGAACTGGGAACTGCCAGTGCAAAATCTTTGAGAAAGGAAAGAGTTTGACTTAAGGACATAACAGTTGTCTCTAAATATTTGAAAAACAATCAGGAAGAAAAGGGATTACAATTCTATGAAATTTCAAGGCAAAAATATGACCAATTAATGGAAATTAGTTGGAGATAAGTTTTGGTTCAATCTAACCTTACAGTAGTGGAACAATTGGGGAGAGGAAAAATGACAGTTTTTGTCCTTTTCTGTTGTTGAAGTTTTGTTTTCTTCCTTTTTTTTTTTGCTAGACATTTTCTACTAACATGAATAACAACAACTAGATGGACCTGGAACCAAATCATGGCTTAGGTTTCTCCAAGTGAATTGTTCAGCAAATATAAATCCAGCTTAAAAACCAGCTGCACTAATTTATAAGGCAATTGATAGAAAAATATTTCCTTTTCTTATTAAGTGTAGGTTTTAGAAAACATTCAAGTATTCCCTGAAAGGCTGGGTAAAGAAGGAAAGATGTGTTATCCTGTTTCATTCAAATGACATCTTCTATAGTTAGTGTACAAGGAAGTGTGAGAACATAATAAAAATGGAGATAATCTTTCAGAATTTACCTACATCTGCCCATTTAAAAATAATAACACTGATTTAAAATTAAACGATACCTATCAAAGTATTAGCCCAGATAAAAGATGCAATTACACAATTGAAAAATGTATTAGAAGACTAAATTATATAATTACTTATCATAACTTAAGAAAAAAAAAGGGACAGAAGAAGGAGAAAGAGAAAGAGAAATGAGAAGAGAAAGAGAAGGAGAAGATCATTCTACTGTTGTAAAAAACCTGCTGCTTTCATCTGTCCATGATTTCTTTCAGTCCTGGCCTACATGCCACTGTAATTATCCGGTAAGAGTGCAGGTATATTTTTAGCAGTATATAGTTTTGTCACATATTACTTCAGTAAAGCATATTATTCTCAATTTCTTATATAAAAGAGCAGTAGATTTAGGGTCATCAACAGGGGAACTTATTGGCAGCTTTATCATGGGAAGGGCACCTAGTAGGAGTAAGATGTAACTCCCAAGCAAGGCTCCTCAAGCAGGTCCCAGTTGCTTCCAGGGAATGTGGTATGGCCTACTTTTCTAGCTCTTGTCATCCTCAGGGTCTTCAGCTTGCACAAGAAGACAGCTCATTTACCAGTGGCAGAGAATAACTGTTCTCCACTAACCTGTCAAAAAGTATAATCTTGTTTTCAATTTTTATTGAGATATAATTCATATATCAAAACTCACAATCTAAAGTGTATGATTTAGCGATTTTAGTATTTCACAGTGTTGCGCAACCATCACCACCATCTAATTTCAGAGCATTTTTATCATCCTGAGAGTAAGTCACTACTCTGATTAATCCACTTCTGTCTCTATGGGTAGGTCTTTTCTGAGTATTCATATAGAGGAATGATACAATATGTAGTCTTTTGTGATTGAGCCCTTTCACTTAGCATAATGTTTTAAAGGTTGATTTATGTTGTAGCATGTATCAGTACTTTAGTTCTTATTATGGCTGAATAATATTCCATTGTATAGATATGTCACATTTTATTCATTCACCTATTGATGGACATTTGGATAATTTTCACCATTTGGCTCTTATGAATAGTGCTGCTATGAACATTCATGTACATGTGTTTGTTTGAATATCTGTTTTTAATTCTTTTTGGCATATATCTAGGAAATAAATGAATGCTAGATCATATAATAATTCCATGTTTAACTTGAGGAATCTCTAAACTATTTTTCACAGCAGCTGTGCTATTTTACATTCTTACTAACAATGTGTGAAGGTTCTAATTTCTCCGTATTGTCACCAACACTTGTTATTTACCATTTTTATTATAATCGTCATAATGAATATGAAATGGAATCTCACTGTGTTTTTTTGTTTTTGTTTTCTTTGGATGCTATTTAATTTATTTCACCTGCCCAAAAAAGAGATACTTCTTTGTCAGTAAATAACAGTGTCATAAGCTGTTTTCAGTCAGATTTGTTTTTTGTTGTTTTGATTTGTATTTCTCTGATGACCAGTTATGTTAAGCATCTTTTCATGTACTTATTAGCTATTTGTATAACTTCCTGGAAAAATGTCTATTTAGGGTCTTTCCTTGTTTTTTAATTAGGTTATTTGTCTTTTTATTACTGAGTTGTAAGGGTTCTTTAATATTCTAGGTACAAGTTCCATATTATATATATGACTAACAAATATTTTCTCCTATTCTGAGCTGTTTTTTCACTTTCTTGATGTCCTTTCAAGATCTGAAAATTTAAATTTTGATGACGTCCAGTTTATCAATTTTTTCCTTTGTGTTTGGACATCCTATCTAAGAAACCACTGCCTATTCCTATGTTTTCTTAGAAGATTTTTAGAGTTTTAGCTCTTCCATTTAGGTTCATTTTGAGTATATTTTTGTATATGGTATGATGTAAGGGGTCTAACTTTATTCTTTTACATATGGATAGCTAGTGTCCTAGCATCATTTGTTGAAAGGACTGTTCTTCTACACCTTAGTGAAAAATAAATTCACAGTAAATATGAGGGTTTATTTTTGTATTCTCATTTTTATTTCATTGATCTATATATCTATCTTTATGCCAGTACCACACTGTCTTGGTTAGTGTAGTGAGTTCTGAAATGGAGAAATGTGAGTCTCCAACTTTGTTATTTTTCGAGATTGTTCTGTTTATTCTGGGGCTCTTTAATTTCCACATGGATTTTAGGAAAAACTTGCCAATTTATGCAAAGAAATCAGTTGTAATTTTGATGAAGATTGTGTTGAATCTGTAAATCAATTTGAGGAATACTTCCATCTTAACAATTTGAAATTTTCAAATCCATGCATATAAGATGTCTTTCCATTTATGTATGTTCCCCTTAATTTCTTTTAATGATATTTTGTAGTTGTTAGTATACAAGTTTTACATTTCTTTTGTTAAAGTTAGTCCTAAGTATTTTATTCTTTTTGATGCTATTGTAAACAGGTTATTTTCTTTATTTCATTTTTGGTTGCTTGTTGTAACTCTTCTGTAGAAATAAAATTTATATTTGTATATTGCTCTTGCATTCTGAAAACTTGCTGAACTTGTTTATTAGTTCTAGTAGTTTTTAATGGATTCCTTAGGATTTTCTATGTGCAAGATCGCATCATCAGTTAATAGATCTATGTCTTATTTTACAATCTGGATACCTTCTACTTCTTATTCTTGCCTAATTGCCTTGGCTAGACTGTCTTGCACAATGTTGAACTGAAATGAGGAGAGCAGATATCCTGGTCTTATTCCTCATCTTAGGGGGAAAGCACCCCATCTTTCACATTAAGTATGATGTTAACTCTGAGTTTTTTGAAGATGTCCTATATCAGGTTGAAGAAATTCCTTTCTATTCCTAGTTTGTTAAGTGTTTGTATCGTAAAGCAGTTTTGAATTTTGTCAAGTGCATTTTCTGCATCTACTGAGACAATCTTGCGGGCTTTGACCTTCATGTTTTGGCATGATGTATTATATTGATTGACTTTCAGATATGAAGCCAATCTTGCAGGTAGGATAAATCCTACTTGGTCAAATCCTTTTTAAACTCTGTAAGACAAATAAATATGAGCCTTAAAAATCTGCTTTTACAAAGATGGAAGAATGAGAAAGTGAATATTTTCATTACAAACGTAGTTGTTAATATAGCAAACAAAATTCAGTTTAAGGATCCCTGGGATTGGCATCTTTAGATATTAGATGATTTCACTTTCAAAAACATTGTTCACACACAACTTTTCAGAAGCATGATGGTCTTTTAAAATAAGGCACACCTATGGTTACAAAATGAGAAAAAATGGGAAAGCTAATATTTGAATTTCTTTTGGAGTTAAAGCCCTGATCTAATTATTGAGATGATTTGCCAGTTCTGTCCATATTTTATTCATTTATCAGAAACATGGAAACATAATATTTTTGGTCCCCTTAAACATGTTCAGAAACCCAGAAACTTTTGGGACAGAAATTATAAATACTATTGAAGTAGATTTGTTAATGGAACTCCTGTAACTCATTATATCCTTATTTTTGATTAGTTGGTCTCTGTGCTTTTGCATAAACCTAGATGTTTTGAAATTTTAATATTGCATTGTTCCAACAATCTGGTAGCCATGGATTTTTCAAACTAGGAGGTAATTAGGGCCAGCTGAGAAAGGGCAATCATGGCTCTGAATCTTGGTTTCACATTAGATGTAGAGATTATAACACTCTTTTTACTCCTGGCCCAGTGTTAGAGACTTAGGGTAGATTCCAATTTCCATTTGGTAGTTCTTTGTTGAACAGTTCAGCCTTTGTGATATGTGGTGGTTGGAATAACCTTCCCCTCTACAAAACTTTTAAAATTGCTTGGGTTTAATTTTTGCTGCTGGATTATTACAAAGGAAAATAGGGTTTGGATACATTTGGATATCTTCATTTAATGAATTAGGTGGAGTTTGGAGCAGAGTTAGAAGAGGATGCACTGTAATTGATAAAATTCTGACCAATTTTATGTAACACGATTACTTCCCTCACCAAGCTGTTACTAGAACCACTAATAAGCAAACTGCTTGAAAGATTATCTTTACTCCATGCCAGGCCAGGCTTGGTCTTCCTCCTCTTATTCAACACATAGTTAAAAATAAATTTAATGAACAGAAAATACCAGACAACATACATCCCATTCCCTCTTTCAAAAATTATTTATTGAAAGTACAGAATGTGCTAGACCATGGGGATACAACTATGAACTACATATGTTCCTGTCCCCATGGAACTTGAGGTCTTCCACTAGAAAATACAAACCAAAAACATGATGACAAAAGTAAACAAATAGGGATGGCTCCGTAGTGTAGTGGTTAACATGTCTGCTTTACAAGCAGAAGGTCCTGGGTTGCACCCTCAGGTAGAACCATGGACCATACCCGGGGGCACCAGGTGCTCCAGGCCCCAGGCCCCAGGCCCCAGGCGTTCGCCCCGAACACATGGGAGGAGACGCCCTGCCTTCAGAGATCCAGTTCTTAAGGAGAGATGGCAACATCTGTGGGGCAAGGGTGGAAGTGGGGGGAGATTAAAGAGGGGAAAAAAAAAACTAAACAAATGAAATTATTACAAGTTATAATAAGGTTTCACAAAACCAATGAAAAAACACACCAAGGTCCGTGATAGAGAATATACCAAGGCCAGGGAGCCACTTGGTTCTATAGAGTGGTCAGGGAGGCCTCTCTGAGGAAGCGATATGTGGGCTCAGACCTTTGAGACAAGGAGCTGGCTATTTCAAAAGCATGGAGGAACAGAGCTCTAGGAAAAAGGAATGTCACATGCAAAGGCCCAGAGCCTGACACAGGGCTCACCTGTTCTAGTAATTAAAGAAGGCCTGCCTGGCTAGAAGGCAGTGAGCAAGAGAGAACAGCGTCAAAGAGAGCCCAAGGTTAATTGGAATCCGGATCATGCCTAGCTCTTTTAGAATATTTTTTTCCCCACACCTCCAAACAAGTAACTCAGTTCTGACCCTATCTACCTGGAGATAGCATCAGATCCTATAGGTTGAGGGCTCAGTGCTACAAGGCTCTCCCCTACCAAGTTCCCACTGTCACCTGTGCTTCTGACTGACCTGGCTATATAGATCAGAAGTTTCAACAACCTCCTCTTGGGTTTGATTAATTTGCTAGAGTGGTTCATAGAACTCAGAAAAACATTTTACTTACTAAATCACTGGTTTATCATAAAAGATATAACAGGAATAACCATATGGAAGAGATGCATAGGGCAGTGTATATGGGAAGGGCACAGAGCTTCCATGCCCTCTAGGCACACCATTCTCCCCAAATCTCCAGGTGTTCACCAATTGGGAAGCTCTCTAAACTCTGTATTTTTGTTTATTAATGGAATAATTTATTAAATCATTGGCCATCAGTGACTGAATCTCCAGCCCCTGGCCCCTTCCCAAAGATGGAAGTTGAGAGAAAAGGAACAGAAATTTCCAACCCTCTAATCACATGGTTGGTTCCCCTGACAACCAGGGCCCACCCTTAGGTTACCTAGTGGCTTTCCAAAAGTCTCCTCATGAACATAACAAAAGATACTTTTCTCAGCTCAAATCCCTTTGAAAATTCCAAGAGTTTTTAGGAACTTTGTGGTAGGAATAGGAGGAAGACCAAATATATATTAATTATAAATCACAATATCGCAGGCTACCATAACAAAATAGCACAGACTGGATGGCTTAAATAATAGAAATTTATTTTCCCATAGTTCAAACATGAAGGCTGGAAGACCAAGATTGAGATATCACTAGGTTTGGTTTCTCCTGAGGCCTCTCTCCTTGGTTTGTAGATGGCTGCCTTTTTGCTGATGGGCATTTCCTCTGTGCCATTCATCCCTGGCATTTCTCTGTAGGTTTTGATCTCCTCTTCTTATAAGGACAGTAGTCAGATTTCAATAGGGCCTGTTTTAAAGGCTTTCTTTTAACATAATTACCTCTTTAAAGGCCATATCTCCAAATATAGTTACATTCTGAAGTACTGTGATGTTGAAAAACAAGATAACAGGCCCCAAATAGGGTCACTTACACTAAGCCCCACATCACCACACCAAGACTTAATTTCAGCTCTGCCAGAAATGGAATCTTAAATCAGTCAATCAGGAATTGCCTGATCAGGAATAGTTAGGTAATCTGCCCTATAGTTCCCTGCCATCCCTAAAGAAAGTAACCTTCCAATAATGAGCCTGCTTTTATGCCTAGTATAACTTCCTTGTTCCTGCACCCTTCTGCCTGTAAAAGTCTTTGATTTTGTATAATGGCTCGGAGCTTTCTTCTATCTTCTTAATTGGTTGCTGACCAATTTGAATCAATTTTTGCATAAACTGTTAAAATTTTTAATATGCCTTAGTTTATCTTCAAACAGGGGGTTAGGGCTTCAACATATGAATTTGGAGGTGGGGCAGTGAGACACAATTCAGTCCATAACAGCAACTTGAAGGATTTTAGATTTGTTCTAAAATCTAAGAGCAGTGGAAAACCTTTGAAGGGTTTGAAGCAGGGCCTATGTTGAATGGAATTTAGCAGTTGCTTCTAGATATCAGTTCTTTACTAACAGTTAAAACTGTTTTCTGTTCAAAACATCAATGTGTTCAGCCAAAAATGTAAATCGACTGGTTCCCTTGGCATGAGGGGTGGCCATGTGACAATATAAGTGGTTAATGATATATATATATAATTTGGAAGTCTACTGAGTGGACTTCAATAGTCTCAGAGAAGGCTATTTAACTGATGAAAAGATATGTCCTTTTGCCTTATACTCTGTCTTCTTTTTCCTAGTTGGGAGAAGGATGCAATACCTGGAGGTACAGCAGTCACCTTGCAGCCATGAGGAGGAAGGTTTCACAACAAGGATGTAAAGTAGGAACTTGGTTTTCAGATGACATTCTTAAGCAGCTACATAAACTTTTATCAGTCCACATCCAGGTTTTTTGTTACATGAAAATTGTAAATCCCTACTTGTTTAAACTACTGATGTAGGGATATCTGTTACAGCTTGAACAAAATTCTGACCAATACAGAGCTCTGGAGCATGAGAAGGAATACCAGTTTGGAAGCTTTTGCCAGAGTGCAGATCAGAGATGTCAAGGACTTGGATTAGAATGGCAGCAATGTACCTGGAGCAAAAACACAAGACACATTGCCTGAGCAGCCCCCATATAGATACCAAAAATTTATCTTGGTATCTTCACTTATTCAAGGCTATTGAAACTGTCTACATTTGAGGCATTGGAGAGACTGAAGGCTTGGAAGGTCTGAGGAGTTTTCCTGGATCTGCACAAGTCAGTGAATGTGAGATAGAAAATAACCTCCTCTATGTTCATGCCACCCTGAACACGCCCGATCTCATCTGATCTCGAAAACTAAGCAGGGTTGGGCCTGGTTAGTACTTGGATGGGAGACCATCTAGGAAGACCGAGTGCTATAAGCATAAAAAAAAAAAAGAAAGAAAGAAAGAAAGAAAGAAAGAAAGAAAGAAAGAAAGAAAGAAAGAAAGAAAGAAAGAAAGAAAAAGAAAAGAACCTCATTTCTGGAGCAAATTTCACTCTTCCTGTCTTGTTTTCTCTGTATTTACTGCCTCTGTTTATTAGCAAGAGAGATTTCTACCTCCTGGGCTTTTGAGTGCGCCTATTCTGTGGGTGAGAGATGGAAATTTTATACTTCACATTCTTGGCTCACATGGGTAGAACTGGCAGGCAGGCCACTTGCTTTCTGTCACTTTGGCTCAAGGGAGGCCCCAGCTGCTCTTGGGAGAGTCACCGTTTGTTGCTTCCTAAGAAATTGCTTTTCCAATAAATAGAACCAGGCAGCTTTAAGTTGGCAATCTGGTACAGGCTCCACAATATACTGATAAGCGAGAAAAAAAAAGACAGACACCGTGTATAATATGCTACCATGAGGGGAAGAAGATGAAAGAACATTTATTCGTAAGTAAATATTTGCGTATATGTTAAATATCTCTGGAAGAGCACACAACAGACTGGAACCAGCATTATGTTTGTGGTGAAGGGGTGGTTGAGAGACATGGATGGGAGAGACTTCTTTTTCATATATGCCCTTTTTGCATTTTGAATTTTTTATCAGTACATGTTATAAAATAACCTATTTAAATAAATTATTTCCGATCAAAGCAATTTATGCAGCCCTTAAAAGTGATATTTATGAAACACAGATAATATAGCTTATAATATCATTTTAAATGAACCATTTTATGTATGTATAAAACAAACCGAAGCGACGATAAGCAAAACCCCAGTGTATGTAGAAAAAGATTGGAAGGAAATACACTGCAAGGTTAATGGTAGTTTCTGAATTGATAAGTATTCTCTCCTTTTTTCATTATATCTTCTTTTTCATAATGGTGAAAAAATAAACAAACCTTTTAACAAAGAAAATGAATTGCTTTTCCTTCCCAGGTTGCAGCAACTGAGCTGCCCAGAAGAGAACTATTTTGTCCACATGGTCTTGACTCCCCAGTGGCTTAAAGGGTTAGATTTTCTGCCAGTTCTCCTCTCCTCTCTATACCCTTGCCTGTCATCCTTCATCCTTAATCTCCCAGCTGTTAGTCCAATCTTTCATTTTAAAATTAAAATATCACCAAACAGCTCTCCTACTTAAAGACTCTGAGCAGAGCTCCATTCACATGATAAAACCCAAATGTCTAGTGTGGTAGAAAAAGTTCTTTGTGGTATATTCCCAGCTGCCCCTCTGGCTGCATCCCCTACCACTGCCTAAATTATATCAACCTTCAGTTTCTTAATGTTCCTCGAACAAAATATGTTCTTCACAACTCTGTACTTTAGTATATGCTGTTTCTAATATTCAGCTATCTCCTACTCTCCTTACAGAATTACCTGAATTATCACCTCCTCCCCGAAATTTTCCCAACTTCCCCGGGTAGTAGCTTCAATTCCCTCCTTTGTGTGCTTTGGAACAGGCCTTAATCCTTACCACTACACCAGAACAGTGATTGTATATTATATCATTCTTCTTTATATTCCCAGAGCCTTCCTTGCACAATGCCCAGCACATAGTACATGCTCAAAACATTGAATGAATTAATGAAAGGTTTACATTTCTTCTGTACTCCTACTATGTTATATTGGCCCTTAAATGTTGTCAAATAACTGGGTGACACAGAGCTGTGGACCAGAGGGGTCTTTAGTAAAGGAAACTTCCCTTTCACCTGTTTCCCTGGTTCTTCCCCTCCAGCCCTGTCCCCTTTATCTCTCAATCAGCAGTCCTAGGCTATGTGGGTGGTGGTATGCATAATAAAATACCTAAGCCTTTGATTTGATTCTGTTCTTTATTTTCATCCTAATCAACTCTATTCTTTCTAATGGTTTAATAAATAAACATAAATTCTCTCTTAACGTCAGTCTACAAATGGAGCAAAAGGATTCTGTTAAAGCTAAGAATCATCTGAGCAAGCAGAGGAAAGGAGAGCATCGAAACTGTGCTGGGAGAAAAATGGCTTTCAGGCTCTCGGAAGAGAGTTGCCTACTCTGAATCTCTGGCTTTGATCTCCAGGGCTTCATGAGAACAAGGTATTATCTTTAACCAGCTCTTTCTTTCTATGCCAGGAATATAGACTAAGGAGTTGTACTTAGAGACAAAAAAAAAAAAAAAAAAAATAACAACAAGAGTCGGACATATCACAACATTAGGAAACAGGTCCTTTTTAACATACTCAAAAAGATTCAGGAGGCTTTGGCTAGAAGTAAATGACAAAGATTTATTGAAGAGTCTTAGGGTCCTCCATTGTTAGCCTCTGAATTGGTCCAAGATGGTAATCTTCAGCTATCTGGTGATCTACAAAATGCAACAATTTCTTCTTGAGGTCACTCAGATGATCATTTGAGGCAGGCATTGATGCACAGCAAACTGATATATACCCAGGCATTGACTAAGGACTGGAAGGTTCAGATATTGAAGTTCCCAGGCTAGTTAAGGCAAGAATAAAATTGTCCCTCATGCCTCAGCCTACTTTGTTTGAATAATTTAGCACCTTGACCATAGTAAATCCATTTTATTTCTTCACTCTTTTCCTCAGTTCTTATCTGGCAGAGATAAGAAGCAGGAACAGCCTTGGCTATGATCTAGAAACAGGGGAGGACGTAATCCCTGACTGCAGTTAACCAGCTTCCAGAGGAGACCCAGGCCTAGGACTTCTTGAAGGCAACTGCTATTGCCACAAATCCAGAGGGCAGAGTGGGGACAGAGAAGACACCAAGACTTCTGAATGGTCACAGACAGTATCCTCTTCTTTGGGAGAATGATAGTGCCATTCATGGAACAAGATCAGGGGGTAGGTGGTTTCTCTTTTACTGGCTGTGAAACCTTGGAGTCATTTTGCCCTTTTGTGCACATTCCCTTCCCCTCACCAACTTATCATCTAATGAGTTGCCAAGTCCCACTGAGTCTACCTCACAGGATCTCTTTAGCATTCACCGACCTTCTTCATCCTCACTGCCATGGCAGAGCACAAAAGTGGGAGAGGGGCCACTGGCATTGTCAACCCCACCTCTCTAACCATGACCTTCTTCTTGTCTGTATTAGTTTCCTAGGTTTATTGTAACAATATAACTAATTAGGTGAAACAACAGAAATTTGTTCTCTTGCAGTTCTAGAGGCTAGAAGTCCAAAATCAAGGTGTTGGCAGGGTGAGTTCTTTCTACAGGCCCTTAAGGAGAATCTGTTTTATGCCTCTCTCATAGCTTCTGGTATTGCTTGGTTCCTAGATGCATAACTCCAGTGTCTGCCTCTGTCTGTTTTGCCTCTCTCTGTGTATACTCCCGTGTCTCTGTTTTCTTATAAGGACATCAGTCATTGGATTTAGTGCCCACCCTAATGCAACATCATGTCATCTGAACTAATTACATCTGCAGGAGCCTATTTCCAAAGAAGGTCACACTCTAAGGTTCTGAGGACTTGTGGACAGCACTGTTCAACCCAGTACATAGTTTCTCCAGCTATCGCAATCTCACCCCCATGCATCCTCTTTCCTCTGTGGGGACCTTCAGTCTCACTGTGTCTCTACTCAGTCTTCTGTTGACCTCCGACATTTCTATACAGCCTTACCCACACAGTTGATGACCTGGACCTTACTACCCCTTCCTCTGACATTCTCTTGTTTATTCCACAGTCTGCCTCTCTCCGTGGGACACACAGGCTTCTGTCATTTGCTAAAAGAAACTGCACACCTGTGAGGACTACAGCCTCAGCAAAACCTCTGTCTCCAGTTGCAGCTGGATACTCCACGACCGTTAGCAGTTTTCAGTGACTCTTGCAAAACTTTGACTTTCTTTCCAAGCCCCACAAGACCAACCCTCCATCTCAGGAATTGACTCCCCACTTCACTGAGAAAGTTGAGCCACAAAGCTTCAAGAACCTGAACAACCTGCTCCCCCTTCATTTTACGTACATCTACAACAAACCTCACCTTCTCTGCCCATGTCACAGGGTCATCTGTCTCCTCTGCTCAGACCAGTCCATTCCCCTCATAGCCCTCTGGGAGCTTGCTTCTTCAGCTGTCTCTGCCTGTCTCTTAACCTGCACTCATGCTCAAATCACTCCAGTATTAAAACATGCCCTCCTCTGATCCTGTTTCCTTCTAGCTAATACCTTCTTCCTTCCCTTCTTTCCTGCCTCCCTCCCTCTCTCTTTCTCTCTCTCATTAGCGAAGCTATTTGTAATGTCTCTATGGTTTACTTATTCTCTGTTCCCATTCACTAAGAAGCCACCTGCTTCACAGTGCATCCCTTTCAATGAGATGTGGTCACTTCTCCTTCCCTCCTTCCTCTTAACCCCAATGTTGCAGAACTGCCCTGTTGGTATTCTCATTTCTTCCAGATTCAAAGCAGGATGACCTTGTGTATCACATGTGTCAAGTCTATAAAGTCAGCTGGTTCTGGCCACACTATTTTCTCCTAAGCCTGGTTAGGGCATCTGTTTTCCTAGAGGTGGCTGGATGAATGGAGTGGGCCACATAGGCTCAGAGAGAGAGAACAATTTAATAGAACAAGGGAACCGACCCTGTCTCCGAGGGTCTCCTCCCTGTGGATGCTGCCGCCACCACCGCCTTCAATGAGCAGCAGCTAGTGGCAATTTGGGCAGGGAAATAGGGGAAGGGCACTGAGAGGGTGGCTCTCCCAGTGGTGCCAGTACCCTTATGACCTGGGGCCTACATGTGCATAAAATAGCACAGGAAGCAGGAATTTCACTTCATGTGTGGCCTTCTGGGCCCTGTCTTTGCCAGCTCATCCCCTCTCCTACACTTCAATGGGGCAGCAGTGGGACAACTTCTCCCTCCCATGTACAGGCTCTCTGAGGCTAATAATAGCCACCAGTTATTAAACACAATATGTCAGGCTCTGAGTTAGGTGCTTTACCTATCACTTCCTCTAGTCCTTACAGTAACCTAGTGAGGCAGGTACTATTTTTTCCCATTTTATAGGTGAGAAATTAAGACTTAAAAGGGTTATTAAGTAACTTTCCCAGTGTCATGCTGCTATTCAGTAACAGACACGCTCCCAAGCCTTGGCTTGTGTGATGCCAAGGCACATGCTTATGGCCACCATTCCAGCCTACTTTCTTTCCTCCAAAGGTCAACCTTGATCTCAAGTTTCTCCTGATCCCATGCATAATGGTTTGGGGTGCCTTAATAAGATGTGAGCTTCCTGAATGACACAATTCTCCCTCTTTTTGCCCAGCAGCTCTCTCTTCCATTTTCTATCATGGAAATACATGAGGGGTGTAGGTAGAGAGGGAGTGATTGAAAAGGGCACAACAGATAGGAGCTCTTACTAGATTCCATCATACTTGATTAAATTAGGACAAGGATTGGGGTTGTGTTCTACCCATTTTCATATCTCTAGTGCCCTAAAATATGTGCTGAACAAAGGAAGGAACTTTTACTCCTCATCAAAATCTACAAGCACATTAATTTGCCTTGATGTGGAAAATGTTGCAGAAGCAGATTCTCATCTTGACTGTCTTCCTGCTGCATTATCAAAATGTCATCTCAACAACCTTGTTGAGATGCCCTGGCATAGGGAGGCCTTAGAAGTCTGTTGTCAAAGACTTGCAGATGGTTTGGACATAAAGTTTTCACAAAGATTTAATGTGGTAACACCTGGCACAATCTTTATTAAAAGGGAAGTACTCAGTAAAGTACAAAACATATATTGATATAGCTAATCCTCTAAGGTAGTATCCAAATGAATGAGACAAATGGAGTGGTCACTTTTGTGCCACTTTAGGTGGCTATTTTACTTTAATGTTGTTCTGTGTGTGGCACAGACACAAACATATCAGAACCTGCTACTTCACTTCTCTTCTGGATCTATATTGTCCTTAGAATAAAACCCAACTGTCTCCTCTAACTTCAGACCCTTCTTCACCTGACTCCTGCCTCCATTTCGCATCTCATCTTTTATGTTCTGTCTCTCTGGTCTCTTGGCTGAGGGAGCAGCCCAGGACCATTCGCTTTAGGCGCTCTGCATGTGCTGTTCCCTCTCGTCTTTCAGTGCTGAGTTGAAGTGTCATTTCCTTCACTGACCACCCAACAGTGACCTTGTCTGTCTTTTTTTTTTTTAATTACTGTGTTCCTAAGAGTGCTTGACAAATACATGTTCAATAAATAGTTGTTGATCCTGTGCACAAGGGAATAGGACTATTGCCACTTAAGGTGGGAGAGGTGGGTCTTGTGTTTTTTTGTTTTTTTTGGTTTTTTTTTTGAGTCTTAGCTGTCCTTGGGGCTGTTTTCAAGGTGATACTTTGAAAGATTTTAAAATTCTTGGAAGGTATTTTAAAAGATAGGGGGAAAAAGACCTTTTTGTTTGTGAGGCTAGTAGATAATTGCTTGAAATTTTTTAGTGATTCCTGGACACCATCCATTTCCTGATTCTGCCTATTGCCCTCATCCTGAGCATACATGCACATAAGTGTAGCTGACTGGTTTCCACTACTGTTTTCTACATTTCTTGACACGTTGCTTTCTTGATTTCTAATCTAACAAAGAGAACCTGGTTTCACAGCTTTTTATCCCAATTAAAATTATTCTACAGCAGTAGTAAGAGGAGTGAAAAAGTTTGTATCATACCAACTGCCAACTCTTCATGAAGAGTTGGTCAGTTTTTAAAAAAAGAGGCCAGTGTGTGGCTGACCCACAGTGTTCCCTCACCTAGAGATTGTTAGTAGGCAATGGCAAGGATTCCATCCAAGAGACAAAGGCAGCAGGTTTAGGACTTCTGGGGAGCCAAGGTGTTGCCTCTGACCATCATTAGGAGATAGATGTTCTACAGGGGAGAAAGAAATAAGAAGGGGCCAGAAAGCTTTGCCAAGGGAAAAAAGAGTTAAGGAGAATAGTGAATGTTTGATGATCCTATGAAAACAAAAAATGTCATAGATCAAGAATATGAAGTTTTATATATTCTCTCACTTCTTCATTTTCTTTGGTGTTTATGCATCCATTCAACCAACATTTGGTGCATTGAGCAGGCACTAAAGTAAGTCCCAGATGATGGTGCAAGGATGAAGGAATCTCGATTCTTAAATTTAAATAGCTCACATTATGTGACTAAAATGAGATGGTGTTTGTGAAAGTGGCTGGTGAATGACACAACATTACAATGTGTTGGTTATTCTTCTAACAGTGAATACAGTGGCTGGCATAAAACACCAAAAAGGGCTCCTTGATTCTTTTAGAGCCGGGAACCTGATGTTCTGAACTTTCCTCTCCTCATAACCATGTGACCTTTAGTGACTTACTCTCTCTGGGGTTGAGTTAAAGGGTACAACCATATCATCAGACTACCACCTTTGAAGTGCTGTATTTGTGAATTGGGCTCCATTCTGAAGTTTGTTAAAGTAGCTGGAGTTAGAATAATACATTAATGTTTCTCAATTATAAATCTCTTCAAATCTCATGGAAGAAAACCAACAAAACTGCTGAACAAAGAGTTCCTTTTGTGTGAAGGAATGTAGTCATCTCAAATGGGAATCACTGGTTAAATTATAACCTTATGCTGGTGCTTACATTAGCTTTAGTCTTTCTCCTGTTGACCTTCAGGAAGCTGTAATGAGAATTCGTTATCTAATTTGGAGATTAATTTGCTTATCGAGTTTTGAGACTTACTAGTTTTGAGAGATTTACAATAATTGTGCCAAGTAAGTCCCTCAATTTTTTATACAATAAAGTGACCATTAGTGGATATAAACAAGCAAGGAGAATTTCAGTGAAAAGGGAATGACTTGCTTGAGGTAATGCAGCTATATAATGGTAGTAACAGGACTAGAACTCAAGTCTCCTAAATCCTGATGCCTTACTTTCTTACAACCATGGTCCCTAATAGCATGAGTCCTTCAAATGCTAGGTCAGTGGCCTCAATTTTGAAAAACTTTAATATCCTATTACTAACTATGAAAAGCAAATGCTTACCGTCCTTATGGTAGACAAAATAATGGCTCCCGAAGAAGTCCACGTCCTAAAAATCCTCAGAACCTGTGAATATGTGACCTAATATGGTAAAGGTGATTAAGTTAAACATTCTAAAATAAAGAGATTATCCTGGCTTATCTGTATGAGCCCAAAGTAATCACAAGACTCTTTATAAGAGAAGTCAAGAGTGTCAGTCAGAGAAGGTATGCTGGAATCCTCTAGATGTTGGAAGAGGCAAGGAACAGATTTTAAAACCCTTGGAGCCTCCAGAAGGAACCAGTCCTGATGACACCTTGATTTTATCCTAGTAACTCATTTTAGATTTCTGCTCTCCAAAACTATAAGAGAATCAATTTGTGATGCTTTAAGCCACTAAATTTGTGGTAATTTATAGGAAACCAATACAATCTTCATTTTAAAACAGATCTAATCTATTATTTTTATTAGACTACTGAAGGTGGATAGGTGGTAGAAGAAATCCTTTTTGCTCTGTGCATGGTCAAATATCTTCCACTCTATATTTCAAAAGCTTTGTAATGTTTTGTGTTTATCATATTCATCTATTTTTGTCTCTTCTTTAATCAAACTTTCTGTTTACCTATCCTATTCATATATTTTCTACTCCTATTTATGCAAACTGTTTTATAAAGAGCTTATTAGGTCACTTAGTGAGTCAGGGAAAGTCAAAATTGAAGCTTCTATTTGTGCCTTCCATCACAAACCTCCCACACATGTCTCATTCTTCCTCCCCATTCTAATTCTTTCTTCTCTTTGTTTTCTTTTTCTCAAGATACCCCTTTTCTGTCCCTCTGCTGCATTTAATTGCATTTAAATTACTTAATCATCCACTTTCTTCCTTTCTTTTTCTGTGGAGCTCTTTCTCATCCTGTTATATTTTTCAGTTTCCATCTGATCTTGCTCAAAATAGTCCAGACACTTTCCCTACTTCACCCATACTCTCCAAAATTTCTCACCCAGTGGTTGAAAACCAATCAGAGAATTCAGAGATCCTCAGTTTGAAGGGATTTCAAAGATCATCATCTAACTCCCCATTCATGTTTGTTCATATCTCCTCCCTGATATATTTGACAAAACTTCATAGCTTCCACAAGTTTTTTTGTTTTGTTTTGTTTGTGAGGCATGGGCCTTTGCTTGAACACCCCCAGGATAGAGAGCTCATGCATCAGGAAATTTCAAAATTCTACTCCTGGGAGAGTCTGGAATTGCAATTAATTTAGTTAAGTTTTGGTTTGGCGACTTGGCTTAGCAAAAGTGCCTCATTTTGGGGTCTGTTGTTCCTTTTTAACAGAGATTTACTACATGTATTAGTTTGCTAGGGCTGCTATAACAAAATATCACAGACTAGGTGGCTCAAACAACAGAAGTTCATTTTCTCACAGTTCTGGAGGCTAAAAGTCCAAGATCAAGGTGTCAGCAGATTTGGTCTCTTTTGAAGCCTCTCTCTTTGGTTTACAGATGGCTACCTTCCTCCTGTGTCTTCACATGGCATTTCCTAGGTCTTCTGTCTGTCTATCTGTCCTAATCCCAAGTGGGATTAGGGCCCACTTTAATGGCCACATTCTAACTTAATTACCTTTTTATAGGCCCTATTTCCAAATACAGTCACATACAGGATTTGGCCTTCAATGTATGAATTTTCTTGGGAAAGGAGACACAATTTTGTCCACAATACCATGATTCTTATTTTATTTTAAAAATGCACATTAAAAAAAATGACTGGAAAGAAATGTAGTAGATCTGTGGTTTTGTGAGCAATCCTGAAGATTTATAATATGTGGTAATTAGTAAATAACTTGCTGTGGTACGAATCTTAGTCATAGGGCCCGATGAAGATTGCCTATGACAAATACTCACTGGGCATCCTCATCTCATTGGGCTTCTTTATAATTCACTCATCATCTTAGATGCAGCAATTTTCACTGAGGGTTAAAAGAATCACATAATTTTTATGGTGATCACATGTCATAATTTATAGGGGAAGTATGCTACAAAGGTATTTACAAAATGGATGCTCTATCTCCCATAAATATAAATAACAAAAATATTAAAGGTTAAGAGAGGTCATTTGAGTGGTATGATAATGAGATATTTTAACTGTATTGTTTTTTTATGGTATTTACTATAATAAACATGTATGACTATAACTGGGAAACAAATTTTGTTGTTTGAAAAATACTGCATGGAAGTAACTGAAGTGTCCTATGATAAATGACTGGCTAAAGAAGCTGTGGTACATATATACAATGGAATATTATTACTCAGCCATAAGAAGAGATGAAATACAGCCATTTGCAACAACATAGATGAATAATCATACTAAACAAAACAAGCCAGACAGAAAAGGTTGAAAATCACATGATATCACTTATTTGTGGGATATAAACCTAAAAGTAACAAGTGAACAGGACAAACAAACAGAGACTCATGGACATGGATAATGGACTAGTGGTTACCAGAGTGGAGGGGGAAAAATAAAAAAATAAAATGTTAAAATAAATAAATAAAAGTTAAAAAAATACCAAAAATTTTCTACCTGAAAATATGGTCTCAAAATTGATGTGTTCAATTTCATGGTTTGAGATTCTTTAAATTTTTTTTGAATTCTATTCAATTGATTCAACAAATATTTGTTGTGTGCTTATGCTGTGCTTGGTGCTATGGTTCAAAGCTTCATAAGACATCATCTGACTTTTCTGAAAATTCTTACTCTAGTTAAGGAGACCGAAAACCACTCTAATGATTATGGAAACTGCCATAATATGGAAGCCTAGAGGATGAATTGATAAAAACTTCACAGAGGTGACTTCCATTTTAGAGTTAAACCTTGAAATTAGAGTAAGATTTAACCATTCAGAAAAAGCAAAAGGATGTCATTTCAAAAGTGGGGTCTGCAGGCAGGCAGGCATGGAGGTGTTTTTACCTGTTCCTGAAATGAAAAGCAAGCCTTAAGCCTGGAGAATAGTGTTTGGGCAAGGCCATGGTGGAGAATGAATTGGTAGAGGCAAGTTTTTGGCAGTGAGACTAGTTAGAAAGTCATTACAGTAGTCCAAGAGAACTGATAAGGAATCATTAGAGAACTATTCACTAAATGGGGAGTCAGGCAGGGGCCAGTCAGAAGGCCATCTGGAGCTAGAGTTGGCAGCATTGTGTTTGGGGGGACTAATGAAGATATATATCAAGGAGGATCCCCAGCTTCTTAGCCTGGACTTGGGAGGACTAGTAGAAATGCTAAGGAAGGAGCAGGTTGAGGGGATATCTGAAAGAGGTGAGGAAATGAAGATCTCAACAAATTCTTCATGTATTATTTGTACAAGTCAATGCTGAAGAATCTCTGTGCATGTATTTTTAACCAAAGCATTCACAATAAGGTTTCTAGGTGGTGTGTGTGTGTGTATGTGTGTGTGTGTGTGTGTGTGTGTGTGTGTGTTTAAATTTTATTTCTGTTATAGCAGTTTAGTAGTTCTACAGTTTTCTACCAAATAACCACAATTATGGTACTATTACTATTTTTATGATTTGGAGAATAAAGACACAGAAAGATTATTTTTTAGAATTTTCCATAGCAACTAAGGTATTACAAAACAATTTCTGGTTACTCGATTTAAAATATTAATTAAAATGGTAGCCTAACAAATATCATGTATTGTATTACATATAGCATAACTGGAACTCCATGACCACATAATCTGTCACTTTAGTCTTTAGTATATTCAATTTAATTCAAATATTTAATAAGCGTCTATGCTGAATTAGACTAGATGGAGAGTGGAAAAGTGTTAATATTTAGCTAAAAAATGAGACTGTTCTGAATAGGAAAAATTGGCATTTCTGAATAGTGTAAGGAGTCAAGTAAGGATATTTTAGTTAATAAATAATGCATTTAAATAGTATAAACTACAGATGAAAAAGCCCATAGAGATGTAAAATTACTGTTGGCACTTAGACGTAAAGAACAATTACATACGTTTATATTTTATAAATCTTTTTATTTCACAATCTCAAAGAGCTTAATAAATAGAAACTCATTAAGGAACATACCATCACTATGAAATAGTTATATATAAACATTTTTATATTTTCGAATGGAGAAGGTGAGGCAAGAGGCCAGTTCAATATCACAATGTAAGTTAATTGCAGAAATAAAATATAATTTTCCTTGACACTCAAAACTTTGCTTTATTCAGCAACTGTATGACATTTGGAAGAAATACTTTCTTTTTTAAAACATTCAAACAAAAAATCTGATTAAAATTTTCCCTTTGTGCAAAATAAGAATGCTTAACACAAGCATAATATACTTCTTACATCAATGGGTAGATTATCCAGACAGAAAATCAATAAGGAAGTGATGGCCTTAAATGTCATGTTAGACCAGATTGACTTAACATATATTTACAGAATATTTTGACCAAAAACTACAGAATACACATCCTTTTCAAGGGTACCTGGAACATTCTCCAAGATTAATCATTTATTAGATCATATAACAGGTGTCAATAAATTCAAGAAGATTGAAATTATATCAAGCACCTCTTCTTACCACAATGGCATGAAACTAGAAATCAACTACAGAAAGAAAACTAGAAAGAACACAAACATGTGGAGACTAAACAACATGCTATTAAAACAACCAATGCATCAAAGAGGAAATTCAACAGGAAATCAAAAAATGTTTTGAGATAAATGAAAATAAAAACATAATTTTCCAAAATTTACGGGATGTAGCAAAAACAATTCTAAGAGTGAAGTTCATAACTGTACATGCCTACCTCAAGAAACAAGAAAAATCCCAAATAAACAACTTAATTTTACACCAGGAACTAGAAGAAGAAGAACAAACAAAACCCAAAGTAAGTAGAGGAAGGAAATAATTAAGATCAGAGTGGAAATAAACAAAATAGAGACTAAAAAACAATGAAACTAAGAGCTAGTTCTTTCAAAGGATAAACATAATTGACAAACCTTTAGCCAGACTCACCAAGAAAAGAGAGAGCCAACATAAATAAAATCGTAAGTGAAAGGAGTGGTCATAACTGATATCGCAGAAATACAAAGGATCTTTAAAGAATACTATGAACAATTATATGGCAACAAAGTAGACAGCCTAGAAGAAACCGATAAATTTCTAGAAACATACAAGCTTCCAAGACTGAACCAGGAAGAAACAGAAAATCTGAACAGAATGATTGCTAGTAATGAAATTGAAGCATTAATCAAAGAACTCCCAACAAACAAAAGTACAGGACCAGACAGCTTCGCAGGAGATTTCTATCAAACATTTAAAGAATTAATACCTATCCTTCTCAAACTATTCTAAAAAATTGAAGAGGAAGGAATGCTTTTAAACTCATTCTATGAGGCCACTATTTCCCTGATACCAAAACCAGACAGAGACATTACAAAGAAAGGAAAATTACAGGTCAACATTCCTGACCAACGTAGATGCAAAAATTCTCAACAAAATATTAGCAAATCAAATTCAACAATCTATTAAAAGGATTATACACCATTATCAAGTGAAATTTATTCCAGGGATGCAAGGATGATTCAACTTCTGTAAATCAATCAACAGGATACATCACCATCAATAAAACCAGGGATAAAAATCATATGATTATCCCAATAGCTGCAGATAAAGCATTTGACAAAATTCTTTTGACCATTTATGATAAAAATTCTCAAAAAAGTAAGTATAGAGGGAACTTGCCTCAACATAATAAAGGCTATATATGCAAGCCCCCAGCTAACATCATATTTAACGATGACGCTGAAAGCTTTTTCTCTAAGATTAGGAAAATGACAAGGATTTCTGCTCTCACCACTATTATTCAATATGATATTGGAAGTTTTAGCCACAGAAATCAGACAGGAAAAAAAAAGACATCCAAATTGGAAAGGAAGAAGTAAAACTATCATTATATACAGATGACGTGATTGTATAGAAAAACCCTAAAGACTTCACCCCAAAACTGTTAGAATAAATGCATTCAGTAAAGTTGCAGTATACAAAATTAATGTATAGAAATCTGTTGTGTTTCTATACACTAATAATGGACAATCGGAAGGGGAAATTAAGAAAATTCCTTTTACAATTGCATCAAAAAGCACAAAATATCTAGGAATAAACTTAACCAAGGAGGTGAAACACCCATACCCTGAAAACTGTGAGACATTAAAGAGAAGAGAACACAAATGGTATCATGACCGTGAACTGGAAAGATTAATATTGCTAAAGTGTCCTTGCTACCCAAAATAATATACAGATTCAATGTGATCCCTATTAAAATACCAATGGCATTCTTTTCAGAATGAGAACAGCTAATCCTAAAATTTATATGGTACCATAAAGCCCCTGAATAGCCAAAGCAATCTTGAGAAAGAACAAAGTGGGCGATATCATACTCCCTGATATTAAATTATACTACAAAGCTACAATAATCAAAACAATGTGGTACCAGCACAAAAACAGTTATCAATGTGAGAGAATTGAGAACCCAGAAATAAATCCTCACTTATATGTTCAATTAATCTATGATAAAGGAGGCAAGAATATACAATGAGGTAAGGACAGTCTTTTCAATAAGTAGTGTTGGGAAAACTGGACAGATACAAACAAATAAAACTGGACCACTCTCTTACAACATAAACAAAAATAAACTCAAAATGGATTAAAGACTTAAATATAAGACCCGAAACCTTAAAACTCTTAGAAGAAAACATAAGCAAAAAACTCTTTGACATAATTCTTAGCAATATCTTTTTGGACATTTCTCTTTGGGCAAGGAAAATAAAAACAAAAATAAACAAATGAGACTACATCAAACTAAAAAGTTTCTGCACAACAAAGAAAACCATTAGAAAAACAACTTACTGAATGGGAGAAGATATCTGAAAATGATATATCCAATAAGGGGTTAGTATCCAAACTATATAAGGAAATCATACAATTCAACAGCAAGAAAACAAACAATCTGATTAAAAAATGGGCAGAGGTGGGAGGGAGGAGGTAGATGGGGTAAAGGGGGTCAAATATATGGTGACAGGAAGAAATCTAACTATGGGAGGTGAACACACAGTGTGTGTGTGTGTGTGTGTGTGTGTGTATGCCTTACTGTTAAAGTGTACAGCTGAAACTTATTGAATTTCATTAATCAATGTCACCACAAAAAAATTAATTAATTAATTTTAAAAATGGGCAGAGGATATGACATGAGTGGACATTTCTCCAAAAAAGACACTTAGATGGCCAAAAAACATATGAAAAGATGTTTAACATCACTAATCATCAGGGAAATGCAAATCAAAGCCACAATGAGATACCACTTCACACCTGTCAGAATGGCTAGTCTCACAAAGTCAACAAATAACAAGTGTTGGCAAGGATGTGAGGAAAAGGGAACCAGAATGCACTGTTATTGGGATTGCAAACTGGTGCAGCCAGTATAGAAAACTGTGGAGATTCCTCAAAAAATTAAAAATAGAATTACTACATGATCCAGCAGTTCCTTTTTGGATGTTTCTCTGGATATTTATCTGAGGAAATCCAAAACATAATTCGAAAAGATATCTGCACCCCTATGTTCACTGCACCATTATTTACAATAGCCAAGATATGGAAACAACTTAGGAGTCCATCGATAGATGAATAAAGATGTGTACACAATGGAAAATACTCAGCAATAAATAGAATGAAATCTTGTCATTTACAACATGGATGGACTTAGAAGGTATTATTCTAAGTGAAATAAGTCAGAAAGAGAAGGACAATATATGTTTTCACCTGGATGTGGAATCTAAAAAAACAAAAGAAACGAACAAACAAAACAAAAACAGACTCACAGAAACAGAGAATAAATTGATGGTTGCAGAGGTAAGGAAAGTGTAGAGATGGGTGAGAAAGGTGAAGGGAAATAAGAGGTACAAACTTCCAGTAATAAAATAAGCCGCAGAGATATAGTGTAAAGCATGGGAAATATAGCCAATAATATTGTAATAATTTTGCATGGTGACAGATGGTTGCTAGACTTAAGTGCGGTGATCATATTGTGAGGTTATATAAATGTCAAATCACTGTTGTACACCTCAAACTACTATAATATTGTATACCTACTTTAACAAAAATTTTTTTCAAAATGCTAAGTCAAACTTGCTTAATTTAATAAGATTTCAGCCCAGAATCTACTTTGGGGTTCAGGATATCTTTTTCATGGAGCTTAGAAACTTAACACTTTAATATAATTGTTTACGGCACTTTATAGTTTTCAAAATGCTTTCATTTTATTATTTCATTTAACATCATGACATCTTTTCTTTCACTAATTTAGAAATTTGAGAAAAGCAAAGGAAAGCAGTAGAGATAAAAGCTATGCAAATACCTAGAGTAACTGGATTGGAACTTCAGTTTTTATTGGTAAACTTCAGCATATATCCTTCACTCAGACCATAGTCTGGAAGAATACTTTGCCCTGGAGTTAACTGAACCAAACAGATCAATCTAGTAGTGGGAGATATTTTGTATCAGATTTTGTAAGTGGGGCCTTTTGTGAAGAGTAACTGGTGGAAAATAATGTAATAGCTGGGGGATGTCTAAAATCCTAAGATTAAATGTTTTTATATTTTAATTTCCTGATCTGATATATTTATGATTAATTAAAGGTTGTATTTATAAAAATGTGTATAACCACTTGAATTACTTCAGATTCAATAAAACAGGGTTATAAGAAGTTATTAGAAAGAAACATTGATATTGTTAATTGTAATAATGGTAATAACTGCTAACATTTCCTAAGAGCTTACTTTGTGCTAAGTGCTTTGTAGATGTTAGTCCTTTAATCCTGTAAGTCAAAGCTGCTCCTAATTCAATCTCACCTGAAAAATGTCAAACTTTAATGAAATTGGGGTACACTATATAATATTTAGAATTAATGTTGACACAGAAATAGGGAAGAATTTTGAGAATGAGTTATGCATTCAAAAATAACATTTCATAGCCTCTGCATACAAATATATGTGTATATATAGCACTTATCTGCAGAATAAAAATTGAAAAATAAACTGTATCATGTTTACTACATTGTTTTGCACACACATATTTTTACAAGAATGAGATCATAATACATATACTCTTAAAAAATAAACTTTAGAACAGTTTTAGATTTATATAAAGATAGTATAGAGTTCCCATACCCCTTTATCCAGTTTCTCTTATCAGTAACATCTTAATTAGTATGCATTTGTTACAATTAACGAGCCAACATTAGTAATAAACTAAAGTCTATATTTTACTCAGATTTCCTTAATTTTTACCTAATGTTCTTATTCTATATCAGGATCCCATCCCAACATTATGTTCAGTTGTCATGTCTCCCGTCCCTCTTGGCTGTGACAGTTTCTCAGACTTTGCTTGTTTTAGATGTCCTTGACAGTTTTGAGAAGTACCTGTCAGTTATTTTGTGGAATATCTCTCAACTGGGATTTGTCTGATTTTTTTTTTTTATTAGATTGGGGTTATGGGTTTTTGGGACGGAGACCACAGAGGTAAAGTGTCATTTTTATCACATCATATCAGAGATACATACTCGATCACCTGGCTGAAGTAGTATTTGTCGTTTCTACACTCTAAAGTCCACCCTGCATCTTCACCTTTTCCATACTGTTCCCTTTGGAAGGAAGTCGCTATGCACGGCCCACTCTTGAGTGAGGTGTTATACTTAACCTCCTTGAGGTTGGACTATCTACGTAAATTATTGGGAATTTTTCTGCAGAAGTGATTTGTCTAACCCTCAGTCCCACCCCCACCCCCATTTGTATGTAATCATTTACTTATATCAGTATTGATTCATAGATATTTATTTTGTATTTTGGGTTATAATCCACACTTTTTTTTTTGATGTACTATCTTTGCCCAATAAAATGTTATGGACAATTTTGAAAGTCAATAGAGGTGAACATCATAACTTTTAGAGATTATATATTATGTATTTAACTAATTTTCTACTGATGTACATTTTTGCTTCCATTTTTTCCTTACTTCCAGCAGTGATGGAATAATATCCTTGTACATTCATTTTTGTGCATTTGTGTGACTATTTTTAGTTTATTATTTTAACCCTATCCTGAAGACACATTATACTTGAGTTATGTTCCTTGCTCCTCAAACACACCCTGCTTTTTCTTAGATTATCTAGAATGCTCTTCCCCTCACTTTGCTCACTGAAGTTCACTGTTTGATTCAGGGCTCAGCTCAAAGGCTACTTGCTGTAGAAGCTCTTCTTTAGTGTGTGAGGATAATCTACTGGTTCCATCGCATTTCTCTTTGTTGAACATGTATTATAACATTTATCATGTGAACCTTCTATGTGAAGACTTTTTCCCATTAGTTTATGAACTGATAGAGGAAGAAAAGTACTTCAACACAGTGATGGGTATGTAAAGTAACTAGTATATTTTGATTTTGAAGTGTTGAATCTGAGTAACTGAGAAAAGAAGTGTGCTCAGTATTGCGTAGGTCTTCCTTTCTTTTACATACATTGTTGTTCCATGCTTCAGGGAGACAGGAATTGCATACAAATGTTAGTTTTTGTTTGAAGTGAAAACATCTGTGCTGTAGTTTAAAAGTAGCAGTCTGTCAAAAATGTTTATTTGTAGACTTTGGTATTACAGTTGTGTCTTCCAAAATGAGCACCTAAGATGTGCCAAGTATTCATTGGAAATTGTATGTAGAAGAAATGAAGTAATTAAATAGGCTTCTGATCCTTCCAACTTCCTTTTTAAGTAAGCAGGTGGCATAATGTTTCTTACATGTTATAATTAGTAATTAGAGGTGAATGCCAAAAAACAAAACAAAAACAAAACAGAGACAACATTTATTTGGTTGAGAGGCAGTGTCAGTGCGCTGAGACTGAAGATCCCAGACCGCTGTCCTGCTGACCCACCTAGCCTGCACCTAGGAGACAACGCACCTCTTCCGTTAACACTTTGAGGCGGGGTGACCTACACATCTGTGACCCCCCACTGGGTAGGAGGAGGCCCCAGAGTAGGCGCGCGCGCAGACACGGCCAACGGCGGGCACCTGGGTTGGCGCTCCGCGGGGGGTGGGAGGTGGGCCCCGCCTCCGCTCTCCCGAAGCCCAATCCTCTGGAGACTAGCCACGCCCCCGGCCGGCGGGGCAGGGGGCGTATTTAAGAGTCGGCGGCGGCGCCCCGCGATTCGTGGCTGTGGCCCGGGAGGCACGCGTCCCGAAGCCTGAGGCTCCTTCGCGCAGCCGCCTTCCTCGCCGCAGCCTCCGCGCCCTGCGCCGCCCTCCCATCGGGGGCTCCAGGCTCCCGCCGCGGCTTCGCCAGCCCGCCCGGCCGGCTCTGGGCAGCTCCGCCGGGAGCCCGCCGGGAGCCCGCGCCCCCAGCGCTCTCCCGGCGCCCGAAGGGGCCGCCTGGGGCCATGGTGCCCTCCCCGGCCAAGCCCGCGGCCACGCGGGGCACGAGCAAGGCAGAGTCGCTCGACCCGCTGCCCGGCCTGGCACCGGCAGACGGCCCCGAGACGGCCGCCGAGAGGGCGGAGGTGGAGCTGGCGCGGCCGGCGGGCGCCGAGTCCCCTCAGCCTCCGGAGGGCGGCTGGGGCTGGCTGGTGATGCTGGCGGCCATGTGGTGCAACGGGTCGGTGTTCGGGATCCAGAACGCCTGCGGGGTGCTCTTCGTGTCCATGCTGAAGACTTTCGGGTCCGCGGAGGATAATCATATGATCTTCAAGACAGGTGAGGCCAAACGCCCGCCCCGGCCAGCCCCGGGGGACAGGCTCAGACCCCCGGAGCGTATCCCTCGTGCGCAGTGTGTGTCTGCACTCTCGTGTGCTCTTCAGAGGGTCCCTGTGTGCGCGAGGGTGTGAGATACGGGTCTGTCCAATCGTAAACGCCGTCTGCCGCTCCTGGGGCCTTGGTGAGCTTGTCTTTGTATTGAATCCAGATGTAGTGACTGTGTGTTTGGAAACAAATCGCCTAACTTAATTTGCTTAGATCTTCCTGCTTCCTCTCTGCAGGGCACTGGCTAAGAGTCTACGGTAGACTTTCCTCTTAATTTCTGAAAACTAACAGACCGTCCAAACTCAACAACACAGCACTGTCATTTTTACTGTCTATTTCATGACCATGGCCATTGGGTTTGTATATACATCTGCCTCCGGGGCGTGTGTGGTGGGGGAAGGCAGGGTTGATGAGATGAAAAAGATTTATTCCAAGGTAAAGGCGAGTTCTGAAGGGAGCCCTCCAAGAGCCACGGTTTCGTGTTTTTTGGGGGAAGTAGGGGGCACTCTGCTGAATATAGAAAACATAGGAAGTAGCTAGATTAGGGACTGGGAAGAGGAACGTGAGGGCTTGCCCTTTCCTGCTGTGTTCTTCGTGGTATTTAACAATTTACCAAATTACCTGAAAAAGATGCAGACTCAACATGTTTTTCTGTGTACGGTGTTATTTCGTGTTCTTTTGACTGCTTAGTCAAAAAACAAGTCCAAAACCTTTTGTATAACTCTTTTACATACATTATTTCACTTCATCCTGCAAGCAGTTGTCAACCCCATTTAGGTGAGCATACTGAAGCTTGGTGAAATAGTATATTGGTGAGTAGCACAATGGAGGTAGAACACACATCTTATGACTTAAAGGACTAAGTGATTTCCATTACTAAAATCAGGCTCCCTCCCTGCCATTTGGGGAACTTTATGTGATTAATAGTCTTTTTTTAACTTCAATTTTCTATTTTTTTTAGAGTATATTCCTAGGTTTTTAGTGTGCATGTAATGAATATGCAAAACTTAAATTCTAAGGCAGAAATAATGTTGAGTTTAAAATCTTATATAAATAATGTTATGCTATATGTATCATTCTGGAATTTGCTTTTCTTCTGTTCTGTTATGTCTGCGATTTATCTATATGTAATACCTCAATTTGAGCAGGTAGCTTAAATTCTTCAACTTATTGTTTTCCATTGTATGGCAGTATTATACTTTTTATGCGTTCTCCCTTTAATAGATATTTAGATGACTTCCAAACTTACTATGAACACCTCTGCAATGAATATTCTTGTACATTGTCTCTTTGTGCATGTATTAAATAAGGTACCATATTTACCCTGGAATTTCTGTTCCATAAATAGCTCATAGCTCTTGAAGCTGCTGTGTTATGCAGGTCACAGGGCTAGATACAAAGTGTTAAAAATGTAATATCATATACTTACTTTTTAAGGAAGGAAAACATTTATAAAGTTTAGCAGCATAGATATGAATATGTAAGAGTAAACAAAAATAATTTTGTGTCTTTTCTGAGTATCAGGTATCTATCTGGGAGGCAAAGGCTAAAGGAGTCTGGATTGATAGAGTTAACCATTGTAAAACTAGTTCTTTCAGCATTTAGCATATTCTTGCCTAGGATTACAGATTTTTAATGCAGTCAAGACAAGAAGACAACAGCCTCTAGTTAACCACTGTTTTTGGAAGCTCAGGTGAGTAGATCCATTGTTGTCTGGGTTTTTTTTTTTCTCCTTCTTTCCTTTTTTCAAGATGGTGAGCATCTGCTGGAAAAAGACCAGCTTTGCCAGGAATCACTTTTGCAGTGTTGAGGGCTCAGCTTACCAAGTTCCTATTGGCTACAATATCCCAATACTGGGTAGCAGAAGGTGAGGGAGGGGACAGGAACCTGCTCTTGAACTTTTTGAAACACTGTATTTTTAGTTTTGGTGAATATCTTCCTCCATTTACTCAGTTAAGTCCTTGACAACTTTCCGTCATGTCATGTTTGAGTGTGCGTGTGTATCACACAGATAGTTGTACAGCTATGCCATTTAAATACTGAAGATCTTTGTGCTTATCTGCATGATTGCCATGCTTGGTTGTGCCCTTGCACAGAGGTGCCCAACTCAGGGTAAATGAAGTCTGAAAACTAGCCTGCGCTTTGGTGACCTTTATCTGATTCCTCTGATGGGCCCTGTGCACTTGTAATGGCCTTGTGTAACACAGCAGCTTGATTGAACGCTAGCCTTTACTTGGACACTGTATAATACATGTACAGCAGGTAAATTTTAAGGTATGAGAAAGAAAACAGATTTAATATCATCTGTGAAAAAAGGGTGACAAGATAGATATTGGGCCAGTTAACGCTGGGCCAGATACCTCCTCCGCCTGCCCAACGGGTATTTCATAGACTCTGTCATTTACAATGGGTGCTGGAGTATTCGAGAATACTTGCTTTGAGGTTTGACTGTTTAGGCTTTTCCACTGATGCTGAGTCATCTGTGATTAAACATATGTAGGCTTCAAGTACAACACAAAAATATCAGGAATTGTTTAAGGCTTTTATTTTTCAAAGTTTTGGTCCATTTTCTATTACCTTTTTGATTAGATAGTCCCAGCCTTCGAGGGCAGTTAATTGTCTCCATGTTTTCATTAGCTTCTTCACAGTGATTAGCCCAAGGATACTCAAGGTGGTGGTGAACTGGGAACTCAGGTTTCCAAATGATGGTTCACATTTCTTGAGAACTTCCTATGTGCCAGCCAAGTGCTAAGTACTTCACACGCATTTCTGTTTAAACCTTACAGCAAGCCCATAGAATAGACTTTATTTAATGTCTTTCTTTTCAGATATGATAACCCAGGTTTACAAATTTAAGTAAGCAGTGGAGCCAGGATTCAACTTCAGATTTGTCTGATTCTAGAAGTTGGGTTTTTAACGATTGATCATATTGCATTGGCTAGATAACATTCTGTAATCCTGGATTCTTTATCTTGTTATTAATTCAAGCATTAGCAATTGATTGAGTGCTAGACCAGAAATTCTGTGGTTAGAAAAGAAGTCTGAAAGATCAGGGTCCCTGTTTCTTGATCAACTTTGCTATCAATAAAGAATTGCCAGTTGTTAATGTCTCATGGAAATAGATTTTTGAAATGTAGAGAAATTTCCATGGAGAAAGAGATAATTTCGTATGGCATTCAAGTAAAAGCCTGAGGTTCCCTGTGAAGAACCACGTTTCTTTAATCTGATCCCAACAGGCCAATGTTTCCAGGCAGAACTGACGAGGAGCCTTGCTCAGGCTCACTTCTTTTCAGGGCTCTCTTAACTCTTCCTCTATAACTGATGATCCACCCAAAGTTTCTTAGGAAAGGGCCTGAAGTAATTCATTCACACTAAGATATAAGTGAGTTTGCATATCTTAATGTTACTCCTCATTCTTTCTACAAATGTTCACCAAGTATCTGGGCACTGGAAATGGTAACTGAGAGAGACAGCTGTTCCCAAGGAGCTTTCGATCTGCTGTGGGATACCAATAAGTAAAAAGACAGATAAAATACTTCCCTGAGGCTTTTGCAATATACCAGGACTCAGTCTTATTTTAAAAGGCTGAAATTCTAAGGAAATTCCATTGAATGCTGGGAGTTGGGAAAGGCATTCGTTGGCCTCTTTCTCTATGGTAATAAATCTCACTTTGTGAAATTAAGACTTTGGAAAGAGAAGCAAGCTGAGCCCCAAGTTGGGCAGTAAAACTAATGAAAAATGTTGAGTATGTTATAGCTCTAGTATGTTATCGTGGCTGCCAAGGACATGGCACTCAGATATGCCTTGCACGTGCTGCTGTGTCAGTTACGTTGATCAGACGGAGCAAGCTGAGCTTGAGTTGTCTCTTTTCAGTTAAGTTTTCACCTGTTCACATGTATATGCTTCTTGCCTGGGTGGAGGGGAATTAGACACTTTTGAGAAAACTAAAACAGATACTGCAATTAACTGGAATGTTGTTTTCCCTTAGAAATTACAACTTTACTGGATATTGGAAAATGCATTTTTAGTTCCTTCATGGAGCTGATAAAGAATCTAGAGTTCTTTTTATTTTCCTAACGCAGTGCCATGGACATTCTCTGGGATCTTACTAGGGTATTAATCTAGTTAATTTGTTTGCATTCTTCCTGGAGAAAGAAAAATATTTTAATGGTATCTGGACGTTTAAAAAATATCTATTTAAAGCATATGTTTTCAGAATCAGTCTTTAGAGTAGTTAATGATATCCATTTGAAGATATATATTCTTGTGGTGTAGAGGCTTGGTCAGGAAGACCCCTACCTCTTTTAGTAATTCCCCAAATGTGTCCTTCAATAGCTTTTCTTTAAAGTAGATGTCTGTGGTTAAATAAGTTTGGGAAACAGGCACACTATCCTCTTCTCGGATATTTAAAGTACAAATCAAGGTTTTAAATATTCAATAGTTTTGAAGAAAAGTGGACTGTCAAAAAGGTCCCTAATGGCAGGCTCTTTGGGTTCGATCGTTGATGGAACGCTGCATTCCTTATGCTGAGGTAGATTGCTCTCCAGATTGTTACAATCACGAAGTAGGACATTCAGTAGCATTCAGTAGCATTTAGGGATGACTGCATCCTCTGTGTTCAAGACCCATATTTACTATCCCTGGACAGTTCCATTTGGATGCATAGGTACATCATACTCAACTAAAATGAATTCATTTTTTAGCCACCCTATATAATCCTCACCTGCCACCAAAAACAACAGCCTACTTGCAAATAGACATAACATTTCTTCTGAATTCTCTCAGCACATGACACCTCTGATTGCTTGAGTCAGAAACCTGGAATTCATCTTAATTTCTCATTTCTCCCCTTACCTTACCTATTTTGTTAAGTCAGTCCAAGTTCTTTTGTGCTTACCTCAATCCCTCATAAATCAATCTCTTATTTTCCTTTAGTGCTGTGTCTTAATTCATGCCTTCATTACTTTTGGCCTCAATTATTGTTATAAACCTGTAACTGCCTATCTGTCCTTAGTTATGTACTTGAGTGATTTTTCTATTGGACCATATAATTTTTCTGTTTAAAAAGCCATCAGTGGACCATATAATTTTTCTGTTTAAAAAGCCGTCAGTGATACCCATTAGTTCTAGGAAAACATTGAACTCCTTACACCAAGGACCTTCCTTCGAGCTCTGCCCTTGTCTGACCTTGTCGCCTTGCCTCTCACTCTCTCCCTTCTTGCTCTTTATGTTCCAGCCAAGCTGGAGGTCTTGCTCTTTCCCAAGTTTGTCCTTCTGTCTTTTGCCTCTGTGCCTTTATTTGTGTCACTCCTCTCCTCAGTGCAGTTAGTCCTTGTAAGATTCTTATGAAATAGCTGTCTGTTTTATTCCTTTTGTGGCAACTGTGGAACATAATGATTTTATGCAACTTGAAGTGTTCTGTTATATTTTTGATGCACTTGGAATGTTTGGGGGATAGCATACATTCATTCACATGAGTTATGAATTAAGCTTAAAGTGGCAGACAGAACCTAATTTCAACCAATTCTAATCCAGCATTCTGTAAAAGGCATTTTAAAGATAATACATATTTAAGTGATAATTTATATAGCCTTTACCATAAAGAAAGGGCTCTCATATACATTATTTTTTAGAGTAGCCTTGTAGTGTGTCATTACCTTCATTTACAGATAAGAAAGTAAACTTGCACAGTTTAGAGTTGGGCCACATGATATTAGTGTTTCCATACATTAAGTTGAATTTAATAGCATCTTTCTAGCTGGTTAAAAATTTGTACTTATGTACTTGAAATGTAGATAGAACCCTGCCTTTTTTCCCCTTGAAACTATGTTTTGCATATTTACCTACATGTTCTCTAGAACCTTAATAGTGTTTCCTACCCAAGTTATTAGAAATCCTGTTAAGTTGTTTTTATGATAGAATACCATTCAGAGTTATCACAACCCACCTAAAGATCTGATCTTAAATTCAAATTAAACAAACAAATCTTAACAAAACAAACTAAATCCCAAACACCACTGAACTGTTAGCTCACCAGAGCTCTGAACACACACGAACCATGGGTGTTTTTATTGGCAGTGATTCAGAAAGCAACTTCAACATTCCTGGGGAACTGCACAGACCCACCACCCAGGGCCAACCCTTCCAAGACTGGAGTGATGAGGGAAGGCAGTGGTTTCAGACATACATGTACCAAATGTATATCCACCACACCTTCTTTGCTGAAGAATCTTCATTAACAGCAAAAGTAATTCCCTACCTTGCATATAGGTACTATAACTAAAGAGCTGAGGAAAGAACTTACCTTATTCTCAAGCTGCAAGTCTTTTTTCATTTCACTAACTTTTAATTATGGAATACACATAAAATACAGTTTTGAAATAATGTATGTGGACCAAAGCAGTGTTTATAACCTCCTTTGTTCCCTCTTAATAAACATAAACAATTCCATGGTCTTTGAAATGGATACACACCTCCAAAGGTAATTTTACCTTTTGAGTGAGAATCCCTGATATTCAGAAGATAAAGCCCAGTATTTATCCATCAGCCAAGATTTTGTCACTTTACTTTTAGTTGTATTTTGCAGATAATTAGGATTCTAATTTTGTTTTTTAAATACAAAATTATAATACTGATTTTTTTAGGAACTGAATGTGCTCTCTGGAATTTCCAATATGCCCTTCTCTGGCGGAGCTGTACTGTCTTCCTCCTCCAGTACCTGCCCTTGAGAATCACTGACTACAGTTTTCAGTTCAATCCAGGATACATTTTTCTATCATTAGATAGTTAAATCGCAATGGAAGGTCAGTGGTTAAATTAGTGGAAAGGTGCATTATTGCTCTGTAGTTCATCTATTTTACCCATTTTTTGCTAGAAAATAAATTGTATCAACAGTCTTGTGTGTGTGTTCAGAAAGTCAAAATTTATTCTTGTGACAAACTTAGACTGTATCCAAAAACTAATTTTGAGATACATTTTACAAAAATGGAAAACAGCTACTCATTAAATGGAGATATTTATTGACTTTTCTGGGTAGATAGGTATTAATGCTGAATGGAGTGGGTTAGTCTGGTGACTGTTTTTAATAGTATAAACCTTTTCATCTTGCTTAGTTACCCTCGTTATTAGATTTGACTTCATGTTCCAGTTGCAAATGGCAGCATCTCAGAGGATTCACATTTGTCAGTGGTTGTTTAAACAATGACATTCCATAAAGTTAATTGATGTTTTAGTGCAAATGGGGAGAGAAAGTTGCCATTGTAATGTAACACTCAGCTTTGGCAGCAGTACCTCCAATTTTGTAGTTATCCCCGAGTGCCATGTTTTTGGGTTTCTTACTTTTTATCTGTATCTTCTAATTTTTCTGTGTTGAACAAGTGTTGCTTTTATAATAGTAAAAACATTGATTTTTTAAAAAGTCCACCATTAGCATTAGAGATTTTAACTTTCATGACTGTAATAGTAGACTTGCCCTAGGAATAAGCCATTTTGTAGGAATAAATGATAGATGTATAGAGTTTTAGTTGCAGATGTTATGTTTTGTTTCCTACTCAGAAAAATGTTATTTATGCAACAGGCTAGAACTGGTAAAATGACCTGATTTTAAATAAGATCAGATTATTTGGCCACATTTAATTTTTGGATCGAAATGGAGATATTTAATATCAGATGGAAAATCATTAAGCGCTAGATCATGCAGTACTAATCACACCTGAGCCCTGGCCAGGCTCAATGTACTTTAAATTCTTGTTGATATTTTCCTATTCTTGGGGAGGGGGATGTAAAAGGGGTAGAGAAAGGTCAGAAGAGACAATAGACTCATATTTGTGTTTGTATGCATAATTACATAGGAAACATTAAATCCAGAGTTGATACTTTCTATTCTAAAATCATCATATTTTATTTTGGTGGTTCTTATGTGTTTCTGGCATACAGGCTACTTGCATGAGGGTGGTGGGAACAAAGACAAATATACCATTTCCACCACATTTTGTTACAGCACCAGTAAAAATCAGGGTCTTTGTCGGGATGAAAAATGGTACATTTTAAATGTTCATTTAAACTACAAGACTTAAAGTAATACTACTTTTAAATGATTTAAATTTTAGATCAGTATATTTAAGGGCTACCTGGCTGATTCTTTATAAAACCTGAGGGTTTATCATTTCTTTCAATAAATTTGGGCCCGTCTGATTGTCAGTAGGGCAGATGACCTGTGCTAGAAATGTTGTGAAATCTGTAGAAATCTACTTGAATCTAAGCAAAAAGAAATGATAACAAGTTTAGTTTTATTGTTTTGGTATTTGTAATTATAAGGAGTCTTTCTGAAAGAATACATTCCTTTCAAGGACTTTTTTCAACAACATCTAGGAATACCAAACTTTAAGTCTTTTAAATTATAACTCATGCACATATATACGTATGTTGTTGTGTATGTATAGATGTTAACCAGTACAGAGTCACAATCCCTTATCTGAAACTCTTGGGGCCATGTATGTTTTGGGGGTTCAGATTTTTTTAAATTTTAAAAAAGTAACCTGGTATATACACCTATATCTTTTTTTCATATACCTATATCTTGAACAATCCCCAGGGGAGTCCTGAGCAGCACTCTGTAATCAAATACATTGATATTTCTGCAACAAAATGTGTGGATATTCAGAGTAAGTGAGACAGAGATCATAAATAGCCTCATGCGAGTTTAGATCATGTTTTGCTTCCAAGTGAATGTTGATGCTATGTTACAAAAAACTTTGGATTTAGGATTTCAGAATCTTAAATAAAGAATCAGAGATTTAAATGTAAATATTACTTTTGTTTTCTTTTTCTCAGAAAACAAAAGTAATATTTTTAAGGTATGTTTTTCTGTGTCATGTAGTGTACCTCCTTAATGTTTTCAGTAAGTGTGGTATTGCACTGTACTGGTCTACCCTAGATCAGTCACCTGGGCCTCCTTTGCTATGTGTTTGAATCACAGGCAGTGTTAGGCAGTTAAACAGCATATCTGTATACATCTTTGAATAAGTTGTTTTTCCTCCCTTTGGATTGCTGCTTTTGGGTATATGTCTAAAAGTGAGTTCAAAGGTACGAACAACTTTATAGCATTTGTTGTATGTACATTGCCAGATTGTTCTTTAGAGCAGGGGTCCCCAACCCCTGGTCTGTGGACTGGTACTAGTCCGTGGCCTGTTAGGAACTGGGCCACACAGCAGGAAGTGAGCTGCAAGTGAAGCTTCATCTATTATTTGCAGCAGCTCCCCAGAGCTAGCATCACCGCCTCAGCTCCAACTCAGATTATCAGGTATCAGATTCTCATAGGAGCACTGGTCCCCGGTACCAAAAATGTTGGGGGCTGCTGCTGTAGAGAACTCGAACCAGTTTATTTTGCACCAGCAATATATATTGGCTTCCCGAGAATTCTAACAATGTTAGGTCTTATTTTTATCAATATTTGCTAATTTGAAGTTAGTGCCAATGGTATTTTTTAAAAAAGTTTTAAATCGTATTTCATTGCATTTAGGGCTCTGTTTTCCTACTTTGTGAGCCCTTTCAGTGGCAGCAAATGCCTTGGCAATTATATATAATATCTAAAAATACAGGAGGACACATGTCAGTGAAATACATTAAAACTTTGTTATCACAGTAGGAATATTAAAAAGGCCTGAGATCATCTTAGTCCTTAGATTCTCACTTGACACACCTTGGCAGGTGGGGCACACCCTTGTCTTCTTTCCTCTGCTCTTAGTCCTGGTGTGGATCAAGGCCTTTATTAGGGTTGGGAGTGGGGATGGAAATCAGCCACCTGGAGACTTAGCCATGAATTTTGTGATTCTTCCAGGTGACATCTCATCCTTCAGAGGCTCAAGTCTGTAAGAGCAGTTCTGTCTTATTCTCTTTCTGTGCTTTCCCCTTGCCTCACCCTCCTCTGGCTCTGGCTGATTGTGTTGAAAATAGCTTTAATTGATTAGTCTGGATGTATGTGTGTTTAAAATTATTTTAAAATTGATTTTTAAAAAAGATATAGAGATTTAACTTGTGGAGCACAAACTATGTATTAGGAGCCATTCGAGAACCAAATGAATTTGACTTATTCCTTACTCCTAAGGGCTTATGAGGGAAGACAAAATGCTATGTACACAAACACCTGTAAGGCAATATGCTACACATGTTACATGCAGTGTTAACAAGATATAAGATTTTAGAGGAAGGCAAAATGAATTGACTAAGCTGATCAGGGAAGGCTTCATGGAGGTATCTTTTGAGGTAGGCTTTAAAGGATTGGTAAACTTTCCTCAGCAGATTTTACAGAAAAAGGTATTCCAGGTGAGGGTGCAAGTTCTGGGCAAGGGCTAGGAGTCAGTCTAATAATGAATGTTTTACTATTCTTTTTCCTTTTCTTTCTTTGCTTTCTTTCTTTCTTTCTTTCTTTCTTTCTTTCTTTCTTTCTTTCTTTCTTTCTTTCTTTCTTTCTTTCTTTCTGTAGAGGCTACTTTATTATTTATTAATTATTTATTTTTATATTAATTTTTTTTATAGTGACATTGGTTAACGAAATCCAGTAAGTTTCAGGTATACAATTTAACAGTAAGGCATATATATATATTGCATAGTGTGTTCACCTCCCATAGTTAGATTTCTTTCTGTCACCACTTATTTGACCCCTTTGATCCTATCTATTTCCCTCCCTTCTCTCCCCTTCTCCCCTACCCTCTGGTAACCACTAGTCTATTGTCCATGGCCATGAGTCTCTGTTTATTTGTCCTGTTCTCTGTATTTTGTATTATCTTGTTTTATCTATTCAGTGATCCTATAACTAAGATTATGATCCTTACATTTTTAGATGGGCATCTGAAGTTAGTAAGTAATGGGGCTGGTTAGTAAGTAGAGTCTCTGGCATCAGGACCCAGGTTCTTTATACTTAACCACACGCTGAGCTTATTAAGTCAATGACAAAGAGTTTGGTTTGGCTAGGGCCTAGAATATGTAGAGGTATGTCACAGAAGATAAATCTGGAAGAGAATGGTGGAGCTGGGGAATAGAAGGTTTGAATACTGTTATTTGGACATTATTTAATAGACAGGCAATGGGGAGAAAATGAAGGTTTCTGATGTGTGCCTTAAAAAGATGTAAGTGGGTTGCAAAAGAAAAGAAATAGGAACACCAGTTATGAAGTCCTTGGCTGAGTGAGAGCCAGGTGAGATTTGAGGCACAGCAGTAGAAATGGGAATGAAGGGACAGATATGAGACATTTCAAAGGATAGACTGTAGGAATGTTGGTTGGGGACTGTGACACAGAAACAGAAATGGTGCCTATGTCTGGAGACTGCATTTAAATAATTTTTGAACTGGGAAGCCCCACATTTTCATTTTGTATTGGGCCCTACAGTTTATGTAGATAGTCATGGATGGTGCCATTGATAGGAGCCAGGGCTATGAGGAAGAGGAGTTGACAGGAAAAGGCTGACTCAGATGTTAGGCGTGTGAGTGTTAAATACCAGCAGAACATCAGGGGATGATGCCAACCAGATAACTGGAAGTTACGTATAACCCTGGAACCTCAGAGTGAGATTGAGGCCAGAGGTAGATCTTTGTAAAAAGCATATGTCTCTAAGAAGAACATGATGTAATAATATAATAGAAACCCAGAAATTCTATCTTAAGAGCAGACCTGGGGTCTGCTGGTAGGTAGCTTAGTTTCCCCTGCAGTCGTCTTATTCAAAAGTAACAAAACTTCAATCCTTAAGAAGTCTTCCCAGCATTTAGATTTCTCTAATTCAGATTTGCAACTTTCCAAAGGTAGGGTTGTGCTTTTACTACCGTTGTCTTAAGTATTTCCAAAATTTAGTCTTAAGACTTAGTCATTTTTCCCTTTAATTTAATATGACCTCTGAGACTATTGGCGTTTACTGTTTCTTTTAATTTATGATGTCATTGAGCCAATCTGTAAGTCTTATTTTCAGGATGTCCTAGACCAAGAGACTGTGAGAATAGCTTAGAATCATTTCAATTAATTTGTGCATTTCTAATTTAAATGTAAAATAGAAACAGTGTTAGAAAACTCGTTTAACAGGCAGGTGATGTTATTTTGTAGATGTAGATCAGCCTTTACAGAGTTTAGTAACCAAATCAGCTGCTTCATTCACAATTCATAATGAAAACAGCTAACTTTTAAGTGTAGGCTCATTCTTAAAGAATTGTCTAGGAAAACTACTAGAAAACTAAAATAAATGAAATTGACTAGGGTCAAGATGGCATACTGTACACTTTGTTAAGAAACATGACTCGTGTGTGTACATTAACTGGACATCGAGGTTTGACAGGAAGGGGAGGAGGAGGTCTGGCGGTGCTTGCTGGCCAGGAACGGAGTCAGTTTTAATTCAGATAATAACTGGCCGCCTGGCTACACACAGGTGTCTTTTGCCTTCGTTTCCTGTTACACAGTGTAACAGTGAGACTTGAGTAAGATAATAGAATGTTAAAGTGCTTTGGATGCGTAAAGCACAAAAGATACGTCAAACACTATTGTTACTGAGCAGGTTGGCACAGCATCTCTGTAGGCGTGTATGTCTAGTCACGTGCTGTGCTGTAATCTCCCAGAACTCAGGTCCTGAATTGCTCTCTTGTGATTGAAGCCCAGCTGAAAGTGCTGGAAGTGCAGTGACCCAGGAGGAAAGACCAGTAAAAGCAGGGGGTGGATGAAAGGCAATTGATAGTTATGCAAGAAGAGGGCTTATTTTGTAAGCCAAGACACCCTTACTCTTCCAGCGACTGTTTCGTCTTTTAATATCATTTGGATTCATTTACAAGGTCTGTATTAAAGCAAAGGTCAAGGTTTAAGGCAGTATTTTGACCATGCTTGTCTGCTGTTGTGCTGTCTGGGATGAACTGGGAAGTACTGACTTGCTAACAATTTGATATCTAGTTATTTCAGAGGGAGTAGTGGAGTGAAGAGGAAAAGGGAAGTTTAACTAAAGTGTTTTTTTCCTCAGAGTTTGAGAAATAGAAACTATGTCGTCTTTTTAAATCCCATGACAACACACCAGATGGAAAGAGACTTGCTAATACCAAAGGTCAGGAATCATAAAAGAGCAATGTATGTTTTTTGGTATTCGCTTCAAAACCCAGTATTTTCTGTAAGTTAGTGTTCATTTGTTTTGTATATGCTATGATAATTAGTTCTATAAATGTGGTACTTGTTTTTTTGTAACTCCAATTAGGAAACAAATATTGAGCCATTTAAATTAAAAGGCAGACTCTTATTCTCTTGCGGGTGGGGGGGGGTGGATTGGGTAAAAGTAATGCTTAATCCAATTAATCTGTCTTCTTCTAATTCATTATGATGACTTTGGGTGTCTGGTGGCAACTGAGAATGGGTTATGGAAAAATGTTAAGGCAATGTAATCCCTATTATTTATGGTCACTTAAGAGGATAAATTAATCATTCGGTCACTAATCTTTGGATAATTACTCTATTTAGCTGGAAATATCCTGAGTTTTTTGGAAAGCAAGTCAGTGAGTTAGTAGAACTGTCAAAACTGATCAGCTTTTCTAAGTCTAATAATAAGTGAATGGAAACTAGTTGCCTTCAGCCTTTTCTTTCCTGTATTATAGCATGATCATTCTGTAACTCTGGAAACTGTGTATAAAACAAAAGGGAAAATACATTAATACACTGTCTTGTTTTTTAGGTAGACTTTCATAGCCTTACCCTAGCTGAAGGTTAACAAAGCTACCTAAACAGGTAAAGGCTTGAGACCTGTGTATGTGTTTTTGGTTACTAAAATTAGGCAAGTTAATAACATTACAAAATTGGTTTGAATATAGATTGTTTAGGATGTGAGTTTCTTGGTGACAGCAAGTCCATTTATTTATGCATTAAATAAATAAATATTTTTAAGGAGTCAACATTATTTAAGTGCTATAATTAATCAATCATTAGGTGCTAGGGGTGAGAGTGGGACTAAAGAAAAATATACATTTCAATCTCAAAGATATAAGAAAAAGAAGGAAGTCCTTGCCTTGTATTTTCCTCATGTGTATGGTATATCAAGTGCAAACCAATGTTCACTTTTTGGAGTTTGAGGTATTCATTCAGGAGGTTCCCAAATGATCTTTTTTAAAAAAATTTGTTTATTTTTAAAAATTCTTTAATGTTACCACATATTTAACCCCTTTTACCCCATCTACTTCCCTTCTTCCCCCTCCCCGCTATCCTCTAGTAACCACTAGTCTATTGTCCATGTCCATGAATCTCTGTTTATTTGCCCTGTTTGTTTGTTGCTTTTAGGTTTATATTCCACATATAAGTGATATCATGTGATTTTCAACTTTTTCTGTCTGCCTTATTTCGCTTAACATGATTATCTCGAAGTCCATCCATGTTATCACAAATGGCAGTGTTTCATCTCTTCTTATGGCTAATATTCCATTGTATATATGTACCACAGCTTCTTTATCCAGTCATCTATTTTAAGACACTTCGGTTGCTTCCATGTGCTGGCCATTGTGAATAATGCTGCTATGAACATTGGTGTGCAAATATCTTTTCGGATATGTGTTTTCAAGTCTTTGGGGCAAATACCCAGCAGAGGGATCTTTATGTTTTAGAGTAAATGAGAATGCTGTGCAGGTGGAATCAGAGACATACTAATTTATCACAATCAAAATACTGCCACTTTGATAATAACAGAATTCACATACTTACATTTTCAATTGTTGCCTTGATAAGGTTTCTGGAAATAAAACAGAATTCTGCTGTGTATTGTTTCTAATCAGTAGAGAAGGGTTTATGTTGTTATGCGAAACATAACAATACATGTGGGATTGAATTACAGTAGAACTAAAATAAAAATTAGAACTTTAGAAAACAAATGCATATTTAGAAATCTTAACTAGGACACATCCTAGAAGACTCACTTTAGTTTTTAAAAGCTTTATTGAAGGATAATTACATGTGATAAAATTCACCAATTTTAAGCTTACGATTTGAGGATATGTGCAGTTATGTAACCACCCTCACAGTCATGATACAGAGCCTTTCCATCACCCCAAGATGTTCCCTTAGGGCTCTTTGCAGTCAGTCTTCTCCTACACTCAGCCCCTGCAACCATTGATCTGCAATTCTAGTTTTTCTGTGATTCTAGTTTTGCTTTCCCTGAAATTTTCTGTAAATGGAATGATACAGTATGTTTTCTTTTGTGTCCAGCTTTCACTCAGTCTGATGCTTTTGAGATTCACCCATGTTTTTGCATGTATGGTAGTTCATTCCTTTTTATAGCTAAATAGTATTTCATTGTATGCCTGGACCACAGTTTTTACCCATTCACATATTGGTGGACATCTGGCTTATTTCCAGTTTTTGCCTTTTATAAATAGTGCTGCTATGAACATTCTGTGCAAGGCTTTCTGTGGATATACGTTTTTATTTCTCTTGTGTACATTATTATTATTTTTAATTTTATTCTATGAGCTTATCTGTATTTTTATATTTCACAAGAGAATAATACTATATACGTATTTGTAGTTAAAAGAAATTTTGACCAAGGAGGTGAAATAGTAGGGGTGGGAGGACTTGGAAAAGAGGTTTTCCAGTTGGGTGATGGGGTAAACCATGGCACTGCCATCATCAGTCAGATTTCCTGTTTTTTAAAAAGACTGAAAGGGGCCCATTGAATTGAGTCAGTGGGAAATCCTTATGACTCTGGCCAGCATACACTTATTGGCCTAGGTGTGCAGGGAATGGGGCCTGATTATAGTCTGTGGAGCAATAAATGGGAGGTAGAGATGGAGGTGCAGGCTGAGAAGTGAGGAAGTGATATCCAGGGGAGAAATAGGGTGGTAGCTAGGGGAGGATTAGAGTCAAGGGAGGGTAATGACTTGTTAAAGATAGGGATAGTTTGAGGAAAAGGAGCCTGTAGAGAGGGAGAAGGTGAAGTTACCAAGTGGTTAAGTGATGGAATGAGGTTCGAGAGCAGGTTAGATGTGAGGGAATCTAGAACACAGCTAGTGGTAGGGGCTTTGCCTGAGGTGCCACCTCTTCAGGGCCTGAAGAGAAGAGAGTAAGAACTGGAGCAGAAGGAGGTAGTGTTGGTGAGGGTCAAGAGGCTGAGGGGGCTTTTGTTTACCCTGAGAAGTTCTTTGTTAAATGTGGTATGTGGGGTTGAGTAGCAGATTAGAAGAGTGGCAAAGGTTTGGTGGTTGATTGGTGATAAGGAAAAGAATTGATAACAGTTCTGAGAACTCAATCAAGATTGGAAACTATGAATTTGCCGTGAAACCAGTTTCTAAGGTTGGCTCCCCCCATCCCCGCAACTGTGTCCTACAGCCTGATATGTGAGCAGGAAAGGTGAACTGAATGACTGTTATAAGGCTGGAAGAGAACCAAAGCAAAGTAATTTCATGTTTTCTATCAGTGTTCAGGTGCGTGCTTTATGGCTTCTTCTCTCCACCTTTTGTACACCATTCTGAGACTTGGAAGTGCTCATGTGTTTTAAAGTCTTTGATGAAGTTCATTAAACATTTAAAAATTGAATGCAATTTTTTATGCTATTTAAAAAATTCTGGTAAATCTATATAACAAAATCTACAATTTTAACCAATTTAAGTGGACATTTCAGTGGCATTGAGGACATTTACAGTGCTGCGCACCCATCACCACTATGCTACAGTTTTAATTTGAAGCATGACTTGTTATCTCTTATCCTCCCCTTGTGTCACTCCTGATTTATAAATTCAGCATAATCCTTTACTGGATACAGTACTTGTATTTTTGAAATTGAGGTGTTGATAACAGTATGTACTGAGCTTAACTTTGGCAGGTGCTGTGCAAGGGACAAGCTGTGGCATTAGCTTTCTCACTATTTAGTTGTAATTATTTGTTAATGTCTCTTTTCCTTACTAGTCATAAGGAAGGTCCATGATTGCAGAGGCTGTTTATATGTGTCTTGTTTACAATTATATCTGTTCTCTCCAGCACAGAGCTTGGCACATAGTAGGCATTCAGTGAAGTTTTTGAACAAATGACAGTCCTTCTCTGAAGAAATTGTTTAATAAGTTCTTTCTGAATGTTTCATATGAAGTAGGCAAAACTCGTGTTTACACATTAATACAGATTATAGGGCATGGCACATTCCGATGTCTAGTTAATTAGTAGAAATCAAAAAGGGTTTATATTTGCAATTTCATCTTGGAGGGTATTAGAACCAACTGTGCATTAAACAAATGGTTGTACAGAACTGGCAGCAGTAATCCTGAAGCTTGAAGGCTTTAGGTTAATTAGGATAACTTGACAGAAAATAAGTTAATCAAATTTGAGAGTTGAAAGAATGTTCCAATAATTTATGTTCAAACACACTTCAAATACATCAGCAGGTAACAACAGGAAACTTTACTTGCAGAATGCTCCCAAACACTAGCACACTAGAGGATTTTATGGGTTACAGGAATGTTTCAGGGAAAGAAAACCAATAAAACGGTTTGGGGTGTTTGGTTCTGTTATCCTATATTAAATAAAATACACTAGAGTTTAAAATATTACCTTCATTAAAGATAAAAAGATAGTTTATTAATAAATTTAAGAATTCTTTTTTTCTTTTATAGTAACATGAATGAATTCGGTAATACTTTTATTTCTTTAAAAATATGCTTATATGTGGGCATTTCTCTGTCGATTGGTATTAGATAAATAAAGCAGTATCATTTTTTTTTCCAACTGGCTTAAGGTTAAATAAGGTGAAGGGGCAAATACACATAGATGAATTAATTAACAAATAATACATCCCTATAAGAATAATCACAACATGTTCTCTGATTCTGAAAAGTAAGGGCTCTGTGTATTAGTGGAAATACTTATTGAGGCCCTTTTTAAAAAAATCTGCCTCCAGCAAAGTATTTTTGGTTCATATAGAATGAGAAAAGAAAATGCTATCAGGAGCTATATAATTCTATCATTTTTTTTGCCCTTTTTAAACTCTCCATAAACTAAAACTAGAGTTTGGTCTTAGGAACCAGTAATGGAATTTTTCTTTTGTACTATCAGCAAAATTTAGTACTTTAGGGATTACTATGGCGTGTGTGTGTGTGTGTGTGTGTGTGTGTGTGTGTGTGTGTAGGAGAGCAGTCATACAGTGGATGTAGGTCTTTGAACTGGATTTCCTCAACTAAAATAATAGAAAGAGGAATATAAATGAGCAGAGAGAGAGGGAAGTGGAGAGATGAGGTTGAGGTGAAGGGACAGGGAGAGTCAGAGGGAACAAAGACTGATTGTGTAAATGCTACTTTTTCCCCCCCTCTCTGTCACTGTGGTCTGCCCTATCATAATGCTGGTGTTCGGTCCACTTTGAGTGAGTGAGAGGAGTTAGCTGTGTAAAGGAAGAACCTGGGGTCTTGGTGCCTGCGTGGCTAACATGAGCAGGTTGCATCTCTGTGCTGCTGCTACTCCAGAGCCCAGCCAGATTTCCAGGAGACAGTTCTTCCTTATCATTTTTATTCCTGAGTTATCATGTTATTCACATGTCTGCTATCCCTAGCTACTTACAAATTAAGCAAGCAGCGTCTTCTGTTTCTCTTCTTTCCTTCCGTTTTTTTAATATCCATCTTGTTTTTCACATCTTCTCTTTATTTTGGTCAAGCATACACATTTGAATGTAATGGTTACCATTTCCACCAGTGAGGATAGGACTTCTTACCACAATGACTCCTAGTTCTGTGGCATGTAATGGTGAATTAAGACATTTAAAGATGTTGCATGTAAGTAACAACATGAATAAATCTCAAGAACATAGTATTGAGTGAAAACATGAAGTTGTAGAATGTCTAATATGGTAGCATTTACATTTCATTAAAACCTGTAAAACAGTATTACCACATTTTATAGAATCTAAAACAGTTATGCTGACATGCACCATTATTTTAATGTACACTGAAAAAGGGAGAAAACCTTTTAAATTATGATGTAAGGCTTTATTATGGATTATAAGATGCATCCCAATTTTAAAAACGTTATAGTGCAGACAAACATAATCTTAGAATTGATGATGTAAGGTAAATATATTTTACTGAAACATACTTATGTAATGCAAATGTAAAAACATGCATAGAAATGATATATAGCCAATCAGGATGTGATTTATCTCTATGAAGGAGGGAGAGGAATAGAGGACAGGGCCACAGAAGGGGCTTCAACTCTATAATTTATTTTTAAAAGTTTAAAGCAAATATTGCAAAAGGTTAAAATTAGAGAAAGCTGGTTGGTGAGTTCCTATAATTTTCTGTATGCTGTAAATATTTCATAATGAAAAATATATATTTAAAAGCTACATAAAAATTAAATTGCAAAAGTCTATATATAGTGGATCCTATTATATTTTCTAGTATATTTGATTTTGTGTTCTTTCAGATTTTTAAAAATTATTATATTATTTATGCCTACAGCACCTGGTCTTCCTAGGTGGTCTCCCATGCAAGTACTAATCAGGCCCGACGCTGTTTAGCTTCCGAGATCAGACGTTGGGCTTATTCAGGGTGGCATGGCTGTAGAACATGGACTGTGACTCCACTGGGGCGCGAACCCAGGACCTTCTGTGTGTAAAGCAGACGTGCTAACCACTACCATGTCCTCTTTCAGGTTTTTTCTTATGTCTATCATACTGTAGCAGTGGGTTTTTGTTGGAAGGTGAGGGGCTTTCTGTGCCTCCATTTTTGTGTATGGATTAAAAGATGTTTCATGTATGAGTAATGATAAAAAGCGGAAAGTATTTAATGATCAAGATGTCACAGAATGAATAGGATTGGCTGGCATGTTTTCTTGATGTTAATAGTAAGAAATAAGGAAGTAAGAAAATGTTTCTATTATGTTTCTTTGAAGCCATTTTTCTGGTTTCTCTCCCTTATTCATTCTTGATGTCATCCATTCATTTATTCATGACTAAGAGTCATGTGGTGTCTAGAGAGGAGTCAGGTCTTGAGAAAAAGAATTACAAGTTGAACAAAAATATGTACTATCATGCCTAGAAATCTGACAGACACTTTCACAGTAGGGTCTTTTTTTACCCTTTTACTGAAACCTTCAAAAGTGTTTTAGTTTCACCAGATGAAAGGACCTTTGTAGAATGTTTGCTTCTTATGCCTCAAGCAGTGAGGAATCAAGGGACTGAGAAAGGTATTTGTTTTATCACCCTTAGAGACCTTTCACCTTCTATGTCCATGAAAAAAATATTTTTCATATCTCATAATATTTTAGTATCATACTTAAATGTTTTATAGTGCTTAATGTTAGATTAAAAAATAAGTTGTCAAAATCTATTAAAAATGCCAAATATAGTCATATAACTTGACCTAGAATCTCACTCCCTAGGCTCTTGCCTAATGACTCATAAGAAAAAAAAGCTATATTCATAAAGATCCTCACTATACGATTACTGTAAGAAAGTAAAACTTTGGAGGCAATTTAAATGCTCTCCAGTACAGAATGGTCAAATAATGAATACACGCTTTATGGATTATGTTGTAACTGTAAATGATAGCTATTGCTATGTAGCAACATGGAAAATGTTCGATGGTGAAAAGAGCAGGATTACCACATGACTATGACTAAAGATGTGTGTGAAAAAAAGATGAATACAGAAAAACAAAAAAATTGCATTAGAATGGTAGAATTTTGAGTGAATTTCTCCTCCCCACCATTTGTAAAAAAATTTTGTACTTATTTTTTTGGAGGAGCCGGATTCTTAAAATAAAAACTTGAATTTCTGTTTAAGAAAATGGCAGATGGTGGGATGGGGGGATATTAGAAAACTGAAAGTAATGGCCCTTTTGAATATTAAAACATTTTAAAACAGGATTGCTTTATCAGTGCACATATCAATTATGTAATTTTATCTTTTTGAAGAAAGTTGGCCTCGCATAGTTGTGTGGATATCAGAATATTGAAGAGGATTGGTAAAAAATAAAAAGTGGGAGGATCAAAGCCAATGTGATTGGCTTATTCTTTTGCAGTATCAAATAAACCAAATTTTTGGAGTGATCTGTTTTAGTCAATATTTGGTTATTTGCTTTGAAGCTATTTGTTTCCAAAAATGTCATTAACATCCTCAACAGAGCCAAAGTCTGACCCTGAGATGATAGAATCTTAACTAATTTTGTTATTTGCAGAAGACCTCCTTATCCTTCGTTGTGCTTTTCACAGTTTCGTTTACCTGTGGTCAACCATGGTGCAAAAATATTAAAGAAAAATCCCAGAAATAAACAATACATAAGTTTTAAATTGCACAGCGTTCTGAGTAGCCGGATGAAATCTCATGCTGCCTTGCTCTGGCCTATGGGACATGAATCATCCCCTTGTCTTGCGTATCCATGCTGGATGTGCTGCCTGCCTCTTAGTCACTTAGTAGACATCTCAGTTATCAGATGACTGTCATGGTATCACAGTGCTCATACTAGCCTAATGCTATGTCACAATGCCTACGTCATTCACCTCACTTCATCTTATCATGTAGGCATTGTATCATCTCATTTCATCAGAAGGGTAAGAATAGTACAATAAGATATTTTGAGAGAGAGCGAGACCACATTCACATAACTTTTATTACAGTATATTGTTATAATTATTTCTATTTTATTATTAGTTATTGTTAATCTCTTACTTTGCCTAATTTATAAATTAAACTTGACCATAGGTATGTATGTATAGGAAAAAACATACTATATATAGAGTTTTGTACTATCCAAGATTTCAGACATCCACTGTGGGTCTTGGAATTTATTCTGTGGGGATAAGGGGATACTGCTATATATAGAAACAATTGTTTGAGGACATGAGGGATCATTTCTCTGTATTTCTTTCTTATTTTCACATCACCACTGATTTAAGGCTACCAAATAAAAAGTCTCATAATTAACACAGTTAAATCATCTTGCCATCATAGGTAGAATCATAGGTGATGTTTGAGGAGAGGATAGAAAAAGACTAATAGACCAAAAGAATTTTAGACCTATAGGGTCTTGCCAACCAATCAATCCAGCCCCTTCTCTTTATAGGTAAATAAATGAGTCCTAGAGACTCGGAATGAACCTTTGTCTTAGGACTCCAAATCTAGTACCCTTTCTGATATACTGGGAGAAGAGAAGGAGGGAGAGGGAGAGGGAAAGCTGAGCCAAATTATTTACATTTTAGGGCCTGCTTTTTCAGGAAGCACAGAATGTTGGACTCGATGTCATTACCATCCTAAGTTTTAGTTTTTACCAAGGCTGTCATTCCACAACAAAAATAGGTAAAAGACATGAACAGACAATTCAACAAAGGAGAATTAATAAACACAAAATATATGCAATGTAACTGAAGAAATGTAAATAATAAAATAAATGCATATTGCTACCTCAAGGTAAAACATTTACATATGATCTTTGTTATTCAGACCATTGGCTTTATAGGGTTTCTTATTGACAATCTACTTTAATTTTAAGAAATGTACTTATAACAGAAAAAACTGATGCAAATGGTTAAAGACAAAATACGACCCTATCAATAAATTTCATGAAAGTTGTGGTAGCTTTAAACCTCTGTTCATTCAGTCCTATCCGGCACCTGCTGATAATCTCAGGTGGTGTTTGCTGACAACGAACCACTAGTAAAGAAGCGAAGGGCTCAAAGCAGTTGAGAATAGGTATCAGCACCTGATTTACTTTTCTCTCCTCACCTACACAACCAGAGAAGCTGGTTTAGATCTAAGGGAATGTCCTCATCCCTTTTCAGAAGGTACTGCAAAATCCCAGGAAGACAAAGCCAGGGAATGAGAACAATCCCAACAGGTTGGGAGCAAAAGCAAGTGCAGTTCAGGGAGGGCATCCTGCTGAAAAAGACAAGGGCGGACTTTGCCCTGCTCTGAGGCCGAGTGTGGTTCATTCAGTGAAGCCAAGATTAAGGAACTCAATTGAATGGGTTATATCTGTCCTTGGCAAACATTTTCTGCTTTTACAAACAATGTTATAATGAATTTTTATGCATATAAATTACTAACATATGTTGGTAAATTTGTAGATACAGTCCCTAAAAGTGAAAATTCTGAGTCAAAGGGTATGTGTATTTTTTTCACACTTTAAAAACTTTTTATTTAGAAATAAAGTTGCAAGAATAAGAATGGTAAAAGAATACCTTTAAATTCTTTATCACCTCTTGTAAATATTTTATTTCATTTGCTTTTTCATTGCGCTTGCTCTCTCTTGTGTGTTTGTGTGTATACATACACACATATATCTGAGAAAAAAAAATTTCTGAATCATTTAAGAATAAATAAGTTGAATATATTATGGCCCTTTCTCCCTAAATGCTTAAGTGTGTATTTCCTGAAAATAAAGATATTCTCTTATTTAACTGCCATAAGTTATCAACTTCAACAAATTATACATGGATGCATTTCTCTAATATATACTATCCATATTCCAGTTTTTTAATTTGACCAGATAATGTCCTTTTTGATCTGTATTTCTAATTTTAATTAAAAAATTAACGTATTTTTTTAAATGGAGGTGGTACCACTTTACATTCCCATGAGTAGTACATGAGAATTCATAATGTACCCTCTACTTCACCAGCACAGTTTGTTAACACTTTCTGACAATCTGTTAGAGAAGGAATGGTATTTCATTATAACTTGCATTTCTCTTATGGGTAAGGTCGAAGCTCTTCTCTTGTATAAAGAGTTACTTATTTGTATTTCCTTTTCTTGAACCATCTGTTACATCTTTTGTCTATTTTTTCTACTGGAATGTTAGCTTTTTAAAAATTGACTTGTAGGAATTACTAATTTATTGAAAAATTCAGCCATTTGTCAATGATATGAGTTGCACAGATTTTTCCCAGTTTGTCATTTATTTTTGTCCTTGTTTAGGATATTTGTTGTTGTTGCTTGTTTGCATTTGGGGCATTTTGAAACCACGATGTACTGACAGGATGAATTAGAATATTTTGTATGATATTTAGATTTCATAGTGAAATCCACAAATGTGCTTACGATACTAGTAGAGCAGTATAGGAAAGGAACAGGCAGGTTTTCACCTCTCGGTATAAAGGGGTGAGTAAACCAAATAAAACAGGACACATTTTTTTTGGACCTAAATAATTGCTACTGTCCCCACTGTGCCAGTGCTGTTATCTCTAGCTCTCAAAGAAAAAAACAACAGTTACAGTGAATATATAGTTAATGTCTGAAAGTTATTCATATCCAGGCCCTACCTAGGACTTGGAATTTTGGAAACTAAACATGGCAGGAGAACACTTTACCCTTATTAGTTTGGAAACCATGGTATTGTAGGATTTTTGGTCTTTATTGTGTAGGATGTCTTCCTTCAGTGTTTTATGTATCCAAACTCATAATTTTGACGATAAAGGAATTTCTTTTAAAGCTGATGAGGTGTAGATTTTAAATATGAAGTTGGTTTAAACCACTAAGTAGTATTAATGGGACATTCATCACAAAAATTAACTTAAAATATTCAGAAATATAAAAAATGTGCTCATAACTAATGTCTGTATCATTTCAGTAAAAGCTGATTTGTATATTTTCACATTGTTGAATCACACTGGTATTCACTTAAACATGCTGACATTGTTCTTCCAACATCCCTAGTTTGACTTTCATGAAGCATTTTTTTTTCCTGTTTTTCCTTTTTCTGTGTGTAATACTTTCTCAGTTTCTTGGAAAAATCATCAAGTCATTTCCTCTGGGTATACTTACAATCATAGGTGTATACCCAGTGTGAAAAATGCTTATCAAAATGTTTTAAAATATGCATAAGCACACAAAAATGGGCTTCTAAATTAGAGGTTAGAGTTGATAAATGGCAGTTTTCCTACATGTCACTGTTTTAGAGATTTAACTTAGTTTATGGACTAATTTAGGGCTAGATAACTTTGGCAGCCTTTGCTCTGTTAAAATATGCTTTTCTATAGTTAAGTTCCTACACAATATACATTTTATACCTTAAATAGAAGTAAAGTAAAATGCCAGTTGGAATCTATTATTGTGTTCGTATCCAGTCCAAAATTACTAAAAAGGAAAAAGAAAGCATACATAATGATTTTGGATTTGTATTATATAGTATTAGATTTATCAGACATAAAATTACCTTTTCGAATCGCTATAAACATTTTGAAACACTCCCAGTTTATTTAGTTATCTTGTCATGAACTGGCAATAAATAGTTCACAGACTAGCCCCCCATCTGTGGACTACTATAAGTGTTGGTCTCAACGACTTTAATTTAGGTACTATAGATTATTTGACAGCCTTTTTAAAAAGATGATGACTGTCATGTCATAATGCTGATTATTAGTGTTTGAACAAGGTGTTAGGTAGTCTCAGTCACTATAAAGTCATCAATGTGAATTAAAAAAGAGAATTGATTTGATAGTATCTATTTTAGGGTGTCAGGATTATTTTTATTAAGAATTTCCGGTATAAACTAAATTACTCTGAAATAAAGCTTATTTTGTTTGGAATAATTTTTAATATGTGTATATGTGGAAATGAGGCAAGTAGGAATTTTATTTCCGTGATGGAAAAAATACAATGTGTTTTGTCAAATATTTGTTTATTCATTCATTCATTCATTCAAAGTATATTTGGAATGTTTATTGCCAAGTGATCTTAGAGTATACAATACAACCAGCTTCTTAAAACTCCAGTTTAAATGAGCCACAGGGTCAAGTAATGTTACCTGTAAAATATAATGACACACATGCTTCCCACTGCCTGTTGGTTACCCTGTAGGCCTGGATTAGTTTAGTTTTATGGCACCGGCATTATCAAGATTTTACTATATTTGGAAGAACACAATTTTTAGAGAAACTCTGTTATTCTGTTTCCATTTAAAGTATAGTTTAAAGAAACCTTGTGGAAAGCTACAACCTAACCCCCTTTTCCTTTGACTTTCATGTCATGGCAGAAAACCAGGTAGGGCCAGCTTCCTGTGCAGTCATGCAGGGCTCTGTGCTCAGAAGGGTCTTGTGGTTGGTTTAATTCTTTGCTGTCAGAATCTTGAAATTCTTAATAATTTTATATTTGATCTTGTTTTGCAAATGAAGTCTGGTGGGGCAGTGGAGCCCGTGCTTGGGCTAGAAAGATAAGCTCTCTTCATAATTTCTGCCTTTCCACCTTTCCAGGCCCTGCTCCATGTCTACTGCTGCCCTTCACCTGAAGTGGCCACTGGATCATGTTGGGGATGAGGAGGCCCAACTTCTGTTGGAACCTAAGTGCAGGCTTAGAGAGGGTTGAGGTCAAGTGCCTGTGTCTTGCAGTGTTGTAGGAAGTGGTAGTGCCCCTCCCCCTTCCAGTCTGGCAGCACTCTGGTATGTTTGGTAGATCAGACTCTAGCTCACCCTCAGTCCAGGTACCGAGTATGTCCAGGTGTGGATTTTAAAGACCTATGGGTATCCCTCGTTTGCCATGGATTGTGATGACCAGCCAGTGAGCAGGGGAGATGCCTGGCTTTGCTTCCCCTTAGCTTTAGTCTAGTGGGTGGTCAGAAGGGAAAACCAGGCAGCCGTCAGGCTTAAGCATGTACTTGCAGCAGAATCCCCCAGCCCAGCCCCTCCTGCCCCTGCGAACACCTGCACTTTTCCTGTGAGTATCCTTGTATCCAAAGAAGCGCTGTGATGGGTCGGACACACACCAGGGGAGGGATGCCTCTGTTCCTCCTTTGCACCTTTTGATTCTGGCTTGAATTTGTCTCTTCTGGCTGGCTTGAGGTACCTCTGGGGATAAACTATGAACTACATTGTGTAATTTATGTGATTCTGCATAGGAGTTAAATGCTCTTATATTTACACTTAAAATTGGCATTGCACAACATAAAAGTAATGGTAAAGTTCATGCTATTAATTAAACATTTTTTTTTTACTATGACTTGACAGTGTCAGTGGCCTCTGATTGATTTACTTCAAATAGAAAGATAAGCTCTCTTCATAATTGTAACAGACATACATGAAATCTGACACATGTTAAAGTGGACCTGTGAAACTTTTTGGTCAGAAGAGTAACCCCATGGAATATACTATATTCCCACTATATATGGTACATTTTGCCAGGATACATTTTTACCACACTGAGCATGTGATTTTTATGTGAGCATGTTATGCCAGGAATGATTTCTGCTTCAGACTGAGTTTCTTTTCTCTCCCTGTGTCTGCCAGCTTCCTGGTATCTGACTTTTTGACCATGACTTGCCCTTATTGTTGGTTGCGAGTCCCCCAGCTCTGATAAATATGGTCATTCTTTCGTTCACTCTACTCATTGACAGAGCCTCTATGTCGTACTCTGGTGTGTCCTGAACCTGGACCCGACTTCGTTCCTTGGCTTTAGTCTAGTCTGCATCTCAGCATTCCTTAGAAGCTTAACTCAGCTGCATGCAAAGAAGGCGATGCTTTGGGATTGTAAAGATGTAAACAAACTGTCAGAAAGGAGAGCAGATTCTGGCTGGAGTAGGTCACTGATTTTCCAGGCAAGAGAAACTTTAATGCTTGTTGGACTGCACACCAGTGAGAACGCCATTCTCCACAGTGGACTGGCTGGGGAGGAAACATGGCCTTTTATTTCACTGTGCTCTTTAGTTTCCAGGGCACAACTGAGATCCTTCTGTTGCAGCTCTTCCATGTGGACTTAGCAGCACCTGGTTCTTACCACGTTCTTATGACAGCACAGCATCTGCTTCCCGCTTCCCCAGAGAGAACTAGTGGGTTCTGTTTTAGGCCGTTATGCATGTTGGAGTTCATCCTTACTCATCTCCTGGCAGAGGAGTGCTGAGCGTAATCACTAGGTACTGCTTTTGGTACTTTATTTACTACCAGTTCATCATTACTGATAACCATTTCATTTGGAAAGTAAACATCGCCTCCCCTATTCATGGCATAATATTTTTACGCTTACCTTTCATTCAGATGTTGCATATTAACTTTCCTTCTGTAAATAAAAGGTTAGTGTGCTCTGGGAGCCTGGTTGATCTGAATCTTATTACTTTTTACGTTTGTTTTTATCATCATATCTTTGAAATCTGGCCCATTCCTCCCACCTGTCATCATTGTATCAGGCCAATCTCTGCCTGGTTCCATGGTAACTTTGCTTTTGGATTTTTATTTCTCCTTACCTACTTTTGCTTTCCTTGTCAAATATAATTCTTTCCTGAGCACCTGTGTCTGATAATCCCAGTGTAAAATCCCAGGATGTTTTAATGATTGCGAGGAAGTTTCTTCAGATTACAACAGCATAACAGAATCCTTTCCCTTTCAGCCTCTCATTGCTTATTAGATCAATTATTTATTTACTTGTGTAATTTGTGTCCATGCTCAGGTACTTGTTAGTGTATAGCTCTGAGACTGTGGTTCCCTCTGGAAAAGGATCTGTGTCTGATATCAGCCTCCTTCTTCACTGTCTAATTTAGTGAGGACTAAATCAAGGGGAGACCTGCTGGCTGAGACTTGCTGCTCCCTCAGTTATTTGGTTCACTGCTTGATCCCGGAAGCCAAGAGGTGACAGTAATCTTTTCTGATCCTGTTGTGTTCCAATAGACAAATAACCGGTAAAAGTTTCTAAATATTCTGATGTAGGCCTAAGGGGCAAAGAGGAGTCTGAGTTGGAGCCCCTCATTAGAGATGGTTTCTGTGGGGTGCTGGGTTTGAGTCTTTGTCCTCCTTATTAACTTCTGTGACACTCAGCTCAGAGGGTCCTTTCTTATGTAAATGCCCTCCTGACCGATGCGCTGGTATTTATCAAAAAAGAGTAGTAGAGTGTGCATTATGTCATCAGGGAGACCCTGGCTTAAATCCCCCATCCACCTTTTTTTTTCCTTTTTAAATCTCTAAGAAGTCCTGGAGTTGGGGTCAGTACTGGATCAAGAAGTAAGAATGTTAACTATTCAGAGGTGGGAAAGGACTGTGGACTTCAGTGCTCTACTCTGGGGCATGTTGAGAGACCACATTTAGTGCCCAGCAAATACTCCGAGGTCCTAAGAGAAAATTGCTCCAAGTCCAAGATAATTCCATCCTAAAAGATAAGATGGGAGGGGGTTCTTGATTAGCAGTGGGCTTTTTAGTTGCCACAAAATAAGTAAACTTTGGGTGACGGGATTGGCTGTAGAAATACAAAAGATCCTATAGTTTCAATTCTTCTTAAATTAGGACCTTTTATCTACTTATTTCGAATCTAATTATTCAGAGTTGGTTAATGGCTGAGAAATGGACTTTTGTACTTAAAGTTTGAAAACTTTAAAAGTTTTTTATTTTCCCCAGTAGACTGCTTTTCGTTCATTGAATCCCCAAAACTTTATTCTGGCTTAGATTATTGAGTAGGAATGAATGATAGAGAGTAATAACTTTTAGTGTGATGATGTTCTTTATAGACTTTATGGGAAAAACAAATGTTTATAACCTGTTTATCAACTGTTTGTTTTTCCTACCTCTGCAATTTCATTCATTAATAACTGTCAGAGTTCGAGTTCAGTTCATTGCACAACATCTGGAAATTTTTCTCACTATTAGTAGGACTTTGAATCATAAGTGCTGCTGGCAAAATGGCACCATTCATTAAAGATGGTTATACTTTAACCTTAGTTCTACTGCTGTACTGGGAAGATAGAATACAATTAGAAAAATATTTTATTAATAAAATTAAATTTAATTTTGAATTAATCTTTATTTTTGTTTCTAAATTCCTTAGCTGGATCTAAATAGATCGTGAAATCTGTGGAGACTTATTTTAATCCAAAGATCTTTCTGCTTCTATAACTAATCACACTAAAGCACACATTATCAGCCTTATAAGCAGTTATTAAATTACAGATAATTTAGTCATTCATCTCCAGAGCTAATGGGAGGACTTTGGGGTCAACCTTTGTAGAAATGGTAGTGTATTTTGAAATGATGTGCATGGGCATAGAGTGTTATCACTTACCTCCCATGAAATTTCTGGAAAGCCATGTTTTGGAAAACCGGAACACATTTACAGTAAGATGTTAAGATTAAGACTCATTGAAAAACTCTCTGACTTGATGAGATCACCAAAAAACTACTGTCTCCATGTCACATCAAAATTCCTTTGGCTCTGTTGAATTTTTCTAGATGATCTGATAAGGGAGTGTAATTTCTTGGAAAGTTCTTGGTTAAATAGTATTTCTTACAACTCTCTTTAATCCTGAATATCAATAAAAGTTTATATTAATACAGTATATTTGTTATTAGAATTACTGTCTTTATGTAAAAAATGTAAAGTCTATTAATTGCTTTGCACTTTCTGGTGTATTTTTTACATCAATAACACCCTTAATCTGAACTCGATCAGCATATAGGATGGTGGTGGTGGTATTATTATTATTATTATTATTATTATTATTTTATTATCCTCCTCCTCCTCACTGTACTGATGAGGAGACTGAAGCTCAGATCGGCTGGATCAAACAGGAGGTACCTGGAGAACCTTGGATGCAAACCTAGATCTTTGGACTCCGAACTCCGTATTCCTTCTACTGCTCTGTACTGAATACCATTGTAGACTGATTTACATTTTAAATTCTTAGCAAAGACAGACATGGCAATTAGTAACTGAATCAGTAGTGGCCGTGTTCAGACACAGGCACATGCATATTTTACCATTTATGTTTATGTATACGTAATATTAGTTAAAGATGTCAGAATTATAATCAATAATGCCTTATTTTCAGATTTATAGTTGAGAACTACTTACCGTTTAGTGGGGACTATCTTAAAGTACTGGAATAGAGATATTATGATTTTGAAGACTATTCAAAATCATGTTGCAGATTGAGTATTATCTCATTTTTTTCCCACGGGATTAGTGAGGATCCAGTGTGATGGTGTTTAGTTAGAAAGGTGAAGCTGCTTCACCAGGAGCATTTTCTTGGCATTTATAGGTCCTCTTTTTGACACTAGTCCTTTGGTTAGCTTCTTCCCATTCTTCATATTTATGTAGTTACCACTGAAAGATAGCTGGGTAAAAAACGTGCATTGACTTATGTTGAAATATGTGTAGGAGTGTCATATTTATGCTACTCCTGACAGCTGTGCCAGGGATGAAGTGTGAGATTAAAGAATTTTATTGCTTACTGCATTTCTTTTTTACCTATTCAATTCATGTTAGGCAATCTGTGACAATTCTAAGATATTGTAATACATTTGCATAGCACTTTATACTTTTCAATTTGTCTTTATATATTTACTCCTCACAGTAAACCTGTTAGGTGAGATGATGTGGTTATTATCATATTACAAATGAAGAAATCTGCTATGGAGATAGTATAGCACTGTGGTTAAGAATATATGAGTTTTTATATTCTTATTCTTTTATAAATCAAACCAAAATCCTGGCTCTACCAGAGTGACCTTATAGCAAGTTAATCTCTCTAAACCTTGGTATTCTAATTTGTAACATTCGGGATTGTTGAACAGTTTAGGTGAGATAATAAGTAGAAAGTGTTTAGAACAGTGGGGACATACATATTAGGTAGCATTATAATCTCCAGATATTATTGCTCATTTATCTAACTCAATAAAAATTGAGAGCCCCTTTCGTGTGCTAGTTGCTGGGCTGGGCATCAGACACATGATAGTGAACTAGACAGATAGGGTCCTTACTCTAATAGAATTAATGTTTTAGTGGAGTGACAAGAACTTCAAAGAAAGTAAAATGGGACAATGCTTGAAAAGGACATTCTTCGTTTGGGAAGTTCTGTTGGAGAAAGTGGCATTTGATCTGAGACTCCAGTGGCCATTGCCATGTAAAGATCTGGCGGAATAATCTTCCAGGAGGAGGAGAATGGAAGTGCAAAGTCAGAGAGGCAGGATAAGGGTGGCATAGAACAGGAAGACGATGCCCAGTGTGGAGAGGTGGAGGGGCTGGATTGTGGAGGGGCTGGTTTGCAGGCTAGAGTAAAGAGCTTGGGTTTCTCCCAAGTGTGATGTTTTGAGTAGGGGAGGGATAGGTCCAACTTTGGGCAGTCACTAGGCCTGGTGCTATGAAGGAAACAGATTAGACAAAACATTTCTTTCTTTCTGTAGTTTAGAGCAGGGGTCCCCAACCCCAGGCCGCAGACTGGGTACTAATCTGTGGCCTGTTAGGAACAGGACCGCACAGCAGGAGGTGAGGGGCTGGCAAGCAAGTGAAGTGTCATCTTTATTTGCAGTAGCTCCCCAGCACTAGTATCACCGTCTCAGTTCCACCTCAGATCATCAGGCATTAGATTCTCATAGGAGCACGGATCCCTGGTGCCAGAAAGGTTAGAGACCGCTGGTTTAGTCTTCATTGTCATAAAACTAGTGTATGGCAGATGAGCAGTCACTGCGTCACTGCACAATGATCTTGCTGGTGTACTCCTGATCTGATAATGAATGCTGTTTATCACGTATTCTCACAGTAGTCCTCCCTCAAGGTAGCATTATGATTCTTGTTACCTATTGAAGAATCTGCTTCTTAAAGTCTAAAGGGCATAGAAGGTGGAGGCAGAGTCGGGGGAAAGGATTAAGAGGCTATTTCTGAACACTGAAACAAAGTAGAAATTAGGAAGTAGGGAAGTAAGGGGAAAATGCAAGATCCTGCTGAGCACAGAGATAAGGGATGCTGTTTGAATGGCTGCTCCTTAAGGGGGTGTGGGTGAGCTTGCATGGGCCATGTTTCTCCCAGGTTCATAGTCAGTCCAGGCAGGGCAAGCCCAGAGGCTGCCACCTTGGTTCCGTAGCTTGAAACTGTTTATTAGCAGCTTTTCTCATCTCCACCGAGGACAAAAGGGGCAGTGATACCCTTGTTTTTCTTATCCAAACAGGGTTCCAGTACCTTGGAAGTCCGTTTCTTTGAATCATCCTGTCAGTTTAATGTTGATTAACATTATGATAATTGTATATAATTATTATAGTAGCTACTATTTATTGAATGTTTACTGAGAGCTAGTTACAAGCTCTTTTACCTGCATTCTACTAATCCTTCATCCCTCTGAGGTAGGTGCTACTATCCTTCCGATTTTACTGATGAGGAAAATGAGGCACAGAGACATTAATCTGCTTGTGGTCCCTGAGCAGGTCACCCAAGCCAGGGCTCAAACCTGTGCTTAACTCTAGACTGGAGACTATGCTCTTAATTGCTTCTTCCCAGTCTAATATATTAAACGGTTACTTATCAGTTATTTATAGTTTTTACTAGGCTAAGTAAACTAGCCTATCGAGACATACCAGTTGGTTTTAAGAAGAAATATAGAAGTTTACTCCCTAGTGCCATGCTATAAACTTTTCTGTTCTGAAGAGTTCCACCTGTACAGCAGTAAGTGAAATGCATTAAGGAAGGCTGTTTATTGAGAGAACAGAGATGTGCTGTCCCTTACAGAGGGGGTTTACCAGTGATTATTACCTCTTTAGCAGATTTTTATTGTACAGACAATATTATTAATAATAATAGATGTTTATAAGTCAAGAAAAACTTAACTCCCCAAATTAACTCTTATTTTTTCCACATTCACTTTTGAGTCTTGTGTTGTGTATAATTTTCACAGACTTACAGAGTGTCTATTTTTCATTTAACATTATGTGATATAACAGGTTTTAAATTTGAGCGGTAGGTCTCTCCAGTGAAAAAGAAAAAATTGGGACAATGAAAAGGTTACAAAGCATTAATAATTGGCTGGAGTGATGTCAACCAGGCAGCCATGTCAGTTTGGGATCTGGCCTTGGAAGGAGCAGCTGCATGTTTGGATTTTGGAAGGTCTTCATCTTTCCATGCGGTCTGTCAGGCTTCCAAGAAAGTCAGGGGGAAATGGAAAAATACAATGATTTGGAACTGATGTGAAACTCACAAGCCGCTTGAGTTCAGTGTTGCGAGAGAGGAAAAGCATTCCCTACCTGATAAGGTACTTCATTTGAGGATAAAGTCTTAGTGAATAGGCAGTGCATCAATGTTTGTCAGAATTATCAATACTCTCCTCTTTTCAGTGGCTTTAATAGTTACTTATCAGTCATAAAATTGATTTTATCAGAGTGGAAGAACAAAGTACTTGATAAATACTATTTTTAGTGATAAAGCTGTTATTCATATTTGAGTTTAATTCAAAGTGATTTTTAAGATTCACATTTGTTACCTATAGACTGACTAGCCACTTGGCATTCAAGGGCCTCCATGATCTAACTCCAAACACCCTAATATCCCTTTCAGGATCTTTACTGATAGCACCCCCATTCAAATTGCCCTTTTTCTCTTGTGCCTCTGGATGTGACAAGAGGTAAGTTGAGTGAAAGTCAATAGGACAAAGTAGAAATCCTGTTAACCTTTTTGGAGAAGGCCTGAGATGATTGATAGAGACACTTGTTTCCTCTTTTCTCTTTTATGAAATAAGCAAAATTCAGTGTGTCATTATTATTTTTTTGGCTTTGGCACATTGGATCTGATCTGATTGAGGTCATCTTACACAGCAAATCCCTGGGAAAATAATTTACACAAACTAGAATTCCAAATATGTTTAGTTCAGGCCAGCACTTTAAATTAAGGAAGACTACATTTGAGTTATGAACTGGAATATTTAATTATGAGACACATCATTATATCTGAATATGTAGTTTGCTTTAAAACACTTCTTTGTGCTCTACAACTTTTCCCCCTTACTTTTATCGTATCAAAAATGTGAGACCGATGTTGGTACTGGAACATATATATAGGTCAGGGGGGTGGGCGGGGAACGTGTTCTAAATGAGATGCCACCACAGTGGAGTCAGCACAGTGAGATTTCCGGGGGAGCAGGTCTTCCTGTTAAATTCACAGGAAGGCTTTTTTGTCTACTAGAAAACTTGTTTTTGTGACAGTCTTAAGTAAACCCCTTCACTGATATGTGGCCAGTTCCTTTTTGTTTACATATGAATGGTACCTGGAAAAAAAGCATCTTTCCCCCAAGCTGTTCTTTTTTTGGTGGCCTCTACCTTTTTGGGGTTTCTCCCGCTGAATGACACCTGTGGTATTCTCAGTTCAGGACATCCTGTTATGTGGGTGGAGCTCCCCTGTGGCCTGGTAAACATTACATCTGCCCTCAGGGAGGCTGCAGCCTTAACAGGCAGAAAGGCCACTCAGGTTTGCTGTTGTTGTTTGCCAGGTACCTGTTTCTGAGAATGCATATCTTTTCTCTTTCCCTCCCTGGGCCCCAGATTTGGGTTCCATTTAGCCATTGTCCATGCTCCCACCTGCCCATCTCTGCTCTGATGGAATGCACTAGGATACTAGAGTATCCTTTTCCCATAAGGATAATCTGCTTTTTAATAGACAGGTAGCAATGTGTAATAGGTAGCAATGTGTAAGAGCACTATTTAAACTGCCTGTGTTTGAATCCTGGCTGGGTTCCGTACTAGGTGTGTAATCTTGGGCAAGTTACTTTAATCTCTCTGTGCTTTGGTTTCTTTAGGTAAAAAAGGGGATACTAACAATGCCTTCCTCATAGGGTTGTTATGAGGATTAAATGAGTTAATATTTATAAAACATTTAGAACTATGTCTGGCAATGGTAAACATTATGCAAGAATAAAGTAAAACAAATACCTTTGTTTTCTAATTATGAAAATAATACACTAACATTGTAGAAAACTTGGAGAAGTCAGAAAAGTTGTATTACAAGTAAGAGTTGTAAGGAATAAATAAGTTGGGTAGTCAGGATGCAGGAGCGTATTTCAGGTAGGGAGGTATCCAGGAGCTGAGACTAGGTTCTGGTCTTTGAACCTGTAGTCTGGTTATCTTGTTTGTCATAGTGGTTTGCTTGTCTTTCCAATCCTAGATCTTTCTTCCGTTGTCGACAAATCTATGAACTTGGTATATTTGATGAAGGAATCTTCGTCGAGCTGGCCTTGAGGCAGCACTCTGCTAAATAGCTCAGTGGAGTTTTGGAGAATTACTTAATCTTTGTGAGCCTCAGGTTTCCTACCAGTGAAATGGAGTTAGTATTCCATCTTTGGCAGAGTTGCAAGGATTAAATGACATTTGTGTATGCAAAACCCTTGCCCAGTGCCTGGCTGGCAGAGTGCTGTTTGGATGTTCTTTTCCCTTGGTTCCTTTCCAGCTCTCTGACAGTACTGGAGTTCATGTGTATACAAGGTCCCTGCTTGCCTCAGGAAGGAGCATCTTGGAAATTTGTATGGCTTAACTCAGATCCTCCAAAAGCTAATAAAGTCATATATAAACAAAGCGAGCATGCTGACTCCATCTCATTCATACTTTATATCAGATTTATTTGGAAGATTTATAGTGTCCATCAGGGTCACATTTGGTGCCGTTCTGAGATGCTTTTTCTCTTTTTTTTTTTTAGTGTGAAATGTAACCTATGTACAGAAAAGTACAGGGAAAAAAAAAACCTGTATGGCTTGAAGGATAATTATGAACACCCTTATGAAGAAGAAACTTTGACAGCCCAACCTGCTTCTAAAGTACAAATGGAGTCCTACATAGCTTACCTTTTGTCTAACAGCTATTAAATTGTGCTCTCTACCTTGACAAATAAACCTTCATAGCAACAAAATTAGGAAATACGTGAAGTTATGGTTTTGAGTAATTAAAAATGAACAAAATATCACAGATGACTAAATTCAGTTATTATTTCACAAATCTTAGTATTCTTTTGATAGGCCTATGGTGTTTGAGTGATAAAGTAAAATAAAGACATTCATAAATTACTGTGTAATTATTTTACAAAATTAATATTTACCTTTATTTCAGTAAAATCACTGTTATAATCTAGATATTTTAGTGTACTAGCAACATGATCTAGTTACAGTAATGATTTAAGGATTAAATAATGTAATTGTATTCAAAATATAATATTTGAATGCTTTTCAAAAATGATGTAAGTTAAAATAACTGTAAAGGTAAAAAAATACATATTGTATGGTTCCATTTATATAAAAGTCTAGAAAATGCAAACTAATCTATAGTGACAAAATGGATCAGCAGTTGTGTGGGGAGGGGCAGGAGGAAGGAATTACGATGAGGCTTGAGAAAACTTTTGGTGTGATAGAAATATTCATTATTTTGATTATGGCAATGGTTGCTCAAGTGTATACATATGTCAGAGCTTCTCACTGAGCACTTTATGTGCAGTTTATGCATAATGTGTCTGTAAAATAAAAAATAATTTGCTTTTTAAGTGTAATTTTTTTCTTGAATATTAGAAGTTATTTAGAGAAAAAAGCAAGCCAAGACAATTCAGTGAGGGAAAGAATAATCTTCTTAAGTAATGGTGTTGGGATTGCCACATGAGGAAGAATGAAGCTGCATGCCTGTTTCATACCATATACAAAAATTAATTCAAATGGATCAAAGACCTAACTATAAGAGCTGAAACCATTAAACTTTCAGAAGAAAACATAGGCATAAATTTTCATGACCTTGGGGTAGGCAGTGATTCTTAGATATGATACACAGGCAACAAAAGAAAAAATAGATAAGTAGAGCATCAAAATTAAAAACTTTTATGCCTCAAAGGACACCATCAAGAAAGTGAAAAAAGAACTTACAGAATGGGAGAAAATTTTATGCAAATCATATATCTTAACTAGGATTCAAAATATATACAGACTTCTTACAGCTCAGTAAAAAAGACAACACAATTTAAAAATGAGCGAAGGATTTGAATAGACATTTCATGAGCATCTGAAAAGATGCTCAATAATCATGAGTCTTTACGAACATGGAAACATATCACAATGAATTTCACTGCCACTAGGATAACTGTAATAAAGGATGAACAATAACAGATGTTGGCAAGGATGTGGAAAAATTAGAACCGTCGTACATTAATGGTAGAAATTTAAAATGGTGCAGCTACTTTGGAAAACAATCTGTCAGTTCTTCAAAAAGTTACCATATGATATAGCAATTCCACCCAAGATAATTGAAAAGATATGTGCACAAGAACTTTAATACACAAACATTTATAGTAGCATTATGCATAATAATTGAAAAGTGAAAACAACCTAAATGAATGAATGGACAAACAAAATGTGGTATATCCATATAGGGAATATTACTCAGCCACAAAAAGGAATGAAATACTCATACATCCAAGCTACAACTTGGATGAACTTTGAAGACATACTGAATGAAAGAAGCTGGACACGCAGTGGAAACATAATATAACATGTTCAAAAGACAGAAAGTAGATTAGTGGTTGCCAGGGGCTGGGGGGCGGAAGGAATGGGAATACTGTTAATGGGTACAGAGTTTCTTTTTGGGGAGAAGAAAAAGTTCTGTAATTAGATAATGATGATGGTTGTACAACTTTGTGAATATACTGGAAACACTGATTTGTTTATTTTAAAAGGTGAAATTTTATGATATGTAGATTAGATCTCATTAAAATAGTTACATGAGTAAAATAATCAAAAGGCAAAATACAGAATATAAATCAAGAATTTGTTTTTAAGTGCAAATTATTTTCAGCTGAATTTATTTGTGAAATTTAATAGTCTTATTAAATAGTTTTATAAAATAAAACCTTTCTCACTGCATTTCCAGTGGTGGCAGCGGGAAGTGGGTTGCTGGTGGGTCGTCTAGGCCTCAGTGCAGACAAATCCGGTGGGGATCAGAGCCATCAGAACTGCTACCGTGACTGTGGGCAAGAGCAGCAAGATGCTGCAGCACGTCAACTACAGGATGAGGTGCGTCCTGCAGGATGGTTGTAAATTCATTGGCATCTTTAAGGCTTTCAACAAGTGTATTTGATCCTCTGTGACTGTGATGAATTCAGAAAGATCAAGCCAAAGAACGCAAAATGAGCGAAAAGAGAAGTGAAGCAAATCCTCGGTCTGATGCTGCTCTCAGGAGAGAACCTAGTCTCAATGACAGTAGAGGGACCTCCTCCCAAATGTATTGGCATTGCCTGAGTGCCACTTGCTGGAGCTGCTGGAGGCCCAGGGATAGGCAGGGCTGCTGGCAGAGGAATCTCAACTGGTATTCCCATGCGCCACGCTCCTGCAGGACTTGCTGGGCTAGTCCGTGGGGTTGGTGAGCCATCCCAGCAGGTGATGACCCTACAAGGAAGAGGCACTGCTGGAGCTCTGGCATCTGCTGCCACAGTGAGTATTTGCAGGAGCCCCAACCCAGTACTCACCCGGCTGTGGGGGTCCTCCTCCACCTATGGGTCAAGGGGCACCCCCTCCAGGCATGATGGGCCCACCTCCCATTTGTCCCCCCGTAGAGATCCCCCTGGATGAAGAACTCCAATGGGCCAGCCCCCTCCAGAGATGCACCCCCCACACGGGATGCAAGGCCTTCTTTGACCCTTCGCCACAGAGTTATGAAAGTAGCTCCACAGAGGTGTGGGCCCGGTCCCGCAGGGCCATGTTGCCACAGACCTGTTTGTTATGCTGTCATTTGTGGAGTCTTGCTGGATTGTCTGGTTTCCCTCCCCCGGCAATGCACCCACCAAGGCCCTAGACTCCTCTTGGCTGTCCTCAGCTCCCTGCCTGTTTGCCAAAAGGCTGTATGTAATGTAGTCCTTATATTCCCTTGTGGCCTGTGAAACAAATTTTAAAGTCTTAATAGGATATTTTAAGTGCAAAAAAGAAATAATTCAGTGTTTATTAATTTCCAATACAATCAGTCAGTATCATGTTTCACTCATGTTAGATCCACCAACATATATGTATGTACTTAAAAGTAATGTGAATTGTTTAATACTGCCAAACGTTTCTCTCCATGTGCAATGGCTGTGAATACAATGCTAATTGGAACCATCGACTGGAACAAGAAGAAAAGCAAGAAAATGAATACTCAGTACTATTAGGAAGTGAAACTTCGTTATGCAAGAATCCATTGCAGTCATGCTTGCAAAGAAGAAGGGTTTACTAAATTAATATGTTTTTCTCTTACCTAAGTGCTTCTGCTGCTCAAGTCTTTGAACACACTCAAGTCCTCTGCAGTGACAGTCTCTGAGTTTGGCAGTGGCACAGCCACAACTCCATGGCCTTTAGAAGAGATCCCCTTGTTTTTAGGACAGAGGACAGCAGGTGTGGAGATGGGCCTCTCTTAGGTCTGAACAAGTGTGTTTAGAGTTACAAGGCTCATTGTGGCAATACTGAGCACCCACGTGTTCTCGAATAAGATTTGTATGAGAGTGTGCATCTGTGATCTGCACGGGTCCCTCCACGGGGCTCTAAGGTAGTGCTGCCGATCACGTCACATGCATGTTTAGGCCTTCCTTGATCATCAGCCTATCTTTTCACTGTTATACTTTCAATAGATGTCTGTTGTTTGAATTCGATTTGGGGATTTAACAGAATGGCAGAGATAATTTTGATTTGGCTAAGCCGTATCTTTCCTTTCAGGCTATGGCAATAAGATCAAGATTTCCAGAACAAGACAAAGGATGACTGGTTTTGGTATCCTTTCTTTTAGGCTATTTTTTTTTCTCAGTCATTTATCAGTTCAACTTGTTTTAATAAATTCTTTTATATAAAAGCTGATCTAGGTCCATTATCCACTGTTGGGGAAGAATGTGAGAGGCTTGACTTGCAACCCAGCCTATATATACACCGGTAGATGTTTATCCTGGCAGTTAAAATGTTATCTCCTAATTTTCTGCTATTCAGAAGTAAGTGACTCCCTTGCAGAATAACAGCTAGGAATGCTGTTATGAGAGCATCTTTGTTTAGTTGGTGCTTAGGACAGGACAAGGAGGCATTTGATTCATAGAGATAGAAATCTGCCTGTTAGGCTGAAACTTATCTATGTAGGTTGATGCTTTCTTAGAACATCAAAACTTGTTTGTATGGGACAGTTTTAGGAGGAGGAGCTCCAGTGTGTCTCCAAAGGTTTGCTATTTACAGGCAGACGTTGGATTGCTCCTGGTGGATAGTGTGTGGTGCTTAAGAACACGGCCTCCAGACTGTCTGGGATCCTTTCTTTCACTCTGTATCTTATGACCTTGCGAAAGTTGCTTAACCATTCAGCCTCAGTTTTCTCCTCTGTACAAGGATAATAAGAGTACTTCAGTCAGGATTGTTTAAATCAGTAATGCATATAAAGCACTTCAACAGTGCCTGGCACATGGTAAGTAAGCACTTAATGTTACTTAGCATAAAACTCTGTACAAAGTTCTGTGTTGGGCTACAGAAAGGGTGACGGTTTCAGAGTAACTGGAAATTTTACTTGCAGTTTGTCCTAGATCTACCTAAACTACTTATACTCAGATAACCCCTTCAAATGTAGTCGATAGTTCTTTCTTCCCTCTTGAAGGGAGTGGGGATATTGTAACTGTCTAGACTGATCTTTAGTACATTGAGCTATGTGAGGTATAATTTTCCTTTTTACTTTTTAAAATGGTACATGCTGCCATAAACTATTAAATAGCAAGATAAAGCTTTATGATTTAAATTACTTTTAAATTCTCCAAAATCTCACAAAGGACTTTTTTGAAATACTTGTCTTCCTCTATATTTACCTCCTGATATTTACCTCCTCTGGCAGAACCGGTACTGCTTGGCGAAGAGGCGGGTACCCTTCCTCTCTGGCTTGCTCTGTAGCACATAAGGCGCCATTTCTCCTTTGCATTGCAGATATTCTCATTGTGAATGAAAAGGTAGTTGTCTTCCTGCTTTCAAGGGTTAGAGTTCTGGTGAGTTAGAAATTGACCTAGGTTTCTACTCAGACAAAATCAATTACAAGCATAAGACTGTTTTTGTTAAGAGGCTGTGTTCTGACTGGGCTTAGGAAACCTACCTCTTCTGTCTTTGATACCGGACCCACTGATTCAATCTATTCCTAGGAATTTGGATCAGACTTCTCAAATCTTGAGCCAGGCCACACCATAATCATCATGACTCTCCTGTGCCCAGTGGTGTTGTGCTCAGCTTAGGCTATTTGTTTCATGGGTAGTTCTATTAAGTTATTTCATTATAATGGGGGTTATATGATTTTTAAAAGCAGGAACCTGGCATATGCCCTGATGAATTCTAACAAAATTGATGTCAGTTTTTTCTTTCTAAAATTAATTTTTTATGATTATCCAAGTTATGTACGTATATAGTATAAAAGATCAGATTTCTGTAAGGCTTATAAAAAAAGGAGCATTTCCCTGGCCCATTTCTCCCTCACCCTGGGCCCTCTGCTCTCCAAAGGCAATTGCTTTTAACTCTTTTTTAGCTGTTTCTTAAGGTTATCTTCATATTTCTAAATACAATGCTTATACAGCTGTATTTTGAGTTTTCAGACTTCTTTCAACGTAAGATGAAGATTTAACTCTGTTACACTACTCTTTTTCTCATTCTCTTCATATAGGCTATATTTATAATTTTTGGTGAAATCACTTGAAAGGCAGCATAACATAGTAACTTAAGAGTGAGGGCTCTGGGTCTTGAATTCCAGCCTTATCACTCACTAGATTTGTGTGATTTTGAACAAGTTTTTTCATCTTGGTGCCTCAGTTTTTTCAAGAATAACCTACCTTATAGGATTGTTGTGTGTGTGTGTGTGTGTGTGTGTGTGTGTGTGTGTGTGTGTGAGAAACATCACTAGTTTCTGGCGCATAGTGAGTTTTAGATAAATTCCAGCTATCATCATTAATATCATTATAAGCTATGGCCATTTAAAGGATGGTGCTGGTGTGACAGTTACATGTGAGCTGGTCAGCTATAAATCTCTCCTGCATGCTTTGTCCTGTACACTTATATCATGGACGATCAGAGAATTTGGACCTCTTGCAGACAGGCCACTACTAAGGAGCAGAGAAGCCCAGAAGGGGCTGACTGAGCATTCTCAGTTCCTTCTGCCAAAGGCACCAAGCAGATAGTCATCTTCCCTAGGAGCAGTTGCTGAGGGGATGGAAACAGGCCTTGAGCTGTCTCTACTGGGAAGTCCCTGAATGGAAACAAGAGGCCAGGGAATGAGGAAGGTTCCTGTGACAAGTCTCTACTTGCACAGTATTAGCACAGATGTTTTTGTCCTGTGGGTGCATATTTGTGATCTCCACAAAATAACTGCTTACTCACTATGTTGCTTTTTGAAATCTGTAACATCCAAATATACACTTATGAGGCATGCTCCTAGGAAACTTTTAAATCTGTGTCAAATTTCTCTGCTATTTTTTAACCAGTTTTGTCTATCTGGTCACCTCTGGTAGCATCCCAAACTAGCAACAGTCCAGGGTAGTTTCTAGCTTGTCTTCCCCAACAATAATCTGTTCAAAATATAGAAAATGAGAAACTGCCCATGATATAGAAACTTTTAAAAGGGAACTTAATATAAAGCAGCTACTTCTTCCCTGAGGAATAATTTTGGAAAAAGAAACTTGCCTTACATTCAGTTATATTGAGTAAGTTGCTGACATTTTCAAACAAACTCATCATCTTCCCTTTTCCCCCACTCCTCAAACCTGTTCATTTTCTTTATTCCTAGACTCTGCCTCTGCCCCTCCCCCACCTTGTCACATAGCCAGCTCTTTAAGAGTCAGCCTTATTATTGTCTCTCCCTTCATCTTTTCATGTCTAGTAAATCACAAGTTCTGTTGATTTCATCATTCATATCTCTCTAATCTGTTACCTTGGCTATGCTGCTACTTCTGAGTTTCGATCATTGTCATTTGTCACTTGTAGCAGCCTTCCAACTGCCTCCCTAACAATCTCCTCCACGACTAGTCAACTCTTCAAACTGTTAGCAGATTGAAGGTTCTAAAATACCATCTGATCATGTAATTCCCAGATTGAACCCAGTGATGACTTTTTAACATCTAAAGATTAAAGTCTATATTTCTCAGAATGTCAGACAAAGCTCTGCAGTGATTCTGGCTGTACCCTGAGATGACCACTTACAGATGTTAATTTCACACATGTGGCACCCTCTGCATGGGATGTTCCTGCCTCCCTTTCCCCCGTCCTTACCTGATTAAGGCCTGTTTGTCCTTCAAGACAGTTTGGGTGTTACCATGAGGAAACACAGTCTGACAGCCCCTTCCCTCCCACATCGGGGGTGGGTACTCCTCCTGAGTAGTCTGCACAAAACACAGTTCACACCTTGTTGAGTTACCACACTACATACTGCGCCATTCTTGTATGTCTGCCTCTCTTGATTGTAAGCTTCTTGAGACTAGCGACTTGAGTTTCCCAGTGCCCAGAGTCTGTGACTCGGTACATATTTGTTGCATGAATAAAGTTGTGTATCTCCTTCCCATTTATATTTGTCCATTTAATTTCTCGGACTCCAGTGTAAAATGCCATATTTTTTCTCCGTTAAATTTGATTTTGTTGCTTTCAGTCTTCTCATTACATGGATTTTGAGTCCTGATTTTGCCAACTGGCATGTCAACCATTCTTTCTAGTTTTTTTTTCATTTTTGTTTTTCTGTGGTTTTTTTTTTTTTTTTTTTGGTCATCCAGTAGGATGGCAGTTCCATGAGGGCAGGGATTTGTGTCTGTTTTGTTCACTGCTGTTCTCTCAGCACCTGGAAGAGTAGTGGCATGCACATATAGGCATTTAATAAATATTTGTTGAATGAATAAATGTGTCACATACAAATTTGATAAACTGAACTTATGTTTTCTTTTGGGTCTTTGTTCTTAGTTACATTCTGTTCAACATTTTTATTAGAGATAACTTAAAAAATTCCTTCACCATTACATAGGGCTTAGTTCTGAGAAACTTATGGCAGAACAAGGCTATACTGAGAAATTCAAGGAAAATCTTAATGAATCAGAGCTATTTCATTGTGGGGGAAGTAAAGTAACACAGAAATGGCTAACACCAGGCTGTACATCGTTTTAGCTGTATGTGTAGGAACTCCTTTCTGGTTTCTCTGAAAGCACGTTGCCTCAGAAAGAGTGGTGGAGGAACATTTTACTGTTGACAAAGGAGGTAGATTTGGATACAGCTCTCTTCGAGAAAGGTAGAACAATCTAATATTCTATATCTAGCAGTAATTTCCCTGTTAAGGGTTGAATGTTTCCATTCATCTATTTGATACTTTTTGAGTATTTACTGTGATCTAAAGATAGAAGGGGAGAAAGCATGTGTAAAGCACGGCGGTGGCATTTTAGAAATTTAGACTTGGAGAGACGTGTGCACACAAAGACAATACACAGAGTAAAGAACCTTGGGCCAGTGACAGTGAGTGGCACCAACGGTAAGTGCTGGAGAAGTGCAGAGGAAAGAGAGAATACTGAGGGCCAATATGGTAGGACATTTTTGAAAGAGCTTGATTTCGACATGTCCCTCCATAGAAAGGCATTTTAAGAGCTTTGTTGAGTCTTTGTTATCCTTATGAAAGGGTTACTAACTTGTCCTATTAGCTTTAAAAGGTTCCCTAGCTTAAGTGCACTGACGAGGATATAAAGGCAGTGTTGTTTATAAGGGGTGAAGGAATGGACAGAGCAGAGCTTTGGACCAGACAATATGGGGTATAAACCTAGAGGCTTCCACTTTAACAGCTGGGCTCCCTTAGGCAAATCACTTAAACCTTGGAGCTTTGGCTACCTCAGATACTGTAATGCAGGGATATTATCTATCTCCTAGGGTTGCTTTGAAGATTGAGTGAAGTGGTATATATAAAGTGCCCCACATGTCGTCTGCCACATGGTAGGTGCTCAATAATTGTTTTCCTTTCTCCTTATAAAAATAAGATGCTTTGAGTATGTTTTTTAGTGTTCCTACTAACCATTATTAGTTAGGGTTTTAACTTTTCATGTAGCCACCACCCATATGGTTCCTGCAGTTAAGAAAAGCAACAGAGGTTCACCATGGGGGAGAAGGGGTGCACAGAAATGGGTATAGAGAAAATGGATGTGTGAAGGGGATCTAAGTAGGAAAGTATTTTTCTTGATGGCCAGAATTTAAAGTTATATCACTGAGTCTTATGAAAAAATGATGTTCAAGAGAAGAACAGTTGTTTATATCCTTTCTATTTTGGAGAATATTTTTCAATATCTTATATAAGCATTTGGTAAAAAATTTTCCTCTTAACTAAGTTTCCCATTGTAGGCCATTAATTTTGTTATTAATGCACAGTTTAAAAAACTATAGTAATAATAGGATTATGTATTTATACTACTTCATTCTGCAAAGGATTTAAGGTGGTTTTCAGGAGCATGAAACACTACACCAATAAAATGGTAAGATGGGAACAGAAAATAAGAAATCAGGAACCATTGAAAGTATATAGTATGTGGTTAAGACCAAGGAGAAAATAGCACCTAATACATAAACTATAACAGCCTATATTGTTATAATGCAATAACAAATTTGATTCTAAGCTTCCTGGCAACCAAAATGAAAAGGGCATGATGCAAGTGGTGGTTAAAGAGGAGAAAATTTACCTATTACTCAAGGAAGCACTGAGGAATAAATGAATGTTGGCAATACCTTTATGGTAGGTGTAATAATGGATCCGATCAGGCAGTTTCTCTAAGTATCTCTTGATAAAAGCCGAGGCTATGACATCAAGAGACAACTCAGAGCAGTTTTACTAGGGGCCAGTGCGAACTGACCGAGGGTCACAGTTTCCAGGCCTAGTCTAAGGGTAATGTGGAGAACATACTGCACAGTTTCCCCATCTTCTTGTAACAGTATTCCTTTGGTAAGAGCTGTCCAGGAGATTAGGACCTGTACTGCGGGTACTTGATTGTTGAATTATACTGTATTTATCCCCTTTCAGGATCAAACTAGCGGACTCTCAGGTTGTCATCCTCTCATGGAAACTGAGAAGCCTAATCAACACTCACATTTAGCCAGATGACACACTGTCTTAGGGACATGGGCTGGAGGATTTTTTCTTCTACCTTAAACAGTGGTAAGGTTAGAAAATGTTCATTATCACCCTTAGTGTGAGTTTTAATAAATGAGCTTTGTATTAGCGGCTGGAACTGTGAATCTAAGTTAGGAGTAAAAAAAAATCCCCCAAACTTAAGACTAAATAAATGTATACTACTTTGAATTTCTGAGAACTATCAATGAAAGGTGAACCCTGGAGACTCAGCAGTTGGTATGGGTATGATGTGTTGTGATTTTTTTTTTTTTTAACCTTACGCTTGATGTTGCTCTTCGTATTTTAGGAGTGGTGTATGATGCACAGTTCAAGCAAATCTCTGTAGTTGTTAGAGAGCCACATTGCTTCAGCTCACACTTCCTCAGTGAGGTGCAGAGTTATTGGTGAGAGTGGACGTTCACCCCCGCAGTGCTGAGTCCCAGGTCGGAGCCAGTGCTTCCGGAAAGCTATGAGCAGACATGTCCGTTTTATCTCTGGGGGCTTTTCAAGTGTTGTTATTTTCTAGGTATGCTATGACCTAGAAAATATTGGGAGATGAAGCTTTAATTCACTTTGTATCTGGGTAATCTTAGCATTGCTTTAAAGTTCTTTATTGAGTTTGATATTATGAACAAAACAGAAGAATATGGTTATTTGGAAAAGTGATTTCCTCTCAAAGCCATAAGTTCATTTCACCTTTTATTTGTGTAACTTTCTGAGGTGAAAAGTAGGAGTCTCAGATTTTTCACTGTAGGAATGGAGGGTTACAGGTAAGCAAGGGGAAAAGCTGGAGTGACTCGTGATAACAGGTTAGGGTTGAAGACATCAGTATGAATTCATGTTTGGTGTAACATAAACATGGATGGTTACATATTTATGGATATGTGTATATACAGGGATTAGTGTGCATGCGTCTATTTTTTAGCTCTGTCAGCTAAGAGGGACAAACTGTCAGTCAAGAAGAGACACAATGACTAAATGTAATACTGTGTCCAGGATGAGATTCTAGAACAGAAAAAGACATTAGGTAAAAACTAATGAGACATGAATAAAATATGGACTTTATAGTAGAGATTGAATAATGTATGAGTATCGGTTCATTAATTGTGATAAATGTACCATATTAATGTAAGACGATAATACGGGAAACTGGGTGTCGAGCATGTGGGTATTCTGTACTGTCTTCACAATTTTTCTGTAAAGCTAACACTATTCTAAAATTGAGAAGTCTCAAGTATTTTAAAAAATATTTGTATTAAAATATAGCTAACATACAATATCATATTAGTTTCATGTGTACACCATAGTTATTCAGCATTTATATACCTAAAAAAGTGATCACTATGATAAGCCCAGCAACCATCTGACACCGTACGACACTATCATAATATTATTGACTATATTCCCTGTGCTGTACATTACATCCTCGTGACTATCTGTTTTATACCTGGAAGTTTGAACCTTTTATTCCCCTTCACCTCTCCCGCACCCCCGCCACTTTTGGAATTTTCAGTTACAGAGGACGCTCAGTATTATTTTGTATTAGTGATTAAACATTTATAGAGAAGTCTCAAGTTTTGATCTTACGGTCAAGATAAGATTTGGGTGTTTTTATCTGAGACGAGGTTTACGAGAATTGTACATACAAGTTAGCCAGGCAGTCGGTATCTGTGCAACCTAAAATATTTAGCTGCAAACAGGCAGACCTTTGCAGCCGCACATTTCAGAACTATGATCCAAATTGTCATCACTGTGAACTTATAGCCAAAAAAGCTGCCTTTCTCATCTGTAAGCGTCATGAAATACTACCAATAATACAATAAATGCATGTCTATATACCCATTACTCAGTACTCTCAGAACTACTCAGATTCTAATATTTTCTCCTTTTAAAAAGATGTAAAACTTTATAAACTCAATTGTAGTTCCTGTATACCCTTCTCCATTTCTAATCTTCAACTATGCCTTCCCAGAAGTAATCACTGTCGTGAATTTGCTTTCCTTATTCCCATTGTGTTTTATACTAATACTATATATGTGTGAATATATATGTGTGAATCCGCATTTCAGTACACAAATAGGTGTAATACAAACATTTGTTCAAGTGTGGATGGGCATTTAGGTTGTTTTCAGTTTTTTACTATTACAAACAGTGCTTCAGTGAACATTCTTATTCATGTCTTCTTGTGCACATATGTAAAGTTTCTCTGGAGTACATACCTGAAAGTTTAAGTTCTAGAATGTGGGGTATGCACATCTTTGGCTTTTCTAGAATGTTGCCAAATTGCTGTTTACAGTCGTCATTTCAGTTTATGTGGGTATGCATAAGAGTTCCCATTTCTTCATAGCATCACTAAAATTTGGTATGTATGGTGAGACTTAATTTTTGCCAAATTATGATTTGTTATTTTTAATTTGTGTTTTTCTTGTTACTAATGAGTATCTTTATATCCACTGGCCATTGGGCTTTCTCTTTTGTATATTTTCTCCCAACTCTTTTGCCCATTTTTCTGTTGGGTTGTCTTTTTCTTATTGATTCATAGGCTATCTTTAGAAATGCAAGATGATAATGATTTACTAGTTATATGCACTGCAGTGATCTCCCAGTCTGTGGCTTGTCTTTTTTTGCTTTGATTCTAGGGTCTTTTGTCATTAAGAAGTTAAACATTTTAATGAGGTCAGATCTCACCCATAGCTTTCCTTCATAGTTTGTGCTTATGTCTTGAAAAATTTTCCTATCATGAGGTCAAGATAGTCTCCTTTATTTTAAGATCTTTACTCTTTTTTTTTTTTATATTTAATTTTGTAATCTGGAATCTGGAATTAAAAATTTCCTTCATCTATGGAATTTTTTATTTCAGTGATTATTTTTTCATATCCAGGATTTCTAATGAATACTTTTTTTGTGCACTTGCCCTTGTTTTATTTTTGGTTATTTGTTTCATAATTTTTTGCTTTTTAAAATGAAAATTATTCTTTCATATATTTGAAAATTTTAAACACTCATTTGGAATGGTAGACTGGTCTACAGAATTAATTTCATACGGAGTGACTTTTTGCTAATTGGTGATTTTGTTGGTTGTCTTTCTTAGCATTGGATTGGCTTCAGTTTTTTGGAATTTGAGTTCACAGGGTCATTCTGAGTGGGAAGTATAGTGTTTTGTTTTATTCTCTCCTTCTTCACCCTTTCTGCCTAAAGGTTTGCACCTACTTCCACTTGACTCCCTTGATTTCCCAGTTTAGAACCAGGACTTTTAAGTTTCTTGCTCCAGTAACACTGAAACTTCCAGACCCAGTTAGAGAGCTGGTGGAGATCTTGTTTCAGGGCCTGATCAGGAGACTGTGTCTGTATCCTCCTCCCTCCCCTAGAGGCATGTTCTAAATCTTTAATCTGTATAGAAATTATTGAATTCCCACCCAACTCACTCTCTCCTCCAGCTTCCTTTCACAAGGTGTTGGGGAGTTCCAGCTCTGGCCTCAGTGAATGATCTTGACTCTCCTTTTCTGGTTCACAGGGAACACTTTTAGTTCTCTTTACAATTGCCAGTGCCTGCTTCCAGCCTAGACCCCAGAAGGCAGGCCCAACCTAGCCCATCCCTTTTTGCAGCTAGTCTGTAGCTTGCGACCAGGTCTTTATTTTACACACACGCACACGCATACACACACACTTAAATACTCTAACTGTATTGTTACTTTGTGTTTGGAACATGGATAATGCATGGGAAGTGTCAATTCACTGTGTCATCTTGTTCAAGGTCTGGATTTTGTCTGAATTTAGCTTGTGAGCCTCTCCAGGGAGGGATGGCTTTTCATCAGCATCAGATGTGCTGGCTGTGGGTGCCTGGTAGATATTTTTTAATGAAGGGCTCTTGGGCATGTCTTCTTCTTCCTGTTTATACCTGGAATGTTTTGTTTGAATCCCACTAAAGTTTCATAACCTTGGCAAGTTGCTTAACTTGTCTAATCCTCCATCTGTTCATACCCCACCCTCATCAGTGATTAGCAATTTCCTTGGCAAAGCAAACAATTTTCTACAACTGTCATTGGATATAGAGTTCTATATATGTCAGTTAGGTTAAGTTGGTTGATACAGTCATGCAGACTTGTATATTTTACTGATTTTTTGGTTTTCTGGTTTTATTACTGAGAGAGATATACTAAAATATATAGCTGTGATTGTGGATTAGTCTAGTTCTCCCTTTAGTTCTGTCAGGTGTTTTGTGTGTGTGTGTGTGTGTGTGTGTGTATGTTTATTTTTTTTATGACATCTATTTTTTGTTGTTGGAATCTTCCATATGGATTCATTCCTTTTTTTTTTATATCAGCATTATTGAGGTATAATTGACATGTAACCAACTGCATGTTTAAGGTATGTAATTTGATGAGTTTTGTTATATGTACATACACCAATGAAACCACAGCTATAGTTAAGATAATGAACATATCCATCAACCTTGAAGGTTTCTTTGCGCCTCTTGGTAATCCCTTCCTCCAGCTCCCCCACCCCCAACCAGGTAGACAGTGATATACTTTCTCTCACTAGATTAAATTGTATTTTTATAATTTTGTATAAATGGAATCATACTTTATATACTCCTTTGCAGTCTGACTTCTTTCACCAAACATGATTATTTTGGTTTTCATACATGTTGTCGTATTTATCAGTAATTTACTCCTGTTTATTGCTGGGTAGTATTCCATTATATGAATACACCCTAATTTGTTTATCCAGTTACTTATTTCTGGACATTTGGACTCTTTCCAATTTTTTGACTATTAGAAATAAAGCAGCTTATAAACGTATGTATACAAGATTTCGTGTGGACATATGTTCTTGTTTCTCTTAGGTAAATACCTAGGAGTAGAATGGCTGTGACATATGGTAAGGGTATGTTTATTTTTTTTTAAAACATTCCTCAACTGTTTTCCAAAGTGGGTTGTACAATTTTATATTCTCGGTAGTAGTGTATGACAGTTCTGGTTGCTCTACATCCTCACCAACATTTAGAATAATTAGTCTTTTTCATTTTAGCAGTTTAACAGGTATGTGTGGTTTTTCATTGTTATTTTAATTTACATTTCCTTGATGACTAATGTTGAATAACTTTTCATATGCATATTTTTTATTTGTATGTCATTTTTTGTGAAGTGACTTTTGCCTAATTTTTAATTGGGTTGCTTGGTTTTTATTGAGTTTAGAGAATTTTTTACATGATCTTGATACAAGTTCTGTATTAGAACATAATTTGCAAATCTTTGCTCCCAATTTGTGGATTGTCTTTTCATTTTTTTAACAGTGTCTTTAAAAGAGAAGTTGTTAGTTTTGATGAAGTTTAGCTTGTCAATTTTTTCTTATATGGATTATGTTTTTAATGTATCTAAGAAATCTTTGTCAAACCCAAGGTCACAAAGATTTTCTCTGTTTTTCTCTAGACGTTTTCTAGTTTTCTGTTTCACATTTAAGTTTTATAATCCCTTTTAAGATAATTTTTTAAATATAGTAAGATAGGGATCAAATTTGATTGCTTCCTGTATTTCTGAAGCTCTATTATTTAATGTATATAAAGTTATCATTGTTATATCTTCTTGATGCACTGACACTTTCATCATCATGAAGCATCCCTCTTTGTTTCTAGTGATATTTCTTGTCTTGAAGTCTGTTTTTCAAATATTAGTATAGCCACTCCAGCCTTCTAAGGGTTATTATTTACATGGCATATGTTTTCCACTTTTTAGTTTTCAACTTATTGGTATATTTATACTTAGGGTGCTTCTCTTTAAACAAGATATAATTGATTTTTGAGTTTTTATCCAGTAGACATTCTCTGTCATTTGACTGGAGTGTTTAGTCTATTTTTATTTAAAGTAATTACTGATATAGTCTTGTTTAGGTCTGACATTTTGCTATTTGCTGTTTGTCTAATCTGTCTTTTGTTTTTTTATTCTTTCTCTTCTGTCTTCCTTTGCATTAATCAATTAATATTTTGTAATCAGTTTTAATATTTCTCTATTGGTTTTTTAGCTATATCTCTTTGCATTAGTTTTTAGTCTTTTTCCTGGAATACAGTAACATTTTAAAGCTACCTAATGTCTTTTAAGTTAATATGGAATTGCTTAAGGTAAAATATAGGAACATTACAACAGTATATTTTCATTTACTTCCATCATCAGTGCTGTTTTTACCATATATATATTACATCTATATACAGTGATATAATTTTTGTTTAAACAGTCATATGTCTTATAAAGAAACTGTAAGGAAAAAGTGTGTGTGTGTGTTTCAGTCCTTGTTCAGACCCAAATTATCAACTTATATCATTTCTCTTCAGTCTGAAGAACTTTCTTTAATATTTCCTGTAGTCAAAATCTCCTAGTGACAAAGTCTTTCCATTTTTATTATCTGAAAATACCTTTATTTTGCTTTCATTTTTTTTAAAGCTAGTTTAGCTGGATGTAGAATTCATGGTTGACAGTTTTTCTCTTTTAGCACTTTGACAATTCCAATATTCCCCATTATTTCTTATGAGAGGCCAATTGATAATGGTGTCATTGTTTTCCCTGGATAAAATATATTGTTTTCTCTGGATGCTTTTGAAATTTTCTCTTTCTCTTTGGCATTCAGAAGTTTAACTATGATGTGCTTAGGACTGGTTTGCTTAGGGTTTATACTGCTTGAGATTCTTTGCACTTCTTAGATCTGTAAGTTAATGTTCTTCACAAAATTTGTGATTTGGGGAGAGGGGTGGTTATTTCTCCATATATATTTTTCTGCACCTTTCTCTTTCTTCTAGGACTTCAGCTATACTCACATTGGGCCTTTTGGTTTTTAGCCCATAGATTTCTAAGACTGTTCATTTTTGTTTAATATTATGTTTCTATGTTTTTGATTGGGTAATTTCTGTCTCTAAATTCCCAGTTCCATTCTTATCATTTATCTCCAATCTGCTAGTGAGCCTATTAAATACATTTTTCAGTTATTATATTCAGCACCCCAGTTCCATTTTTTTGTAGTTTCTGTGTCACTGTTGAGATTCTCTATCTGTTCATTCAATAAGACCATATTTTACATTTAATTAATTGAAAATGTTATCCTTTAATACTTCTTTCATATTTTTCATAGCCATTTTGAAGTCTCTGCTAAATTCAACATCTGAGCCCACTCAGTCCATTAATATGATTACCTATTTCTTTGCATGTCTAGTAATTTTAGGTTGAAACTTGGACATTATAGATTACATTTTGAAGTAACTCTGATTCAGTTTTGTTCTTCCAAGGATTAAGATTTTGTTCATAATAGACAGTTTATCTGGATTAAAACCATAAACACTCTTTGTGGTGTGTAGTAGCCAATATCTCTGTTTAGTTCTTATAGCTGCTAGCTGTTTTTCTTTTCTTCAGTGGCTGCTTTTCTTTTGTCTGGAACCTTACTAGTCTACGTAGCACCTGCAGAATTTGTTGATCCTCAAGAAAGCCCACAAACTTGAAATTCTTATTTCTTTCAGTTTTAGTTTTTCAAAAATAAACTCTCCTCCAACTTCTGTTTGTTTTTATACATTTTCCAGTGTGTTTAAATATTTTTTTTTCCCTGCCCACATACTATAATTGTTATCTGCAGAAGAGTTTGCTTGACCACTTCACTTTGATACTATTAACAGAAGTTGATAGCAAATAATTTTAAAACCACTTCTAAGTGAGATGTTATCAAATCACATTTAGGGTGGCGGTAAGATGGTCAAGTACAAGCTACTCATTCCTGAATTTTTGTTTAGTTGCCAAGACAGTTCCATGCTCTGAGTCAAATGATATTTTGCATTTTAATCTCAGTTTTGTATAGTAGTATTGCATTTCATTTGAGGCTATTAGACCAGTGTTAAGATATTACAGATCAATGATGTCTCAAAAGAGGCCAAGATTGAGTGGAAACGGGTTGGAGCTACCAAAAAAAGGGCAAAAGAACACTTATCAACCTTAAACTGACAACAGTATATTTTCTCTTTGAGTGTTTTCAATTGTAAAAGTTTTGTCCTTCCAATTATGTACATCTGTATAATTGCAACATTTTAATTTTACTTAATATGTAGGAAAATCTTCTTAAATGTTAAATGTGACTACTTCCTTTGCGTGATCTGCATTTTCCTTTGGCAATATACACTGAGAGCTGAGTATTTTGTTTTCAGTACAGAGTAGGAAACAAAGAGGATCTGGATGGGGAAATTGGAAAGCTTCCTGATATTTTCTGAAAAAAGTTTTCACAACCTGGCTTTATTGAATGTCTCTCTCTATAACATAAAATACACACATATTCAAATAAGGGTATACAAGCACATTCTAAAGCCTTTTTTTACTATATATTTTTTGACATCTATATATCTTAAGGCATTTAGCAGTCTACATCGTGTTCTGTTTGGCCTCTATTTGCAAATATGTTACTAGACTGAAAATAATTGGAAAGTAGAGAAATCTCAGTAGCTGAGGATAGTGCTTAGAACGTAAATGGCAGAGACCCTTATTCCACTGAAAAAGATTATTTCTTCAGTGATTTTAGGAAACCCTCTGTGGGTGTTTGGTTGAATTACATAGAAGGATTAGGGCTAGTATACATTTTTTAAATAAAATTTTACTGTTAGATATACTGATTATATACTTCAGTTTCTCAGTTGTTAAATGAACCTAATAATAAGTACTACCTTATAGAGTTTCGAGGGTCAAATGAGATCATTGATGTACAAAAATATTTCAACAGCTAACACACTTGAGTTTTTATTAATAAAATCACAGTTGGACTTGGAAGAGGTGAATGAAAATAACAGTCTATTTTATTTTTATGGTGTATCTCTTTGGAATGCCAGATTAAAATTTTATAAAAACTAGAATTTTTTTTAGTTTACAATGGGAAGTAATTATTCATTCAGGAATGAATTTCTTCTTGAATTTTATCAGAAGATAGATTTAACTTTATCTATTGCTAATTATCATTTTAACAGAATGGACCACTGGGATTTTAACGAAGGCACTAAGGTACAATAGTGTGAAATTCAAAAGAGATATTTCGAGAACCAGTTAGAAGCTCTAAAACCCATAGGGATAGTTACAGGTCAAGGAAGAACATTTTGTGAGGATTCCTTCAGAAAATTATGCCATGGCTTCCTCCCACCCCATGGGAGAAGTGAGGGGTGCATGCTTTTTCACTTGCTGTCTTTGAGAGGAGCTCTAAAGGGACCACTTAGAGAATTCTCAGAATTTTCTTTATTTAGGAGACACAGAGGCTGGGGGTCTGAATCCCCTGAGAAATCCAACAATGAGAGAACTGTAGCTGGGTAACTACTCCTATAGCAAGAGCTATCCAAGAGATGACTGTATTGGAATTTGCCTGTACTCCAGTGTTTGTCAGGGCAAAGGAAATATGAATGCTTCCTGAAGATCAGAGGCAGGCCTAGTGGAAGAGAGAGATGGCCTGGAGCTGTTTGATTCTTGACCAAATAAACTATAGAAGGGCAGTGAGGCTCTCTAACAGTGAGTTTTTTAAGTGACAGCCAGAAAGCCAGGAGCAGAATGAATTACCCATGTCAGTGGAGCTAGGAAGAACTCTGAGGAGAGAGTCCGAAGAACCCACGAAAGTGCATCTGAGAAAACAGTCAGGCTCAAACATTATCAGGCAGGCCTTTCGGCAGGATCACTTAGGTTGGAATCTCCTTGCCTTCCTTCTCCCAGTGTACCTCTCTCCTTTGCCCACTTTAAAGAGACTGACAGCTAGGGAGGGAGAGAGGAGGTCATGAAAAAGAGACAAAACTGATCCTACTCTCTTTTCAGCTGGAGCTGGGAAAAAAGGTTTGATTACCAAGTGAAGTTTGGTTTGTTACCTAACATGACCATAGATGTTATTTAACATTGGTCAGAAGAATCATGTGGGCCTGCTGAAGTGGTCATCCAGTGGCAGGGGGACATTCCCCCACCCCTCTGTAAATTTTAAGAGGATAGTCGAGACAAAAATAAAGTTGTATTTGATTATATCCTGCAGTTAGTGCCTGTTCAGTGGACGTAAAAATCTGTAAAAATTTTCATATTTGGTATAGTAGTGGATCAGAATCTACAGTATTGCATAAAGAATTGCTGTTATTCTTGAAAGTGTCTTGACTTATATGAGCATTACATGCAGTATAAGTAAGTATATGCTCTTGGATTTTTTAATGTCTCCTATTTAGTGTTGGCATGTTATTTAATTGTAAAAGAACCTTTATCCAAAAATAAATGTTAGGACATTGTTCTTCTAATCTTCCCAGATGGTTTAGATTGTTTCATAAACATGATAGATGACTAAAGTTTTTTGAATGAGATTAAATTATTATAAATTGGCAACATTTTAATATAAGACTTAAAATTCTTACTTCTCCTTAAGCAGACCTACACTGAACAAACAGCTCTGCACATCTGAGGCTTTGGCTATGCTAACTCATCTGGTCACTTGCCTCTACTGTCCACGTCTGAATCCGCTTCCCGTCCCCGACCAACACCTAAGTCAAGATTGCATTGTTTGTACAGTCTCTTTATTGTGTTTTAAGGTCACAGTCTCTCTTCTTTTTGGTAAGGGAAGAAAGAAAATAGAAATATGGCTGATTAAAACATAATTTAAAAAACTCAAAAAGTAAGAAAATAGAGAAGTAAATGAGATTCTTAGTCTGGCAAAGTTTCATTTGGACCCCATTACTAAGAAATGATCATTTGCATAGAGTCTGGATTTACCTCCTTTGTTGAGGATATAGAGTAATATACTAGTAGATTTTCAGAGCTTGATATAGCTCTGTTTGTTGTTGTTGTTGTTGTTATTGTTAAAATTCTAAATTATTAAGTGCTTCTGTATTAGATACTGAGGTACAGATATATTTTCTCTAATCCTTAGTAATTCGGGAAAGGTATGTATTTGATTCTCTTGCAAGATAAGAAAACAGACTCAGGGAAAGTGATTTCTCCAAGGACATATTGTAATTACAGAGCTGGGGTATTTGGATCCAGATCTGTTTGGGGGATTTGGACCCAGACCCATGTTCTCTTAGGTCCCATTAGTTTATTATACTTTTTAAGAAGAATTTTCAGACTCGATATCCTATGAGGTCACTCATTTCTTTGGCACAAAATTATGATTATCGGTACTCTATTTGTTTCTATTTTGGTTTTCTTTTTTTTTTTTTGTTTTTACAGAATCAGGACATGAAATTATGACTTCTGATTCTTAATTTCTTATTGTGAAAGATAACATACTTTCAGAAAAGAAGAAAATATATATGTATGCATAGTTTTATAAAGAAAGTGAATACCCAATAACTGTTATCCTAGTCAACAAGTAGTCCACCTGGACATGCTTGATTCCCTTAGCTAGAGAACTAAGCCCAGACTCTAGGCAAATGTTCAGTTCTGAACTACTGGACTCAAATGGTTATACTTTTCTTTCCTTTCTCCAGTAATTAACCACTATCCTGACTTCAGCCATAATTTCCTTGTACTTTGACTCCCTAGGCATGCATTCCTAGACATATCATTATTATTTTTTTAAGTGAATTTCTTTCCATAGATTAGAAGTTGCCTAAAACCGTAAAAATTAGGATAGAGATGAATAGCTTTTGGGTCATAGAAGAATGTTTGATTTATTTAAGAACACAAACTTTTCAAGAATTCAACACAAATAATTGCTATGCTAACTACAATTAGTATTGGTCAATCCTTTGAGCTATGATGCAGATTTGTTACTTATTCCAACTTTCCCCCATTCGCCAGTCTGAGTAATACTTTTCTGTGTTAATATTTTCCTAAATATATAGTACAGATTATGGAATAAGTACAAATATAATTTGCTGTGTCATAATATGTCCCCGTTTTATCTCTTTACAGCATGGGTAAGTTCCCTCTCCATGGGGATGATTTTCTTTTGCTGCCCAATAGTCAGTGTCTTCACAGACATATTTGGTTGTCGGAAAACAGCTATTGTGGGTGCTGCTATTGGATTCGTTGGACTCATGTCTAGTTCTTTTGTAAGGTAAGGACTTGGTTTCTATATATTGCTTTTCAAGAACTGTTAGATGCCTTAAAGTTTTTCTTTCAGAAATTTTGCTATTCATAAACAAAACCTTTTTCATTGCTTAAAACGTAAGCAATATGACTATCCATTGCTATCTATAGCAGCAGATCAGAGCTTAAGAAATTGAATGCTTTTTCTTGCAGTGCCTAAGAGTTAGATGTCAATCAGGATATATATATATATATTCCCTGGAGCCAAGAAAAGTATTTCTCCTTTTGTTTTTTTCTCTTCCCCTAAAAATCCCCAAAGAACTTGAGTTAAAACAGTGAGTTGTCTAAAGCAATGGCATTAGTTTAAGGTCAGCTCAGTCTGAGGCCCAAAGGGTACAGTAAGTGGTATGTGGAAGCAGTTGTTCCTAGGCTTGATGCGAAATATTTTTATGAACGAGATCAAAACTTTGCTATTTATTTCATCTCAAGTAGAGAATTCCTTTGTGCATTTTTTTTTTAAAAAGAGTATGCTAAAATGTAAAAAGATGATGGCAAAACAAAGTGGTCAAATACAGCTTAAAGTAAAACTTAATATCAGTACACTTTCCTGTGTCTATGAAAAGACATAGTGCACTGAAAAACTAACTACAAAGAGCTGACAGGCAGATCACTGTATGAAGCACCTCTCCCTCCAGTTCCAGCTCTATTAGTACACCCCCTTCCATTATCAGAATAACCCTAGTTAGAAAAACACTAGTTTAATATGCAGCTCTGGCTAACTGGAGGTGATTAACAAGAAAACCTCCTAAGGTGATTTCCATCTGTGTCTCTATTTTAGTGGTTTATCTTCTTTCCTCTTTCCCTTCCCTAGCTGTCTTCATGCACTAGTTGAAAAGCATTATTGAGGTCAAAAAAAACAAAACAAAACAAAACCAAAAAACTGCTTACTTTTCTTGCCCTGATTATTTTTAAATATTTGTGATTTAACCAACAGAATCCTTGGTTTATTAATTTTACCCCCAGCCCACCAACACCCCATCCTCAACTCTAAAGTGAGCTTCTTTCTTTCACCTAACTTAGACATTTTATTTGGATTCTAAACAATTATTTTTTTTCCTTGATAGAAAATGTATATTCCATCTTTAAAGTACCTTTATGATATTTTTCTTTTAAAGTTGTTTTTTAAAGAAAGTAAAACAATTTTGTTTGAAAGGAAATTCTGCTTAGGTGATTCTTTGAAATCATTTATTTTTAGTTCTTTTTTAAGAGGTAGTACAACATTGGGCTGTTACTGCCTCGTCACATAACTGCTTTGCTCTGGAAGCCTCCAGGTACCCATTGTCAGTACCTGTGGCCTAAGCACTTGCTGAATGTATTAACCTTCAGCCTTTGGTGGAGAGGACCAAGAGGCAGAAAACCCATGTAACTTATTACCTAGTTTAGTAGACAAAACATATATAAAAACCTACTTATAACAAGTAATGTTTTTCAGACTTTGACCATTGAGAAATAAAAATTATGAAATAGATTTTACGTTGTGACTCAATTCTCTCTCTGCTTTCTGCTGACTGAAACAAAATGTCTTGAAACCATATTTACCTTACTGCCATGTAACAGTCTCTCATTTTCTGTTCAGTTTCACTATATAACCCACTGATCAAAAGCTACCAAACTTCCAGAGCAATATATAGAACAAGGGGAAATGTGGTATAAATTCCAAGTGTTTAACAATGGATCCGCTTTTTCTATAGCTCAAGTTCTGCCTTCTTAGGAAAGCTTCTCTAGCGACCCCAGGTCACTTCAGCATCCTTTTTGCACCCGTGACTGGTATCTTATTGATTTACTTGCTGAGTTACACTGCACTTATTCACTAGTCAAACTTCAACAATTTGAACCATCTATTATTGAGGTGGAAATTTAGAAGTAAGTGAAGAAGGCTCAGCAGCAGTGAAAATGCCGTCACAAAGCTTATGTATTTTACTCTATGGGAGAGATACAAAGCTGATCTCGCCCAGCAGTATTTAAAATGGTGTGCAAAAGAATGTTTCCAGTTTATATCGGTGGCTCCCTGGTTTTCCACCTGACAGCTTTACAGTACTGTGGTATAACTGTATAGAAACTGATGTTCATGATGATACTGTGTTGTCAATACTATTTCTAAAATATATGCTTTGAAGAAGGCAGAGAAATGTATAATAGATTTAGATTTTTCCTTTAAAATTGTTAAATAAGAATAAATTAGCACCTTAGGTAAGTTGCAATTATCGGGAAAACTACTTATGTGGAAAAATTGATATAGAATAAATGAAGTATTATATTTTGTTCTGTATTATATGGGGTAGATGTCTTGTTTCATTAAGTAGATGTGAGTATGGCATAACCCTACCCATAGGGTTAACAGTTGTAATATTTTTTTCACCAAGTACTTGGAATACAGTAGCTGCTAAATATGTTTATTGAATAAAGAGTGGAGATTCAGGAAAGGGTGATCAGAGTGAGGTAAAGCTAATCTGGGAAAGCTTAGCTTGACTGAAATATGGTGCTAGTTGTGGGTTAATAGAGGGAGAAAGGCATTTGAGAGAGAGGATGGCAAACATGCACTGATTTTATCAGATTCTAGACTTCCTTATGATTGCCTCAGCATTTTGCTAGACTAGTATTATTGTCCAAAATTTAATTATTAACCAATTTTATATTAGTTTCATTAATTAATAGTTTGACTTTACTATGTTGATAAATAGCCTTTTGAATTAGACATTTCAAAAGAAAAAACTTTAGTTTTCTTTTACTCCTTACTTTAATTGTTTCAAAGAATGTAATGATATGATCCTTTACTTTCCTAAGAAATATATAATTAAGTTATTTGGTTAAACTGTCAAATTCTCAATCTTTTATTATTCTTTTGAGACATAGCCTTAAAGTTTACAAACTAGAACTAATGAACATACTTTATTTAGTCTTTCTGCATTCAGAAATATGATTTGTTATCTTGCACAAACTGAGAACAGTGCAATACAGGGTGAAGTTTGGTCTGCAGCCCTTAAGCCAGCAGAATGGAGACACAACTGCTTTTCTATGCAGATGCTCCTGACATAACCTTGTGGGAGAAATGTAAAATGCAGCCTTTTCTTTGACTAGATTGCTTAGTAAGTGCCTAGGAAAACCACATAAATTAATCAGCTTTCGTAGTTAAATGAAAAAAAAAATTTTATTGAGACTAAATTTTTTGTTTGTCAGTTTAATTACTGCCCGTTTTACTGAGGCCCTTCCTGGCACTGTCTTTTATGAGTCGTAGTGGGCACACCTGCTCTTACCCAGTGCTGTGTGGTTCACCTGAAATCCACCAAAAGAGGAGGAGAAACAAAATCACTGACGACCTTAATAGTAATTTTTCACATACTTGAGGCATTTTTATTATCTATTTGGCTTACAATAAAATATTTTTAGCACTATATTCTTGGTTTATTTTCATGTTTTTGGTTAAATTTTATTCGTATAAAATATACTGATTAACTAAAACCCACTTTTATGCTAAGGTTTTATTCTGCCAAGCACATTATATATGTAGTGAAAGTTGCTTTCCATCTTTTTCATCTTTACACAGCTCCATCGAACTTCTGTACTTTACCTATGGAATCGTATTTGCCTGTGGCTGCTCCTTTGCATACCAGCCTTCATTGGTCATTTTGGGATACTATTTCAAGAAGCGTCTTGGACTAGTGAATGGCATTGTCACCGCTGGCAGCAGTATCTTCACAGTTTTGCTGCCTTTCTTTTTGAGGGTTCTGATCGACAACGTGGGCCTCTTTCACACACTGCGAGTGCTCTGCATCTTCATGTTTGTTCTTTTTCTGGCTGGCTTTACTTACCGACCTCTTGCTACCAGTGTCAAAGAAAAAGACAGTGGAACCAAAGGAGGCAACAGATTCCCTCTCTTTTCTAGAAAATTCAGTCCTCCAGAAAAAATTTTCAATTTTGCTATCTTCAAGGTGACAGCATACACTGTGTGGGCAGTTGGAATACCACTTGCACTTTTTGGATACTTTGTGCCTTATGTTCACTTGGTAAGTATGCTTCCTTTTTTTTTTTTTTTGCTGGCAACAGATATTATTTTATATAGGAAAACTTCTTAGAAGAGCAAGATGGATCAGGTTGAAGTTGGTCTTAAACATTATGCTGGCTGCAATTCAGGGACTTTTGAAGTTCAAGGCCTCTTAAGACAAGGTCAACACATCCATCACATCATTAAACAGAGGACACATTTCATGTTGTGCTCTGGTATTTTAAAACTCACCTAATTTAAACAAACAAAACAACTTTTTTAAAAAAGGAACAAATGACATCAGTATAGAAGACTTGATAGGTCATTGTTGCTTCAAGTGATGTACAAATCATAATCCGGGACAAAGATGGTGCAATGATTTTGTCGGCATCAATAAATTTTTTTCAAAACGATGAAGAAATTAGGTAAATAGTAAGCCAATGGCCTTGACACAAATAAGCATTACATCCACTTGTGGGGTACTTCTGGGAAATGAGAATTCTATTTAGAAGATTATTTGAGAAAACTTAGCAAGTTCCAAATGAGGGGAGAGTGTAAGGGTTTTAGGGTTTCAAGTGCTCAAGCAATTTATATTGTTTATCATTATTTCAAGGCAGGTTTCAGCCTCTTTATAATGAACCAGATTTGCTCAAAAGTGTTTATGTTTCTTTTATTCTTACTGTTGTGGTTGAAAATGTATTTACATTTCAACATAGTTGATAAACAAAAATTATACTAGGGCAAAAATTTTTTTTTTGAATGTATACTGTATATGAACCTGGATCTTTTCTAGCTTTTAGTGTATTTATGAGCATTTGTACAATTTTTCTTTAGTTAAAGATTTGGTGAAAGTTTTTAACTGAGTTCAAAGAATTACTGAGCTCAAGGAGTCAGCTAGTAAACTACAACACTGTGGGTTCCTGTGCTCAGTTTACAAAGGAATTAGGTCAAAGAAACATGAAGAGAGATGGTAGATGTGTCCTGGATCTAAGAATAATTTTGATTTCTCAATTCTCCTTATTCTCTTTTCGCCAGGTGTGTTGAGGAAGTATCTGGGATAACCAATGGGGAGACAGGGAGAAGGACTAGTTTTTAGTATTCTGAGCCACTTAGTGTTCTGCAGAGAATGAGGTACTAGGAAAATGACCTACTATGTGACCCCTGTCACATATGCAGTATGTGGCTACCTCTTAATCTAATAGTCCATTTTCACACTTTTAGGAAGGCATATCTGAACTGTGAAAAGCCATTTTTTTTTTGTACTATAGATCCTTTGTGGAAGGATCAACTTTACCAACTACCTCTTCCATAGCTCCTGTAGTTAAGATAACTTTTGTTGTGTTCTTCTCAAGGCTGAGTAGATTTTTTAAAATTCCCTTTAGTACTACAAGATGAACACACCCAGAGAAATCAGTATCTTAGCTTTGCTAATACCACACATTTACCAGAGGACAAGTAAGTAGTAGGTAATTATCTAGTTATTGCTGGTAATATATTTATAATTTGGAAATTAATTTAACATGTATTTTTTCATTTGACTGTTGCAATCATGACGTAGGCAAATTAAGTAATATTAGCATACGTTTTACAGACTGGAAAACAGATCCATCATTAACAAAAACCAGGAATCACGTAACAGCAGAACAGGGCTTGGTTCCCTTCCACTGTGCTTACCTGGTAGCAGATCTAGTCCTCTTACTTTGGAGTATATTGGGCCAGTTCCTTAGATATTCCACCAGATATGTCCATCTTATTTGGGGTGGGGAGAATGAGTATGCCTAAAGAAATTTAATGTTATTGTTTTTTTTTTCTTTAAAGTTAATCAAATCCACAGTGAGTGACAACAGTGCTATAGATGCTGTTGTCATCAGGAGGCTGTAATCACGTAGTGACAAAACTGTGAGGCCTCTGTTAGCTCGGACAACAAACCAGGAATTTTTCACACTCTCCCTCCTTCCAGGCATGTTTTCTTACAAAAGGTGTTGATATTTTTTATTTGAGATTTTCTCTTTGTCTCAAATTGTTATGGCACCGGAAGCCACATTGGAGGGGAAACACTAGACAGTTAAACGCCATACAGGCTGTTTAAACCTCGTCTTTGGTTAAATTCCTTACTGGGTGTTGAAGGGCATGCACATTTAAGACATAAGAACTTGTCCTGAAGGAGCATCAAATCCAGTATTGTAATAAAAACTGTTACGGTTTATAAAGAACTTGTACATACATTATCTTATTTAATATTCAAAATGATACAGTGCGTGCGACATATCATCTTCATTTCATGGATGAGAAGACTGAGACACTGAGAGATTTTAAAACTTGTCCAGGATCTACAGAGATAGTGACTGATAATTAGGATAGTACTTTCATGCAAGAGGCAGTATGGTATAGTGGGTAGAGGTAAAGGTTCTGAAGTATGACAGACCCGGTTCACATCCTGGTTTTGTCCCTTACTAGTTGTACAACCTTGGGTAAACTCTCTAAGCATTACTTTCTTCATCAATAAAATACGGATAAACCCAATTTTGCAAAGTCGTTGTAAGGATTAGAGAAAACGTAAGTAAAACATCTATACAGTTCTGGTATGAAAATGGGTTATTTTAAGGCAATGTGATTGCTGACTGAGTGCTTTATGGGAAGACTATATAGAGTCAAAGGAGAGAGACGATATCTATTTGGAAAAGTGGTTAATAAAAACTGGAATTGGGCCTTTAGCATGAGATTGGGTGTTAAAACCAGATCTTTAATCAACTAGGGAAATAAATTACCTATGTAGGTCTTCTTTAAAGATTCAAAGCTACAATTAAGTGCTCTCATGGTATGTTAAAAATTCTAAGATCTTGTTTATTAAACTATACTTGATGAATTGAGAGAGAATATGTATCCTTTATGGCAGTTCTTGCTGTCAAAGCAGGATTGGAGGTTTTATCTTTTAGTAGTTGACTTTTAAAAATGAAGAATCATATTGCCTCTTGGGAGCTGTCAAATTATTTCTTTTGGGCCTACCCACTTCTAATCTCTATTGTAAGGGTACAAATCTTACAGATCAATTTAGGTGAGACATAAATTTCTATCTAATAGCAGATACTTTAGTTTTTGTGATTTGCTCCTTTTACCTGAGACTTTTGTTTTCTGAATTAAGTTTTTATGGCTCTTCCTTACCCAATTTTTCTTCATTAGCTTCCAGAATCATAACATTCTCTCAGTTTCCCTTCTCCTCCATCACTCCTTTTTAGTTTCTTTGCTCCTTTTTCACACTGAATACTAGTGTGTCCTGGGGCTTGCCCCTCGATCATTTATCTATTCATTCCACTGGTGGTTTCATATAAGTAATTTATTTTGACACCATTTTAACCTTTAAAATTCTCTGTTTTGATGACATAGTGATGTTTCAGATTTTGTACTTATAGGACGTGATTGTTTATTTATAGTTATTAAACACTTAACAAATAAACTCAGTGAACTTCAGAATGATTGAATAACACTAATGCTGTCTTTTGATGGAGGAAGTTGATGTGTTTGCTTTTGAACCACAGCAGCTTTATGTGTATATGTTTAAGTTATAACCTGATAAACAGAAATATCTGTGTGTCTGTCATTATTGTAAATATATGGAAGGAGGGAAAAAGAACTTTTAGTGTCCATTCCCGTTATTAACAAGGAAAGTTAGAAAACTGGCATCTGCCCTACTGCGTAGCAACTGAAAATCTCAAAGAGCATAGAGAAGTGTTATAGATGAGGGTGCAGGAGCTATAGCCAGACCAGAAGTCTACATAGCTTTAGTAGAGCACTGACCACAGAGCAGTATGTAACTTTTCTCAGGGGCATGAAATGCTCCATTTTCAATATGAGGATGATGATTTAGTTTTAATTGCTTTACATCTCTCCACCACTACCTACCTTTGAAAACAACTATTTAGTAACTGTATTCTTTGACTCCATAACACATAATAGTTGGGCAGTTTTAGTTGCAAAGCTTTAAACCCACATAGTTCTCTATCAAAGGGAAGATGATGGCCTCATGTATTGAAATCTGCAGAATAGGTGTTTATTGGCTTGTTTTAAAAAAACTTTGTGATAAGATTTAAGTGTGTCAGTTTTATGGCAGATACTAATGGACTGTTCTCAAAAGCAACTTCGGTGGTGGTGTGGTAGGAGGATCTCATTGACTGATGCTGTGATTAAAGACACAGTCATCTGCCTGCTGACAGGGCAATTAAGTAGACACCAAGTCCAGTTGTAGTTAGGAACAAACAACTTGTATTTTTAAACTAAGAATGAAATTTTGAGGCAAACAATTCAGTAAGTGTGGCATGTAGTGTCTAAAGATATTTTATAGCTTTAATTAATGTCAAATGCTCTCATAGATCAATAATGGAATGTATTGTTAGATCTCACTAGCCAGGGCACCTCTGTTCATGTCGTGGTAAAGCAGGAATAGTGCTCCAAGCCTAGAGCTTAGGACACAGACATGTAAATGGGAATAGCATATATGCTTTCATCTCTTTGTGGTTTCCTCAGAGGGGACTCAATCGTGTGTGAAAATTTCACAAAAATCTCATAAAAACCATCACAAAGATGAGTGTAATAAGTATAATAAATAACTGCATATTTAGAGCTAAGGAAACAACTTTGCTAAGCTATGCTCATTCAAGGTCACTCACTGACTTATGCTCAGAGCTGGGATCTGAACGCAGGTCCTGGACTCTAAGTCTCAAATTCTTTTTATGTAAGAGTCTACTGTTCCACTTCAGAGATGAGATGTATATGTGGCCTGTTATCAGCCACATTGTCCTTAGACCAAAGTTTTTTTTGCCTTGCAAGTTTCCCTTCTGTTCTCTCGGGGTCCCTCTCGGAAGTCTCAGTTAGTTTGGGTTCCAAAAAGACTTCACTTAGAATTTGATTTGGGGAGGTTTGTCAGAAATACCAAAAGATTTGGACACTTGACTAAGTAAGGATCACAGATTATTATGAAACAATACTTAATTATATATTTGACTAAAGTGACAATAAATGATTTCAAAGACAAATACAGATGGTTATCTCTTACTATTGAGATTTTCTTAAATAATCAAACATGATTAAGACAAACGCAGAAAATTATTTTGATAAAACAGAATTTTGCTTTCTTAGCAGATTAATCAAAAAGAAAAACCTTTAGCAGTTGAAAGGAAATTAAGTTTTGGTTTTACATAAGTATGCCATTGACATTAAAGTTTAATTTAAAAAATCCTTATAATAACAATTCAATTTTTAGCCAGCTTAATTACACAAGGTAAAATTCTCTTTCTTTCTCCAACTTTTTGTATATATTTAGTTTGTCCTTTGTCTCATTTCCCTTAACAAAAATGCATCTTCATTTCTCATACCTTTTGATAGCTAAAAACACATCCTAATTTCCTTGGGGTCTGAAAGGCTAGGAGCTTGGCTCTGAGTAGAACCTTCTGCCAACTCATTTGGCTTCAGGAAGAACCTTCTAACCAGCTCAGCTGGATCCTGGTAGAATGGTTTCCCAGCTCAAACTGACCTACCCTGTAAAGGAAAACCATTTAGATCAGGAGCTGAATTCAGAAGAGAACAGGGTGAAAACCCAAGAGGGACTTACCAGTGGCCTGAGTGGAAATAGTGAGAAAGATGGTGAACTCAAAATGGGTTTGTGGGGACTGTGCCAGTGTTTCTCATTGTCCCAAAATGCTGTCAGAAAATCACTTTGTTTTTGAAGCTGCCACCACATCTGGTAAAGAACAAAACTCAACTAAGTAAATGTGAAGACCCATTTGGCTTTATTAAGGGATTCATGAATCAGGCAGCATCTGATTGGCAACTAGAAGGGTGCTCCACGAGTTATACAAAATGGAAGGTTTTTATAGGCAGGAAGAGGATAGGTCTAACGTTAAAAGTGGATTGTTTCAGGCAAGGACACCTCCCCTTAGGGGAAGGTAGGTGGTCTTCTCAGGCAGACTACCTCACCAGCAGATGATCAGGAAATCTCAGATTGAATGGTTCAAATTTTCACTACTAGGAAAGGCTGAAACTGCAGTTAGGTTAGTCATTAAATTTTAGTTGATTAAGTTTTAGGTGGCTGGCTTAGCTGAAGTGACTGTTTTGGCCTGTTGTTTCTTTTTCTTTTTTTTTAACTGGATGGTAAAACCACTTGCTCGGGGGCGCAAGACTGGTAACTGCTGCCAGAGCTTGAGCCTGGGTCTTCTTGAGTGTGGCTTTTAAATAAAATATTTAAATACCTGATAAAAGATATAACAGTAATTTAAGAGTTGAAAGAGATTGTATAAATCATTTTTTAATTGCACTTAAAAAAATATTGGTAAAGGGACTAAGGCACAGAAAGCTTAATTAAGTTTGCTTGCCAAAAGTCACATAGTTACAAAAGTGGCAGAACCAGGTGTAAAATCCAAGAATATGCATGGTAAATAAATGGAAGCTTGTCAGTAGCCTAAAATGCAAATGTATACATAGTAGAAACAGAACCATATATTAGAGGAATGAAATTGTTTTCTCACTTATTAGCATAACCCTAGTCAACTCATAGGGGTCATTTTCCAATCAAGAAATTGCTTTTCAATTTCGACACAGTCCAGTTCTACAAAGTTGCCAGTAGCAGTTGTATGGGCTTTGTCATCTTTCTTTTGTGGATATACTTAGAGCTCAGGGTTAAGGTTGTGTAGCAGAGCCCTGAGAATGCAGGGTTCATAAGGAATTCTTTTAAACCGAGAGTTACTGTATATTGGACCAGGACTAGGCTGCTGAGTTGACCTCTCCTGTTGCTTCTGACCTCTGTTCACTGTCAAGTTCTGACAGAAGAAAAACCCTGGGGCCTATTACATTTTCCCAGAGTGGTTGCAGAGTTTTAGAAAAATTTTTAAATTGACTGACAATGGAGTTGTTTAATCTGAAGAGTTGCCCTGTCAATTCTGTCCTCTTAGCATTAAAGAGGTAGATTAAAGAGGTAGAGTTAACATTTTAATTTTGTTTATAGCCTGGAGGCTAACCACTAAAGGCTAAATACTAGAGTCTAAAGGTTTCATTTTCTCCCTCCTTCCTGCCTTTTCTTTTTTCTTTTTATTCTTGGATTTGGCCTTTTATTCTAATTATCTTTATATTGATTGTTACTTTGACATTTATTAGCTATGCATAATGTTTTGGTACAATAGTTCCCCATTATTCTTAGGGTGATACCTTCCAAGACCCCCATTGGATGCCTGAAACCATGAAATAGTACCAAGCCCTATATATATTATGTTTTTATCTATACATACATAATGTATAGATATAAAATGTAATTTGCAAATTAGGCACAGTAAGAGGTAAATACTACTAATAAAATAGAACAATTATAATAATATACTATAATAAAAGTTATGTGAATGTGGTCTTTCTCAGCAAACTAGCATGAATTTTTTCTTCATAATTTCTACAGATTTGGTTTTTATTGTGTATCTTAGCAACCTCAACATATCGTCTATGTAGGAAATGTCTAAACCTATAGGGAATTTTTACAAGAGTTTATCTGAATCAAAACTGACAAAAAGTACCTGGAAGCAAAATCTCAAATGGTTTGAGAATGACTGTTTTTGTGGTTTTTCTTATGCATTTGAAAATTAAAGATGGAATTGTAAGGAAGATTAAATGAAGGTGGGAGACAGCAATCGAAACTGCAGACAGTAGGGGACTGCTGTACTTTGCACAGTAAAATGTAATCATATTGCTTTTTCGCCAGGATTTTCTTATTAATTTTTGTTTTTCTATTTTTCATTCGAAAGTAGGCTTATGAAATTTCTTTGACACAGGATATTTCTTTGCATAGTGTATTAATTTAAATATTGGAATTTATCATTTGAGATTGACTATGTGCTGATGATATGCACTCATATAACCCCTATATACATTTCTTGTTTTTTGTTTATTTGTTATGTGGTCTGGAAATGTTTTGTTCATTTATTCATTTCAGTCATTCATTTCCTTCACAACAAACTTCCAAAGAGGATATGAAGGTGTCGACTTCACATATACATTTTCTGATTCAACTCTCACAGCAACCTTTTATGAGGAAAGCAGCATTAATACTGGTTCTCCCTCTAATAGATAAGAATGTTGAGGACCAGAGAGGTTTTATTTTGCTCAGGGTTGTACAGTAAGTGTCAGGAGTGTTATTAGATTAGAATTAGATTGGATTATTTCATTCTGTTCCTATTTTTTTCTTGCATGTGTGAGACTTCCTATAATTACAACTAAGTTGAACAGATTTAAGCATTCATTCAGTAAATATTCACTGGCATTCTAGCTGTGGGGATGCAGTGGTGAGAACAGATGTAGTTGCTGCTCTCGCAGAACTCAATAAGTAAATAAAAACATAAATAAAGAAGGCAATTTTCAAATAGTGGTGTTTTCTTTGAAGAAAATAAATGAGGTGGAAGGCGATGGTGGGAGGTAACTTCAGTTTGGGAAGTTAGGGACAACCTCTCTGAGGAGGTGACAGTAAGACATTCTATGAGTGAAGAGCAATATCAGTTATTTGGAAGACAGAAAAATAAGACAGTTTCCTAATGCCTGTGGGAAGCATATGACACAGACTGTCTCTAGCTGGCTTCTATCAGAAAGACCAGCCACCAGTTGATGAATTTTTTATTCAACTTATTTTTTATCTTTATATTTTATTAAAATCTACATGAAAATTGAAATCTGTTAAAAATTTTAAAATTCTTGTATAGGACCCAAGCATTGCTTTTTCTTCAGATACTTTATTCACTACTTATGTCTTCTAATAATACACTGCTATATCCTCTCAGTTCTCGTGCAGTTATTACATGAACGATTAGACGTCTTCTATCCTTCACTTTATCCCTTTTTTCAGATTTTTTCTCGATGGTGCCTATGCTTTTCTTGCTTTTCTAACCTTGCATTTATTTCCCCGCAGATCTCAACATCTGCTGCAAATTGACTACTCAGGTTAGTGAAAATTTGCCCATTTATCAGTTTTGTGCTGTAGGCAGTATTCACCAGCATTCTCCTACTTTAGATGAATAAGGATCCTATCTTCTCTGGCCACTAGTGGCTCAGTAATGGTGAAGTTAAATATCTGTAGAACACTCTCATCAAACAAGCTAGTTTTCTTTTTTGAGTATTTTTTTTTCAAATTGTAAGATACTATCATAGGAACTTGAAAGGAGGATGGGACATAATTAATGCATAAGAAATTTAGAAAACTAACCATTTACAAATAACTAAACAAAAACAGAGCTGCCATTTATAGTAAGGCTGAGTAAGTTTGTCACGTGTTCCAAATTATATTTAGTTAGCCAAAATTAAGTATAGATAATTCAACAGTTTTTTTTTTTTTTTTTTTAAGAAATAATGTGTGGTTTATTCAGACATGAAAATTATTTCTAGAATGTAGGTCCTAAACCATTAAAAGATTTAAAATTTGCGGAGGCGAAAGAAATCTACAAACATTTAAAAATATCTAATTTTAACTTAAAAAGTAGTAACAAGAAAAAGAAAATAGTCGTAGTGTATTTTTCTTAGGCCTTTAAACTGTATTCAGTATAAGTATGAGAAAGGCTGGTGAAAACTGTGGATTTTACTACAAAACACATTAGAGAGTTTTATGTTGGAAATGTCCTGACACGTCAGGAAATGATAAAGAGGAAACAGGTGAGGTAGACTGGACACTTCATAAGAGTAGAGACAAAGACCCCCTTCATTGCTCCATCCCAAGAACCTAGCATGTACCTGGCACTCAAGTATTTTCTAACCATTTTCAGGCTGAGTTTATAGGTTGGTTGAATTGCTGAAGTATGAGGTCTACTAATTTCCCTGCTGATGACTACTTTCCATTTTAATAGTACTTTATGTTCTTCAAGTTCTTTCTTTCATTGATCTTCAATATATAACCCCTGACTGAGAACAGTTTTTTCTCCATCTTACAGGGAAAGGAGTTCGTTGGTTTAGAGACTTTCTCTCGTCACACACATAGTGACAGTGTGTGGTTTAAAGCTTAAATAATAGAAATAAAAATTTGTTTATCTACATTGGTTTCAATGTAGAATAATTTAAAGATATGGAAATGGGTGGCAAGACCTACATAGTCAGCCCTGCTGAGGTGAAATAACACCTCCTATGCCTTGTACCATCTCTCAGCTGCTTCCAAAAGAAAGGGATGCGTCAGGGAAACCCCAGCCTAGCTGGTAGGCTGACATGTGTCCATGCTCCTCTTGACTCATGCACACACCTGTGGAATTTAAAATGCTGCCATATACTGATGATTGAATTTATAAAGCATTAGACTAGGCATAACATAAATCAAGTGTGCCTGTCCCTATTTTAATGTCTCTGCTTATGTGAACATGTGGTTTTCTTTTACATGTTTCTGACTCCTCCGAAGCTGCCTCAGGGACTTTTATAAGTCTCTGCCAGGTATCTCCTTGCTCCTCATGCTCTGAATCGGGGGTTGGGATTGCCCAGTTCCGGCACCTCTTTCTTGTGAGGTGACTTCCAAGCTCTGCAACCCTGTCATGAATCTAGAGCAGTGTGTCAGATTCACTACCTCCTTTTCTCTCCTGAAATAAAATTCCTAGATCTTAAAACCTACATATACACAAATTAAAAAAGAAAAAAATCAGTAATGCTCCACCTGTAACATAAAGGAGAAATAAAAGAAGTTATTTTTGAATAAAATAATATATATTTTAAAAGTTAATGCTTGGACACATGCTACAGTGTCCCAAGCTTGAAGACATGCTGAGTGAACTAAGCCAGACACAAAAGGTCAAAGACTGTATGATTCCACTTAGATGAGGTACTCAAAGTAGTCACACTCATTGAGACAGAAAATAGAATGGGGGTTGCCAGGGGCTTGGAGAAGGGGGGAATGGGGAGTTATTGTATAATGCTTTCAGAGTTTCAGTTTGGGAAAATGAAAAAGTTCTGCAGATGGATGGTGGTGATGGTTGCACAAGAAGGTGAATGTACTTGATGCTGTTGAACTGTCCACTTAAAAATGGTTACGATGGTAAACGTTACGTGATATAAATTTTATTAAAATAAAAAGATTTTAAAAAGGTAATTCTTGGGCACAACTCTATGGGAAAGATAAAAATAGCCTCCACAAAATTCTAAAAACACCCCTGGGGGTGGTGGCACTGCCCACATTATGAACTAATATGCAGCATTTGAGATCAGGACACTGATGCTCAAGATCTTAGAATCAGTAGGGAGTAGAGCTCATAATTTGACTCCAAAGTCATTTTTTTTTCCCTACGATGCATGCCTAGGCCTTCCAACTCTCAGTCCACAAAGTGTTCTCTGCTGTGCCAGTCGCCTTCATCCAGACCCCTCAGAGCTTCCACTTTCTTATCTATTTCCATCCTTCTTCCAGGTGTGGTCTTTTTCTACCTGAACACTTTAAAATCACAAGACAGAACTGACCATGTTTAAAATATGTTAATCACATACCCCCAAATCCAAAATAATCTTATTCTTAAGAAAAGGTTAAAAGTTGGGGTAAACAAATTCAAATGTGGAAATGACAACAGTGGAAGGAAAATGGATCTAAGCCCCAATCTTAACAACTTTTAATCTATCAGACCAAAAAAAATTTGAACTTGATGTGATGCAAGGGAGAGAGTCAGCAATTAGATAAGTCACAATTAATAGAAAAGATAGCATTGTATGCCTTACAAAGACTGGAGGAGATAGGGGGATAGGAGGGTTTGGTAAAGAAGTTCTCTAGCCAACATCACTGGTCTGGTGAAATTTTAGTGAAGAGAGGTTAGAAGATAGAATTTTTATGGGAGGATCAGTCTTTCTTCACTTTATAATTATGGGCAAATAAAAACTGAATAAAAACTAATGCCCCAACTTCTTGTTTCTCTCAGAAATCAGATCAACCTTATTAAAAGTAAATTAAAATTTCAATAAACTCCCAGTGTACACATTGTTCAAGAAGAAATAGAACCAGTTTTGATAATTTACAAAATATCCGGCTTATTGACATTCTTGCCGGGACCATTAAAAAATAAATAGTTACCTCAAATCCTAGTGGTTTAAATAATGCTTTCTGAAATTATCCCTTCCTATTTTAAGGTGAAATTTATTTTAAACTTCTAAAATTTAAGCTTAATTAAACTAGCTTTTTGTTGGGTGCATTTGTTCATTTTTTATTACTTCTCTAAATTCATGCAATTCTATCTATTGATTAGAGACTCCATAATCTACACCTATTTATTTACATATGCACATAGGAGACTTTATCACCAGGTGAATCCAGAAGTTTAAAAGAACATATCCTTTAAAAAAATGCAAACATGTAAACACACGATGCTTCATCAGAGCATTAATCACATCTGCAAGAGCCTTTGTGACCACTTTGTATCTTCAGAGTTCTCTACCAAAGTAGTATATAGTCAGTCACGCAGGCAGACTGTAGACTATTGCCGAGTCCTCTGGAGCCATCTTGATGACCAGAGTAGAGGCAGTCTGACTCCTTCATAGACGGACACTGTGTGTTCATCTGAACAGTGTGTTCATCCCAGTGAGCCAGGAATCAAGGGTGTGAGTGTTGAATCTTGTGTGCCAAGAATGAGACTCCAAGAAAGAAACTGTTCAGAATCCAATTTGGATTTAGATGTGATAAATAAAAATTTAAGTAAAGCAACAGATTAAACGCCTTTCATTGTTTAGGACGGACTAGTATAGTTTTTGGTAATTTGAGAACTAGATGGCACAGAAATTATTGTCGGGGCCACTAAATAATTTCAAGTTACCTAAAAATCTTAGTGATTTATTTTCTCTTTTAAGATGAAGTCCATCTTAACTTCTAAAATTAGGGATTATTTGAACTGTCATCTAAATTCAAATGGGTTTTGAGTGATAATTACTCTAGAATAGTTTTGCCAAATCTTGATCTGATTTAAATAATGCTGTGTCAAGGATAGACTTTTATTTTACTCTAAGGAAAATTGCTTTTTTAAAAAAGGGGAAAATAACAAAACCTCTAAAGAATTTTTAGAGTTAGAAAATGTTTTCAAAATTAGGACATTTTTTCGAACCATCAGCCATCTTTCTTCCTTCTGAACTCCACCCTTCTTTTTCTACCCCTTGATGGCTGTTAAATAATCTTTACTCTGGAAACTCTTCCTTCTTTTTTCTCAATCTCGACTTTTACGTGTGTTAACAGTGCCACGTGTGATTACCGACACCATGGAAACCCATCTTAATGAAATGGAAAGACTGCCCATTTAAAAAAACAAACAGAACCAATGCCCGTGCCTCCTGGAGTCCTATTAGGCCAAAGGTCTGCTCTCTATTTGGTCAGCCATTGAGGAGGCAGTTGGTACCCAGACCATGAAGTCTAGTCATGACAGAAATATCTTATTAGTAAATAGATATTAGGCTGCCTAAAGATGTTAGTCCTTAAAAATGTTGGCTGTCAAAGAAACTCGGTGTTCGCACTTAAGCATATCTTAGAACTATTTTATTCTCAAAGCACAGTTGATCAAATTTAACAAGATAAAATGACATTTTAAGGCTGACAATACCTATCTTAACGGCCATAAAGTCCTATTTCAATATTATATGATGTAAAGGGCTTAATTTTATGTACCCAAATTTATGTAGTTTTCTTCTACCTTTAATCACCTCACTGGGCTTGTTGGTGTACAGTGCTCATATATAACTTTTTAAGGGAATTTCCCACTTGTTTTGATTTACTTTCTTTTCTTAGCAAACACAGAGGTAGAGAAAACACAGTTTAAAGAAAGAAAACCAAACCAAACCCTCATTCCATTCAGAAGATTTGTTCATCTTACTTTAAAATCAAAGGGTAGCAGTAAAGTTTTGATTTGTAACAATTTCTGAGATTATCCATTAACCAATCTAGCAGGCTTTCAACTCCCTTCAAACGTACATCTAATTTTTAAAGGGGCCAGGCTCGTTTGAGTTTGCCTTTAAAAAACTAAGCAGAATGCTCTTTTAGACTTATGGAATAGCATTTTAAATGTTGAACCGATATAGTCTTGGAAGTGAAACTGGAAGCAAATGAGAGGCAATAACCTCTGTAGTGAATAGCAAGTGAGTAAAAATGCTCTGAACTTACTATCCCTGTTGGAAAGTGGGAAGCTGCAGAAATTATTCTAACTCCAGAACCACTGAAAATGTTGTATAGCATTTATTACCTTGTTTTTGGATGTGCCATGCAAACGTAAAAGATACAGGTCCCCTTCTCTGGTCAAAAGTATTCTCCTAGAGACAAAACGAGTGCACATACCTACCTGTTGTCAACCCCTCTTTTCGGTTTGATGATGTCTGAAGAGGAAGGGCAGGGGACCAGGGAATCAGAGTCATCACGGACAAAGGCAGATGACTGCATGCCTGGAATCTGTTTCTCTCCCACAGGGCATGGTAACTGCAACAACAGTGGATGATAAATATTGTTGACTTTTTCTCCTCAGTTTTGTAAAGGCAGTTGTTGTTCTATTAGTTCCATAGCCTGCAGTGCTCTATTGGGCCTGTTTTTGTCCTCATTTCCTAGCGTCCCTAAAATACTGCCCATGATAGCACTTGGTACTTGAGTCAGTAAGCTGTTACTTACTTCAAGTTCACCATCAGAAGTAGTTATCTTTATTTTAAGTCTCCCTTAGTTCTCCTTCTTTACTATCTTCTTTACTATTACCCAAAAATATATGCAGGCATACCTCCCTTTATGGCATTTCGCTTTGTTGCAATTCAGTTGTTGAATTTTAACAAACTGGAGGCAAGACCCTCTACCCGAAAAGATTTCTACTTGCTTTATTGTGATGATGGCTTTATTGCAGTGATCTGGGACCAAACCTACAATATCTATCTTCAAGGTATGCCTGTAGTTTAATTTGTATGCACCGAAGTTTTTATTATTTTTAATGTAATAAATTACATAAATGTTATATAAATGACATTAAATAAATACCACCCATACTCTTAAAAATGTGGGCGGGGGGGGGGCGGGGAAGGACAGTTGAGGCTAACGACTGTCATGGCATGACCAAATAACACAATCTTAGAAAACAGTACTCTAGAGAATTATTGGACCTTTGTGACCATTGGCTTTGCTTTGCAGGTGCGTACAACCACTGGGTTTCAAAGGCTTCTATTAGGCATTCTTCCTTTGAGAAACTGTTTGTTGAGAAGCTTGAGTTTCTGAGGTACTCAGGTCAGCTTAATTGGAGCTGGTTTTATACTATGGCCATTCATTAACTTCTTTCATAGTTGACTCCCTGAGAGCCAGAAGACTCGGCCTGGATTCTCAGTGGAAGAACACTATCTAATGTCTCCAAATGGATGGCACTATGGCTCCCCTACATAAGAGAGTTGGAGAGGGGAGAAGCCAGGACTGAGGCCAATTTAGTGTGATGATTGCTTTCACTTCCCTAGGCTGCTGCCCCCAACCTCTCAAAAAGGCAGATCTGCCTCTGAGCTCTTGTGAGGAGAGCAAAACTTATACCAGATATCAATTTTGCCCCAATATTCTTGCTTTCTGCTAAAGCACATGCCCAGAGGATGAGAGATGGTGAGGGATTTGTAAAATAGTTGGTGGCAATCATTGGAGGCCCAGGCTGCATATAGAACACACCCGTTTTCCTAAGTACTGCTACCTCAATGAAGAAGGACCTCTAGAGATCCAGCATCCCCAGATTTTGTTCTTTACCGCGCCCCCCACCCCCATTCCCTTACTTAATGACCAAAGACACTTTTAGTTTGTAGATTTTGGCTGAGGGTGGGGAATGGAGTATTAGAAGCTGAAGTTCTTGCTTTATTTAAACAACAATGACAACAATAACAAAATTCAATGAAATAATGTCCTTCATATTTGAATTTGCAAAATTTACTTTCTTTCAAAAGACCCAAAACATTTCACCGTATTATTCTTTTTAAGGATCATAAAGTAGAGCAGGTGAGGAAAAAAACACTAATAAAGGATAATAGCAATTTGGAAGGCAGGTGTTCTTAGTTTCATCAAAAGAATGACTAGTAAATTCCGTCTTTTTTGAATAATAAAGAATGTCTGTTAAGTTATAATAGATCCTTTGGGTGCGTCCTGAAGTGGATTGATACATTAGAGTCTGGATTCAAATTCCAAATAAAGCTGATGAATACACATAATTATATCCCACCTGTTTTAGATAAGGTTATTCATTTTCTTCACAATTGAGCAGGAATCTCTCTGCTTTGTCTAATCTCACCTGATGGAGAGTGATAATGGCCTGGAGGAATAAACCAGTTTCAGGTCACCTTTATGGACAGCTGGCTTATTTTTGCAGCCACAAGTGGATTTCTTAGACCTGCACTGTTTCACAGAAATAATGCAAGCCACATATGGAATTTAAAAATTTTTAGTAATATTTTAAAAAGTAAAAAAGCAAACAAAATGAGTTTCATAATATATTTTATTTAACAAATATAGCCCAAATAGTATTCAACATGGAATCAATATTTTAGAATTATTGAGATCTTTTACGTGCTTTTTTTCACTGTTTTCTGTTTGCTGTGTGTTTTGCATTTATAGCACATCTCAATTTGAACTAGGCACATTTTAAGCACTCAGTAGCTCATGTGTGGCTAAGAGCTACTATACTGGGCAACAGTGTTGCCGTGGTGACTGTAAGGAAGCAGCTAGAGGTGCTGCTGCAGTAACAAAGCAGGAAGGCATTATCCGTCAAACCAGGGGTTTGAGCTTTACCCTGAAGGCTAGGAGAGCCATAAAAGGATCTTAGGCAGAGAAGTGCTATTTTTATTTTTGAAAATCTGGGGGTCTCTGAGAATATAGGTTAGAGATTTAGGAGTGGGGCTCAAGCGAGAAGCATGTTAGATGGCTGTCGTGGTGGTCCAGGGGAGGAGTGATAAGAACCTGAACTAAAACACCATGGGGCACATGGACCAAAGGAAGTGAGAGAGACGTAGGAGGTAAAATCGTCAGAATTTGGTGCTGACTGTTGGATTTGAAGAGAGGGAAGGAGTAATCTAGGATAGATATCTGGTTTCTCCCTTGGTAGTTGTGCCAAGCAGTATTAACTGATGTGGAGCGGGGAGGGCAGGCTGTGAAGGGAGATGAGTTCAGCATGGGGCATGGTGACTTTAAAGTACCTTTGGAACAGGCGGGTAGATATGTCCAGTTTGACATGAAAGAGTTTACTTGAGTATGTGTAGAGTTAGAAGCTATAAAGCCTGGGTAGGAACACTCAGTACTTAAGGTGCCAATTAAAACTTTAGGTGGTAAAAAAGGAGGAGGTGTAAGGCGCAGGTAATCAAGGGCAGCTTTATAGAAAAGGTGGGATTTAAGGCTCTTTAAGAGTCTTAAAGAATGAGTAATATTTAGAAAGTTAAAGAAGGTAGAAGAGACAATAGAAATGTAGAGAGGTGAGAATGTTTCAGACACTGAATAAATCCATCCTGCTGGGCCAGATGGGATTAGGGCTGAGATCAAAGCTGGCCTAATGCAGTTTGCAGGCATGTTTTGTTTGGCTTGCATGGATGGGGTTGGATCATGCAGTGTTCTAAATTTAAGTTAGGTGCCAACATTTCCACACAATCCAGATTTCTGACTTCTCTTTAAAATAAGAGGGGGCTAGGAGGTAGATTTGGCAACACTGGTGGTCCAATATGGTAATAATCAATTGAACTATATGCTCCTTCTTTCCAACAGTCTGTTTTATTCCTTTATGCTCTTTGCCTGAGTCTTGTAGACATTTTGAGTTTTCTACTTCTGAGTCAAGGATCAGTAGGTAATAAAGGTACAAAGATAAATTGATGACAGATAAGGAGGGTTTTTTAATACCAAACTAAGGAGTATAAATGTAAGCAGTGGGCAACTGATGAATAAGCATTGATGAGATTAAAGCCATAGTTACGATTATTCTGGATCAGTGTGAAACTACAGAAGTTAAGGAGAATAGTTACCAGTTTCGAAAGGGAAAAGACAGATTTTATGGTATTGGCATAACCAAGTGGGCTTTAAAATGCAAAATGGAGGTCTCTGAAGGTGATATCATCCGGAAAGGCTGCTATTGCCACATGGGAACCATCTGGGCCTTTGAGCTTGCTGGGAAATCTGCTTTGCAGGCTTCCAGAATTCAGGCCAGTGTTTGGTGTAGGGGACAGTGAGTCTGACTGTTTGAAACAACTGTGTTATAACAGCCCAGTAATTTCAGAGGAAGCAGTAGGAGTACAGATATGCTTTTTCTCCTTGCCATGAGCACAGGTAGGTGATCGAGAAAATGTAAGTATTAAGAAAGGAGTGACAGACTGAAACTCAGGTTGTGGGAGCAAAGCTAATGTTAGACTGGGTGCTGAGCTGCGTGTTGTGTCACCCAGTATAACACCTGCCTGGTCACACTGCCTTCTTAAACTTTGGCGGGTTGTTGGTTTGCAGTCATTGTTCTAAGTAGACTGTAAATTAAAAGGTCCCTTTGACAAAAATAGACTAAAATTAATATCTGATCATTATTGTGTCAGGCACTCATAAGTTCTTTATACAGATATTTAATCCTCACAACCAGCCTCTTGAAGTACTATTGCCAACAAGGAAACAGGCCCTAGAGGCTAAGAGCTCACTCAGGGGTGGAACCAGGACTTGAACCCAAGCACTCTAGAGGCTTTTCTTTTAAACACTGTGTTAAACTGAATCTTAATCTGTTCTGACATCATACAAAGAGGCAAATTCATAGGTAGAGAACCTTATGCTTTTATCCTGGATGTTCCAATACACCTTAATTCAGTGTTAGTTTGGTTCGGGCCCACCTAGAAGAGATGAAACTCCAGAATTGGTCCTTAGACTTCCTTATAGGGGAGGAGATAGTGTGCTGGACCCTGAGAGAGCAAGCTTGTACAGTGTGTTCAAAGGTCTGTTCTCTAGCGAATGGCTCGATGTTAACCTATAAAGTGTGTTGGTAACGCTTTATTAAAAATTTTTTAAAAGGCCTCATAAAAATATTTATTTCGTGTAAGCTAGATTATGTTAGCTTTTCTTCATATGTTCTCGTGAAAAAAATGATCACAGAGCACCTTTTATAAATATTTGAATGCGGAAGGGGATGAGAGTCTATAACGTTATAGAGAACGAAAGGCATTTGTGCAAAGCCTCAAAACTTGTCAAGGTTTCCTACCATATTTAATGTGGCTTCTTCCTCTTTGGTCTACAGATGAAACATGTGAATGAAAGGTTTCAAGATGAAAACAATAAAGAGGTGGTCCTCATGTGCATTGGCATCACGTCAGGGGTTGGGCGGCTGCTCTTTGGCCGGATTGCAGACTATGTGCCTGGTGTGAAGAAGGTTTATCTACAGGTACTTTCTTAACCACCGCCCCCTCCACCCCCTGCAAAATTATTCCTATTGCCTGACGGCTCATTATATGCATTTATTTGCTTAAATTTTTCTGTAAAAATGAGAAATATTTTCTGGAACCTAACTTCCACAAGCAGTTTTTCAAGGGAAAAATCACTTATGGGTTTTGGGTTTTCAAAATAAAAAATTGGCGATCAAACAACATCCTTCTTTGTTTTGTCATGGAACTCCACCAGACCAAAATGTTTTTTGCTCATTGCTTTTTCTAAGAAGGTTTTATTTTTGGCATAGTTTTTATAATCATGTGCCTTTTGCAATATCTTGTGGAATTCAGGGTTGTATGTGTGTGTCTTTTTGAGCTTCTTTTTTTGAAAATTGCCTTCTGGGTGTTGTGGAGTATACACTAAACAAATGCTAATTCTCAGATCACATGGACCTCATTTGACAAGTATTTAATTTGACTCCTCCATGCCAGACACTATGTTGAATGCTGCAAATGAAACATGGTCTGTGCCCTCAGCTCGTAGCTAATGTTCTCATGGGGAGGTGGATAACATGGTGTTCCAGCAGTGGAATAATGAGTATGCCATATGGGTGCCACAGCAACACAGGCACCAAGCATCTGAATCACAGTGAGGGTCTGAGCAGGCCTCCTGATCTGGCAGAGTGCTAAGAGCTGAGTAGTAGTTAGATAAACAAGGAAGATAGAGAAGGGTATCCCAAGCAGAGGAAACCACATAGGCAAAGAGAGGGAGGTGTGACATAGTATATTATGTCTGGGAAACTGGGTGTTTGAACAGAATAAAGAGAGAACAGTAGATTGATTGGCTGGGGGGACAGGCAGGAGCAGGTTGCCAAAGGACTTTATGAGCACAAAAGAGGATGAATTCTATTCTGAAATATACCAGGAGCCATTAAAGGATATTATTCAAGAAAGCGATATGAGTTGTATTTTATAAAGTTTAACCCAGTAACTGTGAAAGGTGGAAAGAAGAGGAGAAGGGGGTAAGAATTGAGGTAGTCTCAAGGTCACGTGTTGAATGGTTCCATTTCTGTGAGGTGTCCACAATAGGCAGCTCCACAGAGACAGAAAGTAGATTAGTGATTTCCAGGGGTTCGGGGAGGAGAGAATGGGGAGTAACTGCTATTGGGCATTGGGTTTCTTTTGGGGGTGATATATTCTAAAATTAGACAGTAGTTATGGTTGTACAACCTTGTTAATGAACTAAAACCCATTGAATTGTCCGCTTTAAATTTTATGGTATGTGAATTTATATCTCAATAAAGCTGTTTAAAAAGAGCGGAGGCAAAGGGATCAGTTGGCGACTCTTGAAGTACTCTAGGCAGGAAGAACCAAGGGAGAGATATTGGATTCAAACAGGGAGTAAAATAGGGATATAAGGAATAAGAGATTGAAGGAGCTACCTAAGCTGAGTCTGAGTTTTATGGCTCAGATAACAGAGTGGATGGTTTTGCAGTTTTATCAAGATCAGTAATTCAGTAAATCAGAGTAAGGTGATGATTTCATGTCTGCCATGTTAAATTTGTGGTGCTTGTGGGAAAGCCAAGTTGGGTTTGGAGCTCCTGGGAGAATCTGGTTAAGAGACCTGTGGGACTTTGGCATTCATGGGCTGTGGGATGAGTGGAAGACTGGGGTGTGCAAGGGAGACCCAAAGGCAGTGGCTGGATTAGTAGGAAAAAAGCAGGGCACAGAGTGTTTGTAGGGGCAGGAGTGGTCAGCAGTGTCAGTAGCTAGTGAGAGGGCAGGTGTGTTAAAGACTAAAAGGTTTTCATTAGATTTAGCAATAGATGTAATTTCAGTGGAGTGGAAGGTGCAAAAGATGGATCATGATCAGTTGAATAAATGGAAATACAGACAACTTGGCCCAAAAAGCTTGCCTGTGGACGGAAGGTAAAGGAGAGCAGAAAGGGGGACTAGGGATTGAAGGATTGAGCATGTCTGCTCACTGCATAGATGAGAGGCAGTATTTGAACAGGGTCTTAAAGGAGAGGTGGAGTTTAGGCACAGGAAAACGATTGGAAAAGGCATTTATTACAGATAAAGTAACTTACTATGTATGGATGTGAGAGTTGGATGGTGAAGAAGGCTGATAGTAAAAAAATTGGTTCTTTTGAAATATAGTGTTGGAGGAGAGCTCTAAGGATACCCTGGACTGCCAGACAGACAGACAAGTGGGTCCTAGAGCAAATTAAGTCTGAAACATAGGTAGAGGCAAAAATGACAAAACTGAAGCTTTCCTACTTTGGGCACATCATGAGAAGGCAGGGTTCTTTGAAAAAGGTAATAATGCTGGGAAAAAAAAAAAAAAAGACAACGGGACAAGGGGAAGACCAAATATAAGGTAGATTGATTCCAAATAAGAAGCCATGGGTATGAATCTGTAGAAGCTGAACAGGGCTGTTGAGGGCAGGACATTGTGGACATCACTCCTTCATAGGGTCACTAGGAGTCAGAGCCAACTCAATGGCACACAACACACAGAAAATAACTTCCATTAATTGATTTGAAGTAATAACACCACCACATATTAAACACCTCCACATGCCAGACAAGGACCTAAGTGCTCTGCATGCATTATCTCCTTTACTGCTCACCCTGGTCCTTTGAGGAAGGTACCATCAGGTGTTATTTCCACTTAGAGATGAGAACGCTGAGAGACAGAGAGGCTACCTCCTCCTCACTCTGTGTGTGTCCAGGCAAACAGCCACAGGGAGTCTGCTCATACGGCTAGAAGGAAGTGTAAAGATAGCTGGAAGAGTGCCACTTTTTAAAATATTTACTATGATCTTTCTCCCTTTTATTGATACCTGACTGTGGATATCCTTGTTAAACATTTAGCAGAACATTTTGTCTTTTCCCAAGTGTCAAGAGAGCCCTCTAATGGACATTTGTTGCATTATAGACTTTTCAGCCTCCTTTTCAAAAATTTATTCAAAAGATTGAGGCTTACTGCGCCCCAAGGATCCCCCAGGTCCAGACCCTGGCGGGGGTAATATAAACAAGACAGACATCGTTTCTGAGTTCTTGGAGCAAGACTCGAGGCAAGAAAAAGCTGGGCATGTTTGGGAACTCAAGAAGACAGGGGAGTAGCATGGTAAGCGGTTGGAAAGCTAGGAGGAGCCAGATTATACGGGGCCTTGAAGCCAAGGTGATGAGATTTTATTTTAAGTGTAGTGTAGTTGTTGGAGAATAACATAGTCTGATTTTACATTTTAAAATCACTGTGGTTGGTCTGTGTGTGGCGGATGGATTACTGTAGGGAAGCAGGAGTGCAAGAGGGGAGGAAGACCAGTTAGGAGACCAGTACAGTGGTCCAGGTGAGAGATGATGGAGGTCCAGATAAGGTGCAACACTCGATGAAGTCGCGGTAGATTTTATACATCAATGGTTTACTCTAAAGCAACCTTTGAAAAATTTCCCCACTATAGGTAGGTCAATCAGGTTATTTACAATATTTTGGGAGCACATTTTAATATATAATACGTGTAATTTGCAAAAGAAAATACAGACTTTCCTAACCTGTCCCATGTTTGGTCTGCACTTACACAGCAGTGAGTTAAAAGTAATTTCATTTTGGATGAAAGGTTAGTCATAACCTTTTAGGTCTTCTTTTAGGTCTTTTTTTCATCCAGATGTGGTGCAGTGTTTCTGGCACTGGATAGTACATGTCAAGTCACAGGTGAGATGACTGCATTTCAGAGAGGCCTGTGAAGGAGAAAGAAGGCCTTCAGTGTGTCCTGTGGTTTCTGGGAGCCACCGATGGGCTCTGTCTTGTGAACACAGTGGCGCAGGAGCCAGCACGGGCCCCACCCACACAGGCTATTGGACTTGCTCCTTTTACCTCACTCTTCTGCACTCTCTCCCTTTTCCTGGCTTCCCCGCCCCTACTCCCAAACATTCCGTGTGTGTTTTGGTTCTTGGCTCTTCTTTGCTGCGTCCAACTCCAGCTCTGTTTGCTCATTCCTCTTTCCCCCTCCTTCTCTCCCTCCTGGCTGTCTGCCTTTTGGCCCAGCCTTTAAGGGTTGGAATGCTTTTGCTATTTACCTCCCTTTCCTTGGTGTGTTTTCTCAGACACACCCACTCTCTGCTTTTGTCTGTTACATCCCAACCTTATGGGGCTGTGACCGCTCTCTCCCTTCCTCGTCCCCTTGAAGCCAGTTCTGAGTAGCAACTGGGCACAGAATACACTTCACAACCTTGCACATGGTCTGATTTCTGGTCATAGGCATCCTGGGTTTGGGAGGCTGTAGGATAGAAAAACAGGCTCTGAAGTAAGACATGAGTTCATACCAGTGCTGCCACCATTTTGTCCCCAGAACTGGCAGACGGCTGTGGTGAGGATTCATAGTGACAGCATATATAAAGTGCCAGCCCAGTAGATGATTAATAAACCCTTGCTTTTATTATGTTTTAATATTCTATTAAATACTGAGGCAGATCCTGAGTTGGAACAGGTCTCAAGAAAGGAGACCTGGTTATCCTGAACTAGAGGTAACAAAGAGTTTAGGAGTGTATCTCACACTTTTGCTTAAGAGTTCTGAATTTAAACTTTCACCAAGGTCCTGGGCTCCAGGTATTTTCAGCGTAATAATTTTAAATGCTGAGTGAAAAGATGACTGAACCGCATTGTACAGAATAAGAATGGTTCAAGAAACTCTTTGCAAAGGTTCCCAGTATGTGTACTTTAGTAGGAGAGCAAAGGCTGTGTTCTGGTATCTTCTTACCATCTTTCTTCACAAGCTTATCTTTCTAGTCACCATTAAATTACTACAGATTTGTGTCTTTAATATGTAACTGTTTCAGAAGTGTGAGAATGTTTCAAAGGTTTAGAAGTTATAACTGTAATTGAAGAACTGAAAACTTTGGATTTAGACCACTTTCCCATTGTGTCTGTTTCTTTGTGACATGGGCATATTGAAATATGGACATCATACCCATATATGTAAAGCAGACAGACCCAAACAACATGTGTGTGCATAGGAAAGATCTAGGAGGATGCAAATCAAATTGTTGAGTCGTTGTTCCTGACGAGGAAAGTAGGCATGGGTTGAAGGTAGGGAGGGGGTTGAAGGCAGACTTTCATATACTGCTGTATACATTTTTCTGAGGTTTGAATTTTGTAAATAATGTTTTCATTAAGAGTTACTTTTGTAATTTAGAAAATTTTGTTGTAATTTAGAAAAATTAATCACTTTCATATCCATCTTTTTCTGTAAGCTTCCTCTTCTGGTTGAGGTAGAATGAATTGATCAGTGTTGCCCAGTTTTTTGTTCCATTTTCTTAAAAATACCTTGGGATAAGGGTATATGCTTTACCAATGCAAGCTATTTCCAAAACAGTATCCAAATACTTAGCAATTCCCAAAATCACACATAAGAAATAAGACTATAAGGCCCTCTATTCTTACCTAAGCTATGGCACTGGGGACAGTTCCTCCATCAGGCAGAAATGATGGTACTCATGTACTGTGGCCTCTGTGTCTTTAGAAGAAGCCAGCGACTCGGCTATGGCCTGAACACTTACTGTTAGTTTGTGATGGACTAGCAGACCTCTGCTGCCAACTGATTTTTGCCCTGGGTTCTTAGCCAGAGGCTCTAAAACTCTGGAAACTTTATATCAAATGAATGTATAAGAGGAACATTTGGATCTAACTATGGCCAATTGTGCATTTGCCTCTGAAAATGCCTTCCGCTTATTCATGTACAGTTCAATTTTCCTCTTGAACTGTACTTACATTCCTGAGCAAAAGTTAAACTGATATTTCTCCAGAAATGCTCTCTTTGTGATAGAAATAGGAAAGATAACATAACTAACTCAAGCAGGGTGTTATTCTCCTAGAGTCATGACAGAAGATATTTCCTTAGATGGTTTTAAGGAAGCAGAAGCAAGAAAGACAACTCAACTGTCAATGCCTTATTAACTATCAGTGCCAGGGCCTGGAAGAGAATTAGAGACCTTTGAATCCCTTTTTTAAATCTAACCAGAGCTGCTGTGTTTGAGGAAAGAAAGAGTGCATGTAATACTAAATTTATTCACCTTTCAGACTTTGGAGCCCAATATCTACATCTCAATATTTGATATATGGGACAATATTTATTTTGGGAGGTGATGAGGACATACTGAACTTCCTATGTGAGCAGTTTGCTCAACCTTGGCACGTGCTCCTTGTTGCTTAAGTATCCCTGTGTGTGAGGAACAGGTATCTCCTCACCAACTTGGCCTTTTTTACCTCCTGAGCTACATTTTGCATAGTGACACCTGCTAGGAAAGAGCACTGTTTCTCACTACTGTAGCTACAAGTAGATAGAAACAGCTAGTTATTTCCTGAGAAATGCTAAAGAGTAAATGTATAAATCTCTATGAACTCAATTCTTAAAAAACAAGAAATTTTACTTTGAAATAACAACAATTTAAAATATAGACAACTTGTTAAAACTTAATAAATTTAAATAATTCTTGTCAAATAATGGAAAAAAGAGAATACAAATTAATGTAGTTTGAATTGAGAAAAGGAGAATTTGCAGTCGGATTAAGTATTAAGAAGAAATATGCTCAAAATATATAGTAATAAATTTGAAACTCTAAGTGAATGATTTCTTATAAAACTGACCAAAGAACAAAAATTTGAAGGGACCTGATGAAGAATAAAAAATGAGGATAACTACCAAAAGTAAAGTGCCTGGGTCTTATGCTACATAAATTGGTCCAAGAAACATTTGTTTATTGAGCAAAACTGACTTATTGCCAAGTAGTATGCTAGGTTTTCAACAGTTCACCCTGGTTCTCTTATCTTGGAAGAGAACAAAATAGTAAAAGACTGGAAACACATTCAAAGAAAAAATATATTTCTGAAAGCTAACAGTATAATTACAGTGGTGTGGTTGGGAATATTTGGTCTATGGCTTTCTTAACTAAACTCGTTGTATCTGGCCCCATAGTGTCCTAAAGTTTTATTTTAGATTTCCTAGAGTTTGTGATGATAGGTAAGTTTCTAAGAGTCAAATGACTTTCCATGTTTATCTCCTTTTATGTTTGTAAGTAGAGTTAAAAATATATCTATAATTAAGAATATTAGGGTTTTTATGGTTAAAAGAAAACTCCTTAAACCTTTACATACTTGTTATATCTCTTTGTATAGATGGGAAGCATCAGAAAATCTTTTTAGTTGCTCAAGATCAAAGAGAGCTAGAACCTGGCCCCTCTGAGTCTTAGTTCTTTCCTGCCTACCAGGCTGCAAACCCAATAATTACCCTTTCTAAAAAATTATGCTTTCTTAGAAGTTGGGTTGGGTTAGAAAAAAGATATTTAAGTAGAAAATTTAAAAACCAGGAGAATGGGGAGACTGCATTCTTTAGAATATGTGAAGTGCCAGACTTTTTTTTTCAAATAGCTAACTCAGCTACAGCCATGCCACCCTGAACGTGCCCGATCCCATCTGATCTCAGACGCTACGCAGGGTCGGGCCTGGTTAGTGCACCTAGGAAAGACTAGGTGCTGTAGGTGTTAAAAACAAACAAACAACAAAAAACAAATCACCAACTCAGAGTCTTAAACTAATTATAATTCTATCATAAAGTCACATTTTAGTAATAAAGAACAAAAACTTACTCAGCTATGTGGTATGATGATATCAAAAAGAGTTTGAAACCTTTTGCAAGAGCAGGTTTCTTATTGTGGGGTCTGTGGATCACTTGTGTTAACAGTGAAAACTGCCGTTCCTGGGTCCCACACCCACACCCTGCATCTTCAGGAGCTCTGTGGCGATCCTGATGCACACTAAGGTTGTGAGGGCCACCCTGAGGTGGGCCACCAAGCTTGGTATGCGACAGGTATGCCTGCTGGGCCCTATGAAAAACAACAGATGAAGATGGTAACCCAGAGAGCTGTTTCATATGGTCTCTCCCTCCCTTCCCATCCCCACTGTCCTTGCAAGGTACCCTCTAGGAACAGTTCTATCAGCTCCCTGCTGCTGCCCATACAGACCCTGGATTCCAGGCCGTGCTCCATCTGGGCATGTTACCAAACCTCTCTGAGCATCATTATCTTCATCTGCAAAATGGGGATAACATTAGTATCCACCTCATAAAGTTAATATGAGGATCACTATCTAAAGTTCTTAGAACAATGCCTGGCATTTAATAAATAGTAAATAAATAATAGTTGCTATTATTTGCATACTTTTTAAAATACCTGATACTTTTTAAAACATTCTGCAGACGAGTCAGTTGTCCAGTTTTAATTACTTCTTTGCCTAAAAAAGTTACTGAATTGTCTGCTTCTTTTCTTTTTGTATACCCACTGTGCTTTAAATATACAACTATGGTTACATCACATCTAGAACACTTCATGTGCATTTATTTATGTGTTCATCTCCTCAAACCCAAGGGTAGGAACCAGGTCTTATTCACATAGCAGAGTACATAGCACATAGCATAGTAGCTTCCAAATGGTAGGCAAAATCAAGTGTTTGATTCTATTAACTATTCTCTAACTCTAAAATGAAAGTGTTTAATGTCTCAAAATATTTCTCAGTCTTAACTCTGGGGTGCTTAAGTAGGGTACCTCTGCAATATATCACCAAAAGACATAATGTTTAAAAATACTCTTGGAAGATAATAATCTTTTTGATTTATGCTATGAAGTAAAAAAATTGGATTACCTAAATTAGTTCTTAGGATGTTATTGTAGACTGACTATGTTTACTATTTTCATTACATATTATGTATCACATATTTCCTATGACAGAGTCAAAACTTAATTGGGATTTGAATAATCAAAATTCAGTACATATTTACATAATATATATCAAATCATTTATGTAATAATATCAAATCATGTACTGAATAATCAAAATTCAGTGCATATTTATATAATATGTATCATACCATAGTTACTTATTTAAATCTAATGTGGTCTGAATGTACTCATCATGTCTGGAATATTAGCAGGCAATATATTCTAAATTGATTATTTAAATATCTAAAAACTTATATCACCCCCAAACTGAAAGCTCTATGATGTGAAGAACACATCTTATTGGCAGGTTTCATTTTGCAAAGGACTAATATCAATAAATTATATATAATTTCAAAGGTGTGAAATTAAAAAAGTTTGATGAATGAATTTGGGCTGACATTCAAAGAACAAATATTTATTGAGCACTGACCCTAAAGATTGATCCTTAAACCTGATAAATATCTAGTCCAAAGTTGACTTGTACAGATTCTGACCTCAAAGAGCTTATAGACTGGAAGGGAAAATAAGTAAGTATATAAAATAGTTATTTTCTCCTTGTCCCTTAATGGAAATATCGAGAAAGTGCTGGGGGAACTCAGGGGAGATGATTTTGGAAGTCAATTATGAAAATCAAGGTGACCTGGCCAGGGAGGCAACTTACTAACAGCTACTTAAAAGTCCTAAATATGTTGCTTAGTAATTGTAACATTCACTTTTTCTGAAAGAGTTGACATTGTGGTGTCTGTCCTAGGTACTCTCCTTTTTCTTCATTGGTCTGATGTCCATGATGATTCCCCTATGTAGTGTCTTTGGGGCCCTCATAGCTGTCTGTCTCATCATGGGCCTCTTTGATGGATGCTTCATTTCCATTATGGCTCCCACTGCCTTTGAGTTAGTTGGTGCCCAGGATATCTCACAAGCAATTGGATTTCTGCTCGGATTAATGTCTATACCCATGACTGTGGGCCCACCCATTGCAGGTATGTAATGATTCTCCAGTAATAAATTCATAGCATTTTCTACTACAGGTCCTAAGTCTCATTTATTTATAAAATATAATTTATTGGTTACTTGTCTTTCATTTTTGTGTGTACCTTACCTGTAATATTTTTAATAAGGCCAGCTGTAGATGGTATGTTGAAACAGGTTTGCTGTTATCCTTACTGTTATCTAAAGCACTTAATAAAATGTGTAACAGTACTTCTGGGCTTTAAGCTTTCATAATTCTTAAATTTCACTCAGTGTTTTTGGAGGAATGGGAACATTGTTTCTTTTCAGAAAGAGATGAAGATTCTGTCAAAATATGTATACTTTGTATAAGAGATCATATTCCCCTGAGAAACAGTTAATGAAAAATAACATTTAGTAGAAACAACCCAAATGTCCATTAGCAGATGAATAAACAAAATGTGGTATATCCATACAATGGAATATTATTCAGCCCTAAAAAGGAATGAAGTACTATGGCATGCTACCAGGTGGATGAACCTTGAGAAGAAGTCAAATATAAAATGTCACATGTTGCATGACTCCATTTATTTGAAATACCCAGAATAGGTAAATCTGCAGGGACAGAGAGCAGAGTGGTGGTAGGTTGCCAGGGGATTAAGGAGTAACTGCTTAATGGGTATGGAGTTTCCTTCTGGTGTGATGAAAATATTTTGGAACTAGATATAGGTGGTAGTTGCACAACACAGTGAATGTACTAAATGCCACTAAAATGGTTAATTTTATGTTATGTGAGTTTCACCTTTAGAAATTTTCTGATAGTATAAAGATGTCTCATGTCCAGTATTACTTGGGTACCAATGTGAATTATTATAAGAAACTTTGATAAAGTTATAAAATTTAAATGTATGTATTATCATCTGTGTATGGCACGTGAGGGGCTCAGTTAAAGTTCAGCTCAGTTCATTCTCATGTCCAGAACCACACATATCTAGCAACTTTGCCAACTGGGAAACTAGTCATGAATCAAGCAAGCAGAGTCACTACTGCGCAGACCAAATAAAATTTAAGTTCTCAAGGTCATAGTCTTCTTGTAGGAGAACCTTCCAGTCCTTCCCCTTTCTCCAACTAGTCACATTATTTTTACACCTTACAAGCTTAGTTTTTTAGGGTCTCCAAGTCCACAATAGATTACAAGCAGCACTTTAGTAGGAATGATATTTGTGACTAGAAGTAACTGGTAACAGACCAAGAATAAAGGAGGTAACAGGAAACTTCCAAAGCAGGCAGAGCAACACAGCAACTGGCTGCAGGTAAGCCCCTGGCTTACCAGGAGGTTCTGAGGGTATTACAGCCAAACATATTAATTAGTGTTTATAACAATGAAAGATTTAAATATGGAGTATTCTGATGCAGAAGATAGGAAAATCACATAGTTAGATACATAGTATTCATCCAGAATGAATGTACGCTTTTTTTTTTTAATGTGTTGGTACTTAATTGGACAAACCCTCAACAGAGTCAGATATTCAGTATGGTGTGCTCCCTGGACATTTCACGTAACTGAGATTATATAGTAAAAGTTAACAAAAGTTTAAAAACACTAAGATAACTATTAAAATTTGGATTTTGCTAGAGAAATTAGATATAAGAAGTACTCTAAATAACAGTTTTCAGATGCAGAGCCCAAGGATCTATTAGGGTGCCACACACAGTCATATATTTTCCTCTCATGTGCTGACAGACCTTAGTATCTTTTCAAAATGTATTTAACAACCTTTTTCTTCCTAACTTATATTTATATAAAATTTATAATTTTTCATGATTTTGAATTTTAAGTAGTTTCATGTTATTGCATAAATACTAGGCCAAGAAAAGTTTGAAATGTAGACATTTTGAGGTGTATATGTGAAGTTTCAGCTTGGTGGTCTGTCCACCTTCACGTCAAGTGTGAGAATGCTCCAAATGGCCTCTGAGGGGTTTTCAGAAAGCCAAACCTTGGTTGCAAATATTTTTCCATGTGATATCTTGGTATAAAAACCCAGAGGCCTGTAGTCTGTGACAAGATTAAAGATACGAGGTCTTTTCCTTCCTCATATCAGAAAAGGTTTATATTTCACACATTTCCTAAAAAATGTCTAATAGTCTGAGATGATTTTTGAACTAGTCCTGCTGAAATGAAATAATTAGGTTAGGACTAGGCCATCAGTGTGACACTCTTCCGGTGACAGTTTTTTCCCTTCCCAGGGTTACTTCGTGACAAGCTGGACTCCTACAATGTGGCATTCTACCTCGCTGGAATTCCTCCCCTTGTCGGAGGTACTATTCTTTGTTTCATCCCATGGATCCATAGTAAGAAGCACAGAGAGGTCCATAAAACCACTGGAGAAGAAAAGACAGAGAAAATGCTGGAGAACCAGAACACTCCACTGCCAAACTCATCTGGAATCTATAAGAAAGAATTTGACTCTGTTATTTAATGTCTTATATACCTCCGCCAGACTGGGCTTGCTTTCAGAAGTTTAAGCAAGTTTTTCTTTTATATGAATTGAAAATTTCTTATTTTTTTAAATCACATCCTAAGAATAATAGCACAATAATTGGGAAATAGAACCCTTATTACTACAAGAACCATTTTCTGCCACTGAATAAGCTGTCTGATATTTCCATAAGACCCTGGTACATGAAAATATGTCTGAAAGTCAAATATTGTGAGAATTTGAAGCTATCTCAGTAAAAGCAACTTTGGAAACTGTGAATGCTGTTTAGCTTCTACAAATATATAAAAATACCTCAAGCTATACTGAAAGGGTTGCAGTTTGTTTAGGACTGGAAATATTGTTGTCTCACATGCTGTTTTTAATTCTGGTAGCTCTTTTAATTTCTTCTGTTATATGCAAACTTTTTATAGAATTTAAGTGAGATTTACCTAAACTTCAAGTTATGTTAAAGTTGCTTGCCTGCTGTTAAATAAGCTATGAAATTAAGTTCTGACTTGCTCTAGTGTCAGGGACTTTTTTGGAGCAGATGATAACAATACATTCAGTATCATATGTGAGATGAAAAGGATCCTGTTCATAAGGGCAGAGAAGTTCAAAAATCAGGCATTTCTTTCATTTACATTTGTTCCCTTTGGATTTGCAGTGTGTTTTACAAGTAGCCAGAAACACCCCAAATTTCTGAATTTGTTTAAATTGTAACAATAAAGTAAAGTAGAATGAATGAAAGATACTCTAGCAATTTTAACGTAGAATTTTTCTGACTTCTGAATTGTTAGCACTAGGACCTGATATTTAAACAGTCTATCGAGCATGTTATCAAGTTGCAGTTTCAGGGCACAAATGGAAAAAAAAAATGTATGTGATGGAAATATCTATTTCTGATAGAGACAGGTGCTCAAATTGGTTTATGAAATTTATGGGTCTTGAATGGTTAAAGCACTTATAAAGAGAAACAACTCCTACATTTCCAGAACTTTCTGGCAGGAACTTGTATTCATATGTATTTATCCTAGTGCACTCCCCATTAACATTCCCAGTGTTCTTTTTTCTATTTATACACAGACAATTGTAAGAAAGCTATTAAGAGTTTTAAGGACCTAAAATTAAAACCAAAATCATGTCACGACTCAGACTCATCTGCAGAAAACAGGAACTCTTTCCTCATCCCTGAAGTTATATGTTGGTACATTTTTGTTTCTCATTTAGGTCTCTAAAAGTTAATAATATGCAAAGTATATTTAAATCCTAAATATAGATACATACTAGATCTTCCTCAGATATAGTTTGTTCACCTGGGGAAAATGTCCTTTTCTAAAGCACCTCCAGGATCTATTTGTTTCTAAATTCTCTGTAAGGAGAGAAAGTCTATTATATCCCTACTTACTTCTCAGCTTCTATTGTTTCTGAAAGGCAAAGTCCTTCCATTCCTTGTCTCTACCTAAGGATGGAGATACCTAGAAAGCATATGGATTTATTGTTGATGGGAGATGGGGATGGGCAAGCAGTGGGCTGGAGGGAAGTGAAGCTATTAAACAACTAGAAAACCCACTAACTTTTCCTTTTAGTATCAGCTTTCTTATCTGCATCCTTGAAAGTTCAAAGTATAAACACTAAATGTGGAATCTATTTTTAATAGGATTTTCAATAACTTTGATTGTGAAGACATTAAGCAACTTACTGTGGCATACACAGAGTTGCAACTTACTACTTCCAATATTTCCATATATCATATTCAGGGGACTTAGGTTATTTGTTTTTTGGAAAGGTCTGTCGCATAAAAAAGCAAAAATAAAAACCTTACATTTGACCACACTGCCCTTTCATGTTATTTTAAATTTTATAAAATGACTTAGTAATGACAGTGTAATATATTTTCAGGTTCTTCATTTATTCATGCCCAGTTATAAAAACATTTCCTCATTATTATCAGTGCTTTTGAAATCAGCAAAATCATACAATTAAGACTAGTCATTAAACTTGCCATTATAAATTTTTTTTTTATAGTTTTAATGTAGGCTCCTAAGACTTTTCCCCATCCCAATTTTACAGAAAGAATAATTGTAAAATAATATTAACTCTGTAAAGATTTCCAAAGTGTTTTTCCTTTCAAAATTTGGTTGATTTTAGGGAAAAAGGTAATAATCTGAAACTAAAAGACTTGATCTTACTTTGTTAGTCTCCATAATAAAAGAGCAAAATGCCTTAAGTATTTATAATAAAACTTAGATCTCAGAATAGTACACATATATTATGCATATGTAGTTTCAGTCTAATGGAATGAAGCAAACAGTATCTATAACACCAAAAAAGCTCCACCATAATAGATTCTTCTGGAGAGTACTGTGCTATTATATGTAAAGTTAAAAAGTATAAAAAGTAAGAAGCTAAATTCCATAAAATGCATATTTAGTAATATGTTCTTTAGTACAAAAAGTTCTAAAAGTCTAAAGTTCTATAAAGAAAATGAAAAATACTAATATCTATGAAGATGTGTTTTAGACTAAGAAGTATTACTTGAACCTTTCTGTCAAAGTAAATCTTTTATATCTGATCGGTGTTCCTGTTGCAGTGAAGTGATCTGATGGGCCTACATTTTTTTGTCGTTGTTGTTCAATCCATTTTTTGAGAGGAAAAGAATAGTCAGAACTCTACTTTCTATCTCACTATCCTAATTCTAATAGGACTCAGCAAATTCTCATATTCAAAAGGTTCTGGCATCTGAGGCCAACTAACATAAGAAGGGGAGCAATTAGTATTCCTCTTTACAAAACTCTGGATCAGATATACCTGTAAATGATGCCTAAGGATCTTCCAGAAACATTTTGGTTAAATTTATTGCAGTATACATTATTGAGATCCATCCATTTCAGTAATAAACCACCCAGGTTATTGATACCTTATTTGAAATTTATAAATCTCTTCGATCGCAGTTGCAATGCTTAGTCTATAGCCCTACAACAAGACTTGTAATTTCCACTGAAAATTCCAGTGGTTGCATTAAGCTTCCGATTCTATTCATAAATAGAAACATTTCCTGAACCACATATCATCTATTTGTGTATATTTGCAGATGATCACATGGACTCTGCCCAAGTATGGAGAAACCTTTGCTATTAGCTTCAACTTCTCACACTTTTTTTAGAGTAAATGTACACTTAGCTATAAACATATATTTCCTCTTTTCATATTATCTTTATTCTTATCATTCTTTTTCCCTTTCCTTCCCTCTTTCCTTCAAATATCTGCTGAAGAGTCCGTCAACATCCTTACTTAGTTCTAATGGCTGCTTAGCTGTACTACTTACTGGTCCCTGTGGTTTCAGAGGATGCAACTCCACTCAATTTTGTGTAACCTGGAGAGCAGCTTGCTCTTAGCCTTCCCTGTAGAGTTCTAATGATTTGCAATGAAAAAAAAAAATGAAATATGCGATTAAAATTTGGGGGGGGGAGTAATAAGTTTCATATAATTGGCAACTTTTGTGCTAACATAAAACTTTATATAAATGTTTAAGGTAAATGCTTTGAGAGAAAAGACTGTCAAGTTCTTAGCATAAATATATTTTCAGAGAGCATAATTTTTTACTTTGATTTTCCCATTCCTTTAAAGTTTTGTCAAATCTTAGTCCAGAGAGCACATCATAGAAGATGCCTTAGGATGTAGTGGGCCTCTTGAATGCGGTTCCTATTAAACCTGCCTTAGGCTGAGTCACACTTTAAGGTGAGTCTAGAGGCACAGTGGAAAGTATAAGCTAATTAGCTACAAATTTTAAGTACATATTTAAAACTTAAACTCTTTAGGAAATTTCTAACACTGAAAACTTCATTGTTGCTGTCATAAACATTAAGGGACAATTTCTGTCTTAAAGATTGTTGCTTTTTTCCAGTGTGTCAAAAGTAAGAGGAAGTGAAATTTTATTACTTTCTTTTTGCATGTATATTATTTTTTAATTTGAAGGACAGGTGGTATCTTGGCTAGTAGGAAAATGCATCATCGATAATTAACTCTTAAAAACACAAACTTTTGCCATGTAATTAACACAAAATAACAATTTGCCATTCATAATGGTGATGTGGTCATGTGGAATAAGAACACACCATAGAAGGAGGACTTACTACTTTACTGATAACCACGAATTCTGGTCATATTATACTCACTGATTTTTGTTGATGATTTGGCATAAAGGAAATAAAAAGAGTGGAATTTGAACCATCTAGAGCAGAATTTGAGAATGATTCAGGGGCAAAGAATCATGAGGCAAAGAGCAATATCAGGCAGCTCCTGGGTTCACTATCATTTTATAGCCACAGCCATGTTTATCATTTTATTTTTTGGCAGAAAATAATGCTTTGTTTTATATATACACTATAGAGTGATAGGTTATAGTTCTCAAGAATAAAGAGCCAAGTGCCCATAGCTAAATGTGAAACCTACATACAATTTATAACTACAATTATTGAACTATCACAAATGTAGATCTTGTCAGATGACTCGAGACAATAAAGACCTATGAAACAATTCAATGCCACATCTTTGAATCACTCAAAGAAACCTTGAAATTTGGGACATAGTTTACTTAACTTGTCCTTTTTAAAATTATCAATTTTTAAATAATGATCATTAATAATCTTGATCTCTATATATTCATGAAAATCCACCATGGCACTATTTTCTTGACAGATATAATATAGGAGGCTACCTCATTTATGACACAGAAGATTTCAGTTTTTTATTGGTATGTTAGAAAGACACTGAGAATGAAATGAAACCTTTCTAAGTACTTGATCATGACAGTCCACCTACCTCAGCTTTAAGTACTAAAAGCCTTACTTAATTAATTCTTGTTTAATCAGAAGGAAGCTGATAGTGATTCTGGGATTAAAAGGCAAGAGAGTGCAAATTGTTAAGGGGGTCAAAATATTAGTAAAATTGCTTAAGTGCTTTGTTCTGATAAATGGATATAAAAGGAACAAAAAAAGAATATTAACTAATGTGGCCTGTGGATAATCTAAAAAAAAAAAACAACCCTGAAATTTATAATCTATGTATAATAATGAACACTTATTAAAATGCTTTACCAGTGGCTTTTCAAATTATACTGGCAGCTTGACGATGAGATCTTGTTTTCATTTGTATTTTCTTTAGCAGAAAGATGGATAATGACTGACAAGAGATTGTTTGCTTGTGCCTTAATATTACAGCTTACATGTTAAACTCCTGTAAAAGGCTCCCCTTTCCTAGTGGTAATGATTTTTTTTTGTCTCAGTGGAGTTTTAAAAAATGCTTTCGTTGAGTGTGGCAATAGTGTAAGATTTAACCCACAAGTTTTCAATCTAATTAAAGATATTTCTAGTCTTTCAAAGAGTGCTGCAAGAAGAGTATTTTGGAGTTGAAGGTCACTAAGCACGTAAGTGATAGGAACTATCTATATAAAATAACATTTAGAAATCAAATTCAATATGTGATACTATTTTGGAGCCTCTGATATATGACTTTTATTCTTTACCAGATTATACTTTTCAGCACATATTAGTTAGTAAAAGAGTGGATTTTAAAAATAATTTAAACGTATGTAAACACAAACATTTTCTACTGTGATCTTCCCTAAGTGTAGTCTGCTAGCAGCGGTCCCCAACCTTTCTGGCACCAGGGACCAGTGCTCCTTTGAGAATCTAATGCCTGATGATCTGAGGTGGAGCTGAAGCGGTGATGCTAGCGTTGGGGAGCAGCTGTAAATACAGATGAAGCATTGCTTGCTTACCTCCTGCTGTGTGGCCCAGTTCCTAACAGGGGACCCCAGCTCTGTAGTATGTTCTAATATGCTAGAAAGTAATGGGTAAATATATCTTTCATAATTCAGCCTATATTGGAATACTATTTCAGGGACCAAGGGCTTGTTACCAAGAGTGCTGTATTTAGATTCCAGGCTATGAACAGACTGTATTTGATCAAGATTGGTGCAAAATTTTGTGTTCCTTTCAAAATTACTTTTTCTTTTAAAATATATGTAATATAATAAGAAGTGTTAGATTCAGCAGTATTATATATGTTGCATTTTGTATATACCTCTGAGGAAAAAAAACACTTTAAAGCAGTCATTGAGTTCAAATATCTACTTAGAGGTGTGTAATTTTTGTTAAAAGACAGGCTTTAAAGTATGAAACTCAGAAGAAAATGATCACCAAATGAAAACGTAATGATAAATATAGCCCCCTGAGGTAATAACTTTAAAGAAGTCCCTGGTCAATGTTTCCAACACAAAGTTAGGTGTTCAAAGTATTCTGGAACTCTGAAGGTATGTGAAAAAAAATTATGTGTATTTTATAATATAGTTATATATATTTGTGTGTGTGTGTGTGTGTGTGTGTGTATACACAGAGAAGAATGTACTCTATCAGCATCTAGGTAGTCATTCAAGTCATGAGATAGGATGACATCACCTAGGGAGTAAGTATAGACTAGAGAAGGAGTTCAAAAACTAAGCTACGATGTACTCTCAATGTATAGAGGTTAGGAGATCAGCAAGACACAGCAAAGCAGCTGAGAGGGAGTGGCTAGAAAGATTGGAGGAAAAACGTGTGTGTGTGTGTGTGTGTGTACACATACATACATACATATATATACACACACATACACAAATTTCTATTGTGCCTGTTTAAATAGATATTTAATATGTGTATATGTATGTATGTGTTATATACATATACATACATATATATATATACACACATATACACACAACTTTCTATTGTGCTTGTTTAAATAGATATTTTAAGCTATATTTCAGGCTAAGATTGGAGTTGTGGGAGTCATCAATCTTAAAACTTGGATAATGAGTTACATTTTTTAAAAAGTTCATATTGAAAGTATCATTCATCTTTCAGGTTTAGCATAAAGATTTGAATTAGTAAGGACTATGTCTTGGTCAGTGTCAGCAAATCTCAGACCTATGGTTTATCAAGGGCTCTCTCAGCATCATGGTTGTGGTGACTGTGTGACATTCACCTAAAATTCCACCCAACATTCCATATGGGTTTCTGAGTTCTAATGTACCTATAAGCAGGATTCAGTTTAAGTGGGGACCACGGGTTTTTATTTAGTCATGCTGTCTTTATAGACTTTGCCTTAGCTCTATTTTGTAAGGATTTTATATATATATATGTGTGTGTGTTAGGAAAATGATACACACTGTAATTTTCCTAAGTAGACTATACATTTAGAATCTACTACTGGATTCTCTGTTACTATTTGATAACTCCTTTCTATTGTTAGCATAAGTTATATGTGGAAGGGAGAATAGGAGCTTGTTAATAAGAAGTTAGAGTAGGGTGAGATTAAATATACCTTTAATAATAGCTTCTGGTGTAACTGTACTATACTGTGGTTTGAGAAATGTAAGATTGGACAGACATTGCACAATGCTTAATAAATTTGCATTTTGTCAGTATGTTCTAATACCAGTTTATTTTACCCTTAAAGTTATAGCTACAACAGACTGAACTCTGCAGTATTATTAAAAGAAAGCTTGGATATTTTAAGTATATCCTAATATATATCATATGACCTTTTTCATGCCAAATTAATGTTTATCTGAAAATGTTTATCTGAAAAGTAATTTTTAAATTATTTTGCTTATTTTCAAAGTTGGAAAAACATACTTAAGACACCAAAACCACATTATTCCAAGAGCACCCTGCACACCACAGTGTAGCTCTGCTTCTCTGCAAACATAGGATGCCATTTTTCATACAATAGTTGTTTAAATAGATCACATGTGAAATGATTATGTTGGGTTTGATCAGTATACAATATTTTAGTATGTGCCTTTAAAAATATTTTATGTTTCTTTTTAAAGCATATAATTTATAATTGATTTTTATAATGTGCAATTTAATATAGCTACCCACAACCTTTTTAATTAAGAGCTTTGTACTACTCATTTGGAAGGTATGATCATTTTATTGTGGAACAATAATATATTCTCAGTAAATGCAATAAAAAAATGTTAGCAAATTTCTCTAAGGCTTTGTGATTACATTTATAGAATTCCTGGGGAGAGGGAAGAAGAAAAAATGACTAAAGTGAAGGAAAGTCTGTGTTGAATAAAAGAGAAAAAAGCCGTGTGCTTTTTAAGCTGCATATATGTATTCCAAGTATGTTTGGGCATTGCTATTTCTCTGAAACAAAGAACAGGGATAGAAATGATCCAAGATCACTGGATAGTCCAAGAACTATTTCTATTTGATATTCTTTTTTTGTAATTGACTTACATAACTGTTTCTTTCAGTTACACTGATTATACTTATTAAATTCATCTGGTACTAGGTGACTTCCTACTCACTGATAATTTTAGATGATGATCGAGCAGGCTGGAATTTTAAAAATCAAGCCCATTATTATGGATTACCTACAGTCAGAGGATGTTTATTATTTGATGATCCCTAACTAAAGAGCAAATCATCATTTTTGTTTAATGGCACTGAAGAGATTTTTTACATTAAACTTAAGAATGTGGAATTTGCAATATATCGTTTAATCTGATAATTATTTACATGCCTGCACATAAATGCCAGAATATAGAGGCCACTGGAGGGCTTTTGAGAAAACAGTGAGAGAATGGATATGATAAACTGGTAGTGATCATGAGAAAGAAAATTCTTCTGAAAAAAATAATTTTTATGGAAAAAACAGAAGAATCCTAATGTATATAGAAAACCAATTTTTCTAGAGGCATAACTCAAATAATCATCATAGTGTCAAGACTTTTATTTACGATTTAAAGTTCTTTTCTCATAGTCTCCTACAGATGAACCTAGAACTTTAAGTTCAAGAGTTCTTTCTTAAATCCTCAACCCAAGAGTCACCAGTGTCCTCTTGACCCCTTCCAGGGATAGGAAGCTCATTACCTCAGATGGTGGTGGTCTCCATAGCTATGCCCTCTGCCTCCCATGCTCATTCCATCCAGCTCTACCACCTTTTACCTGTCCTTGTCCCAGCTATCTGTGGACCTCCCTGGTCATTCCCATATATCCATCAGTTACTCCAGCAAATGGCTTTTGGGCCAACGTTCAACATTCATGTGGAGCAACTTTATTTCCACTCACACTTACTTAATGGTGACACTTGGAACCTTGTCATCTCTGGAAATGGCTTCATCTTTGAAATTTTGGATACTAACGTCCCTGTCTCTTATCACAGCTTCCTATCACTTTATTCCCTTTTCCTCACTTCATTGGGCCTGTTCTTCAACTTTGAGATCATGCTCCTACTGACTCCTCCATTCCCTCCTAATTCCCAGTCTGTCTCTATCAGATCTCTTCAGTCTTTGTTTCCTAACCCTTAACCATGGATCTGCAAAACTTTAATCAGCTCTCTGAACATTCAACTCACTAGTTGCCCCTCCTCCTACCAAGAGACACTTCCAGTTTCCTCAACCGTCTCTTCTCTCTCTTGAATCATCACTTCTTCCCTCTCTCTTGGATCATTTTCATGAGCATATATAAAATGCTATTCCTCCCATTTTGGGGCAGTGGGGAAGCAGACGTTTTCCAAACCCACATGCCCTTTGCAGCTACTGCCTCATTTCCCTACATCCATTTATAAAAGAAAAACTCGAATAAATTTCTGTTCACTCTCCAATTTAATTCTTCTCATTTTCTTTTCAATCTATTCCACTGACACTGCCTTTTTCAAGGTGACCACTGACCTCCACATCAGTAATTCCAATAGTCATTTTTCAGGCCTCATTTTATGTGAATGTTCATGCAGCAGCATGTGGTACAGTGAATAAATTCCTGATCTCTTGAGTCAGGCTTCCAGTACAACACACCCACCTGTTTTTCCTCTAATCTTTCTAGCTACTCCGTCTCAGCTGCTTTGCTGCGTCTTGCTGATCTAACCTCTAGACATTGAGAGTGCATAATGGCTTAGTCTTTGAACCCCTTCTCTAGTCTATCTATACTCACTCCATAGGTGATCTCATCCCATTTCATGACTTGAATGATGACCTAGATGCTGATAGAACACATACTTCTCCCTTAAACTCCAGACTGCTATATCTAACTGCCAACCTAACACTTCTAATTGGATAACTAAAAGAGAATCTCTCAGCTTAACATACATAATACTGAGCTTCTGATATTCCCTCCTAAATATGCCTCTTTTGCAGCTCTCCTCATTTCAGTTAAAGACAACTTTGTTTTTCTAGATGTATAGACCAAAAACTTTGGAATTATTCTTTTTTTTTTTTTGAGTCAAAAGGAAAGTTTATTAGAAAATTGGTAACACTCCACAGAGTGTGGTCTCCTCTCAGAGTGAGGGACTGTGCAAGAGACAGAGAGACAGAGTAAAGGCACTGAGAAGGACCTGGAATTATTCTTAACTCCTCTCACATCCACTTCTAGTCTGCCAGCAAATCCTACCGGCTCTAGTTCCAAATTATATCAGAATTTCTCCTCATTTCTCAGTACCCCACCTGCTACCACTCTGATCCAAACCATCCAGATCTCTTGTTCTTTTTTCTCTGCCCTTGTTTCCCCTCTGACTGTTCTCTACAGAGAGCCTCTCAAAACATGTCAGATGAAATCAGTTCCCTGCTCAGAATCCCTGTAGCGCTCCCGCGCTCTCGCTCCTTCCCTTCCTCTCTTTCCTTCTCCTCTCTCTCTTCCTCCCTCCTCCTTTCCCTCCTTCCCTCCCTGTCCCTCTCTCTCTCAAAAAATGTCCTTATTGTGACCATCAAATTTAACGCGTCCTGGCACATGTTACGTCTCTGACTGTGTCTCCTACTCGCTCTTCCTGATCCACTCTACCTTCTTCCACTTCCATCCTCACACGGCTACCCTTGCCTGGGCTGCTTTCCCCCCAGCTTTCCACCTGGATCGCTGTCACATCCTTCAGGGCTTTACTCAAAAGTCTCTCTGTGAGGCCTTCTCTACCATTTAAAATTTGATCCCCATGACACTTCATATTCCCCTTCTCAACTTAGTTTTTTCTTAGCTAGTAGTTACCACTAGCATTCTATATATTTTATTTATCTTGTTTATTGTCTGGCTTCTTTACTAGATTGTAAGTTTTTAGTCTATCATTTTATCTCCAACATTTAGAAAAGTGCCTGACAGAAAGGTGCTCAATAATTATTTGTTGACTAAATTAATGGTTTCCAAACTTGTCAACATTAGCATATGGATTTCTTCTATCCAGGGAACATTTCTCTAGAGAACTCAGCCAGTACAGCTAGGTTGGCTCAGTCAGAATCTCCCCTTGATATCTCTTCTTAATAATTTTCTATCCACTGACTGCCCCCTCTCAACCCTGCTCCTTGGCCATAAATTCCCACATTTTCTCTCTTCTAAACTGAGCCCATTTCTATGCTGAGGTCTCCTTTCCCCTACTACAATAGTTCCTGAGTAAAATCTGTTTTTATGGCTTTAACTACTGTTAACTACTGCCTTGCTCTGGGTTTTCTTTGACATACATCAAAATCCTTAAAGTCATTTTTTTTATATTCTTTCTCTTATACACAGTCCATTAACCAATACTGTCATTTTTATCTTCAATATATTTCCCAAATCTGTTCAGTACCACTACCTATACAAATCTGACCTAATCAAATAACCTAATTCGATCTCTGTTCTCTCTGCTTTCTAATCTGTCCCTCTCTATTGTATTATTCCGACATATCCAGAAAATCCTTAACATTAGGCCTTTATAATCAGGAACCCTGCTTGCTCTGTCCTCATTTTCTACCAACTTTCCCTTCATTCATGCTGCTCCAGCTACTCTGGCTGTTTTCATTTCTCCAACACACCAAGCTGACTCCTGCTATTGGATCCTTGCACCTGCTGTTCTCTCTGGAATGCTCTTCCTCACTTCAATTAGGGTCCTGTTCAAATGTCATTCACAGGAGCCTTCCCTAACACAACCTTAACTTAATCCCCTTCCATCACTCTATTTTATTCTGCTTTAGAGTACTTATTACTATCTGACGACATATCACAAATGCATTTGTTCTTTGTTTAGTCCACGAGCAATGGAATTTTTGCCTTTTTTTTTTTTTTTTTTTTACTGTTAGGCACTGTTAGAACAATGCCTGGAACACACTAGGTATTTAATAACTAATGACTAAAGATGAGCTTAAATTAAAAATACTGTTATTGGTGTTTGTTCCTAGTTTAGCAACACAACAGTTCTTGTTATTGTAGGGATTTCTACAAAGGTTTTGGACATTTTCCAAGCAGGTAGTATCAAGTGTGGTAATAGATGGCTGTGATCAAACAAGAATGGCTAAAAGCCATCTTTACTTTCCAGCTTTTCCTTTGTTCCAGGGCAAAGCAGTATCTAGCTCTGGATAAGTGGCCTCCTCTGTGTACAACTGGAGGAAGATCGTATTACTCACAGAGTACCTAAAGTGGTCCTTTTTTTATGCAGATGAGTCTAATAGCATCTGAAGCACTTAGTGCTTTAAGTAATGTTAGTCTATTTTTGTTTTCTGCAGAGTCTACAGTAGCTATGCTCTCACTTTTGGTTGCTTTGTTTTTATTCTCTTGATAAGCTGATTTTGGCTAATAATAGTACAGCACAGCAAAGATTTTATTGATCAGTACAGCACAGGAGACCAGTATGATGGTAGAGTCAGAGTCCTATAGTCTTAAATGTTACGATGAATCCAGTTAAAGGAAATTCTAAATTTATATTTTTTAAAAAAGAAAATTTACTTTAAAATCAGTAAGTTTTTATTTTTAATAGTAAAATAGGGAGGAGGCAAGTGAATTAAAAGTTAATCAAGCTACATTCAGAGACTACAATATGCTGATCAGCCCTGCAGCCAGGCCAGGACTCTTTCAGAACAAAGGAAGATTTCTGCTGGGATTGCTAAAGACCCATTTCCCCACACCTGTGGAAGAGGAAACAGGAACAAAAGAGTCTTTCAGTGGCTGCCTTACACACACAAAATTATTCATTCCCTATGGCTAAAAACCCTTGGGACTAATGGAGGATTAAAGGCCGGGAACTGCCAGCACGCCTTTCAGGCTACTACCTTTTCCCTTCCTTACTGTATGTCCATATCAAAGGAAATGGGAACTAAAGAATAATATATAAACTGGGTCTCTCTCACTCTCTGCCTCTGAGAGGAGATCACACTATGTGGAGTGTTACCTTTTCTAATAAACTTTCCTTTTGACTCTAACTTTCTCATATATGTTGAATTCTTTCTATGCTCCTTTGCCAAAGGAACCTCTTCTTCTCTCAGTTTAGGGATTGGTCTCCCCCCACTCAGAGAAATTTACCCTGTCCTGCATCAATAGGATAAAAAATTAAACCATCAAGCCGTCACTGGTGTGAGATCCTTTCAATATTATTTCTAACTTTTCAAAATACATAGCACAAACATTAAAGTTATATTACTGAAATTAAATCTTTGTGAGAGTTGGTTTTAATAGATTTGGTTTAAGCAATGAGGTTAAGGAATGATCACACAATATACTGATAAAAACAGTTACCATACCTAGTTTTTCCATGATGTGCTTTAAGCACTAATTAGACATTATTTGATAAAAGGATGGTCCTTCCAGAGAACAAAGATTAAATAGGTCCTAACAGTAATGTGCAGTCCCCAAGCATGATCCCTCCAACTTCTTGCTCCCACCCAAAGTAAAATTTCAAGGTGAAAGATAAAAAATCCGCCTTCTTGTTGCCATTTCACAAATATGCCAAGATAGTACATGTTAGTGACTAAGATCCAGATAGTTTCCTTTTAGATAAATTGCCATATAGGTTGTAAAACATCCATTTTTTTCAAGGTAATGTAACAGTGAAATGTTCGGCCTCTCAGACTCCATCTTGTTCAAGCCTGCTTTGTTCCCAGAGCCTTCCTGCTAATATCTTCTGCTTTGTCTTGCATATAGACATGCAAACCTTTAGAGGCATTCTGCTTGCTTGAGTTTTATAAAAACAATCCCTTACCAGAAAGTGCCTCCCCTAAGGATAAAAGGGAAGTATGTATTGTTTATCAAAGGTCTAAAGAGCCTGGTGACTGGACTCACATCAACTAGCACAAACTTCCTTGGACCCTTCCTGGCACCCAGATACCTGCTGTGGTCAATCACTTCTTGCCCCTCCCATTTCCCCTTCTCTTAACATAAAAAAAAAAAACAAAACCAAACTGTACTTTCTCAAAATGGAGTTAAAGAACTATTTGGGTTTCCATCTTCTCCGTTGGTGCCTTCTTAATTAATAAACATTTCCTTACTCCAAAGTCAGACATTTTGAATTTTGGCCTTTTGAAGCATCGGGCCCATGGGCTTTGGACCAGTAACAGTAACCAATAAAGCTATATTTATTTTCAATTTAAAAAATGGCCCATAAACATTTTTATTTCTCTTGAATTGTCTCATGAAAAATAATTACCCTTACTACTGGACTAGAGAAGCGGGCATGAAGTAATAACCTATTTTAATCACCCGCAGTTTTTTTAAAGAGTGGTGAGTGACCTCTGGAGGCAACTGAAAAAAGTGTCCTGCCGCTTTCCAGAGTGAAGTGGGGAGAATTAGAAAGTAGATCTTTCCATTTAGAGAAGATGTTTTTGAAGTTTAATCAGTGTGAATTAAAACATTGAATTTTAAAATTAGTTTACAGAACCTCAAAATTCAGCTAAGTAATATTTATTAGGTATAAGATAACAATGCTACAGGGGAGATAGAAACATAACATATATCATCTCTATATCATCGAGATTACAATCTACCTGGGAAGTAAACTTAATTGCTAAAATAACTATAATACAAGCTACAATATAATGTAAAATATGCATATATGAATATATGGAGATATATATATCGATATATATATCGATATATGTATATATATATGGAAGCTCTAAAAACACAGTCAATTCACGAAATTGAATGGAAAAATTGAGACTTCCGAGAAATCTCTCACGTCAAATGCTCAGGCTTTTCCAGCACCTTGGGGCACTGGAGAAAATGTTCAGTCATCTGCGGATACTTCAGTACAGAAGTTTGAGAAGTACTCACTCACACATTGGTGACTGGACTACAAACTATGTCTCTTTCCTCTATGTATTTCATACTCATTCCAGGGCCACCACAGACAGCTTGCCCGCAGAAGCTCTGCCCCACACTACCATTGTCCAATCCACCTCCATTCTTATTGAGGCAGAAGCCAAAATGGAAGATAATAAACGTGGAAAGACGTCAGTTTTGGAAACCTCAGACAGCTATGGCCTGAATTCTGACTCTGTTATTTCTTAGCTCTGTGATAGCTGTCTGAGCCTCAGTTCTTTATACTTCATTGAGAGTAAAAGGATCAACAATCAGCCCAGGCAGAATGGTGCGGGACAGGGAGGTGTCTGCTTCACTCCAGAAGTGTGACTTCACAATAAGAAGGCAAAAAATGAGCTGAAGCGTGGCGAAGGAGCCCATGGGCCTATGTCCGGGGACGGTACCATGTCGAATGTGACTCTGGAACCCCGTCCTTCCACACTCCTTGGAGGCGCTGTGCAGTCCGGAGGGTGACTTGGGTGGAGTGATGGAAGGATCAGATGTTTCTTAGAGCCCTGAGTTCCGACCAGATGTCCTGGCCTTCTTATGTCTGCCTGTGAGGCCCTTGGAGGCCGAGCTGAAAGCAAGGCTCATTGAGCAGGGGGATAGAAGTAGAAGTAGCCTGCTAACAAACAGTGTGACCCTGGTCAAGTGCCTTCTCCATAGCCTCTTTAACACACTCTTCCTTCTGCATAGCCACAACATTTCCGCGGTTCTGGGCGTATCAACAGAAACTATTTTCGCCACCTGGGCCATACTTCGGTACATAAGTTTGAGAAGTACTCACTCACACATTGGTGTCTGGGGTACAAACTATGTCTCATTCCTCTCTGTATTCTGCACTAATGCCAGGGCCAGCACAGACAGCTTGCCTGCAGAAGCTCCGGCCCACACTTCCATCGTCCAGTCCGCACCTCCATTCTTCCCAAGGATGAAGCCAAAATGGAAGCCAACAAAAGGTGGAAAGACGTCAGTTTTGGAAAACTTCAGACAGCTGTGGCCTGCATTCTTATTCTGTCACTTCTTAGCTGGGTGATTACCTTTTTGAGCCTCAGTTTTTTTACCTCATTGAGAGTAAAGGGACCACCAATTAGCTCAGGCAGACTGGTGAAAATTGGACGTGTCTGCTTCACTCCTGAAGTCTGATTTCACAATGAGAAGGCAAAAAATGAGCTGAGGCCATGCGAAGGAGTACCTGGACCCCTGGGCTGTGACGGGACCCTGTCAAATATGACTCTGGAACCCCATCCGTCAACACTCCGGGGAGGCGATAGCAGTTCGGTAGGTGACTTGGGTGCAGTGATGGTTGGATCAGATGTTTCTCATAGCCCTGGCTTCTCTGACCAGATAGATGAACTGGCCTTCCCATGTCTGCCTGTGAGGCCCTTGGAGGCCCAGTTAAAAGCAAGGCTCATTGAGCAGAACAATGGAAGCAGAAGCAGCGTGGTAACAAACAATGTGACCTTTGGCAAGTCCCTTCTCCAGCCTCGTTACCACACTCTTCCTTTTGCATAGCCACAACACTTTCGCAGATGCTGGCATCTCAAGAGAAACTATTTTCCCCACCTGGGCCTGAGTTAAGCAGAACTTTTTGAAAGAGTTTTACTAAAGCATCTGCTTGGACCTGATGGTCTTCCCTTGGAGATCTGGGGGCAGCACAGCCTTTTTTTCATAAAAACCACCAAGTATATATATGCATATATACATGCATATATACATGCATATATACATGCATATTTATATATGGAAGCTCTCAACAAACACAGTCAATTCACTTGAATTGTATGGGAAATTTGAAGACTTCCGAGAAATCTTTCACTTGTGGCAAATGTTCAGGCTTTTCCAGCGCCTTGGGGCACTGGAGAAAATGTTCAGTCATCTGGGAATACTTCGGTACAGAAGTTGGAGAAGTACTCACTCACACATTGGCTTCTAGGGTACAAACTATGTCTCTTTCCTCTCTGTATTTCATCCTCATTCCAGGGCGACCACAGAGAGCTTGCTCGCAGAAGCTCCGGCCCACACTTCCATTGTCCTGTCTGTGCCTCCATTCTTCCCGAGGATGAAGCCTAAATGGAAGCCATTAAAATGTGGAAATACGTCAATTTTGGAAAACTTCAGACAGCTGTGGCCTGAATTCTTACTCTGTCACTTAGCTGGGTGATCACCTGTCTGAGCCTCAGTTTTTTTACTTCATTGAGAGTAAAAGGACCACCCACCAGGTCAGGCAGAATGGTGAGGGTGGTGGAGGTTTCTGCTTTACTCCTGGACCACCCACCACGTCAGGCAGAATGGTGAGGGTGGTGGAGGTTTCTGCTTTACTCCTGAAGTCTGATTTCACAATAAGAAGGCATGAAATGAGCTGAGGCTTTGTGAAGGAGCACCTGGACCTCTAGGCTCAGATGGGACCCTGTCGAATGTGACTCTGGAACCCCGTCCGTCCACACTCCTGGAAGGCGGTGGCATCCGGAGGGTGACTTGTGTGCTGTGATGGTTGGATCAGATGTTTCTTATAGCCCTGGGTTCTCCAATCAGATAGATGAACTGGCCTTCTCATGTCTGCCTGTGAGGCCCTTGGAGGACCAGTTAAAAGCAAGGCTCATTGAGCAGGGGGATAGAAGGAAAAGCCACCTGCTAAGAAAAGGTGTGACCCTTGGCAAGTACCTTCTGCAGAGCCTCTTTACCACACTCTTCCTTTTGCACAGCCACAACACTTTCACGGATGCGGACATCTCAACAGAAACTATTTTTTTCCAACTGTGCTAGAGTTAAGCAGAACTTTTTGAAAGATTTTTACCAAAGCATCTGCTTGAACTGGATTGTCTTCCCTAAGAGATCTGGGGGCAATGCAGTCTTTTGTTCATAAAAACCACTATATATATATATATATATATATATATATATATATATATATATTCATAATATAGGAGTAGCACAACTTCACAGTAATTCAGATTTTTTTCATTAAGGTGTTCACATAAAGTCTACTACATTCAACAAACTCGAAAGGTCCTGTGTGTGCTAGGCACTATGATAAAGGATAAGTGAGACACAGTACCTTCCTCTGGCACTGTTAGTATTGTAGGGAAGAAAACATATAAATAGGTAAATTCTATATGAAAGTAAGTGGACTATTAGTACTATGTACAAAGGAGGGAAAGTAAAACAGTATCGAGACCAAGAAGAGGGTTGGAAGAGGCTTCCTTGAGGAAGTAACACCTATGCTGATGCTGAAAATATAGGTAGGACTATTTCTAGTTCAGCTTTGGCACCATAAGCCTACACTAACCCATCTTTCCTCCTGATTACAACTAAAAACTCATGACAAAACACAAATAGCAACTACCTGAGGGCTCTGAAAAGTAAATAAAGGTTGTGAAGAGGAGTCAAAACTTAGAAAAGAAACCTGCAAGGGGATAAGTTTCCTGACTTTTTTTTTTTTTCTTATGGCTTTGTCTGAGGAAGAAGCCCCATTTGGGGACTGTTTGGCAGCAAATTTAGCTAAAAACTCTGACAGAAACCCCATCTTTCTGGTCAAGAGAACTGAGAAAAGGAGCCTTTGTGAGTTGGAAAATGAGTGGGACAGGGTGGGGAGGTGAAGTGAAAGCTAGGGAAGGTGGTCCCTGATTTATGAACCACACAAATCTTGGGTTCACTTTTGGGTTGCACTTGTATCCAAGAAACCCAAAGCAGCCTAGCAAGGCTTTGGCAACTGAGCTATGAGTCAAACCATGGCCCAAGTCTCAGATTAACTCCTGAGTGGTACATGTTCAGGACAGAGCCATAGCAGCATACAGAGTCTTATGAAAACTGAACTGAGATTGCAACCATCACCAACAGAAGGCAATACAAAACTTGCAGTGTGAACCTAACCAGGCTGATTGACTGCTTAAACAAATATACATTCTCCAAAGGAGGATTTTAACAGGATCCAGAGTCTGCACAATGTAACAATCACAATGTCCAGGATACAAGAGAAAATTACCTGTCATACAAAGAACCAGGAAAATGTGACCAAATCCCAATGGAAAAGACAATTAACAAATACCAACCCTGAGACAATGCAGATGTTGCAATTTTTAGTCAAAGACTTTCAAGCAGCTATTATATGTTCCAGAAGATAAACACATTTGAGATAAATGTAAAAATAGAAATTTTCAGCAGAGAAAGAAACTATGAAGAAAAAAAAAAACAATTGGAAATTTCAAACTGAAAGGTACACTATCTTAAATATCTGAAATATAAAAATTTACTGGATAGGTGCAATAGCAAAATGGAGATGATGAAAGAAAGGCAGTGAACTTGAAGATAGATGAATCAAGAAATTACTCAAAATGAAGAGCAGAAGGGGGAAAATAGAACATATGAGCCTCACGGACCTGTGTGTCAAAATCAAAAGGTTTAACATAGAAGTCATTAGATTCCCAGAAAAAGAGAAAAAAGAGATTGAAGCAGAAAAATTCTTTGAAAAAGTCATGGCTGAAAACCTCCAAAATTTGGTGAAAGATGTATATTTAGAGATCCCAGAAGCTTGATGAAATGAAAGTTAAATTCAAAGAACACCATGCCTAGAAACAGAAACTTTAAAATCAAACTGCTATAAGCCAAAGATAAGGAAAAAGATCTTGAAAGCAGCTGGAGAAAAATGAAATATTACAGAGAAGAGCAACAACTTGAATGACTGCGGAGTCTAGGGTGGCCAGAAGACACTGCAATAACAGCTTTAAGTGTTGAAATAAAAGAATTGTGAACTCAGAAGCCTATATCTAGTGAAAATATTTTCAGCACTTAAGGTAAAATAAACATATTCTTAGATGAAGGAGAACAGCTATTTGTGAGCTGACCTGCCCAAAAAGAAATACTGTAGGAAGTTCTTTACAATGAAGAGAAAGGATACTAAAGGGAAACCTGGATGTTCGGGAATGAAGGAAAAGCAACTGAAAATGTAATGATTTAGGTACATTATAAAAGACTATTTTTTCTCCTAAAGTCTTTAAAATAGGTATGATTATTGAAAGACAGGCTGGAATAAGGCAGGTGCTATTAGGTAAGACTAAGTTACTGTAATGAAAATTCTGTCTTTTAAAAAACAGATTTTTCAGAGGGAAGCATTCCAGGTCAACAGGGTAGCTCTGCTCCACACATCATTCAGGGACCTGGGCTCCTTCCATTTTATGGGTCTGTAGTGTCTTAGGGCTTTGTCGTCAAGTATATGGTTGAAATTCCATCATAGCCATCTATGTCCAGGTTCCAGCTAAGGAAGTTTTAAGATGGTAGAAACTCCAGTGTTTTAAGGTCCCTCACATTCTATTGGCATCCCTGATTGCAAATTCAGCTTGAAAATGTAATGGAGTGGGACAGTCATGCACTGGGTTATAACAATCACTCAGTAAGAAAAGGTAAATAGATTTTGATGAATAGCTAGCCACTTCTGCCACAGCAGGTAAAAGAGAAAGGAGGCATTTTAGACAGAGGGAACAATATGATCAAAGGTAAAGAAGTGAGAAATAAAATGAGGTGTGCGAAGAACAATTCTGATGTTCTTGGAATGTAAATGAGATAGGGACGGCAAGAGATGAAGCTGGAGAGGTGGGAAGCAGCAGATGAAGTTGGATTTTCTTCTCAAGGAGGAGTTGAAAGATTTTATGTAACAGATTTTCATTTTGGTTAGATACTTAGGGATGAAAATTTCAAAAGTCGTCTGTGATAATAGTATAGATTAGAGGCCTGATGTTAGAAATATCTATAGAAGTCAAACTGGCAGGACTTCGTGATAAACTAAGGAGAGAAGAAAAAGGAAGCATTAAGGCAGGACCTGATTCCTTTTGAGATAACTGTGTGGCTGAGGTACCAGTATAGAAAATCACAGAGTAGGAGCATATTGATGAAAAAGATGGGTTCAGTTTTAGATGATAAAAATGAAACACTTTGAAGCTTGAATTCTCACAAAATATTTTTGGTCTTATCAAATCTCAGTGTACCAGGAGAAGTATGTTGTTTAAGTCCAAACTCCATTGTATGGCATAAAACACCCTTTATAATTAGCACCTAACCTACCTCTCCTGTATCATCTTCTATTCTCTTTAATATATACAACTTTTGTTTTAACTACACCAAACTTTTCTCAAAGAGACCTTTCCTGATTTTGATATCTAAAACAAGTTCTCTTAAATCATAACATCTGTACTTTCTGGAGTAAAATGGGAAGGGATTAATGACCAAGTGGATGGGGATGGAGTGATGGGTTTCAAGGGAAATGATAATGAGACTCAGGTTTGTAGTCTGGGAGCCTACGTGGATAAGAGAGAATCAGGTGGAAAAGAACATTTCAGTCGATAAAGAAAAATATTTACACATCTTGAGGCTGTGGTCTGTTTGGTCAAAGAGCCAAAGGAAGCAAAAGCTGGAATTGGATAAAGAAGGCATTTCTTTCTCGGCTGGCATAACTTTTCTCAGGGATTCTGCAAATCGATGCCCTGCTCCACTTCCTTAAAACCATGGAATTATTTGCAGGGGAGAGTGAGCTTGAAACCACAGCTTTGGTTCCAGATTTCTTCCATGAGTTATTGTTACACTACTGTTCATGTACAGCCACTGATTTGCTGCCTGACCCTGGGCAAATTGCTACTTATTCTCTATGACTTAATCCTCCTACTTATAAAACGAGGATAATATGGAATTTACTGTGTCGTTATGAGGAATAAACGAAATACACGTGGAAGCTTACATGTGAGATTCAACAAATGTTAAGTGACAGATGAGCTACAGATCAATAGACGACAGATCTCAAAAGACGGCAGGAATTTTAGAAAGTTGTATTAGAGACTGGCCTTCGGGCTCCCTTTGCGCCCCAGGGGACGGACGCGAAGCCATATCTTGATATGGGCCGTATTTCTGATAACTGGTCCGCTACATATTACCTCGTGATTCGTCCCGTCTCAGGCTGTAGCTTCAGCTGGCTCCGCCACGGGGCGCCAGCCCGCAAGCCTCTGTGGGCTCACCTATGCGTGATGCCGACTGAGATCGAAGCCCGATGTCCAGTCTCCCAGGCAACCACATCAACTTCCGGTTTGTGGCTCGTTCCCGGCTGGCGAGAGGCCACATATCCGTCATGTGACTTGCGCAGGCGCCGTGCGTGCAGGAGGGCGCAGGTTCGCAACCGGGGTGTTCCGAAGTTAGCGCTCCTGGCCCTTAATAAGGGCCACCCTCGGGCGGGGGTGGCGCCAGCCTGGCCTTTGCTCGGCGTTCTCGAGGCTTCGCAGAGAAGCTGGGCAGCAGCAACACTGCTTCTCCCGAGCCGCCGAGCTGGAGATGGAACTCCATGGGGCCGGGGCTCCGGCTGCCGGGGAGCAGCTACTCCGGGTCGAGGCCCCGGCGGAAAATGAGCCGGAGGTGGTGGCGGGCTCCCGGCGGAGCCACGGAGCCGGGAGCGGGCTGCGCTGGTTCATCACTGTGATCCTGTGTGCCTCCTTTCTGGGGCTGGTGAGAGCCGGGGCGTGAGCAGGCGTCCTCTAGAGAACGTGGCTTTCCGAGTTCGCGTCTCGCCTCCGTCACTTGCAAACTGTGTGACCTTGGGCGCGTTACTGTCCAAGTCTCAGTTTCGTAATCTGGGAAATGAACACAACTCTAATCTTGGAGGGTGGTTGTCAATTGCGAAATTGATTTTCCGAATATAGTTCCCAGCTCCAGTAAACCTTCCTACCTCTCCTCCGTGGGGAGGGGAGATGAGAAAGAGGTTACCATGTCTATAGCCACCCGAAATTATTACACAAAGTTGCTCTTCTGGAGTTTCCTCTTTCACCAAATTCATCCAGTCCGTTATTTTTGCATATGCGGGAAATAGAGCCAGAGAGGGAAAGTGACTTTTCGGGGCGACATAGCTGGTTAAGTGGTAGAGCCAAGAATAATCTTTCTCTCATTCTGCCCACAATTCTATGCAAAACAAACTTTCAGATCCTTCAAGCTCAGCTTTCTCTCCAAAGTGCATGCTTTGCATCTATGCCCAGGCCTGCCTTTAGGGGCTGCTCCAGCTTGGGCAGGGGGCGCACTCAAACGTTTAGAGGAGAGCAGTGCAATTAGAATCAATTGAAGTGTAGATAAATTAGAAACATTTTTTTAAGTGTCTTAGGACATTCCTCTGAAATCCAACTTAATTTTTGCAAACACTACATTGTCTTCGAGTAAAAGTTTATTTTTAAATTTATTGTATACGTGTATGTAATGTTTTTTTGAAAAAAGCCCTACAGACTGTGTTTCTGAGGGCTTGGGGTTTTCTTTGAAGAAAAACGTAGATTTAGAAACATTTACATTGTTTACCTTCTGCGTATTTTATATATGTAATTCAGAGGAAGGACCCCATCTGCATCCAGAAATACTGCTGTCTGTTTTTTAATAACGTCAGAAAATGGGAGTAATATTTTGATGGTTTGATAATTAAAACGTTTAACATCTAAATTCTTGTGTTAGTTATTTGTGCATGTAGTATATTTCAAAACATACAAAACTTAAAAAATTTAATGTTCCATTTTACTATTACTACCAAATAGTCTTCTACAATATTGTTCAAAAAGGAAAGAGAATTGTAGAAAAAAGCCAAAAGAATTAAAGAATTTTTTTTAAAATCAAGAGTTATCAAAACTAGAAAAACAATTGGAGTTGGTACACCAGAAATAGGATTCTATAACTCTACTTGTCTAGCCTTGTCATCTTGAATTTTTCCTGCTGTAGGACTTAAAGTGATCCCCCATATTCACTGAACCCCTTTTTCCCTTTTTAATCGTGAAAAAAAAAACTACATAGATAGACTTTATTTTAATGATTGTAAATAAAACTTTTTGTTTTTAAAAAATTTAGGGATTGAGTATTGCTATAGTGGGACCCACATTTCAAGATTTGGCAGCTAATGTGAACCGCAATGTCAGCAGTCTTTCTCTGATTTTTGTGGGACGTGCCTTTGGATATTTAAGTGGCTCTGTGATTGCTGGAGTTCTTTTTGACAGTGTGAACCATTTTCTACTTTTGGGTGAGTAAATTTACAATTTGTTTTTAAATATAAAACATACTGGCTTGCAGAATGGTTGGCAACTTAAGGTTTTTCTAGTGCCTGTGTTCATCATGACAGTTACAAGGAGTCTGTGCTGGGCAGCTCTGGAAATTTAGATTAGCCCTAGATAGTGTTAGCAATCCTTAGCCTTTCTGAATGTCGCTGTAATTTAGGCACCACCTCTAAATCACATACTGATTGTTCAAAGAGCTCTGCTGGTCAGAGGTTAGGGCAGATCTGGGGTCCCCACAGGTCAAAAGGAACTCCTTGAACATGCCCAAGCTGAAACCTGGATTGAGAATGTAGGGGAGGGGAGGGGAGTAGTGTTGAAATGATGTAGGCTAAATTTTTGTTCCTGCTGCCCCATGTCAGGGACGACACCAAACTTTTCTATCTCACCCCTAAACTAGATGGCAGAGCTTTTAACTTAACTCTTTTAAAAATAAATTGACACGTTTAAAGAAAGTTTGGATTATGTGATAAAACTGCTTTGGAAGTAAGGAGAATAATGTACTATTGTCGATGAATAAATAATCCTTTGAGTCCCAAAGTAGACTGAAAAAACATATTTCTTTATTTTCTTCCCTATTCCCCAAACTAACTTATTTAATACATTTCTACAAACTACTCTAGTAATTCCATTTTATTTTTCGTTTTTATTTTTCACCTCATATTTAAAATCTTAGGTTCTTAAATATGAAACATTTAAAGAAATAATTTTTGAGCTATTTTTCTTTAAAACTTTGCCTTGTGGTATAATTTATAGTTTGATTATTAGTAGTGCTAGAAATGTATTTATATTAGAATAACTTTTAAAGTCCATAAAGATTATAAAAGCTTTTAAATGAAATAACCATTCTTAGAAGTTGAACCTCTCATCTACTCATTATTACTCAATTTTAATTTTACCTGTTTTGCATCTGGGGAAGTTTTTATGATGTTGACTTGATCTATGATTCTGCATGAATATTGTTTCTTATAGCTGACTTTTACTTTTCTTCTCAGGGGTGTCAATGTTGGCTACCGCAGTTGGTCTTTATCTTGTTCCATTTTGTAAGACAGCAGTATTATTGACTGTCATGATGTCCATCTTCGGTGTTTCAATGGGCATTCTGGATACAGGTTAGTGAGCCTTTCAGTGTCATCTCTGGGAGTAGAGACTTTCTACTAGAAAAAGTAGAGCAGATGATATTGTTACTGTCAGACACTGACCTACTGAGTTCGTTATGGGGTCACCCATTCAGAACCACCCTTCTGGCAGCTGTTCTTCTTGTCAGGTATGGTACCTGTTTTTGAGTAGCCAACCATGGAATGAATTTTGTTCTATGAGAGATTGTTGATTTACAGTGTCCAAACAGGGAAGTGCTCCCCATCTCCCAATTGTGTATGTAATTACAGTGCAGGTGAGTGGGCTTTCATTTTGGGATAGAACTTTATCATTGTAATATGGGAAGAATTGGTGAATTAATAGGTTAAACCAAGTTTGGAACCAGTATTTGGCTGAGGAATCATAGAAGCGGCTATTCAATTTAAAATGCACTCTGTGCCTTTTGAACTAAGAGAAACCTGTGCTGTGTTTTATGTTCTTTCTCTTCCTTTTCTCTCAAAAGTTTCTGCTCTCCTATAGGAGAGTCTATCCATGAATCTTGATATCTTCTAAAACCTACTAAATAACATGCATGACATTTGTTTACCCCTGAAACCAGCTTTCTCCCCCTGTTCCACTGTTACTTGATAGGTTGGGAAAATATTTTATACTTTAGGCTTAGTTTGGTTGTGAAATTACAGGGGGAGGGGGAGGGGAAGAGGGACAAGGAACGGCTTCTTGCCTTTCACCTTGATAGTGTAAGTGTAGATGCTGCACATATCCTTGTTTCCTGTAATGGACACAGCAGAATCCTGTAGTGTTCAGATTCCTGAACATGTGTTTTGCATCTGCTATATATAATTTTCCTCTAATGGCTACCAATTGCAAGTAGAGAAAGATTTGGCAATTTGGCCACTATCTGATGATAATATATATTACAAATATTTATAAATAACGAAATATGTAAATATCCCCCTTGCCTCCAGCCTGGTATTAGAACCGTATTAAAAAAAGCCTTGGGTGATTGTGCCTGGCTCTAGGAGGTAGTGGTTTACTAGTTTGTAGAATTCCATTCGTATTTGGTGTTCTGGTGCTTAGAGTTCTCTGGTGGTGGTGGTGGTGGGTTCTTTAATCATAGAATTGACTTAGTTGCAATATTTGATAACTTAGTCTTTGTGCCATGTGAAATAGACTGATCTTTCTGATAGTAATGAACTATTTTTTACTAAGTTACTATGATTAAATGATTTTCCCCATCTTTCATTGGTAGGTGGTAACGTTTTAACTTTGGCTATTTGGGGTGACAAAGGAGCCCCACATATGCAGGCCTTGCACTTCTCTTTTGCTTTGGGTGCCTTTTCGGCTCCACTGCTGGCTAAATTGGCATTGGGAACGACGGTGTCTGCTGAAAACCACACAGAGGCTGACTTTAACCATTCTGCCCTCAACCAGTCATCTGAAGCTGACTCAGAATCTCTATTTGGAGTACCTAACAATAAGAATTTACTGTGGGCTTATGCTATCATTGGGACTTACGTTTTTGTAGTTTCTGTCTTTTTTTTTGCTCTGCTTTTTAAGAAAAGCTCAAAGAGGGAAAAAGCAAAAGTATCTGCTCGGAGGTCTCGAAGAGCTAAATATCACAACATCCTTCTTTGTCTCCTTTTTCTGTTCTTCTTTTTTTATGTTGGAGCTGAGGTAACATATGGCTCTTACATTTTCTCATTTGCAACCACCCATGCTGGCATGAGCGAAAGTGAAGCGGCTGGGTTGAACTCCATCTTTTGGGGAACCTTTGCAGCCTGCAGGGGCCTAGCAATCTTTTTTGCTACATGTTTACAACCTGGAACCATGATTGTGTTGAGCAACATTGGCAGCCTGGTGTCATCTTTATTTCTGGTGCTTTTTGACAAGAGCGCAGCTTGTCTGTGGATAGCAACTTCAGTGTATGGGGCCTCAATGGCAACGACATTTCCCAGTGGTGTTTCTTGGATTGAGCAGTATACGACCATCCATGGGAAGGCTGCAGCATTTTTTGTAGTTGGTGCTGCCTTGGGAGAAATGGCTATTCCTGCAGTAATTGGAATTCTTCAAGGAAAACATCCGGATTTACCTATAGTTTTATACACCTCTTTGGGGGCAGCAATAGCCACTGCTGTTTTATTTCCCATGCTGTATAAATTAGCCACCTCACCTCTCGATCATCAACAAAAAGTACACAGAAAAAGCGAGGACCAGAAAGCTTTGCTCTCTAGCTCTGGGCTAAATGACTGTGAGGAAGAGAATGAAGAAGATGCAGAAAAATGGAATGAAATGGATTTTGAAGTGATTGAAATGAATGATACAATGAGGAATTCTGTAATAGAGACATCTAGAAACATTTTGATGGAACCCAGAGCAGAAGTCTCCAACCAGTTCCACTCAAATGCATTAATGTTTGAGTTCTCTCCGGTTAATACTGGCAAGTCCTCTGTCAATCACCTTGCAAGAAACCAGAACAAAAGGGACTAACACTTAGAGAAGATGGATTTCTTTACTGACTTTGCATATTCAATCTCCAGTTCTAAAGAGGCCAATCAGAGAAGAGCATTAGCAGATTTTCGACATGCTTTGGGGATCAAAATTTCTAGGTCAGAATATGGCACATGCTAAAATGTTTTGAAATGTTCTAAAATGTTCTGTAATTCTCAGTCTTTCTTAAAGAACCACTGGTCCTGTACAGCAGGATCTTGTTGAGGCTTGTGTTTGGCATGTGGCTGATTAGGTAACATTTTATGATCTTCACCTTTCAGCATGCAAAGAACCATTTGTTTTTGAGGAGCTGAATACTGTTTTAATTTTAATAGAATGAAACCATCTATTTGAATCTATTAGCTGAACAAATGATCAGTCATCTGTATTCTACCAGGGAAGTTGAGAAGAATCATTTCATAAAAGAACATCTTTGAAAATAGAAATTTTTATTAATTGCTTTACCCTGTCTGTAGCACTGGACCAAAGAATGCTAATGCCTCACTTGATTTCTGATTTCTATGAAGAGAACACAGAACAGGGCCTTAGAGACCTGGCTCAAGCCTTGACTGATGCTTACCAGTCTTCTGGCCCTACACTCAGTCACAGTTAACTTATATAGGCCTTATCTTCTGATCTGTAAGTCTATAAATGAAAATGAGATGATTTCAAACAAGGAATCCACAAGTTTTAAAGTCTGTGTAAGATATTTGCTAGAAATTAATATGAGTACCACCCCATTCCTCATTTCAAATGAGAAGTGAAAATTGGTAGCTTTAGGAATGTGCTACTGATTATGAACATGTCCATTTAATAAAGTAAATACTTTATTTGAATACTTTATTTGAATAATTACCCCAAGAATACATCTTTACTGTATTTCATTGATTTTTAGATGCACCTTTTTTCACATTTTTAATTTCTCTGAAATTAGAATATCTAACATTGTGACAAAAATTTAACTGAGTTTTTCCTTATACGTATATAAAGTAATATTGCATTTTAGAATCAGTGTCTTAGATTCAGTGAAATACAGTAATTCATTCAATTATGGAGATTATTTTTACAGACATTTTAAAAAGAGGAGTTATTTTTATGTGCTAATTTTCTCTAATTGTGTTCACATGGGATTTGGAGATACTGTGTTCTGCTTCCGACTTTAAAAGCTGTCTTAGAGTTAATTCCGTTAGTAGGGCTGTGGATGAAGTCTCTTGAGGTCTTTTGCTTACCGCAGTAAGAGTCTGGGTCTGAACCTTACTGTTTCAGGATTTGCAACTCATTGAATCTGTTTGGTAATCACTTTGGCACTGTAAATTGGGCTGCTAGTTTCCTTTACAATTATGCATAGTCTTTTTTCCAATGATTGGAATACTTGTATCACCCATCCAGGGCTCCTTCCTGAGTTCGAAATACCTGGGAAACCAAAGTAATAATTAGAAAATGGCTTAGTGGCCTAGGAGTCGGGGATCATGAAGGGTACTTCGTACGAGTATGATAAAGCTGATGTGTGCTATTCTGTGATAAATGACTAGCATTGATGACAGATTTTGTTCACTTTACCAAGTTTTATGCTGAATAACATGTAATTTCTACCCGAATGCAGTATGTCTACTTTCTCTTATCTAATGTCTGTAAATTTGCCTATGTTTTTTTCTTAAGTGACATACAGTACCTTTCTTGACCACTACCCATTCACCTTATTTACCTGCCACAATATTGGTTCATATAGATAATCTAACAATTTTGGAGAGGGCCAGTGGAGAAATTAACAGTAAAAAGCCTCTTCTTCTTGCCTGTTCACACTGTGTTTTTCTCTTAGCCAGAACTTGGATAATATCTCTGCTCCATTTTTTACCTTTCCTCCAGTTGTTGGAATTTAAGCAGTAGCAGCTATCTGGCAGTTGGTAGGCTTGCTAGAACAGAGATTCTACCTATAGCATCTACATTTAAGGGGTAGAAGTTGCAACTCAGGGAGTGAAGGACGGCAGTAAGAACATAGCAGAAAATTTGGAAATTTACACTGGAAAATCCACTTGATTTCCACAAACCAAAATGTGAATGGCCATACGAGATTATAGGCATTGTTAAAGTTTGTTAATGTATTTTCATATTGGAAGGATAAGACTTAGTACAATTTCAAGAATTAGTATTCATCCTAATAATCAGTTTTTAAGTGTCTGTTGATATACAAGTAACCAATACTGAAGTTTTCTTATTATTGTGTAACAAATTACCACAAATTTAGCAGCTTAAAATAACAGACATTTATCTCACAGTTTCCTCGGCTCAGGAATTTGGGCATGACTTCTCTGGATTTTCTGCTCAGGGTTTCACAGGGCTGCGGTCAAGCTGTTGGGTAGATCGGTCCTCCTTTGTGGAGCTTGGGGTTCTCTTCCAGGCCCACGTGACAGTATTCCGTTCTTTGCTGTGGTAGACTGAGGTCCCCACAGCTAGCACCACTCTCAGTTCCTAGGACCTCCCACAGTTCCTTGCCATGTGGCCCTCACATAGATCCTCTCTTGACCTGGCAGTTTATCTCTTCAAAGGAGAATCTCTTGCCTGAGTATGCTAAGCTGGAGTCTTATATAACATAGTGTGAATAAATACAGGAGTGACATCCCATCACCTTTTCTCTATCCTATTGGTTAGCAGCAAGTCACAGGTTCTGCCTTTATTCAAGAGGAGAGGCTACTATAGAGATGTGACTCATTGGGGGTTAACTTAGGGTATCTGCCACACTCAGGTACTTGTAAAATTAAAGTTTGGGAGGGCTAAAAAGTTTGATCTAGGGGGAAAAAACCCTTCAGTGGTCACTGAAAGTGATTATAGGTAGCACCTATTGAGTATACTTATGTGGGGATGGATGGCTCCCTATAGGCCAGGCCAACACATATGATAGAGGAGAATTTTTTGTTGTTGTTTAACTTAGTCATGCTTTTTTCCCTTGGTATTTTACCACTGTGCTTTTACCCTATTCAAATGCAGCTTAATTTGAAAGAAATAGGTAAGTTTCAGTTTAATTGCATTTTCATAGTAGAGTGCAAAAACACTTCGAGAGCATTTTGCAATTCTGTTGTTTTTTAAATAAAAATCTTAAAAATTTTGCTTTTATTATGAAGGTATGAAAAGGTCATGGTAGAAGATAAGGAGGTAATAAAAATGTAAGGGGCAAGTATAAGTAATTCATAATCCTAAACACTTAGAAAAATTCTTATATTTTTCATCAATTTAATTTCCTAAATAAAGGGTAAAAGGGTAAAATACGAAAATTTCCTCTACCAGATAAAGTACCAGAAACAATTTTAATTCTGTGTCCAGGGCATGTTGACAGTATAGTTGGTGGACTGATTATTAGTTTGAAGTATTATAGATTATTTTTTTTAAAAACATAATTGAGAGATGTCATTGTAGCAACATAGTCCTGAAAAATGTGCGAGACCCTGGTTACATGTAAAATGATTTTGTTTCAAGTAAATTCATTGTATACTCAGGATTGCTTTCTCATAACCAGAGATTTGGGTTTACCATAGCAATGTATCACTCAGTCCTGCCACTTAACACTTAATCAGTAAACTGGAGCTTAAAAGTCTTAATGGAAATAGATATATTCTTGGGATGCCTTGTGTATTTAAGTGCTGCTTGTTCATAGTGTTGTGAGCATGTGTGTTTGCATGTGTGAACTCACTGATAATTAACCTCTGTTTTATATTTTCGGATACTGTGGGGGTGCAGTGTGGTTAGAGGTGGCAGGGAAGAGATTAAAAAAAGCTTAAGGAAAAAAAAAAAGCCTGAGGTATTATTCGAAGTTTGTGAGAAGTGTTCCTTTATTGAGTTTAATTTAGATTTACATGCAGTTGTACATAGTGTTTTTTTCAAACTTGCTGAGTGAGGGATACTTGCTTAGTAGGGTAGGAACTAGATTAATGCTTCTCATACTTCTGGCCCATCCTCTGTATATCTCTAGTCCAGATTCCAGAAGGAACCCGTCTGACAACTTGAATAGCTACCATTGTTCTTACTGGGCAGAGTCTAGCGTCAAGATTTGCTGGTGAGTCTATGAATGGGCCTCTATGGATCGGTGCCTACTACCCTCCATCCGGAGAGTGGCCACACTCCTTCCTTCACTGCTGTGAGTCAGGAGCTGTTACAACCAAAAGGGATGTTCCCCTGTCTGGTCTGTATGCGGGTGGTGATGGGCTCAATGAATATTTGCTCGTTAGTGCCTGAATGGAGTGTGTGCAGATTGTTAAGCCCTGATAGTGATGGTCTGGTTCATGTTTTGAATCAGAATTGGAAAAACAAAAGCACACCAAATTGCAGACATGTTTTGAAGAGCTTACTAGACAAGGTTAATAGTGAACTGTTTGGTTTCCATCAGAGAAAAAGGCTCTGTCCTAATAGGGTAGCATTTGTACTTGAGTGAGATACAAGAGGATTCCCATTTTGTAAGAGATATTTTAATAGCTCTAATCTCTATAGACCAGAAGATTTCTTGCATTTCTGTCATTTAACAGGTACCTACTGAGCAGTTACTGCATTTAGTAAGCACCCTGGGAATACAACCGAGGACAAGACAGATGAGATTCTTGCCTTCACCGAGCTTATGTTTTACCATTTCAAGTGAGATTTGCTATGACAACCTTTCTCTTAGCTGAAGAGCCAGCAAAGCTTATTGTAATAGGTTTTACCCAGTGCCAGAAAAGTCAGTAAAGTAGCCGAGCTCTTGTTTCCATGACATGTGCTTGTGTCTGTTCATTTCCAGTATTTTACATGTAGTCTTTGAGGTCATTCTTTAGAGTTTTGTAAACAGATTACTTAACCCAGTGCAGTCGAGACGAATAGTGAAAAACCACTTAAGAAGGTTACAGCATAGGGGTCTGACACCAGCCTAGGGATTTTTGCACTACAGCCCAAGGGCATGGTTATGGTTGAAAATGCACCTTGGGTTATGCCTGTGGGCCTACTGAGCAGGTTCTCATTTCTCAGTCCTTTCACTTACACTTCCAGAGAACTTTCTGTCCTGAGGAGATTACCCATTTCTGAGTCCAAGCACTCTTTGGGACTTTACCCTCGTTGAAGGCAGACTCAGATGAAAGCATTTAGGAAAGGAAAAGTTTACCTACAAAGAGAGCAAGAGAAGGACTGGCTTGCTAAATGAAAACAAGTATTTAAAGAAAAAAAAGAACTGCCAAGGTTTCAAGTGTACATTAGTCTGTTCATGGTGGAAAACCAGTAACTCTCCCACATGATTATCATTCACAAAGGTCATGACAAGTCTTCAGACTTTAGCACAACAGAAATCGGAAAAATTGCGGAGGAGTCCAGGAGAATGTTCAAGGTTTTATTGCTTTGAGATCAATCAGTTAGGTGACCCTGTTACTTTTGGTTTATCTCAGAGTACAGAGTGTCTCCTGACTGTGATATGGGATGTGCTTAGTCATAATGAAGCAATACAAAGTGACATTTTGATACTACACCTTCCAGAATTCATATGCTCCAGGAGGAAAAGGGGCCCAAGGGAAAAATGTGATAGCAGCATGTATTCTTGTCCCCTGGTCAAGTGATAAGCCTTTGCTCTGGTGGTTTTTAACCCTGGCTGCTGTTAGAATCACCTAGGAGTGGTCAAAAACTGATGCCCAGCATTTTTACTTAAATAAGAATTTAATTGGCCTGGAGTAGAGCCTTGGTATTGATATTTTTAAAAGTACCCCCCAGTAATTGTCATATGCAGTTGAGGTTAAGAAGCACTGCTTTTATCAATGCAGAGAACTGGACCCTCTGTTATAGTGATTTTTAAAGGCTAATTTGAGGCTTGGTTAAGTCATGCTGCTTTTGTAGATGCTTGAAATTCTGTGCACTTTCTCTTCCTCTCCCATTTCCTGCTGCTTGATCAATTAAAGGGAGTAATCAATACTGTTGTTTGACATCCTGCCCTAATGGAAACCAAATCTGGACCTTTTGGAGGTTGCCCTTCTAGACAGGTTTCCACTAATGGATTTTTATTTCGGAGCCTTTAAGAGGTATGGGTGATCTTGTAAATTTGTTAAATCTGAATTTAAGAATGCTCACTGTTTACATGGCTTTGTACAGTGTAAAAACTTGTTTGAATAAAATATTGATGTAAACACTGATGTTGGTTTAAGATTTGTGTCTCATTTCATGGATGTATAAAAATGTTTGGCGTCTCTTTAGAAATTAGTCAAGAATATTTCCGGATTTTGGATTATGAGTGCTCCAAAATGTATGTGATAGTTGTACTGGGCTCCTAAAATGTGATTAGTATTTTATTTTCACTTCACAGTTATTTTAGAGATGACATCTAACATCTTTAATGACATCTAACATTTTAAGCCCTTCAGCTTCTCAAGTTTATGATCTAATTTCTAAACTTACAAGTCTACCAAAGAAGCTGTTACTAGCTGGATATCTTAATGTTTTACTTGAGTAATAATGCATTAATTAAGATTACAGATATGTCTGTTTCCGAATGGAAAGGAGGGTTTCAGAATTGCAGAAACCAGGATGCTTCTTGCTTCCTGCTCTGCAGGGCCCAGCAGTGGAAAGCCTATGGTTAGTGACCACAGTTCTACTTTTTAACTTGTCTGTAACAACTATAGTGATAATCTGGTTAAATGCTTCTAACCGGGAGCAAGATTCAGGTGTACAGCAACCTCCCCACCCTCTTCACACTTTACATGGAGTCTTTGGAGGAAGTTTTAAAAGTGGGAATGTTTAAGCTTATCTCGTCTTATCTGAGCAGTTATAAGTGACATTCCAGGTGCCCTTATTTGACTGCTACCATCTGTGTGTTCAGTAACCTGAGTTTACAGCTATGACTCTACTCTGGCCAGGGATCCTCTTGTACCTTTGCCATGTACCAAGGACTCTGTGCATAGTTTGACCTTTTCTGGCTTCTATGTACAAAACTCTAGAAGCCTTGGCATTGGGCCAGATGTAATAAACTTTCAAGTATAACTGACTGTGATATCCTAAGTACCCCAGTAGTTTTCATGAGGAAGCGGGGACTCGGTTTGTCATTCCACTACCACTTCATCTTCCATGGATTTGGTTAGACAGGAGAATGGGTTGAGTGACCACATCACCCAATCCTAAGGGTTCCCTGGGTCAGAAGGACAAGGTAAAAGGCTGTGTGTGGTTCATGAGGACAGGCTGGAAGACTGGGGCCCCTTTGCAACCTCCCACCGGAAAAGATAATGGTTTGGGGAGTGGAATTTTTCTCTTTGCTCACTGCAGCTGCTGTTTAATTCTCTCTTCATTGGGAAACTTTAATGGATCCAATAGAATATGAAAAAAAGCTCCTATGCAGTGTGGTGTTTCAGAGTATGGATCTGGAGTTTGTCAGCCCGGACTTGAATTCCTACTCCGTCACCCAACAACCTTGACTACATTCCTTAATTTTTCTGTGCCTCAGTTACCTTTCATGGGGGTAGACAGTGAGACTTAAATGAGATACTGTTTGCAAAGCACATAGCATATTGCCTCATACACACTGCACTGCTATGGGCTGAATTGTGTACCCCATTTTATCCCCTCCCTCTTCCCCTACCCTCAGTTCATATGTTAAAGTCCTAACCCTGAGTGTACTAGACTATGACTGAAGATGGGGCCTTTAAAGAAGCATTTAAACTAAAATGAAGTCATTAGGCTAGGCCCTAATCCAGTATGACTGGTGCCTGTATAAGAAGAGGAAATTTGGACACAGGTGCAGAGGGAAGACCATGTGAAGACACAGGAAGAAGACAGTCATGTACAAGCCAAAGAAAGAGGCCACAGTGGAACCAGTCCTCCAATGCCTTGATTTCAGACTTCTAGCCTTCAAAATCGTGGGAAAGATCTCATTTAAGTCATCCAGTGTGTGGTACTTTTTTATAGCAGCCCTAGCAAACTAATACACAAAGTAAGTATGCAATAAATGTTAGCTACTATTGCTCTTATTCTTATTACCAAACCTCTCAGCCAAAGAAAAAATCAGCCCAAAATGGGGAATTTTAATCAGAAAAAAGTTTAGTAAAGAGACATCTACAAAAGAGAAGTAATAAGAGTATTTTTCTATCTTGTCACTGGGAATGCTAGATGGGATATCCTAACTAAGCTAAAGAGGTTATGGGTCACAAGGACACTTATTTGTCCTGGCAAGTCAATAAGAAGATATGTGGCAGGAAGCTCACATACCTAGTCTGGGGCCTCTCTGCTCAGGCACCATGCTAAGGATGGACTTCCTTGGACCCAGCAAAGTAACTAAAATAACTAGAGCCCACTAGCAACAAGAGAGAATCAGCAGGAGTATACAGTTGCTTTTAATGGGTAAATACATGTAGTACATAATAAACAGTATGAAGGTAAATTAAAAAATCATATTCACCCTTGACTCTTAACCCCAACACCCATTAAGGCAACCACTCTTATTATTTTTGTGCATCTTCTAGAGATATGCGTACAAAACTGTTCATATGTGTGTGTATATATATGAACATAAATATCCTCTGCTTGTTTCTTTTTATTGAGATAGAATTGACATATAACATTGTATTAGTTTTAGGTGTACAACATAATGATGTATGTATGTACTGTGAAATGATCACAATAGGTTTAGTGAATATCCATCACCACACAGTTAAAAATATTTTTTCTTTTAATGAGAACTTTTAAGATTTACTGTCGTAACGTTCAAGTATACAATACAGTATTATTAACTTGTAGACATCGCCATGCTGTACTTTATATCCCCAAGACTTACTTATTTTATAACTGGAAGTTTTTATCTTTTGACCCCCTTCACCCATTTCACTCATCTCTCACCTCTGGCAAACACCAGTCTGTTCTCTGAGTTCAGTTTTGTTTTTAGATTTCACATATAAGTGATATCATACTGTCTTTCTCTGTCTAACTTATTTCACTCGGCATGATGGTCTCAAAGTTCTTTCATGTAGTCACAAGTGACAGGATTTACATCTTTTTAATGGCTAATATTCCACTGTGTATGTTTATGTATGCATGTATATGTATATGTGTATATGTATATGTACATGTATGCATACACACATATCTCACATTTTCTTTATCCATTCATCTGTCAATGGGTACTTAGGTTGTTTCCATGTCTTGGCTATTGTTAAGTAATAGTGCAATGAACATGAGGATTCAGATATCTTTTTGGAGCAGTGATTTTGTTTTCTTCAGATAAATACCCAGAAGTGAAATTGCTGTATCATTTGGCAATCCTATTTTTAATTTTTTGAGGAATTTCCCTACTGTTTTCCATAGAGACTGTGCCAATTTACAATCCTACTGTTTGTGCACATCGATTCCATTTTCTCCATATCTTCACCAATATTTGTTATTCTTGCATTTTGATAATTTTCATTCTTCTAGGTATGAGGTAACATCTCATTGTGGTAATGATTTACTTTCCTCTGATGATTAGTGATGTTGAGTATCTTTTCATGTACCTGTTGGCCATCCATTGGTCTTCTTTGGGGGAATGTCTATTCAAATCCTTTGCCCATTTTTTAATCAGATTTTTTTTTCACTATTGAGTTTTATGAGTACTTTATATATTTTAGACATTAACTTCTTATCAGATATGATTTGCAGATATTTTCTCTCATTCAGTGGGTTACCTTTTCATTTTTGTTGATTGATACATTTCCTGTGCAGAAGCTTTTTGACAGATAGTCCCACTTGTTTATTTCGCATTTGGTGTCAGATCCAAAAATAACATTGCCAAGACTGATGTCAAGGAGCTGACTTACTGTTTTCTTCTAGGAGTTTTATGGTTTAAGGTCTTACATGCAAGTCTTTAATCTGAGCAAATTTTTGTATGGTGTAAAATAGGGGTCCAGTTTCATTCTTTTGCATGTTACTGTAAGTTTTCTCAACGCCATTTATTGAAGACGCTGTCCCTTTGTCAAAAATTAATTGACTACATATGGGTTTATTTCTGGGCCCTCTATTCTATTCCATTGATCTATGTGTCTGTTTTTATGCCAATACCATACTGCTTTGATTACTATAGCTTGGTAATATAGTTTGAAATCAGGGAGCATAATGCCTCCAGTATGTTCTTTCTCAAGATTGCTTTGGTTATATAGGATCTTTTGTGGTTCCATAAAAATTTTAGAATTGTTTGTTTTAATTTTGTAAAAAATGCCATTGGAATTTTTATAGGGCTTGCATTGAATCTGTAGATTTCTTCGAGTAGTATGGACATTTTAATAATATTAATTTTTCCAATCCACGAGCATAGGATATCTTTCCATTTATTTATGTATTCTTCAATTTCTTCATCAGTGTCTCAGTTTTCAGAATATAGGTCTTTCACCTCTTTGGATAAACTTATTCCTAGGTATTTTACTGAACTTATTTATTAGTTCTAGTAAATGAATTAGAACTTTGGCAGACTCTTTTAGTGTTTTTTATATGTAAAGTGTCACATCCAAATTTATACAATTTTACTTCTTCCTTCCTGATTTGGATGCCTTTTATTTCTTTTTCTTGTCTAATTGCTCTGGTTAGAACTTTCAGTAGTATGTTGAATAAAAGTGGCCAGAGTGGGCATCCTAGTTTTTTTCCTGATCTTGGAGAAAGAGCTTTCCGTTTTTCACCATTGAGTATGATGTTATCTGTGGGCTTGTCATTATATTTTACTGAAGTACATTCTTCTATATCTACTTTATTAAGAATTTTTGTCAATGGATGTCGAATTTCGTCAAATGCTTTCTGTATCTACTGATGATCATATGATTTTTATTCTTTATTTTCTTAAATGGTATATCATTGATTTGCAGGTATTGAACCATCCTTAAATCCCATGGATAAATCCCATGTATTATCATTTTAATGTATTGTTGAATTTGGCTTGCTAAGACTTTAAGGATTTTTGTATCTACATTCATCAGGAGTATTGGCCTATAATTTTCTTTTCTTGTAATGTCCTGTCTTGTTTTGGTCAGGGAAATGCTGGCCTTGTAAAATGAGTTTGAAAGTTTTTCCTCCTTTACTATGTTTTGGAAAAGTTCGAAGATTGGTATATATTCTTCTGTAAATGTTTGGTAGAATTCACCAGTAGAGCTATTTGGTCCTGGACTTTTTTTGTTGGGAGGTTTTTGATTACCGATTCCCTCTCTTTGCTAGTATTGGTCTGTTCAGACTTTTTATTCCTTCATGATTCAGTCTTGGTAGGTTGTATGTTCCTAGGAATTTATCCATTTCTTCTAGATATCCAAGTTTTGGCATATAGTTATTCATAGTAGTCTCTTATGATCCTTTTTATTTCTGTGGTATCAGTTATAATGTCTCCTTTAATTTCTGATTTATTTATTTTAGTCCTCTTTTTCTTGGTTAATCTAGCTAAAGGTTTATTAATTTTGTTCATCTTTAAAAAAAAACTAGCTCTTTTTCTAGTTCTTTGAAGAGTAAAGTTAGGTTAGTTGAGATCTTTTTTTTTTTTTTTTTTTTTAATGTAGGCGTTTATTACTATGAACTTCCCTGTTAGAACTGCTCTTGCTGCATTGCATAGTTTTGATATGTTGACTTCCATATTTATTTGTCTCAAGATATTTTTTTGCTTTCTCTTTTGATTTCTTCTTTGACACATTGGTTGTTCAATAGCACGTTGTTGAATTTCTACATATTTGTGAATTTTCCAATTTTCTTCCTGTAATTGATATTTAGTTTAATAACATTGTGGTAAAAAAAAAAGACACTATGATTTTAATCTTAAAGTTATTAAGACTTGTTTTGTGGTCCAGTATATTATCTATCCTGCTTTTGAATGGAATGTTCTGTAAATGTCTGTTAAGTCCATCTGGTCTAATGTGTCATTTAAGTTTCTGTGTTGATTTTCTGTGTGGACAATGTATCCATTGATGAATGTGGGGTACTGAGCTTCCTGCTATAATTGTATTGCTACCTATTTCTTCGTTTGGGTATGTTAATATTTGCTTTATGTATTTATAAATATTTACAACTGTTATATCCTATAATTAGATTGACCCCTATATCATTATATAATTACCTTCTTTGTCTCATTACAGCCTTTGTCTTAAAGTGAATTTTGTCTGATATAAGTATGGCTGTCCCAGCTTTATTTAGGTTTCCATTTGCATAGAATATCTTTTTCTATCCTTTCGATTTCAGTCTGTGTGTGTCCTTAAAACTGAGGTGAGCTTTACAGACAGCATATAGTTGGATCTTTTTTTTTTTAAACTTATTCAGCCACTCCGTGTATTTAGAGTGGAAAAGTTAGTACATTTACCTTTAAAGTAGTTACTGATAGGTATGTTCTTATTGCTATTTTGTTAACAGTTTCTGGTTATATAATTCCTTTGTTCCTTCCTTCTCTTGCTTGCTCCCTTTGTGATTTGATGATTTTCTGTAGTGGTATGCTTAGATTCTTTATCTTTTGTATATCTACTATAGGTTTTTGTTTTGTGGTTACCATGAGGCTTACAAAAAACATATTTGTAACAGTTTAAGTTGACGACAGTTTAATTTTCAAATGCGTTTTAAAGCTCTACATTTATATTCCCTACCATGTTTTATGGTTTTGATGTCACAATTTAAATATTTTTATCTTGTATATCTAGCAACAAATTATTGTAGCTATTATTTTCACTACTTTTGTCTTTTAACTTTCATACTAGATTTATAAGTGATTAACTAACCGCCATTACAATATTAGATTATTCTGAATTTAACTATATGTTTATCAGTGAGATTTATACTTTAATATTTTTTCCAGTTTCTAATTAGCACCCCTCATTTCAGTTTAAAGTTCCTTGTAAGGTTAGTCTAGTGGTGCTGAACTTTAGCTTTTGCTTGTCTGGAATACTCTTTATCTCTCTTTCAATTCTTTGGAACAACTGTTCTGGGTATTCTTGTTTGGCAGTTTTTTTCTTTCAGCACTTTGAATATATTGCGACAGTCCCTCTGGCCTGTGAAGTCTCTGCTGAAAAATCTACTTATAGTCTAATAGAGGTTCTCTTGTACATAACAAGTTTTTCTCCTGTTGCTTTTAAGATCCTCTCCTTGTCTTTAACATTTGACAGTATAATTATGTGTCTTGGTGTGGGTTTCATCAAGTTCATCTTTTTTGGAACTCTTTGGGTTTCCTTGATCTGGTTATTTCTTTCCTTCCCTAGATCACAGAAGTTTATAGCCATTGTTACTTTAAATAAGCTTTCTGCTCCTTTCTCTCTCTCTTCTCCTTCTGGGCCCCCTGAATAGTAATGTGAATATTGGTCTGCTTGATGTTTTCCCATAAGTTCCTTAAGCTATCTTCACTCTTTTTCATTCTTTTTTCTTTTTTTCTGCTCTGATTGGATGAATTCCCTTGCCCTATCTTTGATTTTGCTTATCTTTTCTTCTTAAACTAGTCTGCTGTTGAACCTCTATTGTAATTTTCAGTTCAGTTACTGTATTTTTCAGCTCTGATTTCTGTTTGGTACTTTCTTATATTTTCTAACTCTGTTGAAAATCTCACTTTTTTTCATGCATTGTTCTGGCCTCAATGAGCACCTTTATGATTGTTATTTTGAACAATTTATCAGGTAAATCACTTTTTTCTGTTTCATTAGTGTCTTTTTTTTCCCTGAGCTTTATCTTGTTCTTTTGTTTGAAACATATTCCTTTCTTCATTTTCCTTGACTCTCTGTGTTGGTTTCTATACATTAGAGAAAACAGCCACTTCTTCCAGTCTCGAAAGAGCAGACTTCTATAGGAGATGAACCTTATCATTCAACCTTTCTAGTTCTCAGTTGTCTCTCACACCTTTTTGATTGTCCAAGTGGCCTTCTTTGTTGTTAGTGGCTCCTAGTAGTTGAGGGTATGCCGATGCCTGTCTCAAAGGAGAGGATCTCAGTCAGCACGTAGATGCAGGGCTATTGACAGCCAGACTCTCACAGAGCAGCTTTTAAAGAATGCCAATATACCTCTTTCAGAGGCAGATTGGGAGATGGATCTTTCTGATTCCTCTGCACTGAGCCTTGGGCTGATAGCCAGTTAAAATGGTTTATTTGTTTGCAAAAATCCCATTGAACCTGTGAACAGAAGCTCCACTGACCACCAGAGCAAGGTGATCAAGGGGTGTGCCCTGGGTGGCAGTTGGAAAAAAAAATGTGCCAGATGTGTGTACAGGCTCCTTTCTGGGAGATACCAGTGACTTGGGGCGAGGCAAGGGGGAGTGGGAAGATGGCGCCCACTGGCCTTCCCCGTCTCTGGGGATTGTTGCAGTCAGCCCCTTGGTGTGTGTTAAAGTAGAAGAAACCTGCCCCTCAGGCTGTGTCTATTAAGATCAGCTAATAGGCTTCTTTCACAGAAGGACTGGTTTTATTCTGCTGCCTCTCATAAATATCAGGGGCTTAGCCATGGTGAGAGAATGGGAGCCCTTTAAAAACTGTTAGTTCATTCCCTATAGTTTTGTGTGTCTTGTAGATACAAACTCTATTGGGTTTAAAGGCTAAATGTTTGGGGGGCTCATCTCTCAGGTGCAGGTCTTAAAAGATTGGATGTCAGAGGTAGAGTCCAAATTCTTTGTTCCTCAGAGGGAAACAGGAAGTTATGAATTCCCTCCCAGATGTATGTTGCTGTGCTGGAACTGAGGTTTATGGCGAGATTGTCTCAGCCTCTCCTACCCTTTTTGATGTGGGTTATTTTTTTCTTTGCATGATGTATAGGAGACACTCAGCTGGTTTCTGTGTTTGTTTTAGAATTATTCTGTATATAGCTGTAGATTTGGTATGCCCATGGGAGTAGGTGAGTTCAGGAGGCTCCTATGTTGCCATCTTAAATAGGACACTGTTTTTACATATAGAACTATTATCAGTATCTATAAAAGAAGAACCTATTTGTGTGTATGGGGGGGAACCCTAATATTCTCCAAGCCTCCTGTTAACCAAATATTTTGACATACCAAGGTGACCAGTTCTCACTTTATAAAACTTCCAGCTGTCAGAGGGACCTGAAATCAGGAACTGTGCTGTTTTTAAGAGAAGAGGCTATAAAGATACATCAGCCAGCAACTGGCTTATTTATAATACTAGCTCTTTCTGTTTCACACTTATAACAACATTCTAGTGTCTTTCACTGTCTCCCTGAACCCTCAACAACTTAGGAGGTAGGTGGGATTAGTCCTGTTTTTATAGATGAGGTTATGGGCTTAGATCCTTTTCTTCTCCCTTAAGTCTGGCCTACAGGCCAAAGAAATAAAGGGTTAGAGTTCAAATTGAGGTTAGTTCAAACTGAGGACTCCAAAGCCTGAGTGAGTTCTTTTTCACTAAGTTGTTTTACCTCTTTATTGAAGGCCAGATGTAAACTGGCCTCTTGACTAAGGTGGGTCATTCAACCCCTTCATTTCTTTTGGTCCATTGTAATCTGCCTTCAATCTCCACCTGTCCAAAGAACTGCTCTAGCTCCAGGGACAGTGCTAGTTGCTAGACTCTATAATTCATTCAGTTATTTATCAGTAATCTGAGTGATAACCACACGTCAAGGCTTATGCTGGTGCTAGGATATGCTGGGGAACACATCAGACATTATCTTTGACTTCACGATATGTAGAATTTAACAAAAAGATTGATAGTGTTGGCACAAAGAATCAACTATAATTGTTGAGCCAAAAGAAGCACATAATGATATGGGAGCATAGACCTGGCTTTTGGTGTTTTGTGCCTTGGCAAGGTGTGGAGCAGAGGGTCTCACTTTACTATTGAGGATGCAGATGTCCACTTAATCACCGTTCTTAGTGGCACACCTCATGCCGCCCTCCTCAGTGCCCAGTGTCTCCAAGTTCAGTGCTTCTGTGATTCTCACTCTCTATAGCAGGGGTCCTCCCCCCACCCCACCCCCGCCGTGGACCAGTACCGGTCCATGGCCTATTAGGAACTGCTGCAAAGCAGGAGGTGAGCAGTGGGCCAGCGAGCGAAACTTCATCTGTATTTGCAGTCACTCCTCAGCACTAGCGTCACCACCTCAGCTCCACCTCAGATCATCAGGCATTAGATTCTCATAGGAGCACCGGTCCCTGGTGCCAAAAAGGTGGGGAACCACCACTTTATAGAATAAGCCTAAATTGACTGTGTGTGAGGAGGGGAGAGGGTATAGTCATCTAAATATGTGGAGTCAAGCTGGCCTCTGAGACTAACTTTTTTTAAGTAATCAGCTCCCGCCTGAAGTCTTCTGTTCCTAAGCCTTTCCAAAGTTCTCTAACAATGATCGATTTTGGCTTTCTTTTATTTTTGCATTCATCTAGTAGAGGAGAAGGTGACAAAAAACTTTACTTCATCATTTTGAAACCATTGTTAATTTACTTATCTGTCTCTCCTAATGGACTGAAATACTTGTGGATGGGGATTATCTTGGTATTTGTAGATGAGCAAAATGCAAAGCACATCTTAGATGCTCAGTAAATATTTATTCAATGACTATTTTACATTTGTGTAACTACTTTGCATTCGCTGACATTCCTATTTATAAAGCTTCTATCAGGGCAAGTGGCATTATCCGCAGTTTTCAAAGAATGTGACTAATTTTAAACTTAGTATCTATGACCGAAGTAGTTGCTTTTCCAAAGGGTTGTATTCCTATGACCGATCATGAGAAACCCCAAGCCACAGGGATACCTTATTCCTAGCCCATTATTCCTGGAAACGTCTCTGCCCTTCCGGCCAACAAAAGGCACCTGTGGCGGCATCGGTAGTAACAAGTCGGGTAAAGACTCACAGGCCATAAGATGATCCTTTGACTTAAAAATGCCTTTATCTGTCTTCCTTGTCACATTCTCTTCCCCCAAATATACACAGAACCTGATTTTATAAATCTGAGATTCCACTACAAAATATTTTGCTTTGCATGCCACTCTTGGGGCTTGGCTAAAGGGACGAAACACCTTTGGGTGAGGGTGTGGAAATGAGACAGACGAAGTGGATTCAGTGATGTCGTATGACTTCTTCCTTGGATCCGAGTGCTAGAACCAATCCATGACTATTTTCCTATATACAGCTTTTCAGTAAGCACAACTCTGGGGCATTAGTGTTATCAGCTTTCATTCACTTTTATTTTATTTTCAAATGCCAGTTTTTTTTTTATGCTATAGATAATATATTTTTTTAACATTTTATTTTTTTATTTTCCCCCTCCTCCTCCCACCCTCCCTCTCTGGTAACCACTAGTCCATTGTCCATGTCCATGAGTCTCTGTTTGTCTTGTTCATTTGTTGCTTTTAGGTTTATATCCCACATATGTGATATCATGTGATTTTCAGCCTTTTCTGCTTGGCTTATTTTGCTTAGTATGATTATTTCAAGGTCCATCCATGTTGTCGCAAATGGCAGTATTTCATCTCTTCTTATGGCTGAGTAATATTCCATCGTATATTTGTACCACAGCTTCTTTAGCCAATCATCTGTCGTAGGACATTTTGGTTGCTTCCATGTCCAGGCCACTGTGAATAATGCTGCTATGAACATCAGTGTGCAAATGTTTTTTTGAATAGGAGTCTTTGATGTAAACACCCAGTAGAGGGATTGCTGGATCACATGGAAGGTCAATTCTTAGCTTTTTGAGGAATCTCCATACCACTTTCCACAGTGGCTGTACTAATTTGCTGTCCCACCAACAGTGTATGAGGGTTCCTATTTCTCCGCATCCTCTCCAACATTTGTTATTACTTGTCCTGTTGATTATAGTCATTCTAACAGGTGTGAGATGGTATCTCATTGTGGTTTTGATTTGCATTTCCCTAATAGCTAGCGATGTTGAACATCTTTTCATATATTTGTTGGCCATTTGTATGTCCTCTAGGGAAAAGTGTCTGTTCAGGTCCTCTGCCCATTTTTTGATTGGATCGTTGTTTTTATGTTGTTGTTACTGAGTCATATGAGTTCTTTGTATATTTTGTATATTAGGCCCTTATTGGAGGTGTTGCTTGCAAATACATTTTCCCATTCGGATGGTTGTCACTTTACCTTGTTGATGGTTTCTTTTGCTGAGCAGAAGCTTTTTAGTTTGATGTAGTCCCATTTATTTGTTTTTGCTCTTATTTCCCTTGCCTTTGAGGTCAAATTCATAAAATCCTCTTTAAGCCCAAGGTCCTTGAGTTTAGTTCCTATGTTTTCTTCTGTGCATTTTATTGTTTCAGGTCTTATATTCAGGTCCTTAATCCATTTTGAGTTAATTTTGGTGTGTGGTGGTAGACAATAGTCTAGTTTCATTCTTTTGCAGGTGGCTTTCCAGTTTTCCCAGCAACACTTATTGAAGAGGCTTTCCTTTCTCCACTGTATATTTTTGGAGTTTTTGTAGAAGATTATTTGCCCATATAAATATGGGTTTATTTCTGGGCTCTCAATTCTGTTCCACTTGTCCATGTGTCTATTTTTCTGCCAATACCATGTGCCATTTTGATTACTGTGGCTTTGTAGTATAATTTGAGGTTGGGCAGAGTGATGCCTCCAGCCTCGTTCTTTTCTCTCAGGATGGCTTTGACAATTCGGGGTCTTTTGTGCTTCCATACAAATCTGATGACTTTTTGTTCTATTTCTTTAAAAAGTGCCGATGGGATTTTGATGAGGATTGCATTAAATCTGTATAATGCTTTAGGTATTATGGTCATTTTAACTATGTTGGTTCTTCCAATCCAAGAACACAGAATATCTTTCCATTTCTTTGTATCTCCTTCAATTTCTTTTAACAGGTTCTTGTAGTTTTCATTATATAGGTCCTTCACATGTTTTCTTAAATTTATTCCTAGATATTTTATTCTTTTTGTTGCAATTGCAAAAGGAATTATTTTTTCCACTTCTTTTTCTGACACGTTATTAGTGTACAGGAACACTATGGATTTTTGAACGTTGATTTTGTATCCAGAGACTTTACTGTATTTGCTTGCTGTTTCTAGTAGTGTTCTTGTGGAGTCTTTAGGGTTTTCTATATAGAGAATCATGTCATCCACAAATAGTGAGTTTGACTTCTTCATTTCCTATTTGGATGCCTTTTATATCTTTCTCTTGCCTGATTGCACTCGCTAGGACCTCTAACGTTATACTGAATAATAGTGGTGATAATGGGCAGCCTTGCCTTGTTCCTGATCTTAGAGGGAAGGTTTTTAGTTTTTCACCATTAAGTATAATGTTGGCTGAGGGCTTGTCCTGTATGGCCTTTATCATATTAAGGTATTTTCCTTCTATACCAGTTTTGCTAAGTGTTTTGATCATAAATGGGTGCTGTATCTTATCGAAGGCTTTTTCTTCATGATATGATCATACGATTCTTATTTTTTAACTTGTTTATGTGGTATATCACATTAATTGATTTGTGTATATTGAACCATCCTTGTGCCCCTGGGATGAAGCCCACTTGATTGTGGTGTATAATCTTTTTAATATGTTGCTGTATTCAGTTTGCTAGTATCTTGTTTAGGATTTTTGCATCTGTGTTCATGAGAGATATTGGTCTGTAGTTTTCTTTTTTTGTGTTATCTTTACCAGGTTTTGCTATCAAGGTAATATTGGCCTCATAAAATGAGTTGGGAAGTATTGCCTCCTCTTTGATTTTTTGGAATAGTTTGAGGAGAATAGGTATTAAATCTTTGAATGTTTGGTAGAATTCACTGGTGAGGCCATCTGGTCTCAGATTTTTACTTTTTGGTAGGTTTTTGACAATTGTTTCAATTTCCATAGTGCTGATCAGTCTATTTAGATTTTCCAGTTCTTCTTGATTCAATCTAGGAAGGTTGTATTTTTCTAAGTACTGGCCTATTTCTTCTAGGTTATTAAATTTGGTGTTATGTACTTTTTTGCTGTATTCTTGTATGATCCTTTGTGTTTCTGCAGTGTCTGTCATAATTTCCCCTCTTTCATCCCTGATTTTGTGTCCTCTTTTTTCTTTAGCCAGGGGTTTGTTGGTTTTATTAACCTTCTCAAAGAACCAGCTCTTTGTTGCATTTATTTTTTTCTATTTTTTTGTTTGTTTTTAGTTTCATTTTTCTGCTCTAATTTTGATTATTTCTTTCCTTCTGCTGACTTTAGGCTGCATTTGTTCTTTTTCTAGTTTTTTAAAATGAAATGTTAGGTTGTTTATTTGGGGTTGTTCTTGTTTTTGGAGGTAGGCCTGTAATGATATGAACTTTCCTCTTATGACAGCTTTTGCCATGTCCCAAAAGTTTCGATATGTTGTGCTATCATTATCATTCCTTTCTATGTATATCTTGATCTCCCTTTTTATTTCTTCTCTGACCCAGTTATTCTTCAGGAGTATGTTGTTTAATCTCCATTTATTTGTGGTTCTTTCCACTTTTTTTTTTAAATAGTTGATGTTTAGTTTCAAAGCATTATGATCAGAATGATTGGTATGTTTCAACCCTCTTATATTTGTTGAAGCTATCTCTGTCCCACTGTGTGGTCAATCCTTGAGGATGTTCCATGTGCAGTAGAGAAGAATGGATCAGCAGCTGTTTTGGGATGGAAGGCTCTGTAAATGTCATTATGTCCAGTTGGTCTAATGTATCATTTAAGGATGTTATTTCCTTATTGATTTTCTGCTTGGATGATCTGTCCATATCTGACAGTGGGGGTATTTAGGTCCCCTACTATGATAGTGTTTTGGTCTGTTTCTCCCTTTAGTTCTGTTAGTAATTGCTTTACATATTTTGGGACTCCCTAATTGGGAGCATAGATATTAATAATTATTATGTCTTCTTGGTGCCTGATTCCTTTTATCATTATGAAGTGTCCCTCAGTATCTTTCTTTACCTTTTTGAAGTCTATTTCCTCCGATATTAGTACTGCTACTCCCGCTTTTCTCTGAATGCCATTTGCTTGAAACATCATTTTCCACCCTTTCACTTTGAGTCTGTATTTGTCTTTGGAGCTGAGATGTGACTCCTGGAGGCAGCATATGGTTGATTTTTGTTTTTGGATCCAACCTGCAACCCTGTACCTTTTTATTGGTGAGTTCAGTCCATTTACATTTAGGGTGATTATTGAAATATGAGGTCTTCTTATAGCCATTTTATCTTTTGCTTCTGGTAGCTTAGTGTTTCCTTTGCTTCCTTGATGAGTTTCTGTTTTCTTTATTTTGGTTGGCTTTTGTGGATTTTCCCTCTGGTCCTTCTTCTTTTATGTTATATACTTCAGTTCTAAATCTTTAGCCTGTGGTTACCATTACGAATATGAAAAGGGTAGTTGTATATACACAGTCCTCCCTTTTCTTCTGCCTGTGTCTTATCTCCATTCCTCTTTGGAAATTTGGATCTTTGAATCCTTTCCTTTTCAGTCATTCTGTTGTCTCATTTTATCTCTGTGTATGCTGAACTTCATTACTATCTTGCTATAGCAAATCTCTTCTTATTTTAAGCTTATAATACCCTGTTTGTATTCCTTTGCTTTTATCAGCCTGCTAGTCATCTTACTCCTAATTATACATTTTTTTTTTGGTCATTTCCTTTTAGGTGAGCTGACCTCTTTCAGTATTTTCTATAGTGCAGGTCTCATAGTCAAGAATTCCCTCAATTTTTGTATGTCTGGAAAGTTCTTAATTTCTCCTTCGTAGCTAAAAGAGAGCTTAGCTGGATACATTATTCTTGGCTGGTAGTTCCTTTTACTTAATAGTTTGAATATTTGATTCCACTCCTTTCTGGCTTGTAAGGTTTATGCTAAGAAGTCCAACGATAATCTAATGGGTTTTCCTTTATAGGTTACCATATTCTTTTCCCTAGCTGCCCTGAGAATTCTTTGTCATTGATTTTTGACAATTTTAATATGATATGTGTTGGTGAAGGCCTTTTTTGGATTAAATTAATTGGGTGTTCTATTGACTTCTTGAATTCCAAGCCCCAGCTCATTCCTTAGATTTGGGAAATTCTCGTCAACTATTTGTCTGAAAATGCTTTCTAATCCCTGCTCCTTTTCTTCCCCTTCGAGAAGTCCCATTATTCTTGTTTCCTCTCCTGATGGTATCAGCTAGTTCTTTTATTTCTCTTTCATTGTTTTTCATTCTTTGGTTTCTCTCTTCTTCCGATTTATTTCTAGATTTCTGTCTTCGATATCATTGATCCTTTCCTGCATTTGGTCAACTCTATTTCCTAAGCTTGTTATTTCATTTTTCAACTCTTGCAGTGTGCTCTTTATCTCCAGAAGGTCTATTCAGTTCTTTTTGAGGATTTCAGTCTCCTTGCTAAAGAACTCATTCTGCTCATCTAGTTTTTTCAATTCCTGAAGTTGTCAATATGATTCATTTTGGATCTAAGATTTTTCAGAAGTACCATCCTGAATTCTTTGTCATTTAAGTTACATATTTCTGTCTGTAAGCTTATTTTCTGGAGATTTTTCTCTTTCCTTCTGAGATGCCTTGTCACCTTGGTTGTTCATGGTGTTTAATGGTGTTTAACTATTTCTCCACCTGGGCATTAATGGAAGTATGTTCTGCTTTTTTTTCACCTCCAGAAAGATTTACTATATAATGCTCCCTAGCCTGTTGCAGATAAGGTGTTTTTCTTTAGGTTTCCAGTAGGTGGCGTCTAAGCCTCTTGGATCTCTGTTTTATATAAAGTGTTAGTATCTTCTTTTTCCTTATAGATGGTTCAATCATGGTCACTACCCTCAGTCTCATTTCTTGTCAGTGTTAGTGACAGTTTCAGTAGTGTTTGCTCAGATTCCCCTAGGGCTCTGCAGTGATCGGTCTTGGAGGGTATGGGGGTAAGGGCCCTCTGAGTTGGGGGTTGGAGGCTGCAGCTCAGCCTGTTTTGCAACCGCGGCTGGTAAAAATCAACTATTGTTTCTCTGCTGTCCCCGCTTTTCTGCAATCCGCATTTCTCTGCCTTCTGCCCTGACGATTGGGCACTGCCGCTGGACGCTCGGAGCTCACAGCACTCTCAAGCAGGGCTGTTCAGGGAACTCGTTGCTCCTTCTCCCTTCCCCCTCCTCCTACAGGGTGGCTGTGAGAGGCAGCTTCATTTCTCCCAGTCCACTGCCTGACACCCAGGGTTCTGACTTGTGGTATCTCTTATGCACAGATCCCACACTTAGACGTGCTGGTGTGCAGTTTGGGTGTTTTTTGTTGAGTTTTAGGTGTTCAGCTGATCGTTGTTTCAAGGGGAGAGATCTGGGAACGTCTCTCACTCTGCCATGTTTGATCCAATCTTCTCATTCACGTTTATAAAACCAGAAATGGTTAAAAGTAACAAGTCTCATCACATCAGGCAAAGATGTAAAATATTACAGCGGTAATGACAGAGTGTGCTTGGCAGACTGTCCTGCAAGAGCTGGTCTTGCTGAGATAAACACATACCCAGCCTAAAAGTAGCTACTCGTGCACTGCTGCTGTCCTCCTCCCTCTGTTCATGGCAGGGCCCTAATGATGTCATTTATAGCCAGGGTTATTTTTACTTTATAAAATCAAAGATGTGAATATTTTAAGAAATACTAATCTGAAATTGAGGTATCAGTTTAAAACCTTATTTGATAGGCCCTAGGATTATCTCTGTGCTTCAGCTATTATGAAAGTGAAAACAGAATAGAAAGATCAAGATTACACAGCTATAAGACTTTACTAGTATCAGGGCAACATGCTTGAAGGCAGTAAATGTATCCTCCAAGACTAACGAGGATATGACCCATAAAAATTGGCAAGGCTGAATAGGGTACACAAACTCCGGGTGGCCTGCTCTGGTCCTCAAAGGACTACCTCCTGTAAGAATTCTTTTTAACTGTTCTCTGTTCATTTTTATATGCTTTTCCCAATGTATTGCCTTTTTTCACAGACACTGTTAGAAAATCAAAGTTCTTATAGAATTGAATATTACACAGCCAGCATTTGCCTATTTCCTACTGTCTATTGGAACCTCTGTGGAATGGGGAAGAGAGGTAGAATTATAGGTAGGTTTTCTTAATACTTCACCATCTAGGGAAAGGCACTGATGGGAAGAGGGCAGAATGAAAGAAAATGCTTTAACAAACTTAAGGGAATATTTAATGAAATTATTGTTCAGCATTACTCAGATAATGGAGTGTTATTTTTTGTGGTCTGGGCAAAAAGACAAAAACTTTTATTAATAGAGCTGGCTTAAAAGGGAGAAAAAATAATCATGAAATACACTGAAAGCTTCTTAAAAATATTGTTTTGGTGAAATAGGTACAACACTCTCACAAGTGACAATTACTGAAAAAGCAAATGAATCTCATTAAAAGGCAGTTGGGCTACAGACTCCTAGGCCAGTTACAAGGAGGCACTTCCCTGTGGAGAAAGGAACCAGAGAGAAGTGCCTAAAGCTGAGCTAGTTTTGGGCACTTGTGTTGAATAACCATTTGTTAGTTTAGTTGTGCCCAATTATAAAGAAGAATGGTTATTATGTTGAGAGAAAGATGATACACGTGGAAGTCCTATTGCACAGAACTCAAGAAAGGGAGAGGAATAGAGAAAACTCTGTCAACAGCCACCACGCACAGGTAAGACTACCCTAATTTTGAGGACTAGCCTCAGCCTCCCGAACAAAAAGATCCCCAGAAGTGGGGATTTGTGTGATATCCCTGAGGGCCTTAGGAAAATACGTGCAGAGACAGGATTTGTATTTCTTTGATTCTTTATTTACCATGTAATTTTCATAAAATTAATCCCCCAGTATTTGGAAGTTCTGAATTTGGCAATAGAAGACTTATTTTTGGTATATAATCAGATGAACTCTCTATGTTAAAAGGATTTTTTTTCTATTGAAAAAATTGGCATTTAAGTTTTTAAAAAAATAATAATGTAATTTTTGCTTTCTCTCTGGAATGTCCTGGCTTCAAGGTTATTTTATCTGAATAACAATGAACACAGACCTATTTATTAAGAAGTAGATTCTTAGAACTCTGAAAAAAATAAGAGCTAATTTTTCCTAGACTACTTTTGCTATTTTTTTTTAATCCTAAACTTTTAGTAAAAGAATTATAACATCGGTAAGGGTATAACGAGTTAAATTTTTACCTCATTAAAATTAAGAAAAAGGTAGGGTAAGATATAACCGATGTAGGCTTTAAAACATGAAGATAATATCAGGTATAGCAAAATAAAATAACACTGCCATATTTCATATTTTATTCAATTTTAATACAGTTTCCATTAACTTTTAAAACAAAATGATTTCCAGTTTAAAAAACAATGCACTGACCACATAATTCCTTTTTAATTTTATACAATTATACAAATATTCTAAATACACATTTTGTGTCAAGATGATGGCAAATAAGATTAACTGTACAGTACATAAGGAAAGAAAATAAGCATATTTAGAAGTAATAGAAATATCTATACAAAACGAGCAAAAATGGAATAAAATTTTTTATTTTTAAAGTATTGCAACAGGCCCACAGGTTTGTAACAAAAATGTCTTTGCACAGTTCCTCACAATGCCCCATTAATAGCTAAAGCAAGACAGCGGTTTTAGAAAATAATGTTCCAAAATGCTACACATGGTACTACTGTTTGCACAGTTTGATCAGAATAATAACTCTACTCTGAGTCAAGCAAAACCTAGAGTAATATACCAAATAACTTGAAAATCATTTGTATAAAATTCATTGCACATTTTACTCAGTTGTTTGAAAAGTAAAAAAGTGTATTTACAAAATATTTTGCAGTCAAAATTATAAAGTGAATGGATATCTCTAAGTAACACGTCTTGATACAGACAATTCGAGGAAAACACACAAATGGTTTCTTTAAAAGAGGTTTTCAGTGCTCCTTCCACAGGGAAGTAAATATGATCTACTCAGATGGATTTACAAGATGTTACATATACTGGAGCAAATTCAACACCAGCATTATAAAACAAAGTTAAAATGGTGAAAAGATGAGGAATTTGTACATTGTAAGGAGTGAGCTATTCAGAGATCAACAAGTACAATTTTTAATTTAGTTAGCATAAAAGTCTTCATAGTCTTCAGATAATAGACAGACAATGAACATACTTGATTTGATGAAAGTTGAAAAAGCACCATGCACAACGGTTTAGTGGTAAACACTAAAAAAAATAGCACCTAGAATTCTGTGATATTGAGAATTTAAAACTGGTCTAGTAATTGCCGGAGATACGGTGCCTTGGATAATTCTCTATTTACTCGGAAGAGTTTGAAAAGTACTGGGCAGTTCAGAGAAACACATGGGATATGTCGATCAAAGCAACCTGTACAGTTCTTGCATATCTGAAAATAGAAGAATACATAAAACAGACAAATTCCTATGTGTAGGTATAAACAACAAACTTTTATACTCCCTCCTTTTGACCCACCACAGATTACTGGCAGACATATGACACATAATACGTTACAGAAGTTTCATTAATATTTACCTCTTCGAGGCCTACGCTACCCTACGTTGAGGCATTTCTAAAGGATATTATTTTACAAAACACAGAGCACAAAATTCCATAAGGATTAATTTCATCCCCAAGATCAATGATCATCTACAGTAGAATCCTATCATATTAAGATCTATGTAATAAGCTACCCAATTACCATTCAACAAAAACTGTCTCTTAAATGAGCTATTAACATTTTTTCCAAGTTACTCAGATTTATCCTTTCATATGACAATCATAAAAACATTACACATTTTCTTAGAAGAGAAAATGTCAGTACAAAAATAAAAATCAAATGATGTGAATTTGAAAGTAGTAGTTTAGACCAGTGGCTCTCAACGCTGGCTATACATGAGCTTAAAAGTATACTTACGTCAAAAGAAGAAAAAAAAAATTATACTAATGCCTGAGCCCCATCCCAGACCAGTGACTCAGAATCTGGGCACAAGAGCTTCAGAGTTTGTACTTCTCAGGGCTCTCAGGTGATTCTGTTATATAATAAGATCTGATCTGAAGGAAACTAATAAATCATAAGGCAATTTTTAAAGAAGAGAAGCATCACTTCTTATACAATGATCGGCTTTTATACAATATGTAGTCTCAAGTCACACATAGTTAATGATTATAAACCATGAGAAACATCAAAAAATTAAAAAAGACAACAGTGAAGATCCCAAGGGGCAAGAAAATACAGGGTGATTTTTTTTTTTTTTTACTTGAATGGTGTATCCAAGCGATTTAAAAAGAAATACCAAATAGCAGCTACTGCTCTAGACTGTCTTTTAAGAGAGAAATCAAATCTGCTTTAGTTAATCAAAGAGCTTCTGTTTTAGAGGTATCTCACAGGGCAATACATTTTTGTTGTTTGCCCCAATATCTTCCAGTCAACTGAAGGGTATGTGTTTCTGAGCACACTCACTGTATCTAATATTATGATACTGCCACAAGCAAACCACAGTGTGCCCTGAAGACTAAGCTGTTCTACAGTGAAGGCTTTTACCAATTAGACCTCTGCCAAGAAACTCAAATATACTCTCCAATATAAAATTTCTGTATTATAGCTCTATGTACTGCAGGTGCCAGGACAAACTGATAAATATTTATGTACTCTCTCTGCTTGTCTGACAGATCAGCCAGGATGGAATTACTTAGCTCAGTAAATTTAACTCAATGTTTAGTTTCAAGATCCTTTACTGGTGATTTAAACCGTGAACATTATAGCTCAATTCGGCTTACATTTAAACCTTTAAACACCACAACTTGGACACTTACTTTTTAGCTCATAAGGAGGCAGACAGTAAAAAAAAAATCTGCTTTAATCTTTATTGATTCTTTTTGCTATGCTTTGGCTTACTTATTTTTTTTTACAAGTTTTCATTCAGATGCTTAATTCATTTATTTTCCTTCTTTCATGTTTGCTATTAAAAGTGTTTGAGGTGATGAATTTTTCTGAGATCTGCCATAGCTGTCTACAATTTTATATGTAATGTTTGTTTAATAGGAAGTGTACAAGGATCATTTTTTTTTAGTTTGCAATTACTAGCTTTACAACACTCTATTAATACAATATTTATAATATTTCTACTTTTTGAAGTTTATTAAGGTTTTCTTTACATACTAAGATATAGACAATTTTTCAACATTCCATAAACACTTAAAAAGAATATGTATTCTCTAATACTGGGTTACAGAGTTTGATATATAAGGTCTATCTTATAATGTTGTTTAGGTCTTCCATAACTTATTATTTCTGACCACTTGATTGGTCTTGGGTTGAGGTATAAATGTATCAAAATCTCCTACTACTGTTTCTGACCATTTCTCATTACATTTCCTGTAATACCTGCTTTATAAAAATTCCTACAGATTATTTAGTGTACAGAAGACACACATTTTAGTTCTTTTAAAAAAACCCTGAAGTTAAAAATCTCTTGAAAGATGATGAACCATCCTTATTTATAAATAGGATTACTTCTTTTAAACTGAATTTTTTTATAAGAAATGAGACCTAATATTGAAGGAGAGTGCTAGTTAAATTGATGGCACCAACCAGCACAGTGTAAGTTGCTGAGGGAGGAAGACAGTGGGGTCCAGGGAAGAGACCACTCTCAGGGTCTGACTTTTGAAAAATCATCTGTACGTTTTATGTCTATATCCCAGCTCGGCCACTTAGCAGTGTAACATGGGACAAATAACCCTCTTCGTGTCAGTTTACTCATCCGTAAGAGGGTCTAGAACAGTCTCTAGCATGTAGTAAGGCTCAGTCATGATAACTATTAATTTTTTACCTGGACTCTTAGAACTGTAAACCTTCCAAGTTTACTAGCAATTCTCTAGGACATCCACATTTTTATGAGAATGGTTAAGTATAGAGCAACCTGTGCTTTTGTTTTTTTTTTGTTTTTTTTTTTTTGTTTTTAATGCTATTGTTAAACAATTGGGTGGAAGGATATTGTGGTTCTTGGTTTTAATAAACAATATACTATTCCATAAAAACAGTCAATTATAAAACAAAGTAAGCCATTTTAATAGTTTAGTTCAATTATGATACTTTCAAGATTTTAAGAAGTTTATTAGAATCCTTACTACACTTTTCACACCAGTTTCTTATCTCATATTACACCTATATCTCCCTGAAGAATCAGATAGCTTGAGATGCTGGGTCTACTGAACAAGGCCATACCTTTATAAGTTGCTCTTGTTTACGTTCCAACTCTCGAATTTCTTGATTGAGGATGACTGCGACATGCTGAGGTTGGCTTCGACATTTACTACAGATGCCATGCTGAGTCAGGTCATCACACACAGGACAGTGTAAGGTAGTAAAATATTGTGAAATAGTGCCTTTCCGCCCTTCAGGTTCACTTCGAGAGGAGCTGGTGGCTTTCTGGGTCTATAAAAATTCAGAAATTCAGAAAAAAAGTCTGAGCCAGCTTCGTAACAGAGCTGCTATACTCATGCTAATTACAGGTTTACTAAGGCATTATTCATTCAACAAATATTAAGTAGTTACAATGTGTCAGGCACTAGAGAATGGAGCTATAGAAATGAACAGTCCTTCCTTACACAGAGCTTATACCTTAATATTATCAGATATACTGGTGTTTTGAAAAAATCGTCTCCTGCCATTAAGTTTTTGGTTGAGATACATAGATGTAGGACATCATACAGGGCTAGAAATGGAAGAAATCCAGGTCGAGAGTGGATACTGTTTATAGCTGCACAACTTGAGTCATGCAAGGAACAAGGCAAATGGAAGGTTAAAAATAACTTGTTAGGCAGTAGGGTACAAAATTCAAGCAAAAGTAAACCTGGAACATTTCAAATGTAACTGAATACCTGTCACCTAAGCATTCTTCATTTGAAGTTAATATTGGTTTCAGAGATCTGTATTCTGGTACTCTTTTTACATTGAAATAACATTATCTTATTATTATTATACTCTTGGTGTATTCACCTGGTGTCTTATAAATCATTTTGCAAAAAAGTTATTAGGTTAGCTTCTTACAAATGCCAGCGGTTTAACCTGCCTGCTGGTGATGAAATGAAAAATGGCACAGAGCCAGGATACAGCATTATAGATGTCGGCACAACTTCAACCTCAGCTTAGTAGCTTATTCTTTTCTTTGATGCCATAGTGCTTACTGAGAAAGTAAAAATAATTTAACTATCAACTTTTGTCAGTTTTCTTGAATACCATCAGTCTTAGTTCGAGATCACAGCAAATGACTGAGCTGATCTATTATAAACAGTAGATGAAAACTACTACTATCCGAGAGTAATGTACCTTTTATTATTACAGAATCACAGATCACTCCTTCAGGCTGCTAATGAGTAAACTGAGATGGCTAAGATGCCACACTGAATGTTTTACTTTAATATAATGCTATTTTAACATTATTTCTTTACATTTCTTTTATTTCCTTTTTATTTATTTATGTTTTGTTGTGGTGACATTGGTTAATAAAATCCAGTAAGTTTCAGATATACAGTTTAACGGTAAGGCATATATATATATATTATATTGTGTCTTATACATTTCTTAAGCACCCATTTCGAAGGAATTCTTGCTATTTTCTATTAGTGTTATTTTTTAGTTGTGGGATTTATTTTAATATCCTATAATTTGGCTGATCTGACTTCTGAAGCTGGGAAGGTGTTTGTAGAAAACTTAAATTTCTTTTATGAAACCAGAAGAGAGTAACACCATTGCCAGTTTAAGATAATAGAGTATATGCTTTGCCTCTTATAGCACATAAAGAAAATGTTTAGTTCTACTGGAAGTTTTAAGTAAAGTCTCCCTACAGTCACTGCACAAGTACTATTTAGTAGGCTTACCCTTGGTAATTCGTGATACCAGTTGAAGACATCAATGCCAATAAGTGAGAAGATTCTTGCCAAGGGTGGGAGGATTTGTTTGGTGATGTAGTAAGTGGCATTCAGTCTCAGTGTTGGGTCCTGCAGTACTTCTACTGGGCGTCTCACCAGCTGGATAAGTGGTACTCCAGGGGTCCCATAAATGATGACATATGGCACTCGCTCCCCAACTCGAGGCTCAGAGCGCCGGTCATAAGTAAGCATTTTCCTATTTAAATCCAAATAAAATACACACTCAAAGATTGTCATGAGAGGCATCTTTCCAGAAAATTAAATGAGAAATAATAATGAAACCATAGGAAGACTACAAGGGGTATGTACCTTCAGGTTAGAGTTACAACTTTTTTGAGAACTATATACACTTCGCTTAGTTGACACCAAGTGGATACACTAGTAAGTGTTTAAAACTTACTCTGTATATCAAAACGGTATGAGCTGGCAGGTGTCAGTTAGCTAAAAATGTTTTCTATCCCCCAAGAGTGAGAACTAAAAATCACAAATCTAACAATGAAATTTAAGATAATTTTGCTGATTAGATTATCTGACTTCAGAATGATACCACCTAAGTGCTCTGGATCAATATTAAGAACTATTTAGTGATTCCAGTGTGAGAAAAACAAAATGATTTAAGCTCTCTATCAGATTACAATTTCACTGAATTTAGTGACCAGAAGTAAGCCCAGGAGAGGAGTTCCTTCTTCTCCGTCAGAGCTCACAGAGAGGGGGGCACCCTTCCCCTTCAGTGAGGCCTCGTGTGGGTGGGTGAAGAAACAACTGTGTGTCTGTACCTATGGACTGGGTGTCTTTTCAGCAACTTCAGAGTGTTCAGAATACCAGGACCACACTTGCTAGGTACTGAGAGTTGCGCTACTGTGCGCATCATTACCTTGTAAGTTCAAGGGCTGGCACACAAGCTCCAGGTTTATAAGAAGAACTTCCTCTGTATTCCTTGGCGAAGATAAAATCTTGTATGCTGGCCTTTCCTTCCAGAAGCTTCATACATTGTCGCTGAACATACTGTTTAATTAAACTTATATCTCTTGTTTCAAATAGCAGTTTTAGGGAACGCTCAAGTATCTTAAAAAAAAAAAAAAGAAAGGATATGCTCATAAAGATAAAACAACTCCTAGCTTTATCATCATTGCTGTTATAGCTTCAATTATGTAACTACTGGGTAACTTGCTGATCTACTTAAAAAAATGGCTACTTAAAATGATTAGAAAATAAAAATGAGTAGAAACTGGGAAATATTTGAGACTTTAAACAGCTTGCTATTTCTAAAAACAGAATATCATGTAGTTTGAGGAAAATGATATTGGAATGACATTTATATGAAACACTTGCTATGTAATGAACAACATGAAACATTTAAATTTTCTTAAAGAGGTAAAAGTACTCTAGGCGCAAGAAGCCAGACATGATTTCATGAATTGTTTTTTATTTACCCTGTTATAGAAAGAGCCTGATTCAGATGGACAGAGAGAAGTTTAAATATCACTAAGCAGTGAAATAAAAATCAGTCTTCTTATAGTGTCAATATATACTAAGAATTTTTCTGTGCTAGAAATATTTCTGCTAGGAGGTGACCAATATACAGTGGATTTATGGAATGGACTGAATTTAAATTAGCTGCAAGTAAACGTACTGTATCTTATTCTGAGTTCTAGAACTCATACATATTTACACAAGAAGTTTGCTAATTTAGCCTAGGTATGATTCTGCCCTCAGAGAAAGAATATACTGGATATCTCTTCCAGAAACTAGTATTAAATAATATCTTTAATTCAAATAACATTACATATATGACATTAACTGTTGTGTCAATGTCAATATATTATCTATTATGTTTTTAATGCTCTATAAAACTCAGTATGTAGAGTGTCCTTCCATTTATACCATTAATTTTTGCGTTGTTGTAGGAGTCTGGGCCTGACTGAAGACAAATTAAATATAAAATACTACAGTTAAGATGACTATGGTTGAAAAATTTAGGTCATTTAAGTGCCACTGTTCAGAAATCTTTCTAACTTGTGTTTGATAACCCAAGTAAACAAAATTCCAGTTAATCTAAGATGAATTATATTGCTTATGAAATATCTCTGTTGCTAGTTTCTCTTCTTTATCCTGTTCCCTAGCTTTTGGGTGTTGTCAGACCATAACATATTATCATCTTCAAGTGATAGGCAGGAAATTCTTATCAAGTTCAAGTGTTGTTTTTAGCAGTTGTGATAAAAGTTAAGGTGTGGGAAGAAGTAAGAAACTAAGGACTAAAATCAAATAAGTTGTTTCATTAGAAATGAAATTCTCAAAAATCATTTAGTTCTTATTATAGTTATATATAGTCATATAGGCTCTAGTTCCTCACCCAGATGTGTGCTTAAGGATTTTTACCACATTCTTTAGCCACTTTTTTTTTTTTTTTAAATTTCAACTCCCTTAGTTAGATTTCTTTCTGTGACCACATATTTGACTCCTTTTATCCCATCTACTTCCCTCCTCTCACTCCTCCCCACCCTCTGGTAACACTAGCCACTTATTTCTTAAAGATGAAAACAAGACAGATAAAACTTACCTTAGAAACAGCAGGGCAAGAATCTCTTCTGACTGTTTCTATTCCTTTAGCATCAAATACTGGGTCCTTTTGATCCAGTGTTTCATACATGTAACCCACATACCTCTTTTTTGTTTGTAAAACACAGGGCAAATATACCTGTGATGAAATTAACAAAATGACTCTCAATAACCATTTTTTCCCTACTATGAATATCTTATTTTTAGGTCTTTATCTCCTTAACCAAATGTCAAGTATAGAAAAATTCTAAATATGGCTTAAGGTCCCCCAAATTCATGTTACAACACTTAAAGGTGAAAGTACACAAAGTGAGTTGTCTTTACTTCTTTATCACTCACTCCTTTACTTGTACTATCAATTTTGCTCCTACCTCAGCTGGCACTGTTCTTTCAAAAGTCAGCCATCATATCTTTTTAAACAATTAAAAAATTAACACCTACACAATGTACAAAATTAAAAATTAGTAAGAGAATATACAATGAAGAGTCCTGGTCCCTCAACCTCTCCTTTCTCCTTTGGAGGCATCCTCTGTTACTGATTTCCTGTGTATCCTTCCAGAGATATTCTATCCAAATACATGTACTTATACACATAATGGTAGCTTGCCATATACATCATTCTGCACTTTGCTTATTTCATTTTATAATTTATCTTGGGAAGAGTAGTCTATTATGTGAGGGTATCATGATTTATGTAATCAGTTACTTACTATGGGTCATTTAGGATGTTTACAATCTTCTGGAATTAACTAGTGTTCCAGTGAACAACCCTGCATGGATTAATCCATAGGAAAATTCACTGAAGTGGGATTTCTAGATCAATGTGTGTGTGCCCTCAACCTTTTTTTTTTCCCCCCTAGATTGATCTTTTCCTCTGCCCCTAATAATTGCACTAAATATACATGGTCTAAACATCCCAATTAAAAGGCAAAAGAGATTGGATTTGATCTAAAAGTGAGGCTCAACTATAAGCTATCTACTAGAAACCCACTTTAAATATAAGGACGTAGGAAAAGATACATATACTAACACTAATCAGAACAAAGCTGGAGTGGCTATATTAACATCAGAAAAGAAGATTTCAAGACAAGAAATATTATCAAAGATAAAAGTATCAATTCATAAAGAAAACACATAATCCTAAATGTGTATATACCTAATAAGAAAACTTCAAAATATATGAAATAGAAACTGACAGAACTAAAAGAAAAAGGCAAACCCATGATTATACTTGGAGATTTTAGCACCTCTCTCTTAGAAATTGACAGGAATATCAGTAAAAATAGAAAAGACTTCAACAACATTAGCTTAATTGACAACAACAATAGCTTAATTGACATTTTAGAGCATTCCACCCAATAACCAGAATGTACATGGCTTTTCAAGGTCACATGGGAACATTCAGTAAGCCCATATGCTGGACCAACTAACAAATTTCAATAAACTTGAAAGCACTGAAATTATACAGAATATGTTCTTTGACCCCAATGAAATTAGGACTAATAACAAAAAGATTTCTGGAATATCCTTAAATGTTTGGAACTTAAATAACACACTTTTAAATAATCTACAGGTCATTATCATTGAAGCAAATGAATAAAAATGAAAACACAAGATATCAAAATTTGAAGCTAAAGTAGTAGAGGGAAAGTTATATCTTCAAACCCTTATATTAAAAATATATTGTTTGAAATCAATGATTCAAGCTTCTAAATTAAGAAGTCAGGAAAAGAAAAGCAAACTAAACCCAAATTAAGTATAAGGAAGGAGAGACAACTATTCAAATGGGAAAATGTATTTGCAAGCAACACCTCCAATAAGGGCCTAATATCCAAAATATACAAAGAACTCATACGACTCAATAACAACAAAAAAACAAATGATCCAATTAAAAAATGGGCAGAGGACCTGAACAGACACTTTTCCCTAGAGTACATACAAATGGCCAACAAATATATGAAATGATGCTCAACATTGCTAGCTATTAGGGAAATGCAAATCAAAACCACAATGAGATACCATCTCACACCTGTCAGAATGACTATAATCAACAGGACAAGTAATGACAAATGTTGGACAGGATGCGGAGAAATAGGAACCCTCATACACTGTTGGTGGGACTGCAAATTGGTACAGCCACTATAGGAAGCGGTATGGAGGTTCCCCAAAAAGCTAAGAATTGACCTACCATATGATCCGCAGTCTCTCTACTGGGTATTTACCCCCAATGACTTGAAAACTCCTATTTGAAATATCTTTTCAAATAACACTTCGGCTTGGAATTTGAAACACTCTACAACCCGGTCTTAAATTTTATTTTTCCAGACATCTCTCCTGATACTCTGTAGTCCCACATCATGCTTTTCCAACTCCATATTCTTCCATATGCCATTTTCTTCTATGCAGAATGATTGCTGATGGCTGCCTATCGAAATTCTAACCATTTTCCAAGACAGAGTGCAATATTACCTCCTACATATAGAGTCTCCTCATCCTGCCAGGAGAAAAAAATAGCTCCTTTTCTTTGTGCTCTTACAGTGCTTAAGGAGACTGCTCTCATGAGACTTCTGTAAGTTTACAATAAAAAAGATCATTTCTAATCATTCCTTTTAGAAATTAGCTCTTAGAAGGCAGGACTGTGTCTTACGCTTCTTTGCATTCCACAACTCTCCTAGCTCAGTATCTTATATAGAGAAAGAACTAAATATATTACATTATTTGATATCTAAAGTAAAGTGAAAATAGTTGAAGGTCCTTGTGGCAGCCTATTTTTCAAAGAAATAACATCTCTCGTTCCACATGGTCTTCTTACAATGTGACTCTGACACTCTTCCCATTGAGAGATGGGGGTCTATGTTCCCTTTTAAATCTAGGCTATGATGCTGTGTGACTTTGAGACTAGGTCATAAAAAGCAAAACAGCTTTCGTCTGTTTCCCTTTGGGATGTTCATTCCTAGAACTCAGCCATCATGTGGTGAGGAAGAATAAAAAGTCCTCGGGAAAGGCCATGTGTAGGTGTTCCAGCTAACAGTTCCAGCTGATGTCCTAAAGAGCAGTCAGCATCAACCCCCAGACATGAGAGTGAGCAAGCTTCAGGTGATTTCAGCCTTTAGCTATTTGTTGGGTCACCTCCACCCTTTAAGTTTCCTCAGTTGAGGACCTAGACATTGTAGGGCAGAGACGTGTCATCCCTGCAGCAACCTTTCTGAATTCCTGACCCATAAAATCTGTAAGCATAATAAAACGGTGGTTGTTTTACACCACTACCTCTGAGGTAGTCTGTTACACGGCAATAGTTAACCAGAACAATCTCTTCATTTCTCTATATAAAGATATTACTAAAAAAATTTGAGAAAATTACATAAAACTAAGGGAAAATATTTTAAATATTAACACTTTAACAGACCCGTATACTGTTAATAATTCTGAAAATACAATGAATAAGTCAGAAATATCTAGAAGGTATATAAATTTTATATGGGATCATTATTATTACATTTCTCTTACCTTCTCAAACTTTAATTTCACTGGTTTTGGATTGGTAGCAGTTACAGCTTCAGCAATTTCCTGACCAATCTTAAAAGATTGTTCCTTAGTAGCTCCTTTCAGTAGCACAAACATACTAGAGGATTAAAAAGAGAGTAGAGTAATGAAGTCATTGTAAGAAAAAAAGCTTCATCAAGAGTACTTTCCTGATAAATACTCTAATACCAAAGAAACCTTTTTCCCCCTTCCTAGTCCTTATTAAGTGGCGTCTTATCTAAGCTTTCTTGTTTTATCACACTTTCCTTGTGTACTCATGGTATATCTTGTTACAACTCTTTAAGACACTTGATATTTCTAGTTTAGTTACACATAGACCGCCAGTTCAGTTATCACAGCTGCCAAGAAGGTCTTTGTTCACTCCTGTCAATCATAAAATAAGAGAAAATGTGAGTATAAAGAAATGGAATATTTATACTTGGGATGTAGGAGGAAATTTCCTTCCAGAACTACCTAACTTAAAAAGGCAAACATATATTTTGTAATATACGTTTATTGAAGAAAATAAAAGAAGGCACAAAAAAGGAAACAGCCATTTATAAAATCTCACCATTCAGGAAAAAGACACACCAAACTCTGTGTATATCTGTAAATTTTTTCTCATTTGGGATCACAGGTCATATATTATTCTGTAACTTTCTCCTTTCATTTAATGGTATATTGTGAATATTTTCCATGTCAGTCCTTTTACACTATTTTTACAGTTGTATTCTATTGCAATGTGTGGATATATTATAATTTAACCAAGCTAACACTGAAAATTTAGATTATTAAAAATTTTTTGCTACTATTTCATATATAATTTGGCACACCTGATTCCGACCACAGACTATTCCTAGAAGTGAAATGTCTTCATAAATGGTGTACACTAAAAATAATTTTGGAAAGATACTGTGAAACTGAATTCCAGAGATATTTCTGATGTACAATCCCACTAGCAATATATGTAGGTCAAGAGAGAAGAATTTCTAATATGGATATAAAATTCCAATACAAAAAATAACTTAAAAGTTAACTTATAAAACAAAAGTATTAAGCATTTTTTCCTAATATAATCCAGTTAACTTTATAATGGCACTTTACACTTTAGCATATATATACCATCATCTGAGACCAAGAGTAGAATAATGACTAATAGAGATTATAAGTTGATCTTCACTTAGTAGAAATACATTAAATAGTGAAATGAACAATATCTTGAAACATGACTTTAAGATTTTTGTTTTTAGTCTTGGAGCCACATAAACCAATCTTATATTTCTTAAGTGTTTTTATATTGGACTTCAAACCTTGTTTGGACAGTTTCTTTGGAAAAGCTCTTTCTCTGTCAGTACTGGAGACAGCATTTAGCATCTGATATGAAAAGCTTAAGAAAAGGTTATTTTATTCCATATTACTTAAAGTCTTTAAAATAAAAATCGTCTCAATCTTAATTAATTTTAACATTCATTAAGGCAGAATAAACAGGCCTTAGTTATTTGTACCTTTAGGCTAAGGCTATACTTTGAACCACTTAAAACTTTTTATAATATTTTCTTTTTAGGCCTATCTGATACATATTATACTAATATATTTTTTAAACGATTATTATAAAATTTCCGTTTGAAAGATTATTTTTAACAACAGATTTTGGAACCTAGTGAAAAGTAAACTACTCACAGCTTTGGCAACTGTCCTCCAAAAACAGTTTGATTACTTTAAGATATATATTTAAATTCAGAGAGCTGCAGCTATATGAGGAATTATTCAAATTAAAAACTGTTTCTTTAAACGGACTAGACTCCTGTGTATACAGTTTTTTATAGGTCACCATCTACTTGGCTACCTGGAGGGATGCCACAGTCCTTGGCTTTCTCTCTTAGGATCATATCTGGTAAATCAGGACCTGTGCTAGCTCTGGAAAGGACTTAGGTAGAACTCTATTTTTAGTTTAAGGATTATCCTTAAGCCATTCAAAAATCTAAAGAGATGCAAAGAGACAACTACAAATTAGAAAGTTTGTTACCTGTCAGTATCACCATATACAACCCTTGCACCCCATTTCTTGGTATCGTTCACCAGTTTAATAGCTCGTTCCAAGGTCTCTCTTGCTTTGTGAACAATACTATCACCAACCTGTTGGTACAAACACATTGGAAATAATTTTTTAACATAGCTTAGTAAAGTCAACAGACAACATATAATACTTAATTTTAATTACTAAATATTTCTAAAAATAAAACAAAGAAAAGAACATAAAAAAAAACAGTCATCATGTTGTTATTCTTTCTACAAATACTCAAGAAGAAAATGAAACGGATGAAGAATTTAAAGATGGAACCAACCAATATATAGACTTGCCTGTGAGTAGATCAGTTTGTATAATGGATCATTTATACGAGGTAGACAACTACATTTGATTCCTGGAAAAATAAACCTTGTTTATTGGAAGACTTTCTTATATGTCTGTAAATTTAGCAGAAAATTACCCTGTGTATATCTATGTGTGTGTGTGTATGTGTATCTTTCAAAATTTTATTGGAATGTTATGATAATTTCTTTCAGTATCATTAAAATTAATGCTGAGCTGAAGTCTCAGCGATTGGTTATACATCCTTTTTAGATAATACTAAAATAAGAAAAAATGTATAATTATACGATGGAAAATATAAGTGTTCAATTTAAATCAAGGAGGTAGACAGATATATATCTAACGAGTTCTTCCATTTGAGTGGTGAGTTTCAAAAAATGACCATGGCATAAGATGACAAGACAAAAAAATGGTACGTCTTGACAAATAATGAGAAACAAGCTAATTATATTCCATAGTTAAGTAAATTAAGGACTGAGTATAGCATTGCTGCTTCATTTGTTAAACTCATTAAAACTAAGAGTTGGGGAAAATTGCCCTTCAGCACAAATACAGCATTCTTTAAAATTTTAAAATACGAATTACCTAACTTTTTCTTTCATGTTAAGACACAAATAGTTATAATGATCCTCCCCTTTTTATTGTAAAATTTGAATTACTGGAACTAAATGTAAGACTAAATACTACTTAAAGGGCTGTCTAAAGTTGCTTTACAAAAGAAATATTAAATGTATGAACAAAGGAATAAATTAAAAAAACTTTTAGCAGAAACTTAATTTGGGTTTTAAATTAAGATCATGATTTCTGTTAAGTCCTTTCGTGTGTTGTAAAAACTTGAGAATATGAACTATAACCTAATACATTTAAAAAATCATGTTATCTAATTGAAATTCAAGTTTTAATAAAATGTTTAATGTCATCTGTTGCCACTTTCAAACAAGGTAAACTTTAAAATACGTGATGGCAAACAGCTGGATGGGTGAGCCATCTAGTGTCAGAGTTGAAATATGCTTTTGAGATACACTCAAATACTGAGCCAAAATGTCTGCCTCCTGCCTACTCTGGAAGAGTCAGAACTCTTGCAGCTACCCCTGAAGACCATGCAGTGCGAAGGATTCAGTGGCATGAAGGTGAGGGGGAAGAGGTTAAGAGTGGCATTTAAAACTGATTCTGATTCTTTGTTCACGGTTTCTAATTTGAAAAACATTGCTTCATTACAGGGATAAGAGATTGGATATAAAAAGAGGAAAGTAATTAATTTCACAATTTAGGCAATGGCTGGGATCCTGAAAAGTCATAATAAGAAAAATATTTAAAATAAAAATTCTCTGAATAGAAACAGAGTATAGGCAAGGATGTGGTGAAAAGGGAACCCTTGTGGCTGTTCTGGGTCTTTTACTTCATGTAAACTTTAGAATCAGTTTGTTAACACCTACGAAACAACTTGCTGGGATTTTTGACTGGGTTTGCATTGAATCTATCGATCATTTTGAGATGAATTGACATGTTGACAATACTGAGTCTTCTTATCCACGAACGTGGAATATCTTTTCATTTATTTAGTACTTTGAGTCTTATACCAGAGTTTTGTAGTTTTCCTCATAAAGATTTGTACATATTTTGTTAAATTTATACCAAAGTCCTTCATTGGGGGGGGGTGTGCTAATAAAAATGATATTGTGTTTTTAATTGAAAATTCCACTTCTTCATTGCTGGTATACAGGAAAGTGACTGACCTCTGCATACAGATCCTTATCCGTAGGGACCTATGTTCCAAGACCCCCAGTGAATGCCTGAAACCATGGATAGTACTAAACCCTATATGTACTATGTTTTTTCTTATACATAACTATGATAAAGTTTAATTTATAAATTAGGCACAGTAAGAGATTAAGAACAATAACTGAGAAAATAAAACAATTATATGGTAATAAAAGTTAAGTGAATGTTATCTCTCAAAATATCTTATTGTACTGTACTCATCTTTCTTATGATGTGAGATGATACAATGCCTATGTGATGAGATGAAATGAGGTGAAAAACAGACACTGTGATGTAGTGAGTTAATGTAATATAATATTATATAATATGTTACTTAAACACATGTAATATGAGTAATATGATACCACCATAGGTCGTCTGATAACTGAGATGCCTACTAAGTAATTAACCAGAGGGTAGAATATATAGCATGGATACAACGGACAAAGAGATGATTCACTTTTAGGTGGCGGAGTGGGACAGCACAAGATTTCATTATGCTACTCAGAATGGTGTGCAACTGAAAACTTATCAACTGTTTATTTCTGGAATTTTCCATTTAATATTTTTGGACTGTGGTTGATGGTAACTGAAATCACGGAAAGTGAAAGCATGGATGGGTGGTGGTGGAGCTACTGTATTAACCTTGTATCCTGCAACCCTGCTATAATTGCTTACTAGTTCCAGGAGATTTTTTTTGGTCAATTCTTTTGGATTTTTTACACAGAGGATTATGTCATCTGTGAACAAAGACAGTTTTATTATCTCTTCCCTCCTAATCTGTATACCTTTTATTTCCTTTACTTGTCTTATTGACAAGCAGTGGTGAGAGAGGACATCTTTGCCTTGTTCTTAGTGGGAAAGCTTCAAGTTTCTCAAGAAGTGTCATGTTAGCTGTAGGTTTTTTTTGTAAATATTCTTTATCAAGCTGAGGAAGCTCCCCTCCACTCCTAATTTACTAAGAATTTTTATCATAAACGGGTATTGGATTTTATCAAATGCTTTTTCTGCATCTATTGGTATGATTATTTGGTTTTTCTTATTTAGCCTGTATGTGATGTGATGGATCTCATTAACTGATTTTTGAATGTTGAACCAGCCTTGCATACCTGGGATAAATTCCACTTGACTGTGGTGTATAACTGTTTTTATACGTTGTTGGATTTGATATTCCAGAATGTGGTCTATCTTGGCACACGTTCTAGTCTTGCATAGTCTTGAGAAGACTATGTATTTTGCAATTGCTGAATTAAGTAGTTACTCCAAATGTCCCTTATATTTAGTTGCGTTGTTGAGTTCAACTACACCCTGATTTTATTATTTTTTATTTGTTGCTCTCCCTTTTTTTCTTTTCTACTTTTTCTGTCTTGTGTGGTTTTGAAAGTTTTATATAAATCCATTCTCTCCTTTCTTACATTATCAGTTCTATTTCTTTAACTTTTTATAATGGTTGTCCCAAATTTTACAACATACATTTACTTTCAACGTCACTTTCAAATACCACTATACCACTTCACAGGTGATGTGAGTACTTTATAATAATGAAATAATCCTAGTTCCTCCCTCCCATCCCTTGTATCATTTGTCATTCATTTTACTTATACATAAGCATACATATATTCATAAACATACATAACCAAACACATTGTTGCCATTATTATTTTGAACAATCTGTTATCTGTTAGATCAATTAAGAATAAGAAAAGTAAAAATGTTTATTTTACTTTCGATTATCCTTCTCTGATGCTCTTACACTCTTTATGTAGATCTGAGTTTCCATCTCTCTAAAGAACTTAGTATTTCTTGCAAGGCAGGTCTACTGCCAACAAATTCTCTCAACTTTTGTTTGTCTGAGAAAGTCTTCACTTCTCCTTCACTTGTGAATGATAATTTTGCAAGGTACAGAATTCTTGGAGATTTTTTTTCTCTTAACTGTAAATATTTTACTCCATTTTCTTTCTGCTGGCGTGGTTTCTGAGGAAAAGTTTAATGTAATTCTTATCTTTGCTTTCTACAGGTAAAGTGTTTTTATTCTCTGGCTACTTTTAGGATTTTAAATTAATTTTAATAAACATAATTCAGGATATTTATTGTTGGTTTTCTATAATATAATAATGATAGCTCTGTTTAGTTTTTTGGGAGAATAGATCCTACTTGGTATTCTCTGAAGTTCCTGGATGTGGTTTGGTGTCTAACGTTAATTTGGGGAAATTCTCAGTCAATATTGCTTCAAATTTATTTCTTCTCCTTCTGGAATTCCTACTACATGTATATTACACCTTCTGTATTTGTCCGACACCTTCAGGATATTCTGTCCCCCCCTCCCTTTTTTTTCTCTTTATTTTTCAGCTTTGGAAGTTTTAATTGAGATTTCCTCAAGGTCAGAGGTTCTGTTCTCAGCTATGCCCATTCTAAATAAGCCCATCAAAGGCATTCTTCATTTCTGTTACAGTTTTTTTGATCTCTAGCACTTCTTTTTGATTCCTAGAGTTTCCATCTCTCTGCTTACATTGCCCATCTGTTCTCACATGCTGTCTATCCATTAGAATTCTTAGAACCTTAATCATAGTTATTTTAAATTTGTAGTCTGATAATTCCAACATCCCTGCCATATCTGAGTCTAGTTCTGATGCTTGCTCTGTCTCTTCAAACTGTGCCTCTTGGCTTTTAGAATGTCATTAATTTTTTTAAGGAGTTGCTATAAACAGGTCTTTAGTAATGTGGTGGTGAGGTATGAAGAGGGGAAGTGTTCTATAGTCCCCGTCAATAGGTCTCAGTCTTTCAGTGAGCCTGTACCTCTGGACTGTGGACTTCACATGTGCTTATCAGTTTTTTCCCTTCTTTGGTAGGACGAGATGGCTAGCGTGGGCTGGAGTATTTCCCTTCTTTCACATGGAAGGCTAGAGTGGTTGTAGTTGGGTATTTCCTTTCCTCAGATCAATTAAGCTCTCATGAAACTATAGCAGGTTAAGCTCTGCTTAGTTTCTCCTGAAGGCAGACCCTGTTAAGAACAGAATGCTATGGAATATTTTAAAATGGTTCTTTCCTCTCCCAGTGCTAGAAGCACAAGGCAGTTCTTCTTCAATTTTAGTTCTCACTGTGAAAGACTGGGTGAGCTCCTAGAGGCAAAATTCACAAAAGTGTGGGGGGCCCCGATGACTGGGCCCCTGGAGTTTTTATCTCTTAGACTTGTCTACACTGAGCCTTCAGCCATTCATCAGTCGTACTTCAGGTTTCTCTGCCTTGGCACTGGTTCCTATAGAGGTTTGTGCTCTGGTAAGTTGTGATTCTCTGTATCATTTGCTTGTTGATCTCTTAAATTTGGAGGGCAGTTGTTTGCCCTGTGACTTCACTTCTCTGAGGGATCTAAGAAGAGTTGTTGACTTTTCAGTTTGTTCAGATTTTTATTTATTGTGAGAATAGAGTGGTGACTTCAAGCTTCTTATATGCTAGACCTGAAAATGAAAATCTCTTGCACAGGTTTTTGGAGTTCACTTTGCCTACTCAGAGTTGTGTGGGAACTTTATTCTTCCACTGCTTTTCTCTTATTGAACTATTACAATATGGCATACCACAATGTTCTGGCCTTCATCTGACATGAAAAGATTAATAAAACAAGTTTACTCTGTTCTTTTCTCCATCACTAGAAAATTATTACTGTTACACTATATTGTACTCATGTCAAATTCACACCTTAATTTAGTAAATAACAAGAAATTAGTCTTATTCTACAAAAAGTATCTTTCAGTTGCAACTACCACTACAAAACAAAGGCTTTGCTTAAATCTTTACTGGTACATTTGTAAATATGAAATGACCGTTGTTCATTCTGACATTTGGAGAAGCACCTATCATCAGATCTCTATCAATATGTTAAAAACAATTATGTAGTACTGAGATTGCTGTAAACATTTCTATAAATTTGGTACCGAAATCTAATGCTAATAGTTGGTTACAATATGGTCATCCAGATTATGCAGAAAAAAGTGTATGCTAATTTCTAAAATTATAATTGAAATGAAGACACAAAGAGTTCTCATGGAGAAAAACCAACAAATTTCTAAGAATATGTATATATATATATAGGCCCTGGTTTGAGAAAACCTGATCCTATGTCATGCGAAACTTTAAAGTTTCACAACCAAAGTGTTTTTATGAACAGGTATTCATTTAATGCTAGCTTTATTTTCTTTCAAAAAAAAAAAAAAAAACTACAGAATTGTATCACTTACCTCAATGCACGGCATTCTCCCAGAAAAATTGGCAGCTGTATAGCCAAATGTGACATTTGCTATAAGCTTAAGTCCTAACTGACGTGCATCGAGCATTCGTGAAAGGGCTCTGTCTTGCTTGTAAGCCTTCATTGACTGCTTCACCATGAGTCTAGTCTTCAAAATTTCTTCGAGCATTCTTGGTAGCACACCCTTTCTTACTGAAGGCTATCATAAAGGAAAAAAGAATGTTTAAAATCCCTTAAACATTATAGATTTAGATAATTAAGAAGGAAGCACAAAGTATAACAATAGTCAACTGTTTGAAACATACTAACAATAGAGTGGCCACAGGACCAGTGGCCGTCAATACAAAATCATCACATTTTTTTTCTTTTGAAGAGGACTTTTCTCCTAAAAAGTTCCTGTAATGTTTATAAATCTAATGAAGCACTATTATGTGAGTTCAAAGACCTCCAGGGAGGAGGATGTCAACTAGTGCATAAGAGAGCATACAATAAGTTCAGAGGGAAATTTTGTTCAAAACTATGATCCAAACCCCCACTCTTTCAGAAAGACACATGGGATTTGTATCACTTATAACAAACCTCAGGTTTTAAAGATCTCATCCTAATGACCCCAGTAATCTGCATGGAACTCCATTTATCTACCTTGGAAGAATGATGAGCTGGGTTGACTCTGCTGACATTCAAACCTGTAGTTCCAAGGATTCTAGGTATTTCAAATCTGATGCTTAGACCACTAAGCCATCCCCTCCGGCCTATATTTATTAGCAATCTGGAAGAGGGGATGAATAGTGAGGTGATAAAATTTGTTGATGCCAAAAAAAAATCATTTGTATTAATCAAGACTAGGGAGAATTTATGAGAACTCCGATAGGAATGAAAACCACAAAACAGTATTAAACTTTGAAGATGATTCACAGACACGTGCAAGGTAATAATGCATGTCGGACTGAACAATTAAAACCTAAGGTATAGGATAATCACATTCCTTAATATTAAAAAATTTTTATTTTCATTAAGCTTTACACATTGGGTCAAAAACTCGATGCAAGTTTTAAAAATGCTGTTAAAGGGAGATAATACAATAAGCTGATAGATACGTGACAATGAAAATATACTCTAACCTCTAATTCATTCTGTATACCTTCTGAAGAAACCATGTTTATGTTAAAATATATGTCATAATATGAAGATATAATATTTACCCAAAAGTAATATATCATTAATTCTCTGGTAAAACTTTTCTTAATATCTAAATGGCTAATTTTAGGGTACTCTTCAAACACAGCATCTTCTTATGGTGAAGAATGGTGCTACTTTTGTTAAGTACACCAGAATGAATTTGAGGGCTAGTGAGGTCCATGCTACCATCAACCATCCTACTATCCCACGATTCTAGTATAGATTCACTACTAAGGAAGTAGAAAAGAAAGAAATGAAGTTGGCACATGAGAGGCAATGTAGTCTTCTCCTAGATCTCTCCTATTTGTCTTTAATTTACTCATTTATGAGGCTTTCTTCAGTCTCTTTTGTGGGGAGATAGGGAGAGAAAAAAAGAGACTCTATTATTAGTTTGGATATCTTCTTAAAAATGCAATCAAATAAGTGTAACATTATTTCTGAAAGTCTTAATTTAAAATAATGTGGATGAACAATTAGAGTTTAAACATTAAAGCAATTTAAATCTTTATAAGTTATCATCATTGTGACCATCAAATAGTTATTTAAGTCTGCCAGATTCTAATAGAGGGTAGAAGGTATTGTGTAAGCTATTTCTTTCAGTATTCCACTAAAAACTAAGATCTAACAATTAAAAGATTTTAAATCAAAATTCCTGCAAAACAAGATGACTGTTTTTTTTAATGCTTCTTAGACGATTCCTATATCTTTGCCGTTTGAGATGAGATATTCCACTAAACAATTTTTCCCCCTATTTTATAGGCCAACATGTAAACCATTAGCTCTCCAAAGGTTAAGCCACAGTTATACCTTTCACTTACAAGAGAGTATTACCTTGACAAAAGCTATTCCATTGGGGGAAACTGTGATATCATGCCGAATTTGGTAAAGCAAATCTGGAGGTACTCTTAGAGAGGTACAGCCAAATTTGAACTCATCATACCTGTTAAGAAGGAAAACGTTAAGCAAATACTTTCTCAAACCATCGAATAGAGAGTCTAAGCAATTTAAGGACTCTAATTCCTTTAGAAATTTATTTTCAAACATCTAAACATGAATTCATTTATTTAGTAATATGTTTATTCATCTAATTACCATAAAGCAGTTCTTCAAATATTTACAATTTGTTAAAAGAAATATTTCTTAAATGGTCCTATCCTAAAATTTATGGGTAAAATCTATACTGAAATACCAAATTTCAACTCAATGTCTGATTAAGTTCCTTAAAGAAAAATTTAAGCCTTAAATAAAAAAAACTGTAAATAACTTTGGAAAGTTTCTGTTCTTAATAAAGACAGGATTACCAATACAATTTCCACAAATGCTTTCTATGAAGGAGTGAATATACTCTAGATAATACTATAACACTTAATTTTAAATACACAAAAGTCATTATTAAGGAAGACTGTATTTCTTACAATATGAGAAAAATATCTACTCCTCTGAGTATTTGAAATATTATGACATTTAGCTTATAAAATTCACTGACACAAATAACTAAAACCTAACACTTAACAATATAACTTTTTAAAAAAAATCAAAACTATTTCTAAGAAAAGTCAAGAGGAGGTGATAGCTGGAGTCTTAAGATCATAATTCTCAATCTGTTCCACTGAAAGGTGATTTATATCAACAAATTAAATGTAACTTTCATTGAAAAAGAGACTCTAGATATACATAGAGAGTGAAACAGACAGTTGCAAGGCTGATCTATTCATGATCTTCTTCATATGTGTCATCCATCCACAATGCTGAATTAGTCATATGGTCATTGGTGTCAATTAGTAAGGTAACTAAAAATAACGAATTAGCTGTGCTACAGCCCATTCATCTTGCTCATTAGAATAGTCTCAAGAGCAAAGAGACACTCAAAGTCTAATTTCAGTAAGAAGTACAAAGCACAACGACATAATTGTAATATGAAAAAAACTTACTTTCCCAAGTTCTCAACATGGCCAAGGCAGGTGGAAAAACAGTAGTTGTATGCAATCACAATTGAAGGATATAGTGACTGAAAATCCAAGACGAGAACAGAGTTGCTATAAAAGCGAGATTCAGGCTCCATAATGAGTGGAACACACTGTGGGGCTCTCATTTGGGACCTCTGCTGTACACTAGGTGTCACAGGAATATAGTTCATTGGTTTAGCAATACGCAACATCATTGATTCCACACGGTACTGGGGGAAGAGAGGTGAAGGTGGGGAAGAGAAGAAGAAACAGTTTAAATATAAATATACTGGTCTTGAATATGTGATAATAATCTGGGGGATGTTTTGCTCTTCAGAATAAAGCAGCATGACTTTCTTACAATTCAGTTGTACAGTATTGGTTATTTACTCAGCTTTTAGGTGCCTGAGAGGGGAATTTGTAAATCCTTTTCCTATTATTATAACTTTGATAAAAACTGCAAAAATAACAAAATGCTTACACCATAAGTCTATATTGAAAAGACAGATACAATTAGATTTCTTTTTATATTTAAATACAGCTATATCATAATGAACATGTAGGAGAGCCAGCTGTACAGTCTGTCAAACTAATTGAAAAAGCTGGCCAATATTTACAAAATTGATTTGGGAAAATTAGAAAATAGAAATCAAGAGTCTTGAAATGAATAAATGTTATTCTAAATTTTCAAGAAGGAACCACAAGGATTCTAGAATTGAAAGGCAGTCAGCTTAGTACTCGCATAATTGAATCAATCAATTACTGATTGTTTGTAATAACCACTATTAAGCAGATGGTTTGGGGTATTATAAAAAAAAAAGCACTCGTAAGAATCAGCATGAGTTCACTGAAATGTTCTCATGTGGTTTTAAGGTATCCAACTTTTTAAAATTATTATAAGCCACCTCAGATAGCTTTTAAAACCTGTGGGGATACAAATAAATAAAATAAATACCTTATAAGCAATGAAATTAAATAAGCAAACAGGTAATACCAAAGTAGTTAGAGCTCTGTTTTTGCTATAATTACTGAATTCGTAAACTGGGGGAATGTTGTAGACATGAAGTATTTAAAATAAAATAAAAGATTTTACGAGGTTAAGGATCCTGAGTGAATTAATATAGTATCCTTGATCCTAGCACATTGTTCATTTAACACACTAAAAGTATTCAAATATATATTTATTGAATGAATGCTGTGAACAATTTTCAACAAGGCATTTGACAAAAATCTCTCATTATGTCCTTGGGATATTAGTTAGGAAGATATGATGAATTAAAGGGCTTCCAAGGTCTCATTTTTCTTTAACATTAAAAAAATGATAATGTCCACTTAAATTGATTTCCAAATCCTTTAAAAAAAAAATTAGCTGTTGGGAGCTGAAACGAGCCACATTTAGGAATGTAAAACAAAAGAGACATAGACTTTCTTTGCTGCTTCCCTAGTTGTAAGGGCCTTTGAAGATATCCTTAATCACAGTGACAATATTCATGAACAGTATTTCCCTCAAGGACACAATCATTTATTTTTTTAATGCCATGAAAAACAGCAATTGCCAGAAAGGTGGGATGGAGAAAAAAAATAAGAAGTGGCGCTGTTAGTGAAATTAAAGCTTTTCCAGAAAATAAAATGACAAGATTTGATCAATCAGCTATATATATATTGGCTGGTACCAGACAGGAAGTTCAAAAAAACAAATCACCTCAAACATCTGGAAAGTAAAGCACTCACTCACACAGAACTTTCAAATGTGCAAAAAAAAAAAAAAAACAACAAAGAAAAGGAAAAATTCCTACCTGTGAACCCCTTGTCAGTACATGTAAAAACTGAATGCCAAAAAGTCTAGCCATTTCACTGGTTTTCCCAATCAGGTCCAGCTGTTCTAACATTTGGAGATTTCCACGGACACGGCTGATGTAATGATCAACCATTTTCCATCTGTTAAAAGAGAATCCATGCTATGAACATTAGGTAAAAATTTGGACACTTGAAATTGGTATTGTTTTCATTCTGCCAAAACATACATATTAAAAGTGAAGTTACTTAGGAGGGAGTAATGATGTATGTTAAGGAGTTCTTAGATTTGGTCAAAGGGTCTGCTATGATTTAGTTTTAATACATACTGATGCACTGCTTTCCAGGGTTTACTAATTTACATTCATATTAATGATGATAATATGCTAGTTTACTTGCACAGGCAAAAAATTGCATCGTATTTTGATATATTTTGTTTTAGATTATTAATGTAATCCTTCAATTATGCAGATTTGCCAAATGTAAATGAGACAATGCATTATGTGTGGACTCAATCAGTTCCTTTAAAATAAAACAAAACGGATTTAACAGCTCATCCTTTCTGTAGACCACGTGGGTAATCAATGACCTGCCTTGGAGGTTGTTAATCTTTTCTTCTGCTTGATCTAGTGTATGTACCATTGAACTTCTCTAGTGAATTGTTCAGTTCGGCTACTGTATTTTTCAGCTCCATTTATGTTTAGTACTTTTTAATATTTTCTATCTCTGTTGAAATTCTCATTCTGTTCATGCACTATTCTCTTGACCTTGGTGAGCATCTTTATGACAGTTATTCTGAATCTTCTATCAGGTAAATCATATTAACTGTTTTATTATGGTCAATTTCTGGAGATTTATCTTGTTCCTTTGTCTGGGATGTCTTTGCCTGATTCTTCATTTTCCTTAACTCTCTGTATTAGTATCCTGCATCAGACAAAGCTGAAACTTCTCCCAGTCTTTGTGGACCAGCCCTGTCCAGGAGGCCTCCACCAATCACCCCAGAGAATCTGGAGGCCTCTACCAACTCTTTCCCTTCCCAAAGAGAAGCAGGCAGCTAGGGTTTTCGTCCACTCTGTGCTAAGCAGGAGGGGGAGTTATGGTCTGCTAGTCCAAATCACTGTGTCCATTCCCCATCAAAGAGCTAGATTGTGCAAGACCTGTTGGAGGTCCAAGACTGGACAGACAGATGACAGCTCTTTGGGAAGCCTAGGAGGAGGTGGGGCACTGGATGCATGGATCAACTCTTTCTCTCCCTGGGGATAAACTGAGAGCTGGAATTTTTCATCTACTTGATTCTGCTGAGCAGCAAGGGAGGCTCTATGGTGTCTACCAGCCATGCCAATTGGCTCTGCCAGCTAAACTGTGTCAGAACTATCAGTGCTCCATAGAAAAAGTTGGGGTTCTAGACACACGAACCAACTCTTCCCTCCCCTGAGAGAAGCTAGAAGCTAGGGGCCTTTTCCTGATCATATGGCTCTGGGTCAGAGGCAGGACTCTGGCAAGTGGGTGTCTGAATCTCCCTACCAGCTTTGGTGAGTCTGGTTCTTTGTTTGCCTGGGGTGCAGGAACCTTTCAATTACTTTCTGAATTTTTTACAAAGGAAATTTGTCTGTGAATTATTGCTGAATCAGTGTCTGTGGGGGGGACGGAGTATCCAGGGCTTCCTACTCCACCATCTTGCCGACAGCACTCCATATTTTTCCTAATATATTTTTCAAAAGTATTTAAAAAAGTGAACTGTTTAAATTTAAAAAAAAACATATTTTTGAAATAAGATTATATTAATCCCTATTATCTAGTCCTATCTGGCTAGCCATGTGACATAAAAAAAAGAATGGGTAACTGTGGCCTTTTAAAAAATAAACAAAACATGACAAAATTGAATTTTGTTAGGTAATTTGTTGTTGCAGTAAGCAAATATAAATTTTGATTTGGGGTAGAGGAAGGGAAATATAATTATGAAGCAAAAGCCACTGAGGAAAGGCCTGGGTAGGTGCTGAAACGGTTGAATCGAGAGGATCTTGAAGGTATTTTGTGGGATAGGGCATCTGGGAAGAGGTTGATCAAAAAGGAGATATAAGAATTCCAAGTCCAAACTCACTTATTCTGGACTTTTTCTAAGGGCTGGTTCTGCAGAAATCAAGAATTGAAAAAGAAATTTTCTAATATTATCCTCTTGAGCTACAGAACTCTTTGCTACCAGAACATAATATTCATTAACTACTCCTTGGATAGCAGATGACATCAAGATGGTACGGTGAGTTCTCTAGATTAGTAATATTAGGGATTAGGAAAGGTTTTATATAGGCTGATTTAGGGATATAATCTCAAGACATAACATTTTTATGGAAGAATGTGTTCTAAGTCACAAGCAACAAAACTTTGGGAACATAACTCATTCATGTAAATCAAAGGTTTCCAGGAGACCCAAATCTGAGTTTACAAAAACAAAATAATAACCAGGGCACCTTGGTACTTTACAGATTTAATGCAAGAAATCCTTGACTAGCAAGTTCCTCTAATTTATGAGTCAATTTACAAATAGTTTTATTCTTAAAACATTGTAGGAAGGAAATATAAATTAAAAAGTATGACTTACTTTCTTGATAAGAATTCACTTAAATTTAGAAATAAAATTCATCTTTCAAAGTATCTCCAAAGAAAGAGTACATGATCTCTCCATGTAATAGAATCCATTTAGCATAAATAGTCTAAAGTATAGTCCAAAGTCCCTTATGTAGTATGCTAGGTCCAGTTCTTTATTTTTCTTGGCAAAAACATTACTTATCAACTTAAATAATACCTAATTAGAAGTAGCGAAATATGCATTTAGAAAATTCTAGGGTTTATAAAAAAAACACTGATTGTAGTTTTCAATGTTAAATTTAACATCAAATTTCATTTTATTTATTGGTATATAACATCTCCTGAGAAGTCTCCTCCCTGAGCCCCAGGAGGACAGGAACTTCCAAAGACTGACTCTGAACCAAAACTGAATAACTCTCCCTGCCTCACCATAAGCTTTATACAGGGTAACAAAAGAGCAGTCAACTGTTAACCCTGACTTTGGGAAAAAAATGCATTTCATACACTGGAAAAATGAGAATGACTATTTCTCATCAGAAACAATGGAGGCTGGGAGAAAAGGGAATGAAATCTTTAAAGTGGTGAAAGAAGAAAAATCTCAGCCTGAGAATTAGATAGTGAAAATATTCAAAAACAAGGGTGAAATAAAGATATTTTCAGATAAACAAAGGCTAAGAGAATTTGTTACCAGCAGACTGTACTAGAAAAATTGCCAAAGAAAACCATTTAGAGATTTCTTAAAATGTTAAACAAGTAACCATGTGACCTGGCAATTCCACTCCTAGAGAAAGGAAAATATATGTTCAAACAAAGACTTGCATACAGTTTTATTCATAATAGCCTCAAACTAGAAACAACCCAATTGTCCATCAACAGGAGACTGGATAAATTGTGGTATATTCATATAATCGAATATTATTTACTAATAAACATGAACAAACTACTGGGTTATGCAACAACATGGCTGAATCTCAAAAAACATTATGCTGAAACATTATCTTGAAAGCAGCTAGATACAAACAGGTGGATTGTAAATAATTTTATTTATACAAAGTTCTAGAACTAGCAAGACTAATCTACAGTAACAAAAATTTAACTAGTACTTACCTGGATAATTAAATAGGTAAGTTGATGGCAAAGTTGTATAAGGGAATTTTCTGGGCGTTAGAAATGTTTATTTTGATTGGGGTAGTGGTCAGAGGGTCAAAGTCACCACATGATACACTTTATTCTACATAAATTATATGCCAATAATATTGATGAAAAAAAGATATCTTTAGAGTTATAAAACATTACCTGTATAGATCTGTCTTGTTATCAAACCAATCTGATAAGACTCGAAAGGTAAAGAGGGGAAAACGCTGATGAAGAACATGAAAGCTCACATTTTCAAAGGTATAGTTAGTTAGAGCCACCTAAAAAAAAAAGCAAGACTCCATTATAATGATGTTATTTTATATGCAAATTTGGTTCTAAAAGATTCCAAATATTACTTCTAACTTTTCATAGTGGATATGAAAGCTATCTGCAAGAATGATTTGTGTTACAACTGAATCACAATTAATTTAAAACTATGCATATATAGTCTACTGGACAGAAATGTTCATAATAAATTAATATTTAATTGGAAAAAAAATCAGACCTGATGAGATTTAACTTGGTCATATAATATTTAAGAGAGCTCAGTTCTTATCACTTCTGTTTATACTCTATGCCAATATAAAAAACAGACAGCAGCACTGTCAATCAAGTTAATCTTTTCTTTCCATACTTACTTTTTGGTCCTGGTAACATGCTGATTAATACGATCCCACAGATTCGAGGATGAGTTATCTAGTGAAAGGCAGGCATTCATCTTGCCCCCAAGAATTATATCACTACTAAACCCAATACATGGATATTATGGAGTCACTTAATTTCATTCCAAAAGCAAAAGATTAAAAGGATATGGCAGAAATGTTTCCCCATCTTCAAAATATGTAGGTAAAAGCTGTGTTAATGGGAAAAGAATACTAAAAAAGAGTTCAAATTTATAAAACACACATCTGGCTAGATGGTCTCTCAGAAATACCCACATGACGCAAGCAGTTGAGATAACAGCAGGCATTTCAATGAAAAATGGAAATTAAGGAACCAGCATTCCCCATTCTTAGGTCAGCTTGAGATTCTGAAGAATAATTCAAACAGCACTTCAAATTTGTATATTATATTAGAATTTGAAAATATTTTCTTTTCCACTTTGACAACCCAGCAAGTATAAAACAAGGACTGAATGTTAAGCTCATGTCAGTGCAGTGACTCAAATTGGTCTTACTTAATCTACAATTTCAATCTCCAGAATGACAGCATTGGAATGTACCATACTTCAGAGTGTGTGTATGTACTTACACACACACACACACACACACACACACACACAAATTTTAAACTCTGGAATGAGTCTATTTTACAGTCACCAGTTTAAAGTATGTACTAACCCATTATCTTGGAAGTAAAATATCATTTATTTTCCAAAAATCAGTACTGGCCTGAATACTTCTCTCAAAAATATATGAATAACTCATTTTATTATCAAATTCCCATAGTTGAATGATTCTTCTACTTACTAATAAATATCTTCATTTAGTTTTTTAAAATTCCACTTAGTTTTATAGAAACTGGAGCCAAACATTTGATCTTAGGTACTTATACAATTGCCTAAAACAGAGTACAGCACTATGTTGCTCGATGTAGTAATATTTCATTCTTTTTCATTGCTGCATGGTATTCCTTCGTTAGAGCTGCTTTCTCTGTACCCTAATGCACACCAATTATTTGTTGACAAGTCTATCTCCTATTCTAGAGTGTTTTCTAGACTGTTAGAATTTTGATAATAAGAACACCTTTGTACACCCTTCCCATTCTTTCCTCACTTTCCACCAATTCAACAGTGATCTCTATTTCCTCTGAAAACAGGTACAATTTATGTCGCATCTGGCTCTTATATGGTGCCTATAGAGTCAGTGACAGATGCCCTATCAAAGTCATGTAATATATATGGGAGATACCCACACACATAAGTGTGTGCACTCTCAATGTGCTCTGTCTTCAAGAAACTTATTATGTATTTAATACATATTTTACACATACTCAAAATATATAATAAGCTCTCTGGGGACAGGGAGCATACCCACAACGAGCCTAAGTTTTGACACCTTACTAGCTACGAGGCTTTATAGGCAAGTCACTTAACCTATGGGAAATTCAGTTTCCTTATTTGGAACAATACCTTACTACTTTGTTCCCTTACTAATGCTACAAAGTTTGTGAGTACCAAAATTTTAAATGACAAGTCTGTAAAAGTGCCATATAAACGATAAAACAACATAAGAATGCAAGGGAGTATTATTATTTTACTTCTTTACATAATCTTCATTGCTCATTGCATTATCTTAATATTTAAAAGCACATGCTTACTAACAGACTGAAATTATAATAGGGAATATTAGAAACAGATTCTAATTGCCAAAATGAGATAACGGGAGGCTTACATGCTTGTGTGGAAGCATCTGACATTCCTAGTGACTGCTGGGAGTGTACTCAGCTGGTTCTTCATTATCTAACTATTCCTTCTTAGGGTCTGATTACTGTCTACTCCTCAAAATGTCTTCATTCACAAAAATGTGTCTTTGGCTCAATCCTGATCACTCTCTCCATATGCCACTTTCATGTGACTTCCAAGGCTGTATCTCTAATCCAGACTTCTACCCCATATCTGGGACTTCCCTATTTAAATGCTTGTGGGGTACCTGCACATGGATACCTTGACTGATAACTCACTCATGCTCTATAGTCTTAAATCATTATTTTCCCACCTAAACATGATTTTAAACCATTGATGCCAGAACCATGATAATCATTCTTGATATTCCTTCCTCGTGTTTTTTGTACACCTAGCTCTTATGGATTTACCCTCTAAATCGAATTCCTATACTGCTGCCAACTTTCATTTGAGCTACTCCAATCATCTCTCTGGTTTCCTTACCTCTGGCCTTGTCCTCGTCTACACTGCTACCAGACAGATAGCTCTCAGAGGTAAATTTCCATGTCACTGCCTCCATCCTACCTTAGCCACCCGCTCCCATAATCATACTTCAAGATCTCTCATTACCAGTAATCGCACCCCCTCCAGAATCTCATGCATCTCATTCTCAAACTATCACCTCCTATCCTCCCAGTTTACTCCCTCTAGTGTCCTGACCTCTGTTCCAGTCGTCATAATCACAACCTGGTATATACCATTTAGTTCTTTGTTCCTCTACTGCTTCATCTGTAATTAATTGGTCAATCAATTCAATTTTAGTAAAGCCAAAATCCTTTGCTTGTGAAGTATAGGCCTGGATTAAGTTGATATCTAGTAGGCCTCTAAATATAATTTTCCAGGGGAGAGTAATTTATTATTTCATTCAAGCAGTCAATAAATGTGTCACGAGCACTAAACATTTAGTAGGCACTGTGTTTGTTACTGAAGATTCAAACTCCAGAGGACATAGCTGTAATTCCGTGTTAAAGTAAAGCAGAGGAATGAAAACTAGCATAGTAAAAACAGGTAAATTTTTAAAAACCCGAACTAGGTGTAGGAAAAAAGATATCCATTCAACTCTAGACTGTATTGGGGGTGGGGGAGGGGCACAGTTGCAACTATTGAGTAGATGTCCTAGAGAGGACAAGGGGATTTCACTTTCATTTTACATACTCTTCTGCATTAATTTTTTTATAGTGAATATAAATTATTTTTAATAAAAAGCATACTGTAAAAACAAACTATAAAGATTAAAAAAATAATACGGGTGGCTCCATAGTATAGTAGTTAGCATGCCTGCTTTACACACAGAAGGTCCTGGGTTCGTGTCCCAGGTGGAGCCACGTACCATACTCCAGGTGTGCTGGGCCCAGGCGTGCCAGGACCCCCGAGTGCACCAGGGGTGCCAGGCACAGGTGCGCCAGGCCCTGAGTGCGCGCCACAAGGGTCTAGGGGGAGACACCCCATCTTCAGAGATCCACTTCTTAAAAAAAAGGGAGACAGCAATATCCATAGGTCAGGGATGGAAGTGTGTGGGGAGAATTAAAGAGGGGAAATAATAATTATAATAGAGGTCAGTAACTGGTAAATGTTATGAGGGAGATACAGATAAAAGAAATAAAGATAAAAAGGATCCTCTGAAACATTTAATCCAGAAAAAAATAGTATGAGGGCCTCTAATATTAAAAAAAAAAAAATTCTCAGGGCCAGCTTCTGTCCAGTCAACCCTTAAAGTTCCAGAACAGCTTGAGATAGAAAATAATCCTTCCCACAAGTTCATTCAAGATTTTATGGAAATTTCCAAATTGCTAGGAGTACCTTGGGTTAGAAAAAAAAAGTGACAATCAAATTTGGCCGAACTAGGAAGTGGGGTGTGTGGAGAGGTTAAATTATCTAACTCATAACTTTCTCACAGTTGTTTCCCACATTTACAAATAAAGATCAGAGATGCTATACATTCAGACTAGAATTAGAGAAAGGCTTTCACCCTCAATTTTCAGTATGGACTAAATGAAAGCCCTAAACTTTGAAAAATATTTACTCTCTGTGATTTTAAATAATAATGGATAATTGCTACAGCTGCCTTTTGGATCTTTCATGGATGAAAAAACCCCTTGAAACAAAGATTCAAAAATTTAATTTTGTGTTTATACACTTAATTTATGTGTTCATCCCAGGCAGTATCAGAGAATGCAGTTTGAAATATATTGGAATATACAAACCAAATACTTCATAGTCCCTGTACCTTTCATACCCTGTGCTGTGTCACTAGAGATTATTTTAAAGTCACTGGAGATTCTTTTTGCTCTGATATTATTTTAAGAATAAAACAACAGAATAAAATTATCTTCAAGAAAGTACATATATTATATATTTTCAAATTAGATAAAATGTGAGTATAACTTTAGGCTTATGATGCCGGAAGAAATAAAAGTGAAAAGAAGAAAAAATGAGAATACTCAAATTTAATATAAAAAACATATTTCCTTATTGGAAAGAATTACTGTGTGATAATGCTCAAAAGAGTTACAGAGGGCATGCTTGTAAAGTCATATGTTTTATATAAATCAAAGGAGCCAGAATCATCATAGTGAATGAGTATAATAAAAAGTACATAATGAAAAATGTCAAAGAGAAAAAGCGACTTAATATAGCTTTCTTTTAAATATAAACATTTTATCTGATATCCAAAGTCCAAAATCTGACAATAGACCAATTTACAGTATCATTTTTACATTTCAATAAGAGAAATAAGGCAACTTCAAGGATATAATATGATCCAGAATCCTATAATCTAACATTTTTGGTGAACAAATTATTTCTCTGAGTGCAAATTAATGAGATATTCGTGAAAACTGATATTATCAAAAATCCTTACTTGGGCTCCCAAAGCTTCAACTGTATACTGCTATTAACTATTTCCAAGTAATCTCTTTCCAGTATATCTTATTTGTTTGACCTCGTTTTTAAATATCCTTACTTTGAAAAGTTCCTTCCTAAAACTGGACTAAATTTTTCTTACAGTAATAAATAAAAAAGTCCAACTGAATTCATCTGGCTTTAAGTTCAAAAATGATTTTAAGTGCAAAAAACAATAAGTTAAAATTATACAACATTCAACACATACAACATTATGTTTTATGATAGCTATCGACTTTTCTAACTTAGATACAAATAGAAAAAAATTAACAGTCATCAATAACATTAAAGTTAAATACTTCTGCAGCTTTGTATTTTAGAAAGTGGTATTTATTTTTGTAACTGTACTTAAGTATAACAAAAATAATTCACAAAGAAGCATAAGTTACACAGTAGGCTATACTACTCTATAATGATTAAATTCATTATACTGAGCTAATCTGATTTCCAAACACAATTTTAGCTAAAGCACCTTACCTCATTTCTCATGATTCTCCAAAGATTTAGTGTAATTCGGCCAACTATATTTATCTCACTCATTGTATCTGATCCATAGTCATCTCTTTCAGCTGCAAATCTGTTCTCAGTTTTGTCATCTATAGAAGTGAATAAAGATTGCATCAGGACTCACTGAAACCAAATTTCCAACAAGTTATGTCAAAGAAAATGAGAAAAATAAAAATTAAAGATGAAATGTAATTCACAGTCTATTTTGTTTAGAGAATAATCATTGACTAATATTTTTCTCTTTAGTTATAATTTTGTGAAATAAATGTATCTGAAAACTATATATATTTTAATAATAAAAATGTATATATGCATTTTTAAAATAAATTCTTTTCTCTTTAGAATTTGGCAATTTCTGGTGATGTTTTTATTAATCTAATGCTACCGCATTTGGTGCTAGAATAAAAATGTCTATGTTAAACTGGTCATTTCTTGGGAAAAATGGCAGAGTTTTTAACTTAAACAATTCTCTGAAAATGTGTTAACATCAATTAATGATGTTCATATTCAGTATGAAAGTCTCTTAAATGTATATGGAGATGAAGAGTTCCTCTTATAGCAATTAGAGTTCTGAGTTTAGTTTCTTAAGTGATGATTTTACCTAGAATGGAAACTAAAATGTGTTTCTCATTTAACACTGGATATATACAAATGTTGTTGACCAGAGGCTCTGGAATAGTAAGTATATTTACCATATACTGAACATCTATTATATTCTAATAACTTTAATAATATTATTTGATTTTAATACTACCACTTTAATATGTTAGTATGCTTTTTATTTTGCATTGTAGTAAATTCTACTCAGAAAGTTGTATTTTGCCCCAGGACATATAGTAATAGAACCAGTATCATAAACCAGTGTTATTAGATTCCCAAGACCATATACACATACCACCGCGCTCTTCTTTATTTTAAAGAGATAATGTTTGAAAGATTTTTTTCATTTAACAAACACTTATATAATGTTTGCTATGTTCCCATGTTTTAAGTACTTCACAATCGCCCTGAGGTAAGTTCTATTACCATCCCCATTTTGCAGATGAACAAATCAAGGTATGGCTAGGTTAAGTAATTTAATTTGCTTGACATCACATAGCTTGTTAGCAGTAGAGCCAAAATTTAAACCCAGGCTGTCTTTCTCCAGAATCTATGCCCTTTACTATACTGTCTCCATCACCAGGCCCTTTCTATTGTACCATGCTGCCTCATGAAAATGGTTTCAGCAGTGACTTTAACACAAGCTTTTATTCACTCTTCTAATATGATATATACCATTATATACCTTACCTGTTACAACTAATTAAACTAATTAATATGTGCACCTGAATACTCATGCTGCCTCTCTTGAATACTCAGAAACCTATGCCAAATGCAATGTTGAAAAAATTGAGATATATCACTATTCCTATCACTCAAGGGACAGAGATGCTGCAAAAAAAATTCATGCATTGAAAAACTAAACATAAAGTACCTCTGCCCTTTTAGTCTAAGCTTTTGCAAAGCTCACATTTATTGTTCTGAATCTTAGCTTCAGCTCTTCCCTTTAAATTGACCAACACTGAAGACATTTTATTGAAGTCATAGCCTTTCCCAGGAGGTCTCTTTATTAGTTTTTACCAATTCAGTATTTGGTCTTTTTGACTCCCAAAGTACACTATTTTGTCCTAGTCAGATTTGTGGGGAGCCTTTAAACAAAGTTATCAAAAATTCTGTAGTTATACAAAAACACAATTTAAAAAACTGCTTTAATAAACTCTAATTTTGATACATCATTTCCCCCCTCTTCAGTCACAGAACCAGATACAGAAAATCAGACAAAGTAAATAAAACATGGAACATAGAACCAGACAAAGAAAATGAAGTTATGGTCATCAAGTAAAAGAAATGTCTTCATAATGATTATACAGAAAAATACTTATGATAAGATACTGGATGAAAGAAGCTTAAAAATAATGAGATATATGTGTGATTAAAGTCACATAAAAAAATAAAGACCAATATATGTATATAAAACTGACTAAAAGAAAAAAATAAATATACTAATGGTATATACAGTAGTGAGATTGGGGTATTTTTCCTTTTACTTTTCTTGATTTTTGAAATTTTCTATAATGGAGTTATGATATATCTAGGACTTACACAATTCCGTATTAAAAATTAGGCTAGAATAGTACTTTTTAAGCATTGTCATTACTTATTTTGTAATTTGCTCTTTAGTTGAACTATAAAACATTCACAGCTCTACATACCTGGCACCCGTGAGATCATATGACATAAGTCAACACTTAAAGCAGCAGCCCTTTGTAAGAGGTAACCCCAAGAATGCATCTGAATCTCATACCCCAGAAGGATATCAGGATCATACCTAAAGAAGGAATGAAAATTAAACAAGGCTCATACATTTAAACCTTTCACCAGAAGAACTGTTTCTTCATGATATAAAGTACAAAAATGAAAATCCATAATTTATGTTTCTCAGATGGGGAAGGGATATTGCAGTGGTACCTACAAAATTTTATACAAAAAGGAATGGGTGCAATTAGGGCTCTTGATATGAAGGTACTTTTGTAAAGCCAGCATGGTTTTTACTTAAACTGTATATTTATTTGTTATTACTTGGGAAAGAGGTTAACAGAAATTAAGGTAGGAAGGAGGCATTACCGCTGAAGTATATGAGTGAGAGTATGATTGAGAATATAATGCGGGTAGGGGCAGGGTGAAATTTGAGGGAACCTGTGGATATTATATTTTGAAAAGGTCATTTTCTTGCCACTTCTTAATCTCTATAATCTATACTGTCTTTAAATAGTTTTAATACTGAGAAAGAAAATGAAAATGTTTTCCATTTCCCACTCAATTTTATTAATGACTTCGTCCTCACCTGAAGTAAGGCCTCAGTAATGACAAGTTTATTCTTTAAACTTAAGAGGAAGGTGACTTAATTTAAAAGAAGACTGAAATATTAATAGAGGCAAATTTAATGAGAAAAGCTAAGCATCAGACATTAAGGGGAAAATGTGCTCACTGTGGTCATAGAGCTGCCCCGGTAAACTGAACTGACAATCTGCATCCAACTCAGAGGGAGCCTTTTAGTAGCTCCTCTTATGAGGAGCTAACCACCATGGAAAAATGTGTAGGGAAGAGAGAAACTGATTACAGTCATGAATAGAGCAAAAAGTAAAGTAACACTATCAAATTAGAAGTTCAAAATTACTCTGATTATTGTATTGTTTATAAAAGCCAAAAAACCAAGTGAAAGATCACAAGTTTATAAAATTGGGTTTTACATAACTGCTTGTAAAGTCACTCTGAATTGCGGGATGAGAGCCTGTCCAGAGTATATCATTCAACACCTGAAGTATCATTCAGTGTCTGCAGTATAGAATTACACTAATTTACTGAAGCTATATATGGCTACTCTACAAGTCTGTGGTATAAAAATGGATCATGAGCAGATCACCAAATATATTTTAGAACCAATTAGCTAGAACCAATTTAGAACCAATCTGATCATACTTCCATAACTACTTTCTTAAGATAGGTGTTGAATGGTGTTAGTTTTACTTATAAGAATATCACGAAATCTCTCCTCAAACTTGTCAGGAGAAGGAGATAACATATATATTATCCATGTACTTTTCTCTATACAAATAGGGTTGAAATTTCTGAGAAAACCACTTAATAAACAGTTATTGATTAATTTAACACCAAATGGACCTTCTCACCTACCTATAAAAAAGTGTTTTCTTGGTAGAAAGTGCCAAGGGTCTGGTAACTTTGGAACAAAGAGCAGGATTATCACACGAATGTGGAGAAACAAAAGAAAGCGAGGCAATATGAAACAATGAAGCAAATTTCTTAGTCTCAGAAATCAAAGGCTAAAAAGGTAGATTAATTTTTAAAAAGGTAGTTCAGCAAGATCCTAAGGCACTAAAGAGGTCTCCCAACACCCTTCTTACTCATTAGTCTTCTAACATAACATCCAATACAACACATCACTGTTGATTGAAACTTCTTTCATTAAAGTACACCTCTTCTCAGAGTGGTCAAAGATGAACTACCTGACAAGTGCATCTCCCTGTAAAACTATGTAATGTCTGTCTAAATTTGAGAAATTGGGGACAGAAGTTTCAAGTGGCTCTAAGGATCATAAGAAATAGATGTGAAGCATTCCTATACACACACACAGAAGAACCTGTACAGTAACTCAGAACAGATATTATAATATGGCTACACTTGACCTTGTAAGAGAATTTGGAAGATTGCTGCAGTTCCTATCATATACATCTCTAAGCATAGGTATAACATAAAGAGGATATCAGATAAAGTATGAAAAATATTATGTGTATTTTTTGACCAAGAGACTCTTAAAGCTGATAAAACACGTTTCAAGATCAAAACTTCAATTCCGTATTTCTTCTATGAAAACTTGGTGACAACAACAAAATTTTGGTGACTTGTTCTTTGATGTTTGTGAGTTTTATTCACTCTTAATAGATTTCTAAAACATACAGAAAGAATGAGGTAGAATAGATGGGATTAGAGGTAAAGAAAAGAATAAGAAAATGATGGCAGCAGAAATATAAAAATGATTTTAGGCCAAAAAAAAGGTGCTTCACAACTAATATTTTAAATAACCCACTAACGTGTGTACAGATGAGAGCTGAGGAAGCTCTAACTAGGGTGGTGGCAATAAGCATGGAGGGGAGGAATGATTTTAAAAAATAACTGAGGTTAAATGGATACAATGTATTTTATAAGTGTATGGGGAAAAAGGAGAAATAAAAGCTTATATTTAAATGATGGAGACTGGGAAATGTAAAATTATTAATAGTTCAAGGAAATACAGAAAGAAAATGATTGTGACAAGAAGATAATGGATTAGTTTTACTTGCTTAATAATACTTTATACTATTTTTTGTGTTTGCCACTTAAGGAGGTAAATATTGAGAATGGAAAAAATAGACAAAACTATGAGAGTATACATCTACATTTTGTTCAATTTTATGTTTAGCACCTAGCACTGTACCTTATATAGAGTTAACATTTAAGTATTGAACAAGTTAAGAGTTTTATGTGCATTAAGTCACTTAATTCTTATATTCATTACCCATTTTACAGATGAGGAAACTAAAGCTTAGAGAGATGCATAACTTGCTCAAGACAAAAATACAGAGCTGGCTAACTCCAAAACCTGTGTTTTTTCTTAAAGACTAGTATAATTCATGTTATGAAGATTTAAGGAAGTACTACACTTGCAAATGATCAACAAAATTCTCCATGTCCGCAGGTAATCTTGTTGTTGGGAATATACTTAACGAAGTGAAGATAAGCATACAAAGCCCAGGTACATTGTTAGATTTGTGCTGGCACACAAAAGAGAACTGACTGAAACTCTTATAATTTCCTTTTGCTATGCTGCTTGAAGAAATGTACATGTGGGCATGAAAGCATCTGACAGGTTTATGACAACCTCTGTGAGAAGATAAAAGACAGGACAGACAATGGCAACACTCAAATGGATGGGAATCTATTCAGTCACCAGTGCTATAAATAGTAAAAATACATTCTTCCTTTTTCCTCCCTAAGTGGTGGGCATATCATTTTTGATGCTCTGACAGTTAATTTAATTTTGTTTTGTTGAAAACATTTTCTGGTTTTCTAATTTTCAAAATGGTTTATGTTAACCCATTTGAGATTCAATCAGATGTTGAGTGTGTAGAATATCATCTTGATCTTTAATGCAGAATATCTTCTCAGTTTTACAGGCTTTATAAGAGTCCAACTAAAGAAAGTACAACTCAGTTTACAAGAGTTCAGCTACAAAAAGCAGAACAGAAAGGGCTGAGTATAACAACATGCTCAAGAACAGCTTTTAACTATGTATCAGGATCCAAAGAATATTTTCTAGCCTGCTTTAAGCATCTAAAGACCTAAACCTAACAACAGGCAGAAATCTTAAATTCTTAAAAAAGTGAAGCATTTAATAACAGTGTCCATGGCTACCAAGAGTTATATTCTGGAGAAAATGCAAACGATCCACTTAACTATTTTAGAACTCAGAAAACATTTTCTTCAAAAAAAAAAAAAAAAATACTGAAATGGTGGCTGCCCTCCTAGGTTGAAGCCTATTTAATACAGTTTCTATTTAATAAAGAAGTCTACTTAGTACAGTTCCTCATTATTTCACCACCATAGAAAAATCATGCTAAAATCCAACTTAGAAAGCTAAAGGCTAAGCTAATACTTCTCTTTCACTGACCCCTCCATCTTGAAAATAGAACATTCTTTTTCCTATCCATAACTTGATGGTGGTAAAGGGTTAGGGCAAACTCTTTCCAGGGATAACTATTTCCAAGGGCCATCAGAAGATGTCTTCCTCTTTCCCATCTTCACCTTTATTAATCAACAACAGCCTGAAAGGATTATCTGAACGAAAACTGAAAAAAAAACCAGAAATTAGAAAAGGATACCTCTTTATTATATCTGTAATTTCTTGAAAAAGTGCCTTCTCATCAGCAGCATAGGTAACTTCTAGTCTTGTAATTCCAGATCTAATAAGTAATGGGGTCTGATATCTGATATCTAAAAAATAAACAAAATGTTTATTATACAATTGTGTAAGTAATACTATTCCTTACTTTTGAGTGAAATTTTGGTACTGAAATACTTCAAGAGAGCGTTTCCCAAAGTAAATACAAAAGTAACTCAATTTCTCAAAGGTTTTCTGGTTTAATATGTAACTAAAAATTCAAATTTCATATTTTTAGTTATTTTCCTGAAAAGTCTACATTCACAAATTTTCCAGATAATGTGTCACCCGAAAAGAAATTTTATTACTTTGTTTTTGTTTTTACTCTTCCTGCAGAAGAGCTTTGCTTAGTAGAGACTATTTTAATCAGTGGTATGCTGAAAAATGTTTTAAAAAAGTCCTGGTTTGTAGTACTTTTCTATTTCCATGATAGAAAGACTTCCCAACATGGCTGATTTCAGACTACCAATGCGACATCAACTAGTTTGAAAAAATTCATGAAAAAAGGCTATGAAATAGTCACTGGCTTGTAGGCTGGTACAAGCTAGCTCAAGCACACCACTGATTAAACCACAAGTTTCTATATGGTTTTGCTCTGTGCTAAGACTTCCTTCTCAGTTTACTGAATTCACATACTACCATTTAAAACTGCAGAGACATTTGGTATTTTATAAAATGCCTAATATGGTACATTATATAGAGACCCTCTAAACCAAAAGTGTATGTATTTAGGAAGAGATATAAAAAAATCAGAGTATGGCTTAAAAGTCTCTTATAAATCATTTACTTATAGTAGTAACTTCTTAAATCAAAATATTAGCAGCAAAATACTAGTACTGCATACGTAAGGAAGACTGTCCACCCAATCTAGATACATAATCATTTGATTTCTGTATTAACAATTAGTATTTTACAAAATAATATTTAGAAGTCCAATATGCTAACTGGAAATTTTATTAAGATCTTTATATTGCACTGCTTTTGACATCTGACAATTATTAAAGTAAGAATAATGAATCTAGGACAAACCTATATAGAACACTTTCTATCCCCTATATCTCAGCAAATAGTTTAGAAAGGAATTCCTTATGCTTGCTTGGTTTAGAATGCCAGCACAGAAACTCCTCTATTCAAATATTCACCCTAGGGTGTGAAGATATAAAATTAAGATAAATGAACACTACCTTGATTGGAGACTGTCTTGTCTTTATCAATCACTATTACACCCGTGAGTTCTGTTTTGTCTGTATCTGGTAGTGGAGTATCAGATGAGATGCAGTAGAACAGAGCACAAATTGGGTCAAATTCAGGATCTGGTTCTAAGTCTCGTCTAGTTCGAGCATGTAATTCCACACTTATTAGGGTAAGATTTTGTATCTATAAAAGGAAATAAAAATTATGTTTTTAAATACTTTTAAGACATACTGAAAAAGGTATGTTTCACTAAGACTCTAAGGAAGTAAGTATGAGAAATTACAGAAAACATAGCCACAAAGGACATAATCACAGTTTAACACTGGAGATTAAAACTAAAGATTTTTACTTCTAAGGTTAGATTAAATCAATTCATGTTTTTATTTTAGAAAATCTGCTTATAATTTCTCAATGTCAATACATATTTGAAACTATTTATCTAAAATACATGCCATGCCTCTCAATTTCTGCTTGAGAAAGAGAAAGATTAGTCCAAGTAGTTACAAATTCAAACTAAAGTTTCTACCCAGTTAACTAACTTATAGTTTTACCTACAGTTTAAAAAGAGATATTTTTCATTTTGAGGTACCTACTTGTTAAATTCTTTACTTGAGGGCTACTTAAATTTAGACTTTTGTATGTACTAGGCAGATTTTTAATTATGAAGTTTTTTCTTAAAAAAAATCATAAGGATTGTATATCAACTACACAATTGCCAGATTTTTGCCCATGCACATTTTCTCTTACTTATAATACAAAAAAAATGTAGTATTTTTCTTTTTAAACTTATTTTCCTATGCTAATAAAACCTCTTAACTGTAATCCTTAGTTCTCTTTCTAAAATCAAGACACAAGTAAAAACTCTGGGTAAGAAAAACAAAATATAGGTTGGATTGATGATTATAGCTGAAATTATAGCAGGCAATGTACATATATTTGGCAATGGAAAATAATAGACTACTGTTAAAATACTGGTAATTATTCAGATTGTATAAAGTTAATAATATGGAAAGGTCACCATAAAACATTGCTAAATGGAATCAGTGAATACATCTATGTATGCAAAAAAAGTTAAGCATATGCATAAAAAATTTCTGCAGAGACATAAAAACCATAGAACTGCTGATTGCTGGAGGGGAAGGTGACTGCTTAGTCTGGGGTAAAAGGGAAACTTACTTTTCTTTGTAAACCTTTTTGTCCTGATTGAATGTTTTACCATGTACATGTAATACTGAGTGCATTTATTAGTAAATATGTTATTAAGTACTTTTTAAAATTAAAAAACACAAATTATGTATGTATAAGGCATAAAGAATATTAAAATCATTATCCACAAATCTACACTTTTCTTAGGAAATATATGTTGCTGTTTCTATTAAAACAAATAAGATTAAAAAAAATGAAACCACTAGGGGGAGCTGAGGGAAAGAACTTTATTTTTTAAAATAATTTTTTGTTTTTTCAGTTACAGTTGACATACAATATTACATTAGTTTCAGATGTATAACAGTGATTAGACATTTATATAACTTATGATGTGATCACTCCAATAAATCTAGTACCCATTTGATACCATATATAGTTATTATAATGATACTGCCTATATTCCTTATGCTATACTTTACATCTCCATATTTTGTAACTATCAATTTGTATTTCTTAATCCTTTCCCCTTTTCTACCCACTGCCCCAAACACCCTTCCATTTGGCAATGTCAAAATGTTCTCTGTATCTATGAGTTTGTTTTTATTTTTTAGATTCCACATATAAGTGAAATCATATGGTACATGTCTTCCTCTGTCTGACTTATTTCACTCAGCATAATACTCTCTAGGTCTATCCATGTTGTTGCAGATGGCAAGACTTTACTCTTTTTTTTTTAAGGTCGAGTAATATTCCATCGTGTGTGTGTACACATATATATACCGTTTCTTTTTTATCCATTCATCTACTGACAGACATGTAGGCTGCTTCCATGTCTTGGCTATGGTAAAAAATCCTGCGATGAATATAGGGGTGCATATGTCTTTTTGAGTTAGTGTTTTGGGTTTCTTTGGATAATAGAAGAGAAATTGCTGGGTCCTTCTTTGTCTCTTGTTATAGCCTTTCTTTTAAAGTCTTTTTTTTTTTCTAGTATAAGTATTACTATCTCAGTTTTCTTTTTTCATTTCCTTTTCCATAAAATATCTTTTTCCATCTCTTTACTTTTAATCTGTGTGTCATTTGATCTGAAGTGAGTCTCTTATAGGTAGCCTACGTAAGGGTCTTGTTTTATCCTTTCTGCTATGCCATGTCTTTTGATTGGAGTATTTAATCCATTTAAAGTAATTGCTGATAGATATGTAGATATTGCCTTTTTATTATCCTTATCTTTGATCTTTTTTTACTTCTTTTAGAAGTCCCTTTAACATTTCTTATAATACTGATTTGGTGGTGATGAACTCATTTAGCTTATTCTGGCCTGGGAAGCTCTTTATCTGTCCTTCAATTCTAAATAATAACTTTGCTAGATAAAGTAATCTTGGTTTTAGGTTCTTACTTTTCATCACTTTGAATATTTCATGCCAATCCCTTCTGGTCTGCAAAGTTTCTGTTGAGTAATCAGCTGACAGTCTTATGGGAGCTCCCTTGTAGGTAACTGCTATTCTCTTACAGCTTTTAAGATTCTTTGTTTTTAACCATTGGCATTTTAATGATGATGTGTCTTGGTGTGGGCCTCTTTGGGTTCATCTTGTTTGGGACTCTGTGCTTCCTGGGCTTTGTATGTCTATTTCCTTTGCTAGGTCAGAAACGTTTTCCAACATTATTTCTTCAAATATGTTTTTGATTTCTTGCTCTCTCTTCTCCTTCTGATACTCCTATGTTGTGAATGTTGGTATGCTTAATGTTGTCCCAGAGGCCCCTTAAATTATCCTCGATTTTACAGATTCTTTTTTCTTTCTGCTGTTCTGATTAGGTGTTTCCTGCTACCTTATCTTCTAAATTGCTGATCTGAAGCTTATCATATCTACTGTTGATTCCCTCTAATTTATTTTTTATTTCAGTGACTATATTCTTCACTTCTGACTGGTTCTTTTTTGTTTTCTATCTCCATTTTTATGTTTACTATCTCTTTGTTGAAATTCTCAATGAGATCACTGAGCATCCTTATAAACAGTGTTTTGAACTCTGCATCTGGTAGATTCTTTGCCTCCATTTTGTTTAGTTCTTTTTCTAGAGCTCTGTTCTGTTCTTTCATTAGGAGTATGTTTCCTTGCTGTTTTGCCTGCGTCCCTGTGTTTGTTTCTTTATATTAGGTAGAGCTGCTATGTCTTCTGGTCTTAGTAGCCTTAAGTAGGTGTCCTGTGGGGCCAAGTAGGGAAGTCTCTCTGGTCACCTGAGCCTGGTGCTTCAGGTGTGTCCCTCGTGTAGGCTGTGAGTGCTCTCTCTTGTTGTATTTGAGCCTTGTTTGTCATCTGCATGTCAAGGGGAAGAACTGACCCTCAAGCTAATTGGTTATGAGGACTGGCCATGACTACAGTGGAGGAGCTGTTGTGTAGGGGCTCACCATAGGGAGCAGGATTTGCTTTAGCGGGGCTCTGGTGCTTGCCGTATCTGCCCTTTGATTGTGTCATTTGTGGAGGTGGCTGGGTGGTACTCTGGTGTAGTCAGAAGCTGGCCACCAGCTATGTTGGTTCTAATGCCTTTTGGGAGGAGCTCTGGTGCAAATCATGGTCAGCCACTGCCTGTGCCCTGCCCGGGGCAACTTGATATGAGTTACAAAGTGATTGGTGGATGGCTGCTACTTGTGCTAAGCTTGGAGGTGCCTGGAAGAGGCTAAGCTGTCAATTGAAGCCATCTGCTGCTAGTGCTGGTCTGGGGGCTGCTTAGCAAGATGTACGGGTCATGCTAAGGCTGCTTATTTGGAGTTTCTGAACCTTTGAGAGATTTTAGGAAAGTCCACAGCATGAGCCAAGATAGACTGTATGGAAAAGCCACTGTAAGTAGCTTGGATGGGCCTGCAATTTGGAAGGGGTAGGTCTCAGTGAATTACCAGGGCAGGGCAAACAGTCTTAGCCCAACTGATGGAGACTCAGGTGCCTGCCTGCATCTACATGCTAAGTACAGGGGATGGCTCAACAAAGGAACAATGGCTTCTGTCAGCACTTCTGGCTGGGAGAAAGCTGCCTCTCCAGCCCTTTCATTGAAGCCAGACAATTCAAGTTCCTCCCTATATGTCCCTGCTATTTTTTGAGCTGCTGCCCCAGCACTGGGTCTCAGAGCGAGTGAGCCCATCAGTGACTAAATCTGTGTGTGGGCCCTTTAAGAGCAATACCTGGGACTCCAGCCACCCACCATCTCACTTAGCCATGATCTGTGCTGGTTCTCAAAGCCAGAAATTGTGGGGACGTCTCTTCTTGGCATTGGTACCCCAGGCTGAGGAGCCTGGTGTGGGGCTGGGACCCCTCGCTCCTCAGGGGAAACCTCTGCAGCTGAGATATCCTTCCCAATTTTTAACCACTACATGTGGGTGTGAGTCCAGCCTATTCTGTGTCTCCACCCCTCCTACCATTCTTGATATGGCTTCTTCTGTATATCCTTAGTTATAAGACTTCTGTTCAGCTAGTCTTCAGGTGGTTTTCAATGATGGTTGTTCTGAAGTTTAGTTGTAATTCTGATGTAGTCTGGGAGGCAGTGAGCACAGTGTCATCTTTTAACTTTTACTTTTAAATGTATATTCTTCAGTAACGTTGGATTTTTTTTAAAACAATAAGCATGTATTAGTTAATAAAAAAAATGTAAATTGAAAAATCTCTTTCTAAACCCAAGCAAAACAAAACCAAAAAACCAGTTTAAGTAGAAAACAAAGAACATGTAAAAAGACTATGGAGAAGACTGAGGACAATTTTGGGTCTAAAGAGTTTTGGAGGTTGTTTGATTTACTTACGAGGTCAAATTTCACACTCAAATTTTGTCTTTCTCTTCCTTGATATAAAATGCATTACTGACATTTTTTAAAGTAAACATGGAATGAGGAAACCGATTTACAGAAAGTGACAAAAAGAGGTAGGTAAGAAAGATGGAAAAAGATTACAACTTTTTTCCTGCATTGAGTATTTATATGCAGAAGAGAGATTTTCTTCAGGGAAACAGAAGAAAATTGCTAGAAAAACGGAGATAGTGCAGAGATTTTTTTTGGTTCATTTTCTATTTGACCACCAGGTGGCTGTTTGGAGTGTGACTTAAGATTAAGAAAGCCTGTGTTGAGAAGAAGGTACAAGCAACTTGACAGATCTCTGAAGTGATTTTAACATCAAGAGGGCCAACCAAACAGAAAATACAAGTACCACAGTTGGGATATGATATAATGTTCTCATATAACAATCTCAGAATAGCACAGAGATATTTCTAATAGTTAAAAATATTTTCTAATTTTAGCTTTTATAAACTGAGTTTCAATTATAAGATTTGTGAAAATTATGAAACCACAAGGCAGTCTCAAAAACTGATGGTTCCTTTAAGTTTCTCTTATTTTAGATAAATATATGAATAAATAAAATAGTAAGAATAATCAGAACAGAATGAAGATTAACAGATACAGAATTCAATGTATTACTCTCATTAAAAAAATCCCATACTGTTTCATAGAATAAAACACAAAAGTTAAACAGTGCATATGTCCTTACTGTTGCAGTTTTACCTCATGTAAAGCTTTTGCCTCCTGTAAATTTTGTATGCTGACTTTGAAACCGTAAGTATTGTTTAAAGACGGTCCATCAATCTGAGAAGTTTCTTTCTTTGGGGTATTTACTGCTGCAAATTGATTCTATTAAAAAAAAAAACAACACATACACACACACAGCCAGAAAAAGATAAATGAGCAATCATTTTCTTTCTTTTGATCAATCCTATTTATGAAATACGCTTTATGTGTTTACTAATACATGATAAACTAATATCATCTCTTCAAATCCAAAAAGGAACCATAAGTATTTTATTAACATTCTTTTCATGCTAGTAATTCAAGATACGAGAACTAGATATATGTAAAAATATCTGATAAAATCTGTAAGCAAACCATATGTTAACCTTTGAGTTTACGAGCCCCAAATACGAAAAATAACAGTCTTGTAGAGATGTGACATTTATACTACATGGATATTTATCTTGACTTCTCTTGGAAGTATGATAAGCAAGCAAGCAATGTATTTGCAATGAGTCTGGCTTAAGTTTGTAAAAGATTTGAAATTCTGGATTTGTAGTTTACCCTAACACAATATGAGTGTGAAGGATGAATTAAAACATAAATAATCTTTAAGGGTTTAGAAAGAATCTATTTTTTAAAAAATATTTTTTCTGATTTCCAAATCCATCAACCACTTTCCCCAAAATGTTGATTTATGTCAACAATACACTAGTATTTGTTTTTAATATAGTTTGTAATCCAACAACAGTGCTTTAAAAATGAAAATTTTAAAAATGTATTTATAATCTCAAAATAGAAATACTAAAATATATTTTATGTAGTTCATGACATTTATGAGAAGTGGACAGTATGGAAGTGATTTTTATCACATATTTCTAAGGATACATGTCCAATATATACTTTTTTCATATAACCAGATATTTTAAAGTTTGACCATGTTTTTAGTATTTGAATAAAGATATTTATGAATTTTCAGCGTTTCAATAGTAAATAATGTTGTTTTCCTTTGTTATTTAGTAAGATAAACTAAAAAAAAATCAATAATGTTATATTTGAGAAAAAAATAAACCAAGAAAAAGGATATATTTTTGGTGGGATCAAAAATCACTTACTTGAGCTCTGTTGTCAATGGATTGTTCTGATTTTGCCAGTAATCAGTTAATGTATTTGTATCCTCATAATCCACATTTTGGCTATCATATTCACTTTCTCTGTAATATTTGTATTTACATATAAGAATCTTTTAGATCCCAACAATAACAAAAGAACTAAAAAAAAATAGGCAATTTCTTGTTGTCTCAAAGATATGTAAATAAAATGATGCAAAAGTATAATAAATTTTTAAAAAATTGAGACACAAAGTTATCAATTATCTAACTGAAATCTAAGAATAAGAATGGATCTTCCACTGATCTTTAAATGATTAGCATAGTTACCTTTGCTTGTGTTAATAACACTCTTCTATGAGTGTCAGCATTATTTCCTTTCCTATGACTCAATTTCTGGGTTTTTGGTCCTGTGGAAAGAAATTTCATAATTAACATATACATCAAAATGACCTGCTTCTGTCTTAAAATTTTTGTTGTTGTAAACTCTTAAGTACCATTTGAATTTATCCTATAAATTCCCCCCAAAGACTTCATAAGTGAAACTAGGTTAATTCAAACTCTCGATCCCCACTAAAATAACTTTAAAATTTTAAATTTTTTAATAAAAACATTTAGCTTTTAATTATTCTGTCATCTTAATCATTTAATTCATTTATTCACTTCTTTATCGAGTATTTATGATGATGAAGAAAAGACACCATCTACACCCTCATGAGGTTTAGAGACAATGAGACAGTCATCAAATACATATAGAAAAATAAAATTATAACTGCAGTAAATACATGAAAAGGGAATATAATTGGGAATTTTGATATAGTTGGGAAGTTAGAAATGCTTTTTTGAGCTGAAGTAGGAAGAAGGTAGTAATAAATGAGTAATTAACTGATTCAGAGCAAAAGGCCTGGAAATTACTAAAGGTGGGTAAGAAGGCCAGAGTAGAAGACCAGGAGAGAGATGACAGCCTAACCTAGGTTATGGTGTTAGAGGTAGAGAGATTTGGGTGATTTAGGAAAAAAAAAGTGATAGGACTTGGTAATGGCCTGGAAACCACATGATGGGCAGTGAGGGAATTAGGTGGGTGTTACTAATAAATCCCATGTTTCTGACTTGTGTAACTCAGTGACAGAGAGTGGTACTATTCATTGAAATGAAGAAAAATGAAAGAGGATCCTGATGGGTTTCTATTTGTGGGCACGTGTGCTGCGTGGCTGGTGGTGAATGTATGCAGTGAGATCATGAACTAAGTTAAAAAAAAATACTGACCTTGTGGTGCCTTTGAGCATTCACGTAGAAATGCCAAATAGGCAGCTGGATATAGTGTTCTGAAGCTTAAAGAGAGTTCTGAATGAAAATTTAAATTTGTGATTTATCTTTAGCAATCCTGTGGGCAGGAATTAGATCATTCAGGGAGAGAACATAGAATTAAGGGTATAGAAGGCTTAAGGCTAAGCCTTAATAAATTCCAACATTTAGATGAGAATGAGATTTAAAAAAAAAAGCAAATAGGAAGAAACAGAAGAGTAGGAGAAAAGCCAGGGGAAGAAGGAGCTCTAAGAAGGAAGGTACAGACAAAGGACAATGGTTGCTTAAAGGGCATGTGATAGGAAGACTGAAAAACATCCATAAGCTTTAGCTACATGTAAAAGATAAACTGATGAAATGGTGGGGGCAGAATCCAGGTAAGAGTGAGCTGAGAAAGAGTAGAAGGTAAAGAAATGGAGTTGTCAAATTAGAGAAATCTTTTGAGAAATCCTGCTTTGAAGGAGAGGAAAAAGTAGAAGCTGGCAGATGTAAGGTAAAGCAGTTGTTGGCTTTGTTTCTATTTTAAAGCATGGGAGAGACAGGGGTATATATTAAGGGGAAAGTGAGAATGGGAAAAATCAAGTTGAGAAGAAGAAAAGGTTTCTGAGAGGGCTCTTCTAAGTTCATCCAGAAGCCAGAAGATAGGATGAAAGCAGATGTAAGTAAATTTCACAGTAGAAAGATAAAAGTTTCCATGTCATGATGTCTTTCCAAGACGAGATAAAATAACAATACTCTCATTAGCTGAGCTAATATTTCATTTAAAAAGGCTTTATTTTTATTAACATAGTCTGTTGTTTTCATTTCTAATCTTTGAAGAACAATTATGGAGTCTCTCTGTGATTTATAACTTACCTGTTGATAAAGGGCTAAAGCCAGTTGCTTCAGGAAGCCTTTCCCGAAGTTTTCTCTGTATGACTGGTGTACTATGAAGGCAATGTGATTCACACATCCCAGTTCTTGCCCTAACATTAATTGGAGATATTACTAGAGGCTCCTGAGGCTCACTGCAAGGGCTTTTCTGTATACTGTCTTTTACTGGCTTTAAGAAGTTCTCAATAGTCAGGGAACACAGTTCCTCTACTGATGAGGGTATGTCATCTCCATTCAATGTTTTAGAATCTGGGGATGCTGCCTGTTGCCAGGGTGGAATTACTGGAGAATCAGAGGAGCTATAACTAACATAACAGTCATCATCATCGCCTTCATCTTTCTCAGGATCATTTGCAGAATCAACCAGTGGCAGCATCTGACTTTCACTTGCAGTTTGACTGCATTCTGTGGTTGGCACTTGTAAAGCAATCTGAGCGTTATCAACATCTTCCTTGGTATGTGCTGTAGTGGGGAGTATATGTGGAGTTGTATCCATTTTTGGAGGCACTACAGGTTTGTCATCTGGGTTAACTGAAGAGCTGAAGTTCTCAGTGGATTTTACAACACCAGTTGGCTCAGTTTTAGACAGTTTCTTGGAACGTACATATTCTTCTTTGGCTTGAAGCCATGCTTGAACCAGTTGTCGACTCGGGGCACATTTGCAAGGCATAATCACAATTTTCTTATCTTCAACCATTTTATGGCTACCACTTGACTCTTTATTGATAAATCCTTGGCCATTACGAAGAGGTGACCCTGGTCTTGGATTTTGAGTCATTGCTGAGAATGCTGTTTTCCACAGACGAAGTCCTTCCAAGGAAAAGTCTCCCTCAAACTCAGCTAGATCATTTGGAAGTCGAGTTTCTACCATGAGAAGCCGTCCACCGATCTCCCTACGAACAACATATTTTACAACAACTGTTTTGTGTCAAAGAGCAATTACCAAAATATTTAGCTTCTTATCCTAGAGATTTTTTAAGCTCCTATTGGAGTCTTAAAAATGCCCATCTCTTTATTCCTTTTCCATACCCCCCTACATACAATTATTTTATACAGGTACACTCTATCTTTAATCTCAACATGCTTTCCCTCACAGGTATATGACTATAAATTAATTTCCTTTGAAAAATCATCATCAATACCAATGAAACCTTCTTTTCTTCAAAGAGATGGCGCAAACTTATCAGATTCACTCCCTCTATTCATTTCAAATAATTTTCCATTATCACCATATATCAATAAAAACAATGGAAGAATTTATCATTGGAGATCACATCCCTGGGTTTTATCTATAGCCTCTTTCTATATTCTCTAGAATTTATAATAGTTTAGCAAAGCCAATCAATTCATACAAATCTTTGTGTCCCCCACCCAATTCCCTCAAACTTTGACAACACACACACAATGGAGGTAAATTACCATAATTCTTTCTCACCTTTACATGGCAAGGTTGAACACTATCATAAGAACTTAGGAGCTGGCAGAGTCCACAGTATGCATAGCTTAAATGCTACTAATATATATGTATGTGGGGAATCACTAATTAAAAGGTAGCCTGGTTTAGTTTCAAATAGTTATAAATATTAAGCTAAATCTTTCTTTAACATACATCCATTGGTGCTATTTCTGCCTTCTGCAGCAATATGTCTAGTTTTCCTTCCTTACGATATATCTTTCATGGATATGAAGATAGTTCTTAGTTTTTTCTATTACTTCTCTTAGGGTATGGTTTCCCAGATGTCATGGTCGTTCTCTAAATAAAACTTAACTAGATTCATGTTTTTCGATTTGGAGCTAAAAGAAGAGCATGAGGGTTACTATAGTTTTTTTCCCCATTTTTATAAAGTTTCTGGCCTCTTCCAGTTAACCATAACCAGGATCTAGTACTTTCCCTGTGCCCACTTCTCAACTACATGAAAAATTAAAAGTGGAATGATTGCTACTGAAGGAACTGAGTGCATATGCTATGTGACCATACCCAACTTAATACTTTGATACAGAAATCATAATAAACCTCAAGATACAATACTGGTGAGGCATAGTAGATTCAGCTTTCTTAAACACTGTCAGCAGCATGCTAATTGCTACAACTCATCTCATAAGATATATCAAGAGCCTTAAATTTTGTAGTAATCTTACTTTTAGGGCTACAAGAAAAAACTCCAACATATAAGAAATGGTTTATGAAGAATATACTAACCACATAATTAGAAAAATAGATAATGATCTTTCTGTCCAATAATATACACAATACATTATGCAGCTATTAAAATGTTTCATGAAACTCATAAATTTATAAAACCTTATAAACATTAAGTGAATGAATTTGAATATAATACTGTGACTACAGTATATTTCATAAAACAAAATAAAAACCACATATATTTTTAAAAATTAAAAAAACACATTAAAATATTAGCGATTGTCACTAGGTAGAGAAATAGTGTGATTTTTATGTCTTTTATATTTCCTAAGTTTTCTATAATGAATAGATTTATATTAAAAAACCAAACTGTTTTTCAAAAATGACTATCATCCTATTTCAGCTGCAGAACGAGTGTCAAAGTTAGAAATTAACTGCAATACAGAGTTAATGACTAGCACCTAATAAGTTAACTAAGAATTAAAAAGATGTAAAAGGCTAAGGCAGAAAATAATACTTTGATTAAAAAATATACCTTAATGATTACTGATAGTCAAAGGACCCAAAATAATGGAAACTAATGTCTAAGGAACAGACATTCATATATACTGGCAGGAGAGTCCTATTCATGTTAAAAGATCACATGAGGGACTAAGCAAAACAAAACAAAAAAAGCAAACTATAAAACTGTGTGTTAGGAAGTGAGGGGGTGGGGTGGGGAATGTTTCTGTCCTTCACTTCAAATCCTTAGAGGAGGGAACATGTACCCTATATTTATGATCATTTTTTCTCATCTCTTTCTTAATTGGACTCCTGTAGGAATTATTGCTAATCTGCTTGGTAAAAGCCTAGCATTCATTGTGTCTTTTTTACTAGGGTCAGGAACATAATGCAGCTAAAGATCTAAAGGTCTGTGTATGCATGCAGTGTGGCATCTTACCTTAGGTGGCTCTTCATATCTCTTGCCACCATTTAGACTAAGTAGGGCCTGCCTCAGTAGTTCTAGCTAACCTCATCTGCTTCTGACTCAGTGACTGAAGTGAAATGAACTGCCTCTCTTTGCAACAGGTTAGGCAAATGGAATCAAAGACACAGGGGACAAGGCAAAGATCCATCACTTAAACCTCCTGGATTAAAAGTCATGTTCCCTAATTTAGCTCTTATTAGGTATGCTCTACCTTGGTGATGCAGGTGGTACAGGACACCTACTTAACTACTAGTTTATAAATAAACCAGCACTCTGATTCCTGCTCATTTTGCTATTGGCTATGCATATCTATCGCTTCTCTGAAAAGATTCTTAAAAGAAAGAAGAGATAATGGGAGGCTAAGTCCATCTTGTACCCTTAATAACTGTATAAACTAACAATAGTAACAATATGACTAAAAATGCTGGCAACATGAAAAGAAAGCAGTATGTAATACAAACAACTAAATCTTCACTACATATATCATAAGAGTACCTAAATTATATGTTCATTTTCAAACACTTTTAAAAAGGTGTTTAAAAGTTTTAAGTTTTCCATTTTAGAAATAAATACCATCTTAAAATGATAATTGTAATACTTTTAAAGTATTATCACATCTGTCTAATTTGTCATCATGTCACAGTAAGCCTCTGCATCTCTAATCCTTAAGGGAGACAGTGTTAAATAATAGATCTAAGACCAACACTCATCAACTTAATTTCTCTATAGGTGTAACCACTCAGCTAGTCTGAATTCTTTTTTATTATTTTTTATTTTTATTTATTTTTGCATTTGCTTAATAAGTCCATAATTATCAATAGCTTTCACAATAATATACTAACAAATGCAGTATCACAATCAGAAAAGTAGCAGTCAGGTACCAAATGTTGTTATATACATTATAATTATTCAGAGTGACCCAAAGAAAAAATATAATTCTGATTACCTGGGCTTTTCTGGTACATCAGAAGGATTACTGCAAAATGGTTCCTGGTAAATAGTTTCTGAAAGGTCATGATCCAACAAAGTTGCCATAATTTCTTCCCTACTAGGTGGAGACATGAGTGGTTTCAGAATGTGAGCAGTTCGAGGGGTGAAACTACCATTTTTATATTGTGAGGGAGAGCTGGTAGACCTTGGTGAACTATCAGGAGTTGGTGTCAATATATCATTATTTCTTGAAACATACAATTCTAAATCTTCAGAGGCTGCATCCACTAGTTCACCATCAGGGGAGGAGAGTATTGTAGTAAAAGAGGTATTGACTGAGTCAAGAGACTGACCCATTTCTTCTCTAGTATGATCTTGAATCCAATCTGAATTGCCAGGCTGTGAGAGGCTTAAAAACACTTCTTTACTTACTGAACTCCTACCCAATCTGGATTTTTCATTTAGACAGTCCTCTGCCTGCTGAACACAAAAAGAATCCATTATTGAATTAGACCGAGTTGTTAGAGGATGAAAGCTGTTTTTCCACTGGTTGTGGCGATGATTCTCATTGCTCTCTATGGATGATTTCTCAAACAGTTCAGGACTTAGAGTGCCGGATCTAATCCAAGAGGATGAGTCTGAGGCATGATGTTTGTCTTTATCACACTTCTGGTTATCATGACTTAAAAACTCAGTTTTTTCTATAGTTTGTCCTGGGAAAAGATCCTGAACTGCATCACTTAGGAACTTCTGAGGCAAATTCTGATCAGCAGGGACAAACTGACTTCCAGAGTAAAAGCTACAAAATCCAGTTTGACCAATAGTATTAATATCAAAATTATAATTATGTTCAGGAGACAAACTATCTTCAAGTGAATAACAACTTTCAAAACCTGGATCTGAAAAAAAGATGGGACTGTCATCTGATAGGGAGTTCTCCAACTGGCCAGAGTTTTGTAAATTTAGGGAGTCTACTTTAAGAAGTTTGGGGATTTTTTCTTTAGGTTTTGCACTTCTGGGAGTTCGAGGTTTCCTTGGAGATGTTACTGATCGTGTTCGTTTAACTGTTTTGTTATGCTCATGGGAAACGGAAATATTTTTGTTTGGTTGATGTTTATTAGATAATGGGTCTTGCATAATATCTGCATTTTGTGCTTTCTGCTGTCTTTTCTGTAACAATTCTTTTAGAACTGCCAGTCCAGACTGTCCTTCGCCAAAGGCTGAAGGTGTTGACACATTTTGATTTTTACACTGAGAAAGTGCTTTGGTTTGTGAAATTGCTTCTGACAGTGACTTTTGTTTTACCCTTTCAGGTTTAAAATTTGACATACCTAAAATAAAGCCCCTTTGTTTTTGCTCCCATGCTATTTGTTTGATTGGACTTCTCAAGGAAGTTACAAAGCAACTATTAGGCATTTGGCTTTCCTCTGAAGCTGTATTTCCTGGCGAACAAGTTTCACTGTGCTTTGACTGTTCTGCCACGCACATAATCTGCTGCTGACTGTCTTTGCAATGCAAAACATTAGGGGCATACGCTGGGTCTGGCTTTGATTCTAGGGAATTATGACATTCATTTAACTTTCCGATAGATGACAAATAGTTCTTTTGTATATTTGCATTCTCTTCTGTCTTTGGAGACATTATACCCGAAGTTATCTGTTTATTCTGTGCTACCTGAGACAAATGGTTGGAAAGGTCAAATATATTTTTTTGAATCAAGGTTGATTCCTTTAGAGTAAACAAAGCACTCTGACTATGAGATCTCTGAATATTAACTTTTGAGATTCCAGGTCCCAAAGAATTACAAACGAGTGATGAATGCAAATCATCTCGTGAACTGGGGAATGTCTGCAAATCTGCAGGCTTCTTGCTTTCTAAGAAAGAAGAAAAGCAGCTAGATAAATTCTGTTGTGCATGAATTCCAGCGGTTTGGGGAGCTGAAAGGGGATGATCTATAGCAGAGCCCATCAGTGACACATCTTTCTGTTTAAAAAGTAGTTGAGAGCCTCCAGAACTATTTGAGGTCTCAGACATATTCTGATGTTTTAGCACAAACTTAACTTCAGTACCAGACTGAGATTTTGTTTTTTCATCTTTAAGTGTTATGTGCTTTCTTGATGCTTTCTTATTTTTTTGTTTCTGTTTTGCTCTCGGTTTCTTTTTTCCATCATCTACTAATTTATTTGTCTGATTTCGTTTGTTCCTTTTCTTAGTAACTACAGAGGGGTTAACAAGCTTTGATTTTGACTTCTTCACCTGTCCTCTTGCTCCACTGTTTTTTTCTATACGAGGATTAACAGTCCTGCTATTATATGCATTAGGACCCTTAAAAATCATTGCTTCTTTATTTGCAGCAGCTATAATTTCTTCAGCTCTTGGATCTGTGGGAGACCAGCAGCGAGGTGGAGAAGAATTCATGGGACTTGTGCTTCTCTCAGAAAGAAAACCTAGTTTAGACATAACATCACTATAATTCAAGTCACAGTCTTCGGTTTCAGCATTATAAGATGGTGAGGGAGGAGAGAGAATAGCATGTGACCGTTTTTTCCTGAAAGACAAAGTTCTTTTAATATTTTCACTATTTGTCCTTTGTTGCTTACCGGTTTTTTTCTTAGCAGACTTATGTTTTGTTTTTCTTCTGTGACTTTTCTTTGGCGTTAGTGGATAAATAGGATATTTGGTTGCAGGGGAGTCAGGAACTTTTGGCCAAAAATCCTTCAAAGGTGCAAGCTTTTTATATAGTTCCAGTTTTTCCTCTGTTAATATTACTTGTTTTTCTTTAGAGTCTATTTTTCCTAACTTCACAAGCATATTTTTTCTCCCTCTAAATCTATTAATAATAATATACTTTATAATGACAGGGGGCAACTTTTTAGACATTTTTCTTCGTTTTCGAGATTTAAGAGTTCCATCTAAACTTTCACCAATTTCCACAGGATGAGGTAGGCTAATTTTTGAGTTGTGTGTTATAAAACTTGACTCACTATCTTCAGTCTCATAATTTACCTTGCGTTTGGCTCTAAGTGTATATTTATTTCCATATAATCCAAAGGACTGCTCAGTTTCTAAGGTTCCATCTCCAAAGTGACAGTCTATAAAACTGTCTGTAGGTGTTTTATTTTCAAAAGCTCCACGGGTGACTTTAATTAAATCACTGGCCAATACATTATTCTTCTCAGAATTGCTATTACAAGGATTATTTTGTGTACAATTATCTTTTGTGGATCCAGTCTCACTAGTTTTGGTAGAAGTCTCCTGATGACCTGTAAGTTTCTTTTTATTCATTTTTAACCGGGGCTGTTTATTACTGGGTTGTAGTTTATATGTGACAGGAGAGAGTTTCTGTGGTCTACTGAGACAATTAGAAAGAACAACACTGGGAAAAAACATATAATGTGCTGCTTGCTGGCTGAGGTTTGGCTTTTCTGTTTTATGCTCTTGAAATTCTTCATATCTAATTTTAAGTTTATTTAGTCCACTTTCATCAGCAATGCTATCAAGAGAATGTACCATAGTTCTATTCTCCCCTGAGCATGATAGCAATTCACAATTTTCAGCTAATGATGAAGGGAATAAACTATTTAGAGCTGTGCTGTTTCCTTTTTCATTTCCTTCACAAGATGATTTATTTTTTGAATGACTTAAGTCAGTAAAGTTGAAAGGATTTTTGCACAAGGTACTTTCGCTAGTGTGACGGTTCATATGTATAAAGGGGGCTTCCTTATCAGTTTTTCTGATGTTTGTATACTTTCTACTTGGTACTTGTCTTGTAACAGATGGAATATCTTCTTCATAATCAAAAATACTACTTTCACCGGAAGATACTGGGGGGATATCTTTCTTACTACTTTCTTTATGAGAGTTTTCTGAATGAACAGTACCGCTTAAAGATCTAGGGTATTTCATAGAGTAAGTGCTTTCATTTGTAAAAGAAGCAACTGAATGATCTCGATCTTTTTCTATGTTGTTTGGCTGTGAAAGGTCTTCAATTAAATCTTCCTTGTTCAAAACGTGGGAAGAAAGGGCACTTGTGTGTTTACACTGAAAGGTAATCTTAGCAGAAGATGAAGGTTCTAATGTAGCAGCATCTTTGTGAAAAATAGAAGGTTTTACTGATAGCTTGCTTGTCGCAATCACAGAAGAGTGGGTTCTAGAATTTTCATTGTTCAATGGATTGTCTAAAAAGGGGGAAAAAGAATTTATTTCACTTCCACTCTTAATTTAGAAAATATTTTCCCATAATATTATCGCCATGAAAGAAATTATATGAAATTAAGTCTGTATGTTTATTATGGTTATCTCAACAAAAAGATTACTCCTCGCACTAGGATAAGAACTCAATATAAATAAACAAGAGTTAGATACATTTGATTATTAGTCATTATTTTAAACAAATATTCCTTTGATCATAAATAGGTTATATTAATATTCAGTGGCTTTTAGAATAGGGAAAAATACTATGACCTTTAAAATTTTTTTTATAAAATATGTTTCTTTCCAACATCACTGTAATAAGCTGAGCATATTATAGTTTCTTATGCAAGTTAAAATTTAAATTAGTGATTAACAAATGTTATAATCTTGAAAATAACAAAAAATTCTTTATCTACATTTTTTTAAAAGAAAAAATTCTGTAGAAGGACAAAACCTAACAATATTGTTATAGCCTCAATCAGCCAACTGTATAGAAAGTATAATTACAGCTTCAAAATCAAATGTATTTCAGCCTCTAAATTATGAAATGCTCACAGTACACTTGTTTACTTACCACTATTTTCGTCTGCAGTTCCATCTAACTGAGGTATAGAAAGATTGGCTAGAAGTAAACTGTTATTACTCCATTCCATTTCTTCTTCCGAAGATGAATCATCTTCTTCAGTTGAGCTCCTATGGGTATTTCGACACAGTGATCTAGAGAATATTAAGATTCATTAATGAGTATGATCATTAAGAAAATACACGTCAGACTAAAATAATTTGCCCAATTTGATACTATAGTAGTAAAACTGAATAAAAAAAATCTGAAAATTACAACTTTAAAAAAAGCAGCCTTTACTTTGTTCCAGTATCATGTCCTACAAAAAGTTATTGTAAAAGATTTTATAATCCCTTTCATATGAGCTAGAAGACATCATCATTCCTGTACTCAAAGCTCTACAATATCCTGAATTATAAAATCAATCTAATATATAAATATTCTCCCCTTTATCCTATCATTATATATATGTACACACACACACACACACACACACACACACACACACACACACACAGCTTAAGAGAACACAGAATTTCAAAAAAAGTGGCATTTGGCATATTTTAAAAAGTTTTCATAAATACACAATCACTACATTATGAATTGGATAAAACAAATGATAAGGTGAGCAAAAGGGTATTTGGGTTAGAGCTAAAAGAAGAATAAAAGGAATCAAAGAGGGGCTAGGAAGTAGTAAAGGTATTGAGTCAATCCAGTAGTGGCTATACAGTAGGATTACTAAGGAATTCAGATGGACTGTTAAGTCCAGATGGAGACTCTCTTTAAGGTTTATCTCATATAGATGAAAAATTTTCACTAGATCCTAGCTTGATACTTTCCCTTCTATCTGGCTGGGCAAACTTTCTAACCATACCCAATTTGTTCTTTCTCTTGTCTCGAGAATTTGAAAATACCCCTTTATTATACATGGAATAGTTTCTCCATTAAGCCTTTGCCAAATCACAATTTGTCCTAAAATTATTCTTTTAAGAGCTGAAAGAGTTATTAGAGGTCATCTGGTTCAACTTTCTATCCAATGAAAAACCTTATTTTTAATACATCCAACACAGCCTCTGCTTTTACATTCTCAGTATAAGGGGCCTGCTGTCGCACAGGGTAATCTTTTCCATCATTAGTGGCTCCAATTGTTAGTAATTTTCTTCCTATATTATACAAAAATCTCTTTCCACTTTCCGTACATTCTTCCTGCTTTTGTCTTCTGTAGCCATATATAGCAGGTCTATGACATTTTCCACATTATAACCTTTAAAATATTTGAAGGTATTTATCATTTGTCCCATAATTCCTCTCTAATTAGACCAAACTACCTATTTTTTCTACCGATCTTCAAAAGGTACAGAATTCACAGAACCATCTAGTTTTCTTCCTCTTCTTTCTCTTTACTTTCTCAGTATTCTTAAAATATGGTACATTTTCATGGCAGAATATAACATCCAATACAGAAATAGAATTAAAGACTCCTTTTCTAAATACTATACTTCTATTACTCAATCTCTCTAATATACATTTATAAAATGTTTAGATTTGTTTTCTCAAGATTTATCTGTGCATGGTTTTCAGAGAACACACAAGCATTAATTATTCATGGAATAAACCATGCCTATTATTTTAAACAGGCTGGTAATAAGTAAATAAAAACTTTATAAGAATTTTATACTATATTTGAATGTGTATCTATTTAATATAGGTATAAAAATATAAACTAAACAAGATATAATCTAAAAAACTGGAGAAGTGCTAATGATACATTGAAAAAAATCAAAGGGACAATATCAAAATAAAAAAATGAGAGAAGAAAAAAACAAGTGGAACAAGTAAAAACAAGTGGAACAAAACCAATAGAAACATCAAATAGTCAACAAACTTTGCTAAAACATGAAAGTAATCAAATTTATTACAGCAAGACAAATACATCAAATAAATACTATAATTACTCTATTAATAAAATCCAAACTCTGTTAGAATAATGTTATCTCGGTTACAGCTGGTAGCCAATAATAAAATTCATCATTTAAGCAAACATATAACACTTACTGTGCTCCTAATAAAGTAATATCCATGGATCCCCCACAGAAATTGTTAAGCCCATAATAAACTGAAGGTCTATTTAGTCTATACTTGTAAAGTTAACTGGTTGAACCTAAACATATCACTCTCTATTAGGCTTTGCTTATTTACTTTCAAGATATTTTTGAATCTATATTCCGTCATCCAACGAATTACCAATGTCCAATATTTATGACAATCTCTATCCAATCTAGAAAGATACTTGGCATACAGCAAGCATTTAAGTGGTTTTTGAATGCAAAATCATGTAAATTCTGTGAACCCATCTAATCTCACAACCGCCATGTACTCTCCTCCACAAGGATGTTATATAAGAATTTGTTAAATGCCTACCTGAAATCAAGACTCAATACAATTATTACAGTTCCCTAAGTAATCATATTTAAAAAGGATATAAAGACAGTAGAGGATAACTTGAATTCATGAAGGGTCCTGATAATCTCTGCTTCCCATTCTGAGTGCCCACAAAGTGTTTATTTAATTATCATAGTCATCATCCCTAGGAGAACAGGACTGGAAGCAAGGAGACCAGTTAAAAAGTGAATCATAGTATTCTAGATGAATGGTAATGAAGGACTAAACTAGGATATGTTGGGAAGGAGGAGGATGAAGAATAGAAAAGAGGCTATGGAAACAGAGTTGACTCATAGGGCTTAACGCAAAACAGACAGGGGTGTAAAGGAGGGCAAATCAAATGTGATACTGAAATTGCAAATTTCCAGAAGTTGTTGGGTCAAGTGGTATCATTACAGAAATAAGGAACAGAGAAACAAGAACGAAACCATGTTACAGCATTATCTATTATAATTTAGGCTTGCCTATATTCCAAAAGAGGTTGATGTGATTGAGGCACCATTGCCCAACAGGATATGTCATGAAAAGAGTTATACAGTTTATAGGAAAAAAAAGAGACAAAACAATGGACAGAATCACTACAAAGATTAGGAAGTACTAGCAGAAAGCATTTTATGACACTGTTGAGTGCAAACTGATTAAGAAATCAAACACAGATTCTGTTTGGACTAGGTAAAATTAGGTCTTCAAAGGTCAAGGGGCTAAGTCCCTGAAAGATTTATCACAGTGACATCAAAGGGAACTGAGTATGTGAAAGTAGAAAGTAGGTATGAAATATTTTACAGATTTGGAATTTCTTATTCATAGAATGAAAATGGAAATCTTTGTTGGAGCATACTTAAAAGAGAGAGTTCTGATTTATACCCAGATAACAAGGCGTCAGAAATTTTATTTTTTACATGAGGTAGCATTGAGAAATTAGATATTTCATATATATATATATATATAATATACATGTACATATGTAATATAGATGTATGTGTCAATAAAATATAGGGATTAACTTTTTGCCTTTCAATAATGGCTTTGAAAGGGTGAAAATTTCAAATGTAGACTTTAGATGTTTTCGGATTGCCTATAGAAGTTTAAAGAAGAGGAATATTCAGTGTTTCAGGCTCAGAAGCTCGGGGGCAGATTCAAACCAAACAAACTCACAAGAAACTGATTCATTTACCTTGAGAAATGAACCAGAATACCAGTGTCTGCTTCTGAGACTGACTTGTTTGCTACTTAACTTAGTTATTGATTTATAACATTTAAATCCTTCAGTATAATCTGAACTAAAAGCCATTCCTTGTCTTCAAGTTGACTCTGTAAACTGTTGCTCCAGCCCAGGAACAATTTAACTCTCAGAAGGCATTCTTTTTTTCCAAATTCTGGGATATGGAGGTACGTCTACTTTCCCCCATTTATTACCCATGCATATTAATACTACCTATATAAACAGATGACTTCTAAAAGGTTTATGGGAAAGGGGGAACTGGAAGAAGGTGGTTAAAAGGCACAAACTTCCATTTATAAGATAAATAAGCACTAGGGATGTAATATACAACATGATGACTACAGATAGTTACCACTGCTGTATGACATATTAAAATATCTGAAAAGACGAAACGTACCTCTTTTTGGCACAACGTTCTTCAATGTTGCTGTCCCATCTCTGAGACATGATCAAACTAAGCTCCATTTCTTCTTTTTCAATTTGTGGTTCATTTTCTTCATCATCACTATTTTGGGGATTTCTAGTGTTTCCAAAGAAACAACATGGCGATGACATCCTATTTCTTTCCCCCCGATATCCATCATTTTCCAAACCAGCAAGAAGATGTACCAGAGCCTCATCAGGACTACTGTCCACTATAAAACAAGCAAAGTATAACCAATGAATAACTTCAGTTTTCTAAATAATTCAACAATTCACATCAATTATAAAACAACAACAAAATAATAAATGCTGGTGTATGCTGAAAAAACAGAGCTGGTACAAAGACTTAAATGTGTTGATGTAGTTCTTCCATCCAAGTGTGATCTTTGGACCATCTGCATTAGAATGATTTTGTTTCCTTATTAAAGAAGATTCTCAGACTCCAACCCATAGCTACTGAATCAGAATTTCTGAGGTAGGGCCCAGGAATTTGCATTTTAACAAGCTTCCCAAGCTCTTATTGCACAATTAAGCTTGAGGAGCACTAAACCAATATGGCCACAAGTGTTCAAAAGAAATATAAAATATATAATAAATATATGAAGTAATGCTAAGGAAGTGTCTTAAAAAGAATATATGTAATTACTTTATCCCTTACATAACCTTTATTTAGCTCATGGGATAGTCAAATAAAATCTGTAGCTGAATAATACCAGAGAGCTTTAAAAGTGGTTAATAAAATTACTTAAAACACCTTGAAGACCACAATGAGATATCACTTCATATGTACTATGGCTGCTAAAATCAAAGATAGATAATAAAAAGTGTCGGCAAAGATGTGAAGAAATTCAAATCTTCATATATTTCTGATCAGAATGTAAAATGGTGCAGCTCCTTTGGCAGTTTTGCTCAAAATGTTAAATATAGAGTTACAATATGACCCAGAAATTCCACTCCTAGGTATATACCCAAGAGAAATGAAAACATATGTTTTCACAAAAACCTATACATGAATAATCATGGCAGTATTATTTATAATAGGCAAAAAAGTAAAAACAACCCAAATATCCATCAACTGAAGCATGGATAAATGAAATATGGCATACACATATCATGAATTATTTAGCAGTAAAAAGGAATGATGTATAGGATACATGCTATGACAAGGATGAACCTGGAAAACATTATGCTAAGTGAAAGCCAGAAACAAAAGGTTATATGTTTCCATTTTTATGAAATACCCACAATAGGTTAATCAAGAGAAACTAGAATAGTGGTTGCCAGTGGCTGAGAGGAGGGAAGAATGAGGAGTGAGTGCTAATAGGTATGGGATTTCTTTTTGGGGTGATAAAAATGTCCTGGAATTAGATAGTGGCAATGGTTGCATAACACTATGAATATGCTAAAAATCACTGAACTGTACATGTTAGGTGAATTTTATGATATGTGAATTATCTCTCAAAAGCTGATTTAAAAAAATCATGAAAATTTGTTCTAACCTAGTTACAATCTTTTTCTCTGTGAAATGAGATAATGTATTGTATTCCACATTTATGAAAATATCAAGTTTCAGGTTTTCTTTGTTGATATTAAAGAAATTGGTTTGATTATGCTACCAGATATGACAAATATGTAGATATTTGCTCATAAGCACCATTTGGGCAAAAATCCATTTCTTAAACCTAGAGTTGCAATGTTTTAGTTTTCCTGCCTCATCCTTAAAAAAATTAATATTAGCAAATTAATTATAGATATTTGACTCTCAGATCTTTGACTAACATTGATACTGCATTTTTACAAACTTAGGCAAGGTGAAATTAAATCTGCTGCTGATACATTTGTCAAATGTAATGAAATAAGAATATGCCTCTCTCCCTCTCTTTTTCAATTCCTTAACTTTCTCTAAGGTCCTCTCTTTTAACTGTTTATTTTTTATAACTAGAATGTAATTTAGAGATATATGTATGTATTCAGATGGAGAAATAAAACATTTTAGATTTAAACGTCAAATTAATTTTTAATGTGGTCTTTGGATGATTTCTTTCTGCACATGCCATTCACTTAAAAAGAAAAAGTTCCCTAATTCTGTCTAAAATGTTCTTGAAATATGACTGTATAATAATTTTAGTATTGTTCCTACTCAGTCAATTCATGTTCCTTTCAAAGAAAATATAGATAACAGAGATAGGGCACTGTAGAGAGCTACGGTCATATTTGATACCATATCTCATTTGATACAATAAGAATGAAAAAAAAAGGACACATGAAATCAGTATACCAAGCAAAACAAAAGGCATGAAGTTTAGCACTATTTCTGAAAAAGATGTCAGTCATTTAGACTAAATTAATGAATATGAAATCTAGCAAATAGCATTTAAGAAAATGCAAAGACACTCAGAAATAACTGTCATGCTCACACTAGCCAAAAATTAATTGCTTAAAAGAAATTGTCCAGGGAAATTTCTGACACTCACCAAAAAAGAATCAATTATGGTATTTTATTAATGTACTTAATTTGGAGAATTTTAATTCAAAATAAGCACATTTTCCCCCTAGAGCAATATGGTTTTCCTCCAACAAAAGTAAAGTTAAAAAAAAAAAAAAAAGGTTATTTTCTTTCACAATTGTTTTTTAGAAAAAGCTGTGCAGAAAATAAGAAACAAAGCTACTTCATTTAATGTAAGAATCATTTTTGTACTAAGTAGAATAAGGATTTATTGGATATGCAACATTAACCTCTTCAAAGAAAAAAAACCACCTCCTTCACACACTTTCACTGAAAATTTATGGTAGAATTGTTACTTACAGAAAACTGGTGACTCACTCAGTCTTTGGGTCAAAGGCTGAAAAGTCTGACTAGTTTCCATGAGGTTCAAAATTGCTTCTTCATTAATAAGAGCTTCCTCCACTTTGTGTCTAGTGTGACCTTAAGATGACAAAGAATAGAAAACATTAAAGCAATGGCCTAAATTTAGTGTTTAGAATTTGTATAAATAAGAAAGCATTAAAATATAAACTTGTTTAAAATTTTGAAGTGTTAGTGAATTATGTTAAATAAAAACATAATAAAACTTAAAAGCCACAGGAATATCTAAGCAGTCCCATGGACTAATTAAAAAAAAACAAAAACAAAAAAACCCTGAATCTATGAATCACTAAATATTTATAATCTTTAGTTTTTTTATTCCTACCTAGTTTGTATTAGACAGTTATATTACTCTAATAAAAATCATTGCACATTAAAATATACAAAGGAAAAAGACAAACTTATTTGAATAAAACTCTTTATTCTCTATGACTTAAAAATTACAAATAAATTCATTGTATATTAATTTTATATTTCTCAGGAAGTTTTTACTTCATGATCTAAAATTACAAGTCTTTTGACATGTGATTTTTATATAAAGTCTAATGTAGAGAGGGATTAAGAAATTTTAAGAAAAAAAGATAAAATGAATCTTATAATCTAGTCAAAGGGAGAGAGAGAGTTTAAGAAAAGCACACAGTAGAAGAAAAAAGATCATATAGCAAAAAATGGCAGGCAGTTATAAGAGCTAACTGGAAAACAGTTATTTTTTCTGCTTCTAGTGGTTTCAAGTTTTTAAAAGATAGTTAAAAAGCTACAGGAAGAAATATTTTCAACACATCTTAGGACATAGCTGGGCTAATAAAGAGTGTTTAATCAAAATGAACAAACAACTGTGAAACAGCTCATCCCAAAACAAGATGATTGAGAGGATTCATAAAAATAAAAGCTGGTTCTGTGAATCTAATAATATAACAGACAAAGCTGGGAAGAATGAGAAAAATAAAACAGAAGGCATAAATAAATTATGTTAGAGATAAAAGGGGAAGTGCCAAAAGGTAAAAGAGAAGTTGAATACTATGAATAACTTTACAACAAAAACATGGACAAATCAGATAAAACAAATTTCTTAGGAAAAACATGATATAAAACCTGATTTAAACAGAAATATAAAGCTTGAGTATACCTGTGATAATTATGGAAATGGATTAGTAGTTTAAAATACATTCCCCCTTTACCTACCACTTCCCAACATAAAGTCCACCTACAAAAAAATACACTAAGTCTGGATGGTGTTACAGATGAGATTTATCAATCTCCAAGAAGTAGATTACACCAATTTAATTAAAATTCTTGAAAAAGAGCTGAAAAAGAGGGACAACTCTGTAATTCACTTAATGGAGCGAAGTGTAGATCTTTCTCGATTATTTTTAAAAAGTTAAAATTCTTAACAAAATATTAGCAAAGTAGATATAGTAATGCTTAAAAAAATATACCACATTGTGACAAAGAAAGGTTTATTTCAGGAGTGCAAATGAAAAGTTTAATATTAGCAAATAAAAATTATTTTAAATGCCATATTAACAGAGTAAGAGAAAAACTGATTATTTCAATAAATTCAGAAAAAAACATTGGGTAAAATTTAATATCCATTTGTGATTTTAAAAAAACCCAAACTTTAGCAAACAACAGAAGAGATATTAACCTAATTAAAGTTTATCTACCAATGTCTTATAGTAAATTTCATACTTGATGAAATATTAGAAGCATTCCCTTTTATGCCAAGAAAGACTATTACCATTTCTACTTAACATTATCCTAGAGTTCTGAAGCAGTGCACTAAAACATTTTTTAAAAAGTATGAGGATGGGAAAAGAATCAAATTGTTATTTGCAGATGATGATTTCATACCCAGAAAATTCAATGGAAAAGACAGATAAACTTTGAGCACTGATCAAAGTTGCTGGATATAAGACTGATGTACAAAGGTCAGTGAAGTTCCTAAAGGTCACCAATTATAAGATATAATTTTTGAAAGATAAAACTTACAACTGAAACAATCATAAGACACCTGAATATATCTAACATAAGCTATAAAATAATTTTACAAAGAAAATTGCAAAACTTTATTGAAAGACATGAAAGAAGACCAAATAAAATGAGAAATATATCATGTTCATAGATGTTCCAGAGTGAAACAATCTGATCCTAAAATAACATGGGAGAGCTTTCTTAAAAGATCAAAACCAGACAATTTTGAAGCTGAAAAAGGAAAGATCTGCCCTTGCTATATGTCAATACTTATAAAGCTACCATAACTACAACAATATATTAACACAAAGGAATATAATTGAGGTAGGGGAATTAAGTGGAGGGAAAAAACCTTTCAGTATGTATGTTGGAACAACTAGGTATTTATATTTAGAAAAACAGATACAATTAGATCCTTATTTTATATATATACACACACATACATACATATACATGTAAAATTTTAGGTGAATTAAAGATCTAAATGTGAAAAACCAAAGTGTAAGCACACATGAGTCTTAAGGATGAAAACTTTCATTACATCAGGGTAGGGAAGGACTCATAAACTGGGTATGAAAACCAAATCATAAAGAAAAAAATGGTTAAATTTGATATTAAAACTGAAGGCATGCAAAACACCAAAAAATAAAAAAATAAAAAAAAATAAAAGGAGAGAAAGATGGGCAAGAGAGCTAAAAAACTTTTTTGAAGACTTCTAAAGTATAGGTCTAGATGGGGAAAATATATCACTATAATACATATAACCTAACAAAGGCTTAATATCTAGAAAATATGAGGAGCTCCTATAAATGAGAAGAAAAAGACTAGTGACCCAATAGTAAATGAACAAAGAATATACATAAGCAATTTTCAGATAAAGAAACCCAAATGCTCAAACTTATTAGTAATAAAAAATACAGATTAAACTAAGAAGATACCATTCAAGAGATCAGAATGATAAGAATTTTTTACATCTGACACTATCAAATGTTGAAGATGTAGGGAAATATAAGCTCTAAAATATGTGGACATATAAATTTAGGTACAATCATTTTATAGAGTAATTTTGTAATACTGACTTTACTACTATAATGTGATATTTTTATTATTAACATACCTCAAAATCTGAAAAACTGAGTATTATAAATAACAAGGCTCATAGAAATTAAAATTTAAGGCAAAATTTATGCAACTTTGTAACCAGAGCACTACCAAATCAGTAATTGGTACCTGGGGAGATCATTCTGATCAGTAAGGAAGGCAGCTCAGTGTGGCTGGAGGCTGTCACAGTGGATATTAAAAATGCACAGAAAATAACAGTATAAAAATGCTGGGTACATTTTAATTAGAGTGAGGCTGGAAGATGCTTGAGACAAAGCAAATGGAAGTAGAGCTCTGAGCCAGCAGGGTGGCATTAAGGTGAGCTCAGGAGATGGTGCAACCGGCCATGAGTCAGAGATGGCACAATAACTGCTTAGGGAGGAAGCCCTGGGTAAAGGTGCTCAATTTTAGTTGTTGCTGTTGTTTGATGTAGTTGAAAGAGCGTCTGCTGCCAATGCAGCAGTGAAAAAAGAGCTTTTCCTTTTATGCTGAAGGCTGCAATTCTATTCCTGCTATTCTGTCTCCTCTGGCCTAGAAAAACTGCATATAAAATAATGTGACTTCTGAGTAAAACTTTCATTACTTTCTTATTTCCCAATTACGTATAAGCTAATTGCATTTCATCTGTTAGAGCAGATGCTATGTAGGTAGAGTACAATACATACACCTTAAGACTTGGCAAATTACACTTCTATATATCTTCTGTAGAGAAGATGTTGCACATAGCCACAAGGTGACAGATATAACACTGTCATTAACAGTGCAAAAGTGAAAACCAACTAATAGTTGTAGAGAAATGGATACACTTGTTAAATCTTACAATGGAGCACTAATAAGCAACTAAAATGACCCAGAAACATGAATGAACAAAAAGATTTCAAAGTTATCATGTTGATATAAAAATACTCAACATAATTAGTAATGAGGGAAATAATAATTAAAACCATAACAAGATGCCATTTCACACACACTAGGATAGCTATACAAAAGACAGATAATAATCAAGTATTAATGAAGATGTGGGGTACTGGAACCCTCACATACCACCAATGGGAATGTAAAACCATAGAGTCACCTTGGAAAACAGTTTGGCAGCTTACTAACAAATTAAACAAAAATTTACAAAGTGACCCAGCAATTTCACTCCTTGGTATTGACTCAAGGAAATGAAAATATATATCCATACAAAGAGTCATATACAAATGTTCACAGCAGCATTGTTCTTAAGAGCTAAAAAACGGAAACTCAAATATCCATTAACTGATGTCTGAATTAACAAAATATGGTATATTCATACTATGCAATATTATTCAGCAATGAAAAGGAATAAAATACCGATACTACAATATGTATGAACGTGAAAACACTATACTAAGTGAAAGATACAAAAGATCACATATTGTATGATTTCATTTATATTATATATCTAAAAAAAGGCAAATCTTGAGAGACAAGAAAGTAGATTAGTGGTTAACTGGGGCTGGAGGTGGCAACAGGTTTGACTGTAAATGGACATAAGGAATCTTTTGAGGTGAGAGAAATGTTTTAAAATTTTATTATGGAGATATTTGCAAAACGCTGTAAATTTAGTATAAATCACTGAATTATATACTTAAAATGAGTGAATTTCATCTTATATAAATGATAATTAAGTTATTAAAGAATATAATACTGAATGAAAAAAGCAAGTTATTTAATCTATGCCAAGTAGGACACCATTCATAGAAAATTTAAAACCTAAAATCATAGTATGTATTATAGATATACACATATAAAAAAATTAAAATCACTTATGGTAGCAGTTTGTACCAACTTCAGAGTAGTGCTTATCTCTAGAGATAAAGAAAAGGTAAAGGACTGGGAGAGAGGTTTTTGCTATATGAATGATGTTTATTTCTTAGGGGAAAAAAAAACAACTTAGCAAATTCAACCAAATCTAATTATCTCAATGCTAGATATACAGATATCTGTTAGGGATGTTAGGGTATTATCTGTATACCTAAAAAAGAAAACCTCACCTTTGCTCAACTCTGTGTCTTTGTGGACTTCTACCATATTAGCCGGTGTACACTGAAGAATTTCAGGAGACAGAACCTCAGAGTGCACTGTTAACTCAGCAGAGAACTCCTGTGATCCATCGTTGTAGTCCACAGATCCTGATAATGTTCTGCTTAATTAAAACACATCCTTTATAACAAACTAGATGGCAAAGTAATAAAATAGTTCTGAGTTCTATAATAAATAACCACTTACACAGAGAAGTCATTCTGTTTGAGAATTTCCTGCAGTTTCTTCTGAAATTTTTTTTCACTCTCTGTTGCTGGCACAAACCTGCGATCTTTGAATTTTAAAAGTACATTAAAAAGATTTAGATAGCAAATGAATGAAATAGTTTTTTTTTCTCCTAGCGTAGCTTTAAAAATAGTAGCAATTTCCTAACCTTCTCTTGACACATATAACACCACCTAAAAGTAGTTCTATTATAAAATCAAACAAAAGAGAAATGGTTGTTACTGAAGCTATAAAATTAATCACTTAAAGTCGTTCCAGATTAAGTTCTATAATTTAAATATAGCACAGTAAAAATTGTTCTCTACCTATACATGTATCATACACTCTGAACCTACAAAATTTTCCCTTATATTTCTACTTTAAAAGGCATTCAAAATATATCAAAGCATTTTTAGTGTTCAAGGCACTGTAACAAAATTTTAAACTTATACTGGACTTTAATATGGGCTTACTACTGTATTTCAAATACATTTGCCTTTTGAATTATGTCTTTTATTCTTTTACCTTTATTTTAATATATTCATTGTGTCTGTGGTATTTATTTAAGCCCTTCAAATTCTTTCTGAATGTAGCAGGGTTTAAAAATAAATAAAATGAGTTTTTTCTTAAGAGATATATAAGATGATCAAAGTGGGAGTTTATATGACATACTCAGAAAATAATTTGGAAAAATAATGAGTTACATTTTCAAAGCTTAATGAATTAAACACTGTGTTTCTAAGTTCGGATTCATGATGTTCTATGCATTCTATACCTTATTTGGAAACACATAAGATCAGAACATACTAGAGGATGAAAAAGGAACAAAAAACTTGGGGCTTAAACTTTTCTAATAAAATATCTTGTTTAAAAAGTAATTAGAATACTATTTGGTTTATACCTTGTGATTCAGGTTGGCTAATTTGAGAAGTTTCATTTCTATTTCTTCTCCGTTGCTTTTCATCTTCCCATATAGCCTGTAGACCAGGGTTTCCACCAATTTGAGCTGTAATCACAACGATACTTCACTACTACCAAGCTTAAAGTGAAAAGTGCTTGCTTAAAAAAAGAAATCCAAACTTTTAAAAAATAAATACTGTCTCTTAAGAAAAACAATTACCTACTTTGTGTAATAAAGCGGACAAACTATCCCAACCTACATTTCTTATGTTACCCTCTTTTTAGTTTTCTTCCCAGTGGTTCCCAAAAACCCACCAAGTGAAAGAGATTCAAACATTTGATGATAGCCAATAGACCTAAGAGTCTGCTCCCTGGTATATAACCTGAAAATTAAAAAATTAATAGTCAGAGTATATTAAATTTTTTTATACTGGCTAATTTATTTAGTGTTACACATACTTTAGGTTCATGAATATGCAAACATACTCATATGAATGAAAATATAAATGAGAAAAATTGTGACTATCTCATCAGAGGTACAGAAGCAATCTTGATAACATTTTGCATCTTCCTTCTATAACATCTTACTTCTCGAGTAATGTTTTCTTCCCTACTTGTTCTACCCTATTTAGGTCATTAATTTTTAAAAATAAAAATATATATTAAGAATAATTGTGTATATACCTTCAATGTCCAACCGATTTAAGATATCAGCAGCTACAGCATCTACTTCTAATTCACAAGTACTCTGTGGTTTGACACCTTCCAATATTAAAGAGCTGTATTAAAAACATATAAAAAAAAAAACCCTAATTATTTAAGAGCAAATTTTCTGAAGATTTTTCTTATACAATTTTTCGTGTTTAGGTGGTAAGCAGAAAAGCCACTGATATATTAATTCACAATTATTCATGACATAATTGATTCTGTGTGTATGCATATAAAGAAATGAAAAATAGGAAGAGAAAAATACAAAATACCTATTACATTGACAACTCTATTGAGTTTTTTTTGTGGTACATTCTACATATTTTAGTTCATTATATTTTATATATAAGGAATGTACAATGTTTTAGCATGTGCATCATATCCAGGACAGAATGGGATAATAGAGAGACAGACAACTGACAGATGCATCAAAAACCATGCACATATGAAATCATTTGCCCAGAGGCATTTTTCTCAGTAATCATTGATTAAATAAGGAGAGAATAAACAAAAAGAGATGAGGGGAAGTGAGCATATCGAAAGGTGAACAAATGATACTATTTTCCCTGCCTCCAACTACTGATGAAATGGAGAATGCTTTAAAATTCTCCATAACTACAGAATTGAGAAACTACGTGTGTTCAACAGTGAGATCACAGCTAGGAAAAGTGGTGACACCACAAGAGCATTAATTCTTATGAGAACCACAAAGGGAATAATTCTTATTTCCGTTAATCTTCTTTGACTCAAAAGTGTTTTTGTTTTTCATCAGAGACACAAAAATAGAAAGATTAGGACATCATATAACTGTCTCTGCTTGATAAAATGAATATACATCATCTAGGGTGAATCCCAGTTTACTCATTCCAAAATTTAGATATACTACAAATATGGACATCAGATGAAAAGGAACAAACCATGATTTTACTGGAAAGTGGGTGATGGCAGATTTCCTTAACATTTTTATGTGAAACAGTTTTAAATGTTTTAAGAGAAACATATTAGCAAAACTTCATTTTCTATTGTCTATCTATAAGGAAATTTTGATGGAACATTAGAAATTAATTTGTTAAACCACAGAATTTTTACAACTTAAATAAATATACATGTATACATATAGGCATACATATATACACAAACACACACACATATCTTTTGACCACTGATTGATAGAGAAGAAACAATTAGCAACCTATTACAATATATCTTTTTTACTTTAGAAAAAAATAATTCTCAACAGAATTTGTCTCCTTTATTCATACAATTTAACAAAATCAGTTTTGCCATGAAATGAATCAGATAAAATAGTTTATAATCAACAGTTTTCTCATAAAGTTTCACAATTTTTGGAGTTATATTATAAATTTCAAGCCTGAATTTTCCAGGAGTAGCACATGTGTAAAAAGGAGGGAAACAACAACATCAAAAAATATGCTGTCATAGTAAAAATTCACAACTACTTCTTGCCCTTATTATAAAACTACTTCAAACATTCAGAACAGGTGTTCCTAGGAAAAGGAAATAGTTTTCAGAACTAAAAATCTGTTTCTAGTAGATAGAAAAAGCATGAATAAAAAATTTGAGTCAGTAAATACATGCAGACCATTCATTTTGTCATGAAAGGTAGATAAAAGATACAATGGGAAACAATTGTGCCCCTCTGAACATTTCTGTTTGTACAATTAAATTATGGTAACCATTAATTTCTAAATACAGTGGGATATATGTAAATCAGTTTTCTTCTGCTTTACAATAACTAACCTTGGTATTTCATTTTCTTCCCACAGAAATAAGGTACCAGTAAGAGAATTTCCTGGTAGCTGATCCTTGCAAGAGCCAGTTGCATGCAAGGGATCACCTAGAAATAGAAAGATAAAAGGGGATAAGTTCTAATTTTAACTTGTCTATAATTACCCTTTAAGTAAAACAATATACAACCTATATGACTAGTTCCTAAAATTGTGTCCTAAAAATTTATACACACACAGGAATGTATATGTTCTGCTGACAGTATTGGTTCCAAATATTTGCAATACATACTTATGAGAGAAACAGCTACAAAACTTTGATACTGGAATAACAATATGACTTTTTTTTTTTAATGCCGAGAACACTTGGTATTCCTAGGTGGTCTCCCATCCAAGTACTCACCAGGCCTGACCCTGCTTAGTTTCAGAGATCAGACTAGATCAATAGCATGACATTTTAAATGAGCTATTGTGATAGGTATGCTTAAAATCTCATTTTATTGGGATGAATTAAGAATTTTTGTTAGACTTTAATCCAAATTTCTGTATAAGCCTCAGTTAAAATTCTAGTGGAAATCAGATGCCATACTTTAATACTCATCTCTGAACAAAAAGAAAATACACAATGCATTCCAGGAGAAATGGCAGAAACAGTGAGTGGAAACTTGGGGCAAATGCAAATACGAATTTACCAGCAGTTGAAGAGGGGACTATACATGTTTGCTTAGTTGTCAAGAGTTTCAGAAACTGAGTCCTAGGGTAATGCTTTGAAAGTAGTCTCTAAATTTTAGCAACTTTTCTGTGACCTCTTATGAGAATTTAAATTTTCAGATAAGAGAAAGCTTAAGTGGTACACAAAGAATCCTAACATTAAGATATTAAATTTGCAATCTTCTTCAGCTAAATTTAATGCTTTAATTTTATTTGGTTAGCTTAATCACAAAATGGGTGTAATCAGACCGTGATCAGGTATTACCATCTTTGCTATTTCAACACATACTGAAATGTGTAACTGATACTCACCTATACACTGTATTGTTTTAGAATATTTCTCTAAAAAACATGTAAACTCTAATTGAAATATGTAAATAAAATTTCTATTCAACTGTGGATGTCAAAAAATGTAATATAATATGCCTCTGTGGTCCTCAAAATGTTCACTCTATATAATTATTTCTATATTCTTCACCTTAATGACTACAGTAATTTCTGTTTCATTTGAAAACCAGTTATACAACTGAAACCAAGACAAATTATATATGCATATATATTAAAATTTCTAAATCATTTTCACTTTTGAATTTATGCCACTTTCAAAAGTAAGACTACATTACATACTACATTAACTTGTCTTATAAGATCAAATGTTACATTATGTACATTATATAATTTACCATAAAGTTTACTGTCAGTTTAACTGTAATGCATCTTAGATAACATGACAAAATAAAATACAAAAAATTATTCATCTATCTTTTCCATGATTTTGGCATAACTTTTCATCTTATACAAAGCAAAAACAAAGCAGAAACCCGAGGGCTATTTAGTATAATGAATTAAAACATAAATTATTTCATCATACTTGTAATTTCCGTTTTTTATTTCTCAACTAATTTCATGTATTTCTGCCTTCAAATTGTAAAAATTTTGTTTTGAAAAAAATCCCTTCTAATTACCAAATACTTACCTACATTTATAACTAATATAAATAGCTTATGTATACTTGCTAATTTAAACTTTTCTCATCTTTTCACCTATTAGAAACAAACTTTTGCTGGGTTTCTTAGAATTGTTGAGAATGTTCTAAATTTGATTGTGGTGATGGCTGCACAACTCTGGCAACATACTAAAAACCACTGAATTTTCCATTTTAAATGAGTGAATTATGTGGTATGTGAATTATATCTCAATAAAGCTGTTATACAAAAAAATTTCTTTTGAAATGCTTTTCCTAATAAACTCTAATACCATTCTGTATATTTTATTCTTTATCCATTTGGTACTTATTTTCTAAATATATATTATTTTATATACCATTAATTACCTAACCCTTGTTTCAAAACTTTAATTTGAAATTGAGAAATTAACCTTACTTTTCCTTTTTGCTTTTCGGAACTTGACAGCAGCCAGATTTATTAAATTCATTCCATACAGATTATAGTCAATGAAGAGCTGTAGGAGGTAGGGAATATGTGCTTCATGAGGCTGGTAAAATTTATTCATTATGGCTCCACTTTGCAAAAGTTCACATATCCTAAAGTGGGGAGAAAAAAAGTTATATTATAAAATTATGTTCCTAGAACGTTAAGTAAAACGACTATACAAATATAGAGAATATACACATTATATTTGCATACCAATTTATTACTTTAAATTTACTGGAAATTTGTATTTTGTTAGAAACTAAAAGTTTAAATAAAGTTTTAAAGTAAGCCACATGCTCTTAAAGAAAATGTCAAAAAACTTAGATGAAGAATATTTTGACTTCTAAAGCAATTTAATATGAACTATGTTGAAAAAGCCAAAATGTTAAAAAGGTTTTTAAAATGAGATTTTTCTTTTAAAAATCCAGAAAATTTTTTGAATAGATTATATAAAAATTATAAAAAAGGAAATATGACTCACCCACAGAGATATAACCATTTTAATATTTTGCATCTCTGAGTGGTTTTTCCTTCATGATGGGGAGTACAAACAACAGGCAATTATAAACTGTATAAGTGCTACGCAGGGGAAGAGTATGAAGTATCTAGAAGGGGCACTAATCAGAGGTGCAGAGATAGTTTCTGCAAAGCTTTCTTGAGAAGTCTCAAAGCAGGGGACTAAACAATGAACTGGAGATACTTTTTCTCTGAAGAGAGGGAAGAGTATTTTATGCAAATAAAATTGGACATGCAAAGAGTCACAAGAAAACGTGGCTTACTCGGAACTGAAACCACTGAGTGAGGCATAGTGAAAGAACGGTGGTAAGAGGGAGGGCTAGAGAGGTGATGAGAAGTCAGATCATGCTGAGCCTATTAAGACATCTGAGGAGGTAGTGGAATTTCCTTGTGAAATGATCACAAGGAAACTAGATTAGCTAAAGAATGCACAAGGCTAGATAGAAATTGGAAATGAGAACATTAGTACAAAAAAATTAAGATGGCAGCTTTAACAAGGATCGTGGAAATATGTTGATTCAGAAGACATACAAAAATGGTCAGGCTTTAATGGCTAACTAGATGTGGAGGATAAGGGAGAATAGGAGTTGAGGATAAATCCCTAGATTTTTTGCTTAAGCAGCTAGCTGGTGGTGCTGCATTTATTGAAATAGAAAGGACTGCAAAAAACAGGTTTGTTTGGGATTTTTTTGGGAGGGGAATAAAGATAAACTGAGTTCTAGACATACTAGGGTTTAGGTATAATGAGATATTCAGGTAGATGTCTATGAAAATATTAAAAATGAATGAAAATGAAGATGAAGAATAACTTTATTAACACAGCAGAGGCAGGTAACATATTTTTAAGCACCATGTACTGCATACTGTGTTACGAGCTTTAAATATTTAATCCCAAGTAATCCTCACTACAAACCTATGGTACTAACACTCTCAATTTATAAATAGAGAAACTGAGTCTTAGATGAAAAAGATGTCTAAAATCACACAAGTAGAAGAGCTAAACTTCAAATAAAATTTTCTCTGACTTATGAGCCCTTAACTATAGAGCTATTCTGTTTATCCAGGAGATGGTTTGATACATTGATCAGGAGTTCTGGAGGAAATTTAGGCTAATGGTATACATTCGGAAGTCAAATACATAAAGATTAACAAAAACAAAACAAAACCATGAGAGTAGATAAGGCTGTAGAGTGGTGAGAAAGTAGAGAGAGAAAATATAAAAGCTTAAGACAGAACCCCAAGGAATAACCACAGATGTTAAAAGAGGAACCAAAAAAATAGCAAAATATAAAGGATCAGATAGGCATGAGGAAAACCACAGGTTTACATATTAAAAAAGCCCAACATTTGGGATTATTTACAGCACTGTGAGCATTGACCTGAGGTCAAAAGCTAAGGACAAAAAGGTGTTCAAGTGATTTAGCAATTTTAGTGAACGCAATTTCAGTAGAATGGTTCAGAGTGTAAGCCATATTGGAGTACATTAAAGAGTAAATTGGAGGTAAGAAATTGGATTCACAGAGTTAAACCCTTGAGAGAAAATAGCTATGAGTATGAATGTATGTGTCATAAGTATGAATATGTATAAAATTAACAGTCTTACCAATATTTAAATGGTGTAGGGAAGGGGAATGGGGATAACTAGTAGATGGAAGAAAAGATGGTGGATCTTGAGTTTGGAGGTGAGAGGGAAATCTCTCACTGTAATAGGTAGCAAAAAGGAGAGAATAGATGTGAATAGAGTTTAAGGATATTTGATAGAAAATTAAGAGAGCTCTAGTCCAATGATTGTCAAACTTCCTGGTCCCAGAACCCCTTTCTACTCTCAGAAATCACTGAGAACACCAAAGAGCTTTTGTTCATATGGTTTTTATTCATTAATATTTACCTTATTGAAAGTTAAAACAGAAATTTTAAAGAAACTTATTTGCTAATTTAAAAATAACAATAATAAACCTATTATGTTAACATAAAATCACTTTATTTAAAAAAAAACTATTTCCCAAAACAAAAATAATTTCGTGAGAAAAGAAGAAATTGTTTTACATATTTGCAAATTTGTCTGTTTTAATAGAAGACGGCTGGATTTTTACATATGCTTCTGCTCAATATATTGTGATATTTTGTTTTGGTTGAAGCATATGAAGAAAATCCAGCTCCACACAGATATGTAGTTGGAAAAAAGAAAAGTAACTAAATAACTTCTCATATAAATGCTGATTTTCTCTGACACTACATAAAATTTGAGTGGAATAGTAGTTTCTTAAAAGTTAGCAATAATGTGAAATTTGAAAACATATTAATAATGTTTTGTACTCTGTTACATTAAAATCTATTGTTTATCTTATACTTTAAGTATATTTACCCATGCATGATTTTCAAACATCACTCACTAATCATTTGGAAAATACAGATCCACCAAGATAGACAGAACTTCTAAATGTTGATATATTTAATTAAAAAATCATTTGTTAATATCATCATCTAACTTATCAGAAAAATCTTTTAAGTATGGGAAAGCTGTTAAAGTTTACAATACCAATAAAATCTTCCTAATTCTAATGTTTGCTTCAAAGCTCGAATTTTATTGTTGGCAACAAATACTATATGAGCTTTCTTCTTCGAAGTGACAGGTTTACTTTGTTCATTTTTGAGAATATGTCTGTCACACAGGCAAATCACCATAACTTGTTTTGTCTATCAGTTGTTCTTTAAAGTAAAAATGGCGTTCCATTAACAAAAACACTAGGTAGTTCAGCTTGTACCTAAAAACCATAAAAATGTTTGTTTCCTTGAGATGGTCATAGCATTGCAGCACGCAGAAGATGTGTTTCATGCTTGCTTTCATTTTGTTACATAAAATATTGAGATGCATACCCAAAGGTCAAGATTTAATAAAATTAACAATTTTTACCATAGCCTCATAAATAGTCTTAAGTAAAGCTGGCTTTTATTTTTCATCTGTGAGTGTTTAGTAGTAGAAACTACAACGACCGGGACGGTAGTCCCCCTTTAACCACAGTTTCACTTTCTGAAGTTTCAGTTACCTGAGGTCAACCTTGGTCTAAAAATATTAAGTGGAAAATTCCAGAAATAAAAATTTCTTAAGTTTTAAACTGCAGGCCACTCTTAGTAGCGTGATGTAATCTCTCATCGTCTTGCTCCATCCCAACCAGCAATATATATCACTTCTTTGTCCAGTGTATCCATGCTTGTACATGCTACCTGTCTGTTAGTCACTTAGTAGCTGTCTCAGTTTTCAGATCAACTGCCACGGTATCGCAGTGCTTGTGTTCAAGTAATCCTTATTTTACTTAATAATGGCCCCAAAGTGCAAGAGTAATGATGCTGGCAATTCAGCTATGCCAAAGAGAAGCTATAAAGTGTATGTGTATATGTATGTATTTTTAGCAAAAAATGGAATATATATATAGTTCAGGACTATCTGCAGTTTCAGGCATCAACTGGGGTCTCAGAATATGCCCCAATGGATAAGGTGGGACTACTGTAGTTTGATGCCATTACCCTGATTTGGGACCCAGTGCCAGTGTTTTACCCACCACCAACCAGTGAACACAGTGAAAAAAGACTAATCACATCTTAGAATTATCATGAAAATAATTTTGACAATGCAGATCCCATGAAAGGGTCTCAGAAATCCCCAGTCTACACTTTGACAACCACTATTCTAGACTGATGGGTTCTATTTTCTATAATGAAGTAGGAGGCAAAGCTTCAGGAGGGATTTAACATTTGAGTAAAGAGAGTAGAGAATATAAGGAGAGAATTAGAGAAAAATACAAGTAAGATAGGTCAAGAAAGGGCCTAGGCAAAGCTGAAGAGCATGAATTTAACAAAGGCACCAATCCGTTGTGATTTTTTTGGTATTCTGCAGTAATGAGAAACCAGAATTTAGCACAAAGAAAGTAAATAAATGGAATAATCCAAAATCGATGGTTTTACCTTGCAGGAAAAGGAGTTGAGAAGGTAAAGAATAGATACTAAGATGGAAAGGAAAGAAATTAGTTGCAGGAGGAGGCTACAGAATGGGGTAGTAGTAGTGGTGCCAAGGAACCTGAAGCCTGAAAATAGAGTTTTAGTAACTCAGAGACAGAGTTAAAAAGATAGAAAAAAACAAAGAATCTTACTGGGACCATGAAAAGGTTCTAATACTGAATTATAGTGATAGGTGCACGACTTAGTAAATTTCCTAAAAATCATTAAATTGTGTATGTATAAAAATGTGTGAATTTTGTGGCATGTAAATTTTATCTCAAAAATTGTTTAGAAACCAAGATGTTTACATTTAAATTTCAGAGGTAGAACTGGACTTTGAGTGGTAAACACACAGTAGAATATACAGATGTCAAATTATAATGTACACCTGAAAATCATATAATTGTATTAACCATTGTTAGCCAATAAACTTGATTAAAAAATAAAAATAAAATTCCGAGATTAAAAAGTAATAATAAAAAAAATAAAATTTCAGCAGTAACACAAGCTCTAGGGTATGGTCAAGAGAGCAGGTAGCTTAAGAAGAATGGAAATAAAGATCACAGGAGATGAACAAGTAGGAGAATCAAGAGGCCAGTCCCCAAAAGATATGTATAGTGTTCAATCATTCATTCCACCAATAGTTACTATTAAGTGCCAGATACTACACTATTCTAAAAACTGGGGATTCAGCAGCAAACAACAGAAAAATCTTTGTCCCTCGTGACTTACATTCTAGTAAGATACCAATTTTATATGGACATTTAAAAAAGAATATGTGCATATATGTACATATATACATATGAAAAATAAAAGGATACACATCAAACTCTTAAAAGTGATTGCCTTTACGGAAGAGAGGTAAGAGTGAGTATGAAGTCCAGAATGTGCACTTTAACATTTTACATATATATTATAGCCCGTATTTACACAGTACTTATAATGCGCCAGGCACTGTTCTGAGTGATTTATAGATATTAACTAACATACTTGATCATCAGAACAATGTGTACCAACATCAACACTATTTACAGCTGAGAAAGCTAAGGCACAGAAAAGATTAAATAACTTGCCTAAAGTCACCCAGCTAGTAAGTAGCAGAACCATAACGTGAATGCAGGCATTCTGGTTTGAGAGTTTGGGCTCTTAACTACATTATGTATTAGTTAGATACTATAACAAATGATTCATGTATAAAAGTATTATAAAAAATAACAACAAAATAAAATATTTTTTTCACAGAACCCTGTTCTTTTCCTTCACAGCACGTATTACAATTTTTGGCTAGATATTCAGGTTACTTGTTTACTGTTTGTCTAGGTTAGAAACCATGTAAACTTTGTTCACCAATGTTTACCCAGCAAATTCCATAGTGCATCAAATAACGTAAGCGTTTTATAAGTATTTATTAAAAATGGATAAATTAATGAATCCATCAATAAATCAGAATTTCAGATAGGCACTGTGATAAAATTTAAAGCAAATTTATTAGAAATAGTTTTTAATAAGTATTTGATTGCTATAGTCACAAGAAAAACATTATATTTACACTTCAAGCAGAACTACAGTTTACAGGTTACTTGTAAAAGACTTATGCAAATTTTATTCATGGTTCACACTCAGCACAATTAGAGATGAAAAATTTAAAAAATGATTGAGGTTTACTCTTACTACTGTGCATGCAAAAGGTAAGAATCTACAGGAATTGGTATAAGAAATATGACTGTCTTTCAGTATCTATTCTTGAAAATTGTTTTGGTACCCTATGTAAAAAGAAACTGTATGGGGTAAGGTTGGGGCAGGTTATAGGGAAAATTAGTTTTCAGTGGTTACTTAGAGAAATGAATAACTACTGAGATTCAGTGAAGTTCTCAATGGCCTGATTTACAGTAAACCTTATCTCCTTAGTGGTTGTGCCTCTCTTGGTGGGGAAATATCCAATTTATATCTTACCAAAAGGTTACCATTTGGAACCTAGTGCCTACTGGCAGACAGGATTTTCTGAAAAAAACAACACTCAGTACTTCTTCAAGGCTACTTTTACCCTCGGTTGTCATGACACACAGAGTGAAAACACTTGTTTTGAACCCTAGAGGATGAGTGAAGTCTTCTCCATATGTCCCCTTCCTGCCTAAAATGACTTGAGCTCCAGGATGATTGAGAGAAGCTATAAGAAGAGAGACTTAATGAGAGAAGGGAAAAAAATATAAATAAGTAAAAAAACTAGGATATAAAATTTCACTAATGACTAATAAGGAGTCAACAGGATTCTGAGATATCAGAAGCCTTCCCACTTTGGCCTCATTCTCACACTTCTCTCTTGCTTTGAAACTGAAGAGCAAATTTTTCTTGGTATTGAACATCTGATCTGGCCAATGGGGCACTAAGATCATACATGGCAGCCATGATCATGTTTCGTTATCTACTTCCACGAACAGGAAGCAATTAGGGGCTATAAACCAAGGTACCTTCACACTTAAAATATCCTTCTGTCCAAGCCATAGGTCTCTCTCTTTATGCATATATGTACATATTATGGTGTCTTTATTTAATAATGCTATAAACAAGGCTTTCTTCTAGATTTCTTTTATTATTAAAATACTTAAGTGATAGTTATTCATATTTTTATTTCATTTATCCTTGTACCTTTTCACCATCGCAGGATTGTAAAGATAGATCTTCATAAAGTGTCTTTCCTTCTCATGATAACCATAAAAAGGCCTGAAATAAAAGAAAAAATATATCGAATTATCTTAATCATTCAAAGATATAACAATATAATTTACTGTCCTAATTTGACTCAGCTGGGCTAATTCGAACTTACACTTTAAAAATCAAACAAAAACTCCTTTCTAATTGAACCTACGACCACAGGTTAACATATAAAATATTGAAATCTGGTTATTTCTTCGAAAAAGTTTAAAAATATCACTTAAAAAAACACCAGGGACAAAAAGGAACAGCAAACTATTCACACATTAATTTCAATCATCATGAGTATTAAAAAGTGGCTTTTTTCTTTAACTCTGACTATGTATGAAAAAAACAAAGACCTTTCAAATACCTTCTCCCATTTCCCATTTTTTCCTGTCAAAAACTAAAGTTCTTCATCAAAAAAGCTCTTTAATTAACGGCATTTATATCACTTTCCTTAATCATCTCTGTTTATTATTAATTTTGCAAGTTCATTAGGCAGAGACAATTTATTATATATATGTACATATACATGTATGTTTATGTGTGTGTATATCACACATCCAGACCAAACGAATCCTATGAAAACTGTGTAGACAGGAACTTAAGAGACTGAAAAAAACATGGACTTACTTAAGAATTCTAATTATGTGAGGCTGGGTTTTTCTCGGGGCATCAGCTGGAGTGGGGAAAGGGAGAAACAAAAATCTACGTGATAGGGAGAGAAACAAGTTCTCAACTCAAGATGAAATAAGTTGGGCTATCATGTCACATCATTTCGGGAGGATCCGAAACTGTACCAATACATCGGATATTTAGACCACCATTTTCAAAGATGATGTAATTAGAAAGAATGTGAACAGGTATGAATTTGGAAACGAAATAAAAAGTTTTGTATTTGCTTAGAATTTCTCTATAAATAAGGGGGTGATTAAATCTTTAGGTAGGTAAAAACTTTTTAAAAAAATATTGTCCCCACATGACTGACACTAGATAGAACTTATTAGAACACCACCTCTCTGTCTTGTCTGACAGTGTAGCGGACATCAAATACAGAGTAATTTGGCAGTGGCATCATTATTTGGGGTATATTTAAACAATTTTTTTTAGTCGTTTTGAGCTGTTAGGTTTGAACCATCTGTATGACTACTAAAAAGCAATTTCTATTTCAAAAAAATCCAACTATTTACCAAGGTCTAAACGGTTCTTTATGTCATCCTTGTCGTTCACTCCAATCTCATACCACTCTTCCTTTTTCCCTCTAGCCATTCTAACACTTCAGCCCCTCTAACTTGATCTACTCTGAAGTAACTTGCTATTTCCTCTGCCTGGAAAGCTCTGCCCTGAACCTCTGCATGCAATCTCGTGTGCGCGCGCGTGTGTGTGTGTGTGTGTGTGTGTGTGTGCGCGCGCGCAAAAAAATATATATATTTATTATGATGACATTAACAAAATTCAATAAATTTCAGGTCTCTGCTTAAACAGACCTCCTAAGAAAAGCTTTCTGAGACCATCACTCCCTGTTTCTTACTCATCACCCTTATTTACAGTTTTTTTTTAAAATAACATTTACCACTTCCTGTTCATACCATTTTTGTTGCTGTGAAAAAAAGACACATTACATGAATTATCTCACTGGCAAATTCAACTCTTTATTCCTCCTGATATGGTATTTTTCCTATAAATAAATGTAGCTCTATCTGGAGACATGAGTTATCTTTAGCCAGATAAATGGGGGAAAAAAGAATTAAATCGTCACTGGTGTGGTCCATGTTATCTTTGCTTTGTTTGGTTTTGTTAACAATCTTTAGGTTTTTACATAATTTCAAAAACTGAACATGTTGACTATCGAAACTCCAAAAATTCTTTGTAAATCTAGAATTCTGTTTTCTTAGCTACTGCCACAAAATATAGCTTGAACTCTATAAATTAAGCTTTCTGCTTCTTGTGGCCAAGAAAGTTTCTGTAGTTGATTTTGCCAAAAATCTCAAAGACTCTTTGGAGGAAAAGAAAGTAGAATAGTGCAGAGTTTGAGGGCAGATGTTTTTATGCTTAAAAATTATTAGAACTTATTCAGATAATTAGAGTAAGTTAACATAGCAATGAGAAGGAAAATGAGCACAAACAGGAAAAAATCTCAGTTAATTAACTTAGATTAACTTAAAATCTCTTCATAGGATATTTTCTAGAATCCTATAAATGGCAGCTAAGTATCAAAACTGAAGCCTATCCTTCTTTAGGGACATCATGAGAAGGCAGAGTTCTTTGGAAAAGACAATAATACTGGGAAAAATATAAGTTAACAGGAAAAGAAGAAGATCAAATATGAGATGGATTGACTATAAAAGAAGCCATAGGCTTGAGTCTATAGGAGCTGAGCAGGGCTGTTGAGGACAGGACATTGTGGACATCACTCATTCACAGGGTCTCCAGGTGTCCAAGCTGACTCAATAGCTCCTAACACAAGTGGCAAGGAATCCCAGAAATGAGCCTAAGGTCATGACATGGTCCTATCTCTTAAGCCAGACTCAGGATAATGCATAGTCTAGGAAGACTGGAATCAAACTGCGTACAAAGTATAATTTGATAGCTAGATAAAACCTTGTCTATCTTAAAGATGTAGGGGAATATTGAAGGAATAAAGAAATCACAGAAGCTAGAATGTATGGTAAGGAAAAAGGGGATCTAGGTAAGAAAAAAACCCCAAAAATATTGGAATAGGAGAAAAAGAAGAATAACAGCCATAAATTAGATTTAATGGCTCATCTTTGCCCCAGGTATCCAGATTCATAACTCAAAAACATGGCAATGTCTTTAACAAATACCCATCAAAAATACAGAAAGACTAGTGACTAATCATTTCACTAGGCTGTCTAGAGATTCAACTTTGAAATGAGAATATGTATAGGAAAGTTTTTAAAAACATTAAACATAAAAAAGTTAGAATATAAAGCTGATGATTCTCTTAACATAATGATTGCTGTTGTGAACTTTTACCTCATTCATTGATTAACCAAATAGTTATTGAGCCCTATCTACTAAGTTCCCAACACTGTACAAGATACTAGGCATATAATGACGAACTAGACAAGCATGGTCTTTTTTCTAATGAAGATTACCTGCTGGTGGGAGAAACACATAACAACTAAGTAAATAAACAAAATATTAAAATAATTATTAAACTATATTAAGTGCTCTTAAAGGAAGCAAAGAATGGGCCGAAATACAGAATAACAACAACAACAACCTATTTTAAGTATGGAAGTCAGAGAAAACGCCTCTGGCGATGTGAAAGATTTGAAGAATTGGAGAAGGGTAGAGCACTCAAGGAAAAGAAATTCCATTACAAAGTTGGGAAAGAGCTTAGCACATTAGAGAAACTGAAAGACCAGTGTTTCTGGATGTAACATAGTGAAAAAGTTACAGAAGTAGCAGGGGTCAGATCACATCGGCTGTGGTTAGAATTTTTTTCTAAGAACAATATGAAGTCACTCAAGGTTATTAAAAGATTTTAAAAGGATCCATTTTATATTATAAGAAGAGTACTTTTGCAACTCTGGAGTGAGACAAGGATAGAAGAAGGGAACTGAATTAAAAGGATACCATGTGGTCCAGAGGAAAACTTAGATTAAGGTGGAAAAATGTATACAGATTTAAGATTTCTAATGGATTTCATACAGACGTATTGATTCAATATGCTCCAGTATGAGCTCCAAATCTTTCCTGTCAGCCTGTTCTACCTGCACCTTCCACCCTTTTAGCAGTACAGACTCAAACTTTTGTAGTCATCCTTAACTTCTCTGATAACCCTCATCCAATGAGACAGCAAATCTTGTTGACTCAACACTCAAAATACACCCAGAAGCTGACCACTTCTCACTACTCTCCTGTTACCCTAGTGCAAGCCACTGTATTTTCTCACCCAGATAAATGAAACAGTCCTAATGCTTTCCCTATGACCTATTCTTAACACTGTTGCTAAAGTAATCCTTTTAAACTAGATCATGGCTGTTCAAAATCATGCAATAGCTTACAGTGAAAGCCAAAGTCCTTAGTAAGAACAGCCTATGGCAGTGGTTCTCAAACTTTAGCATGCAACAGAATCATCAGAAAGGTTTTAATAACACAAATTGCTGAGCCCTATCACCAAAGTTCTGGGACCCAAGAATTTACTCTAAGTTTCTAGGTGTATAAGTGCAAGTCCTCTAAGAAGGAGATGCCAAAATATGCAAGAAATTTATGAGTCCTCAACTGTCTTTCAGGAATAGGCCTGCCTTAGTATCCGTGCCATGCTCAGTCATGGGCTGGGAGTAGTCTACGGAAAGCAGCTTTAGCTGCTATGGGATAGACAAATTTTAGCGCAGTAGCTAGGGCTGTTGTTCAATTATGCTCCTGTTTTTGGAGATCTGAGAAGTATGTTCTCATGGCTATCAAAGCAGATAAAGCTGATGTTAGCGATCCTGGAAACCAAAGTACAGAAATCATACTTTGAAAACCACTGGCCAACATGATCTCCATCCTCTCATATTTCTCTAACCTCATTTTACCTTACTCACCTTTACTTCCTCCATTCCAGCCACTTGTCACTACACTGTTCCTACTCCCTCATCCTTAAGTCTGTTCAAATGTCAAATTGCTTGTCAATGAGACCTTTTCGGATTATCCTATAAAAAACTGCCACCAGTCTACTTCTCCACATCACTCTACTGATCTTTCTCATACTGCTGCACATCTTTTGTTCTATAGCACTAATTATCATGTAATAAATTTAAGTCTACTGCCATACCACCCTGAACGCGCCCAATCTCGTCATAAATTTATTTCATGTTGTATCTGCTGGTTATTTTCTGTTTCCCGTTATTAGAATATAACTTCCATGAGGGCAAGGATCTTTGTTTTGTTCACCAATATATCCCAAATGCCTAGAACACTGCCTGGCACACAAAAGGTGCTCAATAAATATTTGTTGAATGAATTACACAACTTTCTATAGTTCTAGAAAGCAAAGAAATGGGAAGGGTTAAAACAAAAAGCATCATTAACTATCTATCTTTCACTGCAATAAAAATTAACTTTAAAAAGTTCCATCAGACAAGACGCAAAAGAAAAATGAAGAGTATATCTGACCCTAATGTTTTCTTTTAATTAGAATGGCAAGAGAAATACAGATAAATAGAAATTTAAAAAGATGATATATACTTACATTCCTGATACTAACGATACTTTGAACACGTGCTGAGCAGTGGAAGATGGATTGCCTAAAGCCACATTAAGTGCTCTGTCGATACTGAATGCCATCTGAGAAAGATAGCTTTCTGGCTGCTGTCCATAACCATCATATGGCACATAGAGGTAAGGAAAGATGCCATGTAGATGAAGACATGTCTTCTGACCTAAAATATAATACATTAGAAAGTTTAGTCTTGAGATGCATTTAAAAATTTTAACATTACAAAGCTCAGAATGCAAGTCATTTAAATGTTCTAACAGCAAAACAGCTTATCTAAGGTAAAGGTTGAAGAAAATTAACCCACAGTTAAAGCCACATGTATTAACTATATTTCATAATAGACATTTAGGAGCATTTTATAAACATAAGCATCATAGTGTGGTTTAAATACTTTTGGTGAAAATGTTTGAATATTTCACCCCCACAATCTATAACTTTTATGAACTTCACTGAACTGCCCTATAATTTCACTTAGCATAGTGTTAGGAAGCTTACAAAAATTCACTGAAAGTTTATTAAATAAATCAATGAACGTCTGTCCTGGTATAAAAGTTTTCAAACAAGAGAATTCCCTAAAACAGAGATAGCTCTGGGTGAAAGGACAGCGTAAAAGCAGTTTCAGTGTGTGCAATTTTGCTACTGGGGTGGGAAAGGTAAAAATAAAATTTTGTTATTAGAAAAAAAAAAAAAAACACCAACACAAATCAAAAGAAAATCTCTACAGATCAATTGTCTGTAATGGACTTCTGGATATCTAAATTGCACATTTGGTGGAGTGGGACACGGAGACACAATGAGGGGAAAAAACAAGCATGGACACTTCCCAGGAAACCATTATATCAGGCAAGGTGCAGACAGGGTAAATGGTGCTGACGTGCCAACAGACAATCCAGCACAGCCATGATAAAGAAACTTCTATGAGTAAGAACTTACAAAAGAAGTGCCACAGAAACAGTAATGTACCCATGACAAGGTTAAGTAACAACACCATTACTCTCATGAATCTGGCAGGGCTGTCCTGTCCTCTGAGCATTGTCCCTAGTTCCCCTTGGGTCTATGCCATTTGTCTATTTCAAACACAGAGGAGAGCAGCAGTGATGGAAAAACACATCTATTTTTCTCATGCTGTCACTCACTATTACTGTACTTTTCTGCCAACACAATCCTCAGGCTTCTTCTCCACTCCTTATCCTACTCTATCTACTTCACTTGGCTTTTTCTTTTGGTAGGAAAGGAACTATTTGCTTGGTTACTATTTCCTATTTATAATTCAGAATGATTTATATAAAATGTATAGAAAATAGTTCTATGTTCCTGTGGTAACTTGTGTTTACACTTTTTATAATGACGAAAATCACTTTGTCTTACTTTGAAGGTAAAGTTATAACAGAGTTAACAAATAAATCTGCCAAGAGTTTTTCACAAATAAGCAAAATTGGAAAGACCTGTAACATAATGGAATAAAATCCATACCCTTATGAGTGCAGTATTATGATGTGAACTATCAACTTTCACACTTGAAGAATCACAAATTGTGTTGCTATTAGACCAATTTCAGTTTCTAATTTTAGCAGCAGTGATGCTACTTAATATCAAAGGAATGAAAAAATACTTTCAGTTAAAAGCAAATTCTTGGCTATTTAGTTTCATTTCTAAATATATGATACTATTTCCTAAACACAATTTAATTCTTCAAATAGAAAAAATTCAAATTGTAGTGGTGAGCAAGTCTTAAGAAAATATAATTAATTTACTAATGATCTACTTGAATGCTTTTAAATATCTCATGAAAAAAGGTTATAACCATTTCCCTTCTGTACATTAACCACAATTTGGTTAAAAGCAACTGGCATGCTAAGCCATGAGGTAAGGGAATTGGGGAGACAGAGAAGTATTCCCTTTTAGGTTGACAAATCTAAAATCAGTAATTACAGAATTACTAGTATAGCAACACTTATAAGAAATATTATAAGTTCCTAAAACATTAATTTTACAGTCCATATATATTAATAATGGAAATTTGAGTAAATTTTTATGAGACTTAATCATAAAATTTGAGTTTTACTAATAGTTTCTTTATAGGGAGGATGTTTACAAAGTTCACAAAAATTTTTAAATATCCATTTTTCACATCTCCTCTGAAGTAGGGGCCAGAAAAATTATTCATTTATGGGCTTTGGAACTGCAATAATTTATGGTATATGACTTAGGAACAAATCAGAAAAGATTTAAACTAAGTGCCTTACATACATACATTTCTAAAACTTAGAATAACCTTGCAAGTATTACAGAGTTTAACTTTCCCAAAGCTAACTAGTAGGTTATGAATTACGATTTGAAAACCTATAACAAAATCTAAAACTAATGCTTTCTATTTAACCGTACTGGTTCAATTTTTAAAAGTTAAAGTTGGATTCCTTAATCTTTAATTCTTATTTTGTACTGTAAACACCTGTTTCTTTATCTGACTTTCCTGACTGCAAATTCTTTGGGAGCTGGTGGTGCTGTACTGAAATCATCATAATAATTCCAAGGACCCAGCACACATAGTATGTATTAAATAAATATTTATTAAATGAATGAACAAACCCTCAACAAAACAGAATAATTGCTTAAGGGCAAAGAATGGCGTGAAAGCCTCTAAACAGCTGAAAAAAAATCTGAAAAGAGGGACACAGCTGTGTAATCCCATGGAGATAAAACAGTCTACCTCAACTATCCATCAGTTAGAATTCGGTTCAGCTGTGAGAAAATGCCTTAAAATCAGTGGCTTAGTCATTAAATTAGTGGCTTCTCTTTCATAAAATAAGTCCAGAGGTATGTAATTGGTACTAGGGACTCAGGTTTAGTGGCCTTCTTAAGAGGAACTTGTGACTTGAGTCCAGAGGCTTTTCCTCAATACTCCAAGGAGTTCAACATTCAGGGTTTTTAAAGAATGTTTTTATAAAATTAGTGAAAGCTATGCCATTTTGAAACACTACTAGATGACTTATGATTCTTAAAGGATTTAGAATATTAGCTATTTCTAGGTGTTATGTGGATCCAAAGAAGGAAAACATCACTACTTTCTGAATGTCCCCCCTTATTGTCATGTCAAACTGAATTAAGGCAACAAGTCCAGTAGGAATAAAATTGTCTTTGGGAGACTAAAAAAAAAATATATATATATAGGTTTCAAAAAGTTTTTAAGAGTTTGAATTTTCCAATTTAACTGATGCTGCCTAATTCAGAAACTGCAACAACATTGTTTCAGGAAAGCTCCATGGAAACTTGTCAAAGCCTAACTGCTGTTTTTTAAAGATACCATGACAAAACTTTGTGGAGTTGGCTACTTTCCAACTGTATGTAAGCAGGGCTTCTATAACTAAAGCAGGTGCCTCTGTAACAGCCAGTATTTGGGTAGCACCAATCTAATCTTTCACAGAACTTAGAATTACATTAAACATTAAGTCCTCTGTATTCCAACATTTCTTATGTCATTTTCCTACATTTTCTCTATATTTTAAGTGCCTGGATTTTGTCTCAATTAAAATGTACACTTAAAATATTATTAGTTTCTTTGTAGCAAAATTAACCTGTATTTTTGCAGATCCATTTTCGATAAACAGATAGACTAACTAACACACACCATTACTTTAATTCTGGGGTCTGCAAATATTTTTCTGTAAAGTGGCAGATAGCAAATATTTTAGTCTTTATGGGCCACACTGTCTCTGATACAACTAAACTCTGCTGTTGTAGCCTGAAAGCAACCAAAGCAGTACTTAAGTGAAATGGGCATGACTGTGTTCCAAAAAAAATTTCATTTACAAAAACAGACAATGGGAAGGAGTTGGTACACGGATAGCAGCTGGCCAATTCTAGCTCTAATTAATTAGACTTATCTTCCAGACTTTAAGAGGTTAATGTCTTCTTTTGTCTTTTTTAAAACAAGCTGATTGGTACCTGCAATCAAAATCATACGGCCTAAGAGTATGTTAGGAGATTGAATAAGAAATGCTTATTTTATAATTTGCAAACCCATCTCCCAAATCTCAAACTCAATCTATACAAGATTTTTAAATAAAACTCTACAGAGTTATTAAACAAGAAACTTGGAATACAAACAGGAAATTTTGTATTTGTGGAATTTTTCATATTTTCTTCTTTCTAGAATATCTTGTTTTATATTACTTTGAACCAAACAAAACTCCTCATAGTCACAAATAGAAAGCAAAGATTATATCACTTATTCTTTAAAAAAAAAAAAGCCTTAAAGATGTACTCTTAGCCCTAGAAATTACACTTTCAGAATTTATTCTAAACAAAAAATTAAGAATATACACGAAGACTGAGATATTAAGATACCAAGATAGTACTACTAATAGTGGTGAAAAAATTGAAGACAATATAAATTTCCAAAAATTGGAGATTAGCTACAGTATCAGTATCACAGAATAGATTTATGGCTCTCACACCAAATCCTGCTTGCTGCCTGTTTTTGTAAATAAAGTTTTATTAGAATGCACCATGCCCATTTGGAATGGTCTATGGATGCTTCTGCTACAAGCAGAACTGAACAGATGAAACTGAGACCTTAAAGCCTTGAAAGCCTAAAATGTATAATATGTGGCTCTTTACAGAAAAAGTTTGCCGACCTAAGCAGCAGGTGGTGTTGAGGTATTTTCCTAGCATGAAGGGATGTTTACGATATATTTATTTCAGGTGACTTTCATGTTTATTTCAGTTATTAAACTACAATACATTAAACCAGATGATTTCTTTCTTTTTTGCATATAAAATTTCCTAAATATTACACAATTTGTGTGAGAAAGGCAGGAAGGAAGAAATTACCTACTTCTAAATGACCTAGAGATTTGAAGACAAAAACTAAGAATAATCACTAACTATACAAAGGGCATATGGCTATATCTTCATTTTTTCTTTTAATTTGTAAATAATTCTTTGGAGTGTCACATTTATTCATGCTATTTTATTCCTTCAACTAAAGTAAACAGGATTTTATTTAGAATCACTGGCTTTAAGTTAACTAATCCCACACTAATAGAAATATATTCTTCAAACACCAGAGGTTTCAACAATCTATTTTATTCATACATTTGTCTAATATATTTTTGTATTTCCAAGGCTGAAGATGGTTGGTTCCTTCATTTATAAATGTAGGCAAATTCTCAATTCATTGAATAATTTGTGGAAGCTCAGTATTAGGTGCTAGATCACACACTGTTCATAAGCATAGTCCCTGATCTCATGGACTTTATATTCTACTCAGACAAAGACGAACAAATAGGGAATTCTATATCTGGAAGTATCCTATTAAGATTTCTGAGAATACAGGAAAGCTTCCCAGAAGTAGCAACAAAAGGGCAAAGTGAGAAAGAATGCTGCAGTATACACAGAAACCTGAAAGCGAAAGAGAACACGGCATGGTTTCTAAACAGGAAAAATGTAGTTAGCATACAGCAAGATGTGCAATGGAGAAAAAGGCTGTGTGTGTGTGTGTGTGTGTGTGTGTGTGTGTGTGTGTGTGTGGTGTGTAAAGTCTGCGACCTATGTGGATATGCATTTTATAAAGTTCCCTTGTGGACACACTGTGGAGAAGCTGGGGACAGAACTACAACAGGAAGACCTGTTTAGGAGGCTGCTGGAGTAATTCAGGTGAGATATGTCAGTAGATAGAGAAAATATTGATTATTTAGGGCACATACTAGAGAGGCAACTAATTGGAATGTGGAGATAAAGGAGAAAAAAATTAAAGATGATTCAAATTTTTGGTTAGGTAAATGGGAATGTCATTCAAAGAAAATAGAGAAAGAAGAGTTGGTTGATTTCTGTTTTGAATTGTTTTGAATTTGTTTTGAATTCTGTGTCTACAGAATTTCCAAATGGATATTTATGAAGCACAATTAGGTACAAAGGTGGAGTTAAAGAGTGAGATCTAAGCTAGAAAGATTGAAAGTATGAGCAACAACTGAGCAAGACTGCTCAGGGAGAAAAGGAAGACAAGAGAAGGGGCCTAGGTCAGAAACGAAAAATACTAATATCTAGGGGGAGAATAGAGGATTTTTATTTATGTGGGATGTGAGAGAATGAGCCCCTGAGAGGGCTGCCAGACAGGAAAGGGAAGAAATAGTCAGTGAATAATTGAGCATATAAGTATGTTAGCCATGGAACCAGAATTTTAAGGGTCTAGTAAAAATGTGTAAGAGAAAGGCAAGTAATGAGGGGCTGGATCAGGGACTGGAAACAGGACACAGAAAAAAGTATAAATCTGCTCCTCCATAAAAGCAACAAGAACACTGGCAAATACTGTGAAAATCAACTTTTTCAGCACTCTAGGGATTAATAACTAAGGGCTTGTGACAATCTTAGTGTTTATTTGAAAAAAACTAGTTGACTCTTAGCAAAAATAGCAAGCTTTGTGGTGTTTTAACTTCCCATAGTCCAACCCTCCCCACTCCTCAGCTCCAGGTTAGCCTTGAAAACCAAAGCCTTGTAACAAGTAGCTGTAAAAACCAACAGCCAAGCAGGCATTGGAGAGGCCAAAATAGATTTGGCGTTCTCCAAAATCCCCATCCTCAGAAAACTGTCACTATTTAACCTGCCTGGCAGCTCGCTGAAAAACTCTTCTCAGGGCTTGTCTTTATTTGATCAGACTCAGAGCTCCTTCTATGTGTACAGTCCTATCGACACCATTTTTTGAAAACAGATAGCAGCCCTTGTTTAACGATGCAAATGCCTGAGGAGTTTTACCAGTAGTGGTTAACAAGGTGCTGACCAAAAAACTTAAAAGGAAAAACTGAGGAATGAAATGTCCGTGAGGGGCTTTGCAAAGCTCTGACATAGTCCTGAGTGTTGAGAAGGCTATATACATGTTTGGATCTGTATGCATACTAAGGAAGACCTGAGAAAGTCCTAATCTTTCACTTCTAGCTGACCTTGAGGCTCAACTCTAACACAGTTGAGATCTATTGTGGAAGGAGATCTATTGGTTCAGGCATTTAAAGAAATTTCTGGCCATCATTAACTGACTACTAAGATTGCTAAGCAGAAACTTCAGAGAATACAGACTGTACAGAATTAGCCCAGAAAAGACACTAAAGCAACAAACAGCAATACCAACAGAGCAAAAACAAATCCTGGAGGTAGGGAGGAATATGATTTTCTTGTCACATTATTTAAAATATCTAATGTCCAACAGAGACTCATGGACATGGACTATAGGCTAGTGGTTACCACAGGACTATAGACTAGTGGTTACTACTGGGGTGGGGGAGGAGAGGGAAGGTAGACAGAGTAAAGGGAGTCAAATATAGGGTTTAGGGGGAGAGTAAAGTGGGTAAAGAGGATCAAATATATGGTAGCTGAAGGAAACTGGACTTTGGATGGTAAACACACAATATACAGATGTCAAATGATAATGTACACATGAAAATTATATAACTGTATTAACCAATGTTTCCCCAATAAACTTAATTAAAAATTAAAAAAATAAAATAAAATATCTAGTGTCCAACAAAAAAATTCTAAGACATACAAAGAAACAGGGAAGCATGGTCCATACATAGGAAAAAAGTCAACAGAAACTGTCCATGAAGAAGTGCAGACATTTGTCTTACTAGATAAAGACCTTAAACATGTATTATAAATATTTGAAGGAACTAAAGGAAATCATGTCTAAAGAATTAAAGTTTGAGAATCATGCCTTACCTAATAAAGAATATAAATAAAGAGATTTTTAATTAAAAGAATCAAATAGAAATTCTGGAATTAAAAAGCTCAATAACTAAAATGAAAATTTTATTAGAGGGAGTCAACACCACATTTGAACTGGCAAAAGACAGAATCTGAATTTGATGACAGATAAGTTGAGATTCTCCAATCTGAGGAACCATAATAAAGAAAAATTAACAGAGCCTCAGAGATTTGTGGGAGTCTGTCAAGCATAACAACATATACATAATGTGAGTCTCAGAAGGAAGCAGAGCAAAAGGGGTAGGAAGAATACTTTTTAAAATGGCCAAACACTTCCCAAATTTGATGGAAAACATTAATCTGCATACGTAAGCAGTTCAACAATTTCCAAGTAGATAAAACTTGAAGAGAATCACACCTATACATACCACAGCTAAACTATCAAAAGACAAAAAGAAAATCTTCAATTGCAAAAATAATTCATGGTGAGCAAAGTTTCCTCAATAAATTAAATAGCTGACTTCTCATTAGGCCAGAAGACAGTGAAATTATATACTTAAAGTGATGAAAGAAAAAGACTGTCAAGCAAGAATCTGATACCTAGAAAACCAGCCCTTCAAAAACATAAGGGAGCTGGGTGAGGTAGAAAGAAGGAAGATATTCCCAGATAAATAAAATTGAGAAAATTTGTCACTAGCAGACCTGTCCTACAAGAAATACTAAAGAGTATTTAATTCCAGGCTGAAATGAAAGGACAATAGACAGTAACTCAAATCTACACTAAGCAATAAAAAAGCACCAATAAAGGAAAATACATAAGTAAATACAAAAGATAATAGAAATGTATTTTTGTTTTTAACTCTTTCTTCTCCGATGTCATTTATAGGACAAGTGCATAAAAGTTTTAAGGGTGTTGATAGGCTTAAAATAAAGATGGGTTCATATTGGAGCAAAGTTTTTATATGTTATTAAAATTAAATTGTTATTAATCCAAACTATACTGTTTTAAATTAAAATGTTAAGTGTAATATACAGAGCAACTGCAAATAACTAAAAAAATTAAGAGACAATAGAATTAAAATGATATACTAAAAAATCTAGTATAATAAGAAAGTTGTAGTGAAAGACTAGAGCAACAAAAAAGTATAAGACATACAGATAACAAATAGCAAAATGGCAGATGTAAAACTATATAGAACTTTATAGGTGGCTTAAGGACACTTTATGTCTTAGCCTAAAGCTCTATACTCAATGAGGAAAATCAATTTTCCCATTTTCACATTCACCAGTACAATTTCGGGTACTATACAAATGAGAATGTACAGAAATATCACAAGCCAAAAAAAATTCTGGGGATTAGACTCCTTTGCCTCAGTGCACTGCCTCAGATGTGTTCAACAGACTTCACTGAATTAATTAATATACTCTATAACCAGAAGAATCATCACTGAGGAAATAGAAAAAAGACTGATACAAAGAGAATTTTTTGAAGAAAATAAAAAACATAATTCGTATTTAAATGGAAAACACTGTAACTGCATCTCATTCTTAAACGACAAGCTCATTTGCTAATTTAACTATACATATCTTCCTTAATCTACAAAAGTAAGTTTAAAACTTGTTTCCTCATTTATGTCTTCACAGCACCTGTATAACTCTATTATGGCACTTATCACATTATGTTATACTATATATATGTTTATACACGGTAAATCACATCATATGTGCATTTTATTTACTGGGTATGAAAGGACTGATGGGAATGGGAAGAGACACAGGGAGAGAGACACAGAAAGAGACTGAATGAATGAGAACACAATTAAATGGTGCCATTGTGTCCAGTTAATAAATTTATGTTCTAGTGTTATGAGGCAGGGTATATAAATCTATTTTTCTTTAATTAGTCCCAGCTCCTTTGTGCCTATAACAGTGAAAGTGTTTCCTACTGAGAGAGGGAACTAAATGTGATTCTACACTTTAAAAGATACAGTTCACAGTTTTCATAAAACATGGCCCTGACTGTGCGTCAACTATTTCAGCAAGAGCTCCACTGAGGAAACAGTGGTTATGTCTGCACCTGAGGAAAACTAACCTGTTAGACTTATTGAAAGACACTGTGCAATTTAAGATATTATCAAGGGAAATTCTGCCTATGAGGTTTTAACCTCATACCTTCACTTCAGAACCTAACCCCCATGTAAGATGCAACTTACTGTCTTAGACTTCACACCTACAATGTGAGCTTGAACACATATACCATGTCTTCTTATTCTTCCTATTCTCAATGCCTAGCAAAGAGCCTGGAATATAGTGGGTGTTTGATACATGTTGGATAAACACATGTAACATAATAAAAAAGAAATATATACATATATTTTTCAACACACATATATATATATTAAAAATATTTATTTGGTCTTTGTTCCCAGTTCCTGGCACAGAGCTCCTAAAACCCTTAGAATATTCTGAGAGGAGTACTTTTCATTATTTATAACAAACCCCTTTCAACCATACCTGAATTTACGGTGACTCTTGGTGGGGCCTTTAGGCAGCTTTAGAATGGGGGATGGCTGCCAGAGGAATCAACCATATGATTACGGGGTTGGAACTTTCAATTCCATTCCCTCCAACCTCAGGGAAGGAAGAGGGTCTTATGATTTAGTTCAATCACCAATGGCAAATTATTTAATTAATAATAATAATGCCTTTGTAATGAAACTTCAATAAAAACTCTTGAACAGTGAGGATTTGGGAAACTTCTTGGTTGGTGCACATAATGATGTACCAAGGGATGGTGCATCATGACTCCATAGGCACAGACACAACTGGGCTCAGGACCCTTCTGAACCTACATGTCTCTTTATCTGACTGTTCATTTGTATCCTTTATAATAAACCTATAGCACTTTCTTGAGTTCTGTGTTTTAGCAATTTATAAAATCTGATGGGGGGGAAGGGTTGTAGGAATTCCTACATTTATATTTGGTGGGACAGAAGTGCAGGTATCCTGGGGACCCCATGGAGCTGGCATCTGAAGTGAAGGTAGTTTTGTGGGACTGATCCCTTACCCTGTGGGATCTGCATTAACTTTGGGTAGTTAGTGTCAAAACTGAATTAAATTGTAAAATACTCATTGTTGATGTCGGGGAATTAAGAATTTATTGTTGAAAAACTGATACAAGATGCCTTTTTCACACTGAGTAACTAAGAGGGCTTTTAACTGAGTCTAGTAGAAAATTTGACTGCTTTTATTTTACTTTCTCCTAATAATTTTTTTACAAATACTAATTAGGTATTTATAATTAATACCTTTATATCTTCTCCTGTTTGCAAGGAGACTAACAGGACTGAATTAAGGACCAACTTTCCATATTAAATAACAGTAAAATAAATAGCGAAATATAACATGAAAATTCTTTTATGATGAATATGTTGAGAATCTGATGAAATGATGTATCCAAAGTTCATATGTAATTTAGTTTGTAATTATTACTATAGAAAGGAAATCAGTAATCACTTTGACTTTCACAGTGACTCTGAACCTCAGTTGGGTACTGCATAAAGGCCCACATACCATGGTATAACATCATATTTTTCTAAAAAGCCTTGCCTTAAAAAATTAAACGGCTAACAGTGGTTTTAAGTCAGAATATTAAAAAGAAAAAATACACCTTTCAGACTAAATGTCATAAAAATAGTTTATTAACCTTAGGGCAAAAAATTTTCTTCCATTTTTTTAAAACAAATATTATTTAGTTTCAGATGTTTTAGCCAGAATGGTCTAATATATTAATCTTGGTGGTATTTCAAGTAATCCCAGGTCTCTAAGTAAAATTAATAACCTGATTATAATGTGAAAATTCACCTCACACGATTGAAAGCAATACTAGTAATAGCTAATCAAGATAAATTTACTGTCCAAATTTGTACATAAATGCTTGATTTTTTTTTCAAAAACACATATGTTACATAGGTAATTAGATTATGCAAATCTAGTAAATTGTTCAACCATACTTTCTGGTAGCTGAACACCAAAAGATCTTAAAATTCTACCTACCCACAAGAAGGTAAAAAAGACAACCCACAGAAAAAGAGAAACTATTTAGAAATCATATTTGATAAGGGACTTGTATCTAGAATAAGCAACTCTTACAACTTTTTATTATTTTCACAATAATAAAAAGACAAATGCCCAATTTTAAAATGGGAAGGAATTTAAATAGACATTTCTCCAAGAATATATACAAATGGCCAGTAAGTATATGAAAAATGCTTAATATCAGTAGCTATCAGTGAAATATAATTAAAAACCATAATGAAATACCACTTCACACCCACTAGGATGGCTATAATGAAAAAAATCAAACAATGACAAGTATTGTAGAGAAACTAGAATCTCGTACATTGCTGGTGAGAATGTTAAATGGTATACCTGCTTTGTAAAATAGCCTGGCAGTTCCTCAAAAGGTCAAACAGAGTATCATATGACCAACAATTCTATTCCTAGATACATGCTCAAAACAGATGAAAATATCTTTCCCCACAAAAACCTATACATGAATGCTCAAAGCAGCATCATTCATAACAGACAAAAGGTGGTATTTACCTAAATGTCCATCAACTGATGAATGGATAAATATAACATGGAACATCCATACAAAGGAATATTTATTCTGCCATAAAAAAAATGAAGTGCTGATACATGCTACAACATGGATGAACCTTGGAAACATAATACTAAGTTAAAGAAACCTGTCACAAAAGATCACATATTAAATGATTCTGTTTATGTGAAATGCCCAGAATAAATAAGTTTATAGAGACACAAAGGTTATTAGGGTTTTAAGAGCTAATGGTGTTGGGTGGAATGGGTAGTAACTGCTACTGGATATGGCATTTCTTTTTAGAGTGCTAAAAATGTTCTAAGATTGACTGTGGTGGTGGTTGCACAACTCTATGAATATACTAAAAATCACTGAATTGCACACTCTACATATATAAATACATAAACTGTATGGTATGTGAACTATGTCTCAATAAAGCTGTTATATAATTTGTTAACCTATCTATACTGTTTTCTTTGGAGGTCTCTAATGAGAACACCTAATTTTGAATATACCAGTAGAGTCAATGTATTCATTAAAATAAATTACTGGGTTTGTATAATAGAAATAAATTATATATTAATAGAGAGAAATATAAACAGTAGCCACTAAAACCACTTATATATTTTATTTCCATTTAATGATGCACGAAGTATAGTATTTTTAAACTGTGAGTCACATTAAGATACTTTGTCAAATTACAAGATGTTTTACAGTAATCATTATCAAAAGAGATAAAGATATTAAAGATTAAGAAACTGTTAATGTAAAAAGGTTTCTTCAGACAATAAAAGCTAATGACAATAAACCTAAATTACTACACTGTATTTAATATTTTCTGTGCCAAAGGTAGAAGCAGCACAGACTCCTAGCTCTCCACTCCTTCCCTTACAAAGAGCCTACAACTTTTACATATGAATTAAAGTTTTCTTAGGACTATGTTTAATCACTTAAGAGTACCAGACTGATATGGCCAGTAGTTCCACTAAGCACACAACTGGTTACACGGGGGCCCCAATAGGGCAGTGATAAATCATGAAAATCAAAAGTACGTACAAAGTTTTGGGCAGAAACATATTGCCAAACCCATCAAAAACAATGCAAACCACAAGTCAGTGGATTGACATCTTTCAGCGGTTGCTCTAGAGTTTGCAGTCTACATTTATGTCTAATCTACGTCCAGTTAAGTAACACTATGCTGCGCTTCACAGGCAGTACAGGTACCTTATAATTCCAAATTCTTCCCTCCTGTCCTTTATAACATCACTATTATTCATTTCATTTATCCATTATAATCATCCAGTTTCCATTACTACTTAAGTTATTACAACAATTAAGAACAAGAAAACAAAAGGTTTTATTTTACCTTTAGCCATTCTTTCTCTAATGTAGATCCTTTCTTCCTCTCTTTATGCAGATCCCAGTTTCTGACTAATATCCATTTTCTTTTTCTCTGAAGAACTGGCGACACAAGTAATATTTCTTACTAGCAACAGATTTCTTCAATTTTTATTTATCTGAGAAAGTTTTTATTTTTCCTTCACTTTTGAAGGATAAATTCAAAGTATACAGAATTTGAGGTTGGTGATTCTTTTTCTAGCAATGCAAAACGTTTTACTCCACTTTCTTCTTGTTTGCATGGTTTATAAAAAGAAGTCCAATGTAATCCTTAACCTTCTTCCTGTATAGGTAAGGTCTTCCCGCCCCTCCCCCCCCGCCCCCGGCTTCTTTCGAGAGTTTCTCTTTGTCTTTGGTTCTCTGTGTTGAATATGATATGCCTAGAGATGTAGGTTTGATATTTATTTTATTTAGTGTCCTCTGAGCTTCCTGGATCAGTAGTTTGGTATCTGCCATTGATTCTGGAAAATTTTTAGATATTATTATTCAAATATTTCTTTTGTTCCTTTTCTTCTTCCGATAAGCCCAAGGGATTCTTCATGTTATAGTACTTCTGATTTCTAGTATTTCCTTTTGATACTTTCTTAGAATTTCAATCTTTCTGCTTACGTCTGTTCTTGCATGTTATCTGCTTTTTCTATTAGAGCCCTTGGCATATTAATCGCAGTTACTTTAAATTCACAGGTCTAACAGTTCCAAAATCTCTGCCATATCTGACCAGGAGTTAGGCTGTATTTACTGAAGCTATAGGTATAAGGGGCTAAAATTTCCTCTAATATTCTTACTTTTGTCTTTCCTGTTATCTTTGGGTTTCCCTAGAGACTTCTTAAATTTAGAGGACAAGCCTTGCAGTTCTTTGGTCTGTAATCCTATTATTATGCAGGAGCCTTACTAATGTGGTGGTAAATTGTTGGGGGGCAGAAGGTTCTATAATCCTATAATTAGGTCTGGAGCTCTCAGTGGGCCTGTATCCCTGGGTTGTGGCCTTCACAAGTGCCTCTCAGTATCCTCTCACCCCTGCCCCTTAGATGAGACAGCTAGGCAAGAGGGAGCTAGAGCTGGATATTTCCCTTTCCCCAAGTTAGGCTCTGGTAGTTTCTCCTGTGGGCAGGCAGAGAACAGAATGTTCTGAGCACATTTCAAAATGGTTACTATTCTTCTCTCTCTACTGGAAGCAGGAGAAGATTTCCCCCTGCCCCATCGCAATCTTCACAGTGAGAACCTGTTGGAGGTTATGGAGGAGAAACTCACAAAAGTGTGAGAGCCACCCCCACAAGACTGGAATTCTGAGAGTTTTTAACTCTCATGCTAATTCACACTCAGCTTCTAGGAGGATTTCATCAGTTACAGTTTAAGTTTTCCTACCAACTGTTAGCTCCATTAGCTTCTGCTCCTATAAACTGTGATTCTCTGTATACACCTATCCCTCCAGTTTAGGGGCAATGGTTTACTCTGTGACTTCAATTCTCTGATGGATCCAAGAAGAGTTATTGATTTTTAGTTTGTTCAACTTTGTTCTTATTGTGAATAAGGACTTCCAATTTTTTTCATGTCTGAGTAGAAACGAGAACTCCTGTGTCCTTTTGTTATGTTTCCATCATTCTTTGAACATTTTCTTATTTTTAGAATAAGATATTCCAGGCTCATCTTGTACCTTCTCTGCCCCAGCCATGGTATCAGCTATCTCTCAAGGAAGTCTTGGTTCTTTTAGTTGAGAATGTTATTTAGAAATCAAGATCTGGACACAAAGTGGGGTGTCATTATGGAGGTGTCATTACTTCTAGAACTTCTAAGCACACAGAGCTAAGAAACATAAAAATCTCTTGTACTGCTTTTCAGTCAATTTCCACCTCTTCCAGGGCATTCACCATCCGGATCTGTCACGATAGTTTTGTCTAGCACGTCATAAAAAAGGAATGGCGCTGTACATATTCTCTTGTGCCTCAATTCTTTTCCCTAGCACAGTGATATATCAATGTTTATCCATACATCACATGTACTGTAGTTCATTCCTTTTTATTGATCCATAGTAACTCCTTGTATGGATATATTCCAGTTTGCTTACCTATTTTACATATAAGAGAAAAGATTCAGAGTACCTAAAGTCACACAGTCAAATGAATGAGAAGAATTCCAAGGACCTCAGAACCAGAAGCACTCTAAGCTCTTAATTCTTAGGCTGGTGTTCTTTTCATTCTACCAAAGTACCACTTCAAACAAGCTAAATTAACAAACACACAAACAAACAAAACCTTCCAGTGATATCTTTTTTATCAAATTAAGTTAGTGATTTTTAAGAAAGTACCCATTTATAATCACAGATTTTTAAAATTCATTACTATGATACTTTCCAATGACTTAATAGAAAAAAATTCAAAAGTAAGAGGTCATCAAATCAAACGCAAACATTTTAAAATCATTAAGAACATCTGTACAGTTAACATTGACATTTCTTTCATTATTCATACTCCTTCCTAATCTTTGCTTCTGCCCATGCTAATTCCAAATTTGCTTGGGTTTCTCAAATAACTCCTAAACATTTACCCTATATTGTCTTAAATGAAAATAATTCATATGTTTCCCAATTTCTCCTGTTCAATCTTATAAACCGCTAAGGGGTACTCTCCTATTTATAGCATTTCGAGACAACTTTTAGCCTTCTGAGCCTCTTCTTAAGTCTGCCAAATCATCCATTTCTAATCCCCTCTTTAGAAAGTCCATCAACTTCTCTCTCCTTAAAACAACATGAAAGACAGTTTTTCAACCCATGACCTTTAAGTTCACTGTTAGACTGTAATTTATTCTGATCTAAGGATGAGAAGTTTTCTGTACTATCAAATATTACTACTTTCCTCCCTTGATGAAGGTCAATGGTGGCACCATTCAAGGTGACTCTAAGTTATAATCATAGACTGAAGGGCCAAAAGTAGGGAAACACCAAGAGTGAGATTGCCATTTGGTTGAATTGTCCCGCCACCATCTCAAACATATGTAACCGGTCTCTTCGCCAAATCTGGATGAATTACCTGAAGTTGAAGTAACAGAGAGAATTTGATGTCTCTTTCTAAGAGGCTAAAGACCAAACTATGGGTTTATTATATTTGGTGTAAGTCCCACTATAAGGTTCTCCTCTAATAGATTTCCAGAGCTCTCGGATATTCCAAAATGAAATTTATCTCATAAGAACATAGTAAAATATAAAGTGTACTTGCTGAGCACCTGAAGATTCTATGTCAATTTCAAATGCTCCCATAATAAATCAGGGGTGGAAAGGGTATAGACTTGGTGTTATAATCTTAAATCTCCGAACATGAGATTTAATCACATATATGATGACTCACAAACTTAGTCTATAATACAAATGAGGTATATGAGACCAATTGATTTATCCTATTCCATTTACAAGCCACATCTTTAGCTCATAATTTATGTGAAATAAAATGCCAATCATTATTCTGAGTGAAGAATAATAAGAGTTTAAGATGTGATCAAAGCACTGAATAGAATTCTATAACAGAACTTCCCAAATGCCAGTCACCAAATCAAGAACAAGTGATAGTTTGATGATTAACAGCTATGGCAAAGACAGCTGTTTAGACATTTTGGTCTTAGGTTCTGAAAATTCCTGTGAATATCTGCTTTCACCCAAAACAAGAAATTCTGACACAGCCAAGATAACATGCCTAAGGAGCTAGCTGCAGGCTTCCCCTAATCCAAGTCTAATGAAATTAGACTTACTTAAAAGAAAAAAAAATGCCAGGGCTGTAATGTCATCTGCTTACTTTTCCTTTTTGTCACTGGAAAAATTTTACAAAACAAGTTAATGTTTAAAGTATACTATCCTCAACTTGGAAAGAGAACTTAATACTTTTCTTCCTACTTCTTCCTTAGAAACATAGTGCGGCTAAAGTGAGGGAGATTTATGGAAAGCAATGATTAACCCAGAGAACTAACTTAGATTGTCAGGCAACAGATCATCTCATCTCCAGTAATTAACTGAATAAGATGGCAATGGCAAAAGAATGTTAAGAAGCTCTTGGAACATAGCAAACTGCCTTGGAAAAAAAGGAAAAATAGAAAACTTTTGGTCCTAGTTAAAATGCCAATGAGAATATTCTTCAATCTGAAGAAAAAAGTGTTAACAAGAGCACAGATAAAACAAAGAAAAGAACATTAAAAGGATTAAATAAATTTAGAAAATCGACATATTAAAGTTACCCTTACAAAGCATACAAAGAAAATCTCTTTTCTTCCCTAGTTCTAAATTAAGGGAATATGCCAACAATTGACCATACACTTTTACTGAACACCTAGAAATAAAAGGCTTTGTAAAGGTAATGTGGATGTTAAAATGAATTACATAAAGTTTTCTTCTGTCCTTACAGACCTGGGAATGAGGTTGGGGCATTAAGTTACATTATTAGATAAAACGAGATGAAAACAAAATGCTTAGGGAGCCTAGAGAAAAGAGAAATTAGAATTTTTTTATATGGCAAAAAAAAAAAAAGCTTAATAGAAAGGATATTTGCACTAGACTTTAAAGAATGGGTAGGAATTTAAGAGGCAAAGATAGGAAAACCAGACTAAAAATGATAGAGAAGGGAAAAAATGGAGGTAACAATATAAGAAAGGTATGGGTATTAGAGAAAATATAAGGATACATTCAGGAAAATCCAAGTATATAAGTGGAGTTGAAATATAGGGCTCATGGTAAAGAGAAAAATGGGAAAAGGAGAGCCTAGAAGATTGGACAGAGGCTGAGGAAAGTCCCTGAACACCACACAAAAAGTTAATTGTTAGCAGTGGGGATTCAAAGGATTTTGAGCCATAAAGACATACATGATCTAGGTTCTTAATATCAGATGAGTCTGTGTATGAGTTAAATTTTACTTTAACAAATTTGCTCTTTTGCAGCCATCAATCCACCACTCACTCTATGAGATTTTGAATCAGAAAAAATGCTGAAGTTGCTTAAATGCTAAATTTTAAAGCAGATTCAGCTACTCGACGGTCAACATGATTATGGATAAATAGGGTGACCATATAATATGTCATCCAAATTAGGATTTTTGAGAATGAAGGACACTATTAATAATTATGCTAGCACTGGAATGGTTATATTAGTTATAAAAAAAAACTCCGTTAGACACAGGGGCTCTGCTTTTTTTCCCTTAGATTCTCTTTGGTGGGAATTTCCTACTGTGGAGCTGTAGGAGAATCTAGCATTTTGATATTCAGATTAGTGGCAACGACATTTAAAAGATAGGTACATACTAAAAATAAATAACAGATCTATTCTTTTCATAGTAGTAGAGACCTGGAGGGTGAATATTTTCATGCAAATCTGTATAAGACTTCTTTGCCTTAACTAATGACAATCATGAACACTGGAACTATATACTGATTACTAACCTCAGAAGCACCTTTAGACTCAGAGGTATTTCCTGAGCTTTTGTGTTTAATTTTTACATTTGAAAACAAGTTAATTTTCAACTCTTCCTACCATCTCAAAGCACATTACTTTTTGTTTTAACATACTACAGTGAAAAAAAAGTCTGTTTTTATTTCTAAAATTACAGAAAACACCTAACGGTTTATGAAAGATTGCTATGTGGGTAGTTGCAACATTTGGCCTTTAGCCTCTTGCCAAATACCACACCAGGTATATCTGAATCACCAGTAAACCCAGATACCCTCATGAGATATTTCAAACCCAACCAGAATTAAGAAACAAAACAATTCTATGGTCTTAATGAATGAAACCAAGAACTTTTAATATCAGAATTTTAGATGAGTAATTTTATCTTTCTAAATATTAATTTTGGTCAAAGTCTAAGACCTAATTAAGGTCTTAACATTGTAAAAAGAACTCAAACTTTTACATTAAAAAGTTTATAAAATCACCCTATGCCAAGGATTAGCAAAGTTTTTTCATAATAGGACAAACAGTAAATTTTTAGACTTTGTAGGCCAGAGTCTTTGTTGGAACTACTTACATCCTGTTGAAGCATGAAAACACCTATAGATAGTACATAAATGAATGAGAGGGGCTGTGATCCAATAAAATCTTTGTTACAAAAACAGGTGGCAAAGCTGGATTTGGCTCTCAGGGCTGTAGTCTGTCAAGCCCTTTTCTAGAGTATAAACTCCTTTGTACCACTAGTATTTTGGACAGTGTCTGGTACCTAATATATGATCTGTAAATGTTTATAGATAAATATTATTTCGTAATTAAAAAATAAGCAAAATGTCTGAGCTACTTTGACATAAACACTGTTTACTGAGCATGATCTGAGATTTTAACTTCCTACTTAGAATTTACAGGTTGGCATTTCTCACATAAAACACTTATCTAGAAAATTTGTTAATTAAAAAAATTTAATTATATTAATCATGGTCAGGTCACTATTGAACTCTGCTTACCCAAGATTAATATTAATTTTTCTGGCTCCTTGGGGCCATTCATGTAAATAGGTAACCTGATAACATAGTAAGGAGTGGAGCTGAAATGTCATGTTAAGGCCAGAGTTAATACCTTGGCAAGTGGAAAGAACTTTGCAAAGGTGTGCTGGAGAGAAGAGAAGAGAAGCCAGATCTGTTTATACCATGCAATGAAGATCTGAGAGATTTCTCTGCATTATAATAATAAATCCCCTTTTTATTAAAACTTCTTTGAAAGAGCTTCTGTTTTTTTACAACTAAATGATTCCTGACTAGAAAATGGATTATGAAACATTTTGGAGAGGAGTTAATACTTGAGCTGAATCTTTAAAAAATGAATAGATAGGGCTCCCAGTCTAGATGGAGTAACAGAGAATACATTTATCCTCCGTGTGAAATGACTAAGAAGAAAAAAAAAAAAACAGAAATACATGAAACATTGGTTTTCAGACACTGGACAATGGCTGGTATAGGAGAATAATTCCCAAGAGAAGGGAATTATATTCCTACACAAAGTGAGCTACCCTCCAACAGCTCCCAGCTTAGTGTTTCCAGAGAACAGTGGGAGAAGGAACCCAGGTGGAAACCAGCACCGTCCCAGACTGAGGAAACTGGGAGGTCAGGCTTGCTAGATTTTTCCTGATAGAGCAGCAGAGAAAACTGCAGAGAGCGAACACATGTAGATCTGCAGAGGATCCTCCTCAAAGGGGGAGCAGTATCAGCACATGCTTACAAAGAATCTACCCAAAGTAGGAAAAGAACGAACTGAACTGAACAGAGAACAATCCCAGGGGTTCAGACAGTGGCAGGAATAATTTGTGTTTCATTCAAAAAGGAAAAAAAATCTCATACTTTACAAGATATTAGGTAGATTATAAGGTTATTGCCTCAGCACTGGACCAAAATTAGCCCTAAATAAAATTTGGTCTGGTCCTACCTTACCAAGAATAAAAATAAGCACTGAAAGTGTCAAACAATTTCCAAATAACAGTGTCTCAGAATGAAACTTAGAAGTATTTCCAGAAATACAAAAATATGCAGAACAGAACAAGGTAAAATTCACAATGTCTGGCTTTCAATAAGAAAGTATAAGGCATGAAAAGATACAGGAAAATATGATCTATAATGAGAGGGAAAAGTAGCAACAGAGACAGGCTAAGAAATGACAGATATCAGAATTAGTTAGCAAAGATATCAGATAATTATAACTATAATCTGTATGTTGAAGAAAAGTAGAGGGATGCTTAAGCAGGGACATGGACAATATAAGAATGCAAATCAAAATTTTCATCTCATAAGAGATAAAAAATAAATGTTGGAGATGAAAAATACAACTGATGATCTTAACAGCACATTAGCAATGCCAGAATTTAAGATTAATGAACTTGAAGCCATGGCAATTAGAAACTATCCAAAATAAAGCACAGAAAGAAATAATCCTGAAAAAAATGAACAAAACATTAGTAACCTATATGGCAACTTTAAACAGACTCACATGTAATTTGAGTCTCTGAAATGGAGCATAAGTGCTCCTACTACACACACACAAAAAAGTAGGTCAGTATGGGTTTAAAGTAGTACACAAGAGGAACTATGATAGATTATGGAGATGAGAAAAGCTATACATTTGGACTATTAATCTGATAATGACAAACAACACAGCTAGAAGCTGTCACCTCTAAGAATGAACTAATAAGGACCCAAACTAGGATGTGAGAGTAGGAAAAGAAAGAATTGAAGATGTCTTAAAGAATAAGAACAAACTGTATATTTGGGAGGAAAACGTGAGAGATTAAAATTTTGAAAAAGACCAGACTGAGTTTCAATCCCAGCTTCTCTACCTACTAACTATATAAATGTGAAGAGGTTAATCTCTTTGTCTGTTTCTTCTGCAGATAATAACAGAAACTACCTAACAGAGCAGTTTTGAGAATTAAATGAGTTAAAACATATAAAGCACTTTGGGATGTAATAATTGCTCAATAAGTTGGTCTTAGGACTGCTTTTCTCTCTTAAAAGCTAAAAAAGACCCCAAATAATTTTATGTGGTTTACATGTGTTCATATTTACCATATTAGAAATATTATCTGAGAAAATACATTATCTGAGAAATAATGTATTGCTTTTCATTTACTAAGAATAATAAACCTATTACATGATAACAGAAATACATTTTGTTTTCCAAAAGAAAAAATTAGTATGAAGGCAGAAATTGTTTTACATTTTTGTAAATCTCTCTCTAACTTCTGTCTTAATAAAGGAAAACTGGGTTCTCATGTCTGCTTCTGCTCAATCTGTTGCTTATATTGTTTTGGCTGGGAAAGACAACCAACCAAACTGGGTAACATAGAAGCTAATACACCCAAGAAACCTGAGACAGCACTTCCTAGGTGGAATGACTAAGGTTTAAAAAGGGGATAGGACAGTATTCATACTGTAAATCTTATGACTGAAATGGAGTATTACCTATAGACTATCATAATCAGCTCACAAAAGAAAGAGCCAAAGAAGCTATTTGTTTATTAAATTTATCCCACGTGTTACAAGAACTCCAGAAAGAAGAGGGAATCATAAAAAATTCCCATATAAAATAGTATAGATTCACATTTCTTCATGAAGAGTAAGGAAATGTCCTGGGCCTGAGCTGGGAGTCTGCCATGTGTCTCCAAAGGAAGAAAAGAGAGGAAGGCCAAATAACAGAACCAGGAAGGGCATGTAGGGATGGGCAGGGTAGAGTTGTGTCCAGGTCTGAATACCTTGCAAGTTTTTATATAGTCCAATACATTGCAAAGTTAAATCAATGAACATTTCTAACTGGTTTTATCACTTATATTTATACAAATTTGTCATTCTGCAACTTCTAGATTGTAAATTCCCTAACAAAAGGGCGTTCTATCTCATTCATAATCTCCTTAGGTCTAATTTACACAAGACCTGTGTTCACACTAGTAACTCAAAAAATGACAGACAAAGCACTTTTAAATACACACGTGACAGACTGGCTTAAATGTGAGAAGTGTATTACCATAAGAGCAGTTATCCCTGGGTAGATAGATACCAACTATTACCTAGAAATTAAAATTGTAGGGCAAAAAAGTGGCTCTAATACTGTACTTAAGCCAAAATTCTGATAAATTCAAGCTTAAAAAATGTCAGGAGGAAAGTTTTATAAGGACCTCACAGCTAGAAAGATCCTTACCAAAATAATCTCGTTAATACTTTTAAAAAGAGGTACCTAATAATCGTTTAGAATTTTGAATATTTTATACTACAACCTACTAAAAACAAGGCGTAAAATTTTACAAGAAAACAAACTATGTGAGACTTTGTTAAAGATTTCTTAGGTCACAAAAAGCATGAATTATAAAAAATAATAAATCAAACTTTATCACAATTAGAAACTCTTATTCTTCAAAAGATACTATTAGGACAACAAAAAGCAAGCTGTAAATTGGGAGAAAATATCTGCAAAACATATATCTAATGAAGGACTTATGTCCAAATAGATAAAGAATTCTTTCAATTCAATAAGTGACTTAATTTTTTCAGTGAGCAAAAGATTTGAATAGACACTTCACCAAAGAAGATATGTAATTGGCAAATAAGCACATGAAAAGATGTTCAAGTATCCTTAGTGCTTAGAAATGAAAATTAAAATATCATTACACTCCCACCTGAACCAAACATTAATTGATGAGAGTATGGAGAAACTGGACCTCCCATACACTGCTAGAGAATGCAAAATAGTACAGCTACTTTGGAAAAGAGTTTGGTAGTTTCTTATGAAGTAAATTTGCTATATGACCCAGCAACCCCATTCGTAAGTATTCATAAGAGAAATAAAAAAATATATATTCACACAAACACACATGAGTGCTCACGACAACTTTATTCATCATAGCCCAAAGTGGAAACAATCCATATGTATATCTCCTAGTGAATGGTACATCCATCTAAGAGAACATGATTCTACAGTATAAAGGAACACACTACTGATACATGATGTGAATGAAGACACAAGTGACTACATACTGTATGATTCCATTTACGTGAAATTCTAGAAAAGTCAAGACTATACTAGTTATAGTGACAAAGAAGATCAGTGGTCGCTGATGGTGGGGAGGGAGGTTTGACCAAAAGAGGAACAAAGTAACTTTTTTGGAGTGACAGAAATGTTCTAGGTATCACGGCTGTGGTGATGATTAATTGGCTATGGACATTTGTCCAAACTCATGTACACATGGAGAGGTACATGGAGAGGTCTATGCCATTTTATAAAAGGAACTTGAACACTTGAGGATTTTGGTATCTGCAGGGGGTCCTGGAACCAATTTCGTTGACACAAGAGATGACTTAAGTTTTTTGGGAGTCGAAAGTTATATGCAGATTTTTGACTGTGTTGGAAGGGCTGGTGCCCTTACCATCTTTGTTGTTCAAAGATCAACTGTAACTATAAACTTAAAATTGATCAATTTTGTTGTATGGAAATTAAACCTTAATAAAACTGACTGAAGAACAGAGAAATGAATATATTTTCCCTTCACTTACCTGTCACTCACCAGGATTTATCAACCCTTGACAGAAAAATGGCAGTAGGTAGAAAGTACAGATGTGGAGATCATTGTCAAAAAAGAACAGGGAGCTGATAGGAATGATGCAGAGAAATCAATGATGCAGAGAAATAGGGAGAGAAATAATATGCCATTTTATTAGATTTTAACCATTCCAATAATGAGAATAATCTGTTTCTAAAAGAGACCTTGACCAATCCAAAATATGTTTCATCAAAATAGTATTTCTTATATTATGTTCTAAGGACTATCTAAGTTAGAGGCACCCCAGACCTTCTCAATCAGACACTCTAGGTGGAAAGTCTCAAAATGTACCTTTTATATTGCTCGCAAAGAAATTATCTTGCAAACTGAGAGAACACTGTATTGGAAGGAATGTACACATGTGGGTGAACACAACATGCATCAACTGAGTTTGCAATGGCTCCAAGTCAAAAGTAATCAACAGCATATAAGCTTTCCTTGCAGGACACAGAATCATTACTACTTCATGAAGATGTACGGGGCTCAAATGAGATCATCTACAAAAATTACTCAGGATAATGTCGAGGTACTCAATGTGGTATTGTTTGCTAGTTGTCCTGAACTTCAGTAGGAGGATAAATCTACGCAGAGAAAAATAGACCCTTTGGCCTTAACAAATCTGAAGTTCCATGATTCCATACTGCTTTTGATTCACCACTATATTGTAGTTACTAGCATATGATAGCCACTTCATTTTTAATTACTATTTGTAATATCAAAATAATATTTACTTTAAGTATGTAATTTTTAAAAGATATATGCTGTTTCCCCTTTATAAATTCTGTTGGTTTGTTATAGAATTTCCTATGGGCTTTCTCTGTACATTTCACTTAATTTCAAACACCCTCAAAATCAAGTACTACTAAAGCAAAAAAACCCAAAAAACAAAAATACAATTTAACAACGAATCAAAACAATGTCAGGAATTGTACAGAAAAAAAAACCTGACTAGGCCAAGGTCTTTACTTTCATTAAATTTTTTTTTAATTATGTAAAATATACATAACATAAAATTTGCCATTTAGCCTTTTTTGAGTATGCAATTAAGTAACATTAAGTACATTCACATTGTTGTGCAACCATTACCACCACCAATATCTAGTACCTTTCCATCATTCCAAAATGAAACTCTGTACCCACTAAACAATAAATCTCCATTTCCTCTTTCCCCCAGTCCCTGGTAACCATGAACTGACTTTTTTTTACAAATTTGACTTATTTAGGTACCTCATATAATTGGAATCATACAACAATTGTTCTTCCACTGTGAGTTTTTTTCTATTAATTTTTCATGAATGTCTAGGCACCAAGCACTGAAAACACAAAGACTGGCAGTTTACTAATCTGTCTTCATGAAACTTACACTCTAATAGGGAAGTCAGACAAGTAAAAAATGAAACAGAAAAAACTTGCAAGTCATTGTAGCAATCCCTCTAACAGAAGTACAAAGTATAATGATGGCACAAGGACTAATTAAGGAAAGTCAAGACACCTACACAATGCAAGTGATATCTCAGGACAGATCTGAAACAGGAAGAATTCACTGAATAGATATAGTCATTCCATCCACAGGAATGGTATTCATTCATTCATTCATTCATCAGACATTTAATGAGAGACAACATTATGTCAGGCACTTCTGCTTTCCTTAAGCTAAAAGAAAATGCAGCCATGAGAAAGGTATCTGAGCAAAAGCAATCAATTCAGACTGAAGAGCAAAATGCTTGGGGAAGAAGAAAACGAGGCTTGATGTCAGATCGTGGAAAAGTTTTATGTTATCCAGAGTTTTGCTTTACACTATAGGCCATTTTGAGAACTCAAAAACATATAAGAATCATTAATGGCACTTGTAGAGGTACACATTCATAGGACAACCCCAAGGTTTTAATTTCATATGTCTGGGGTAGACTCCAGGATCTATACTGTTAAATGAGTATACCAGGTGATTCTAAAGCAGTTATAACCATGGACTATTTTTAGGGAAAACCTGTGTAGAATATGGAAAGCTAATGATGGCTTCGCATAAGAGAATAATGTGAACAGATTATGTTTTGGTGTATTAATTTTTTCCCTAATAATAAAGTAATACATGCTTTTATTTCAAAGATACAAAAGAGCACAACGAAGAAAAAACATTACTCAAATCTACCACCTAGATAAACACTTTGCATTCTGACATATTTTACTTTTTATCTCTGTTTACATTACATACATTTTTAAATAGAAGAATCATTCTATACAAATTATTTTGAAGCCTATTTTCCTCAGTCATGCAAGTGAACAATTCCCCCTTCTATTCTTTCTTAGTAAGAATTTTATGACTGCGTTGCAGATCATATGTACCATAGAGATGTGACTACCCCTCATTTTTGAACCTTTAGGTTATAAGCAATTTTTCACCTATTTTCCTGTACCATTGTCAGTATGTCAACATTGAATGAGATTTGGGTTTTAGAAAGATTGATCTAGTGCCATTCTCAGGGCTGAATTTGAAAACAGATGAAGTTAGAGGTAAAGTGAGAGGCTATTATGACAGTCCAAGCAAAATTAATGAGATCTCAATGAAAGTACTAACAGTGAAAATAGAGAATGGATTTGAATGTCCACAATACACATGTAAGAATTTTTCAACTGTTTAAGATTACAAAGAAATAATTCTTTTCTTCACTATTTACCAAAGCCCTATGACATATCAAAGTTAATTACAGAGAAAAACATTAAGATGAAAGAACACTATGCATTTTCACTTTTCTGTGTGTGGTGTACATGTATGTGTAGGATCAGAGTTCCAATTGCATTTAAGTAATTTAGAGTCTTCCTTTTTACCAGAGGGAAAACAATTTCTTGTTCTGGTTCTACAATTGCAAAAGAAGAACCAGAAAAAGTCATAGTTGTCAAAAGAAGTTTGACTCTCTGTTCTTGGGTGTATGCTGGGCTGTAGCAGGAATTTAACATAATAAACAAGAAACTGCCACTGATCAGGTTTACTTCAAATTTTAAAAAGAATCTGTATATACTGGAGCTTTCTGTTAAAAACAAAAACAAAAACACACACACACACAAGAACAAAAACAAAAAACCAAAAATGCTCCTGTCCTTTTATGTGGCTATTCTCTAATATCAGCTTAGAGATATCCCCATTTCAAAATCTGCCAGCTACTGAAACATGGGTCACACAAAACACTTTTTCTTTAAATGAAAAAGTATAATGTATCATAATAAAGAATCTTACTAGGTGAAGCTGAGATCACATAAAAATGCTTACGATAAACTAGTTACCCCCAAAAAACTTTTTAAAAGATACTAATATCCATTTCACAGTACTAAGCTTCAGCTTTCAAATGTTAAGAATTTTTTGTGATTAAACTTTTAGATGCTTAAATCAGACATATCCGTATTCTTTATTTAGTAAATCTGACACACCTCCATTAATGTAAATGAAAAAAAATGGAAGCATATCTTGCTTTCCTTTCGAGATGACATTCCTTTTTATTTCTCTAGCATATAATTAAAAAAACAAACTAGCTAAATGTCATTTATCACTTTTGGTAATTTAAGGCATCTGAATATACTCAAATTTTTTCCATGATATACCATGTAAACACTAATCAAAAGGAAGCTGGAGAGGCTATAGTAATACACAAGGGAGACTTCAAAACAAGAAATATTACCAGGAATACAGAGGCCATTTCACCAGAAGGCAATAATCCTAAATAGGTATGAACCTAACAAAATTTCAAAATACATGAAGCAAAAAATGACAGAACTGAAAGATAAATAAACAAATCCACAAGTTGAGGACTTCAACACTCTTCTGAATATCTGATAGAATGAGCAGATGATAAGCATATGGAAAAATGTAACCATACTAGTAAGAGCAAATCTACAAACCCACAATAAGATACCATTTACAAGAATTAATTTAAGACTTAAGAACTGACAATTCTAAATGTTAGTGATGATGTGAAATATGAGAAACTCTCATAAACTGCTGGGTAGAGTACAGCTTGGTAGAACCACTCTGGAACATACCATGGCAAATAGAGGTGTGTACATCTTAATCAGTGATTCCACTCCAGCATAACCATGATGTGTTTGTGCACACATGCAGCAGCAGGCATGTACAAATTTCCACAACAGCACTGTCTGTAATTGGGGGTAAAAAATAGGAAACAACTCAAATGCTCATAAATAAGAGAATGAATAAATTAATTGTGGTATAGTGATATAATGCAGTACTATATGTTAGTGAAAATAAATGAATTGTAGCTATGTAATTCAACACGGATGACTCCCAAAAACATGTTAAGGGGGAAAAAAGACATAGAAGAACAAACACACATAAATAACTTCAAAAAGATAAAACTAAACAATATATTGTTTAGGAATCTACACATATAAAACTATAAAGAAAAGCAAGCAAATGATTAACTGAAATTAGGAACCAAAATTAGACAGGAGAGGAGGAGGCAATCAAGCACTTCAAAGATATTTGTAATGTTCCATTTCTTATCCTGAGTAGTAGACAGATGTTTGTTATATTGTTCCTTAATCTATACATAATATAGATATTCTCATATTATACATCTATAGTTTAAAATTCTTATGAAGAACAATAAATATAGATTCACTCAGCAAATAATACAAACCAAAAAATTAAAAATAATATCACAAAATATAGGTAGAATACCTCCCGTTAGGTCCAAGAAGACACTGAGACTCATAAACCTAAATAGGCCACACTAGACATTGGTTATATTTAGCAGGATATAAAATATGAAATAACATGCCAGGATAGTTGTGTCTGGTACTCTTCAGCAGGAGTCTTCACAGCAATTCAAAGGATATTCTCTTTGGCACCCCACGGTGGCAGGTCAAGTGTAAGAGAATGAGATCGCAAGGACTGGAAGTACCAAATAGCAACCAATATTTCCAGTCCCATAGACACAGCTTCCCAAGCCTCACAATAGGACTTGCTCAATTACAAGAGTGATCATACCCAGGGAAGCCCAAAGCTGTAGAATCCCATCAGTATTCATGGTTTATTTGTGGTCCTCCCTGTCCATTATGTAATCTACTAATTATGTCATTTTTACCAAAGACAATGGTGTTAGGTTACACAACTGACATTCTATCTTTATCAGGTTTCCAGGTAAATAAAACTAGGAAGTTAACCCAAGGCCTAAATTGTTAGAGAAAAGAAAAGCTATTATTAACTCTACTCACAACAAACAAGGAGATTCAATTTAGAATGGCTTTAGCTAAGCATCTATTAATATATTATATTGAACCTACAATGCCAATAATCATAGGACATCATTAATTTTGCAATACTAAGAAAAAAAATGCTGCTAGGTTGTAAGACATGTCCTAATTACTGAGATACAAAAATGAGAGGGAAATATACTTCTTAGAATCAATGAAATACAGAATAACTCTTCTCCTAATTTTTCAGTAAAATATTTAAGATATACAACCCTATTCTCTACTTTGGAGAAACAGTCTGCTCCAATATAAACCAGCTGTCCACTAAAAACTTTCTAAGATGTTTAAGGTTGTATTCTCTCAACACGCATCCTTCTTCATCTATTCTTTAAAAACAAACAAACAAACACACAACTCACAGTTTCAACATAACTGATGAAGCTTAGCTCTCTCTCCATCCTGGATGTGAAATGAGCACCCATCACTAATGATATCACCAGAAGTCCTAAGGGCCTTTACAACCTGGAGATTTTCACATAATGCTCTTGGAGAGAGGGATGGGGGGGAGACAGAGACAGACAGACAGACACACACACATATACTCCATGCAGTGTCTCAGGTTATCCACGAATAAGTTCGCTCCTGTAAGATAGAGACTGTAGACTGTGCAGTGAGAACAGGGGGAAAACTCTTAAACCTGAGTCCAGCAGAGGCACCATAGATGAATGTTTTTATCTAAGTGAGTCGTGCACAATTATTAGCTTCATATATCTGGAAGGGCAATCCTATCAGTTATGAGTAGAAAATGAAGACAACAAAATGGCCTTTCCTTATTCTGTCTACTGGCAAAACACCGGAACTGGGTAAACAGTCTCTTATTCATAGATAGATAAGCATGGGACCTATACAAACACTCAGCAGCAAAAATAAAACATCTTCTTAAAATGTTAAAGAAAACAATCTGTGATAGTTTACATTGGGAAATGGAAAAAATGTAGAAAGTATCTGCTGTGTGTTCTCAGAAAGATACAAGAAACAACGGTTCTGTGAAACATCTTTCATAAGGAAAGATGATCAGTTAAAAAGACCAGGAAGGAATAAAAACACAACAGACATATGCAGATTAAGATATAAATGGAACTCTAAGAGATAAGAAAAAAAATATAAGCAAAAACAAAACCCACCCTCAAGATGAGAAAGAACAATCAATACTGCAGAAAAACATCAGTAATGTAGAAGATGAAAACAAAAATGTTCACCACGAATATGAAAGAACAAAGTTAAAATAAGAGGGAAGACAAGTATAAAAGAAATGTGATCCATTCCAGAAATATACAGGTATTTCTTAAAAAAAAAAAAAAAGTATAACAAATGGAATAGAAGGAATAACCAAAGGCATAACAGAACGATTCCAAAATAAAAAGCACCAGAATCTCTATATTGAAAAGATTTTCTTGTCTCAGTCAAAATTAAAAGATATCAGAATAATGTATAGAGAATTTTAAAGGAAAAAGCCTGGGACACAAGAATATCATATTGAGCCAAGCTGTCATTAATACGTACGTGCAACAAAAAGTCATTTTCAGATATTCAAGGATTCAGAAAAGTAACCCACATGTATATCTCTTGAAAAATAGTACCTGAAAATATATTTGAGGCAACAGAAAAAATAAAATTGGAACTCAAGAACGATTATAAATGGTGTTGTACATATAGATTAGTGGCGATGCTCCCTATCAAATTAATACATGAGAGTTGAGTGCAAATTGTTATTGAAATTTAGTACATAAACTAAAACGTTTTTTAAAGAAAAGATAATACAGTTTAAAACATTTGACATTCGTAAGTTAGTCTTAAAAATTAACTTGGGAAGCGGAGTGTTAAAAAGTCAAAATAAGCTAAATTCATTATATTATACATAAAAGAAAGTATTTTGTTCTTGAATTCTATAATTACAATTACATTTCTATATATATGCTTTCTAAAATGATTTGTTTCTGTTTTAAAAAATAAAACAAAATAGTCTACACTGTAAAAACCAAAAGGAAGAGTAAAATAATTAAAAATTATAAAATTATAAAAGTAAAAATCAAACACATCAATTACAACAAATTCTTATTGTTTAAAACCTTCCTATTGAAAAGATGCTCAGATGGAGTTTTAAAAAAAGGAAGTGACATAAAAAGGATTAAAAAGTGACAATGATGTGTCATGGAAACAGTCAAACTAAAGAGAAACAGGAATAATAATTTTGACATGGGACAAGTGGGATTCAGGAAGAAAAGAATTAAAGGGTCTCTAGATTGATAAAAGATATCTACAGTGCTACTCAAAACTAGCTGTTACCGGTCTGCAACAAAGATAAGTTTAAAATTTGAAAGTATTTAGAAACTCATAGTAATCTGAAAGGAGAATTCTATACTTTTTTAATAGAATAAAAAAAAGGGAGCTTGTATTTTGCTTATTTATTTTTCTCATTTAATTTTTCTAGTAATTACTTTTAATGTATTTTAAAGTATCAAAAAAATTTGATTCTTTACCACAAATAGTTTGAAAAGCACTGCTTAAAAGACATATCAGTTATGAAGCTTTATGTGCCCAATAACACATCAAAATATACAAATTTAAAACAAGACAGGCAATACAAAAATGAAGAACACAAAATGGAAGTGGGAGACAATCTCATTCCATGACAGATAGATTAAAAAAAAAAAAGTCTACAGAAGATGAAAACAAATTAGCAACTGCAGTATTTTCTTTCGGAAGTCATCTATTATTATAAAATGCCCCCATCAGTTTAATATCAGCTTTTCAGGAGGGAAAATTACTGTATTAAATGTACACATTGTGAGATGTATTACAACCTCGGAAATGTTAAGTTTTTAAAAAAGGATTAACCAAGGAAATAATGGTATGTCGACGATTTGATATCAAATAAATGGAAATTTCTTAATTATCGAGGAAACATTTATAAATACATTGCTGATATAACAGAACCTAAAGAACACCTTACTTTGAAAAATTAAAAACTATGTATAGTATGGCAAAAACTGGTTTTCAACCATTCCTCACTATAAATCACTTCGTTTGTTTTTGCTTCTTTTGATGCTGATGGGTAAAATTACATGAAGAAAGAGTCTGCCAACTTTAAAGACCAGAAAAATACATTAAATAACTCAAAACGTGCTGTCCAGCCTCACCGTTTTCTGATCCCCTTTTATACAGAAGTCAAAGTATTTTATAATGTCAAGTACTGCATTGGTCACAGATGCCTCTGCTAATCCTCTTTGTAGCTCTCTACAATCTTATTAAAAAAAAAATAGGTTATTTGAGTAGTGGGTAGCATCACTGCTTTCTCAAAAAAAGTTACAGTCTGTTTCTTTTCTATGGGGCCCACTGGGTAAAAGGCTAGCCTAACCTAGCCATCCTAATATAGCTACATGGTTGATTAAGTAAAGGCTGGCTGAACAGGTCAAGGGTTATATAGAGTTAGAGCACTGCTTATACCACTACCACTATATGTGTTGTAGACTCAAAGCAACATTATTACAACTTATTCTAAGTGACAAAGTATTTTCCACCTATGCCACATAGTCTAATTATCTAAATGTAGCCCTCCAAAGGATAATCCTACTTTTCGACTTTTGTCAAAAAAAGTGGTCTCATGATAGAATCAAACCTAGAAGAGAAAAAAATAAATCAAAGACAAGATCTTTCCCAAACTGTTAATTTTAAGTCACAGTTTTAAAAGGCAGCTTCTCTTAAGATGTGATAAACTCAGGATCTTTTTCTCCCATTTTCTTGCCCGATATTTAAATTTAACTTCAACTAAATGTCATCTAAAAGTCTCATTTAAGATACAAAACCTCTTTATAAAAATATGCTATTTAAAAAAAAGGTATTTACCATAAGAACAAACAGAATGGGAAAAATATTTACAACCAAATTCACAGAGAGACTAATTCTTCTAATATACGAAGAGCTTCTTGGAATTAAAAAGCAGAAGACCAAGATTGGCAACAGGAAAATGGGTGAAAGATTAGTAAACTGAAAAAAAAAATACAAATGGTTTTCAAGGATATGAAAAGACACTCATTCTCACTATAATAAAAGAAATGCATATTTTTAAAAAACCATGAGATTTATGTTTTTATCTATTAAATTGGCAAGGGTTAAAAGATTTGAGAATATAATCTTAGAGAATATAATCTTAAAAGACATGAAAAAAGTCTCATTGCTGGTGAGAGTACAGATTGAAATAACTCAGTATTACAGCTTTTCTTACCTGACAAAATCCTTGTAAAATATTTTAAAAATGTAGTACAGAAAAGATACTCAGCCTAGTATGGACTGTTGATCATTTTCAAAAAAACTTATAATTGTCTGCTTTTACAGAATTCTGTTCATATAATAAAGCAAAATAGGTAGACAAGTTTAAGAAACTTGGACAATGAACACAGCAGTCTTACGCCATCTGCTGCTCACCTCATGGTACCTTATTGTGCACTCAGTAGGTGCTTAGTAGATATATGTTGAGTGAAAAGGACCAGGAATGATGCCAAAGGATGATGAGAATGGAATAAAACAAGAACAATGGATTAACTAAGGTTATCTGAATTGTTGAATAAATTGCTTACATAAACACTATAATTTTTCATGATCAAGGCACTGTTACACTGGCAAATGTTTCCTGAAAATGAGACAGCCAGCAACAGTGGCCTAGCAGATTATTACAGTACTAACCTCCCAATGAGTTAGTCACACACTCTTAGGAAATGCCTCCCACACTGACACTAGGCTTGGCCATCTGATTTACTTTGGCTTGTGGTACAACAAAAAACATATAGGGCTTGCCTTCACTTGCTGCTCCTGTAAACCCTACTGACTCCAGATGAAGGAGAGCCTGCTGGAGACACATGGCCTCCACTACCTCAGCTAATAGCTAGCACCATCATTCAGACACAAGAGTAGAGCTATCACAGACCAATTAGCTTCCGGCCGACTGCAGCCAGGTAAGCCAACTCAGCCAGGAGCAAAGCTAAATAAACTGAGCCAAGACCAGAATCATGGGCTAACAAATGTCCATTGTTTTATACCACTAAGTTTTAGGAAGGTTTGTTATGCAAAAACTGATGTAATTGGGGAGGGGGGATAGGACTGGTAATCAAGGAAAATTTTTGCTTTACCTGTTTCTGTTTTTTAAATTTCACAATGAGAATGTATTCATATACTATTGTGTAAATTAATCTTATAAAAATATTTTAGATTAGACAGATATTAAAGTCCTACTATGATCTTATAAACACATATACATTAAACAAAATAATGCAGTCCAAATGGAAACATGAATTTGAGAGGAGACATTAATACTGCTCAGGAGAAAATGGGTCAGTACAGAATACCATGGTATATTATGATGAAAAAAAGTAGTAAGATTATATTCGTGGTCATTGTCATGTCTCAATAATTCTATTATCAGATTCTGGAAGTATTAGAAGACATACAGCTATTTTGCTTCTCTGCTTCTTGTGCTTAGGCAGGTAATGGCCTAATACATGTTCCCTCATTTTAATTCTCACATGCTAAGAAATAAACATGCTGAATAACTTTAGGCAAAAATTAATTAACTTCTCCATGCTTCATATCCTCAACTATAAAATGGGGATAATATTACCTATTTTATAGAGTTGTTGTGAAGATAAATTATTTAGAACAGGGGACATAGTACGGGCTCAATAAATGGCTTATTCAGCTCTGTTAGTAAAATGGTATTAAATTACGCTTTTGACTAATCTTGCTTCTATTTTAAAATCACTAAGCATCATCAACCAAGGTATAATCCATCAAAATTAATTAATCTAGGGACTTAATAAAAAAATAAATGAAAAAATGTTACTAAAAAACAAAACAAAACCTGGGAATATTTGTAGAAAAAATATGGTGAAGAGAATTGAAACTCCAGGCAATAATGAATTATATGGTCCACATTCCACAATCCTAAATAGAGTTAAAAAGCCAAATTTTATGTGTGTGTTAGAAATTTACAAAAGGCAAAACCAAAAAGAGAGCAATAAATCCTATTGTCACCTTTACTATGACCTCTGGCACACACTTTCAACATGTTTTACCATCAAGTAAAAAAAATAATAATAAAGGCACTACCAATGGCTTTGGAAAATAAGGCTCTTTAACAAGAGATTACAGTTAACCTAATTTGCAGCATTGGAAAACTGTAGTTACTCCCTGACCAATGGTTTCACACTGCCCTTTTTCAAGGCAAGATCCAGCCTGGACACTTTTCTGTCTATATATACACACACTGACAGTTAAAAAAGAAAAATCAGGCCTGGGGTAGGGGTATTTATAAAAAAAATTATCAATTTTTTAAAAAGTGTTTTAAGTAGGTAGGCACATGAGTCAGTGACCAACTATAAAAAGCCTTACACCACGATGTGCAGGTATTTTAGTTCATCCTACTGTGAGGAATGAATAAATGCTACAAAAATTTAATGTTTCATTTCAGTTCCAAACATTTAAAAAAGTGCTTAGTGTATACAGAAGTAATGTAGTAGATTCCGGCACATTCTGTGGTAGGTTAGAAGAGTAAAGTAACACTTAGGTTACTATATATATCAGACATTTGCTGGTAATTGTATTTAACCATAATAATCCAATGAGGTAGAGATTATTAACTCATTTTACAGAGGAGGAAATTAAGTCCCACAGAAGTAAAATAATTTGCCCAGTGTCACTCAGCAGTAGACAGTGGTGTGAAGAGTATGGGGCGGGTGTGCAGGGAAGCACATGAAGATAGTGCCATATGATTTATTCCTACAGACAAACACAATACTTAGTGCAGTAAGTTCTTTGTGAAAGGGGGCTAGGACTATGGGAAACCAAAGAGATAATCTTTTAGGAATGGGCAAAGGAGTCACAGAAGGCTTAAAGAGATTGATATTTGAATTGTCATTTTAAGGATGAGTAGGATTTATTAACTTCAATGCCAAGGCTCACCCCCACCCCCCTCATCCCCAATATATTAACCAAAATAAATTACTTACTTGAAATTGAGAAAAACAATTTTGAGAGAAATCTTCCTCAGATATATTATTCCATAGTTTTAAAACAAATAATATGATGACAGTTTAATTTTTAGGTTGCTTTTATGTGGCTTGTCTTGGTTTTTATTCTGAAATGAAATTTAGATTAGTCATTTTCTTGTTCTGAGAAACTAGGAGTATGCCAACATGTTTTAACTTCACATTTTTTCACATATCAACATGTATTCTTATTTACAAAGTCTTTCATTTCATCATCTCAAATAAAACCTAATTTAATATAGAAATTACTTTGAAGTGTAAATATATATGCAAAATAAGATATTTCTTTTAATTCTTGTTGTATTTCCTTGGTATATGAAATAAATGGAAGAAAAATAGAAAACTCTTGTTATTCTGTTATATACTACACAAGCATTTTTGAGGTAACACGCTTTCTTTTATTTTTTGAATCATTTATATAATAAATGCTCTCTCGACCCAAAGAAAATTTAAAACTTCCCCCGAGGAAATTGACCTCAAATTCTTAGTATTTACTACAACTATCATGAAAAAGAAAATAGAATTGGACCAAGAAGCTCTCTAAATTTTCCAATGACAATTTATGACCCTTTTTTTCTCAGAATTTACTTTGCTAGGCATAGATTCAATTTCTGCTGCAGAAAACAGTCCAGTTTGCCAGTACTAATTAAGCAACAAAATATTTTCCATTAAAAAAACGAAATGTTTAAAACTCTAGAGAACTAGAAGAAACACAGAAGATCTGGAAAATTTAAAATGACCCTCCCCGAAACAAAATACTGCCCATACACCAAAAGGTTAAATAGACTGTCATTAAAAGGATTTTACTTATCATTTGTTTTTGTCTCAAAAATGCATCCATTTTATGTTTGGGCAGTGGAGTTTTTTTAAATCACCTAAGACACCTACTTCTGTCTTATCTGTATCTTAACTGAAAACTACAGGTTAACACAATTTTATACAAATTTTACTGTACTTTAACTTCCATTATTCCTTTTCTTATTTAGTAGTGTTCAAATGGACAGCCAGGTACCAAAGTGACATACACCATACCATATCCCCTATATTTTAATAAGTTTCTAAGTATTTAAAATATCTAGGGCTAATGGAAACACCTTTGAAGACTATTTAATCCCAACCTACGTAAATCAGAATAATTTTTCCTTCATATTTTTAATTGAACAAATTCTAATCCAATCAAAAGACAAGAGAAAATGTAATTATAACACCAAAGGAACTTGAAAGGTCTCCCATACAGTCCTTTTCTTTGGAAAAATTTATACATATAATTCTAGTATCAACTTTTATTTCTCTCTCTCGTAAATTCCTCTTGCTGTAATCTAACGTTATTATTACTTTTTAAAGGAGATAGATGCCATTATCATAAAACAAATCCTAGTATAATCAATTCTATAGGAAGATTTTAAGCACTACTGGACACTGCAGGCCCTCAAAGATTTCTAAGCTGTGTACGTGCAATTCTTTTAATAATTCTTCTAAAGTTCTATATGTTCATCTTTCAACTATCATCAATGTGTTCCTACAATTTTCTCTCAGGTTTGGGGTCCAACGTGAAGCAGTGGAAGCTGAGTTAAGATTGTTTTCAGACTCAGCCCCACACCTACCAACTACAGGACACTGGACAAATCCTTCAGCTTACCTATTTAGATTTCAGTTTTCTTTATAGAAAATGAGAGGATTTGACCAGAACAGTGTTTCCCAACCTCTTTCACATTGTAAATAATATTTATTCAGCACAGTGGCCAACAGGAGGGCATTTGGTGGCACCGACAGTGCTTGGTGAAAAATATTTATTACATTTTCTTTATATAATTATAAAAGAAAAAATCTGAATAAGGTTTATAATAATATGAATGTCAAATCCAACATTTTCTACATCAGGAACAATATTTCAAAGTAACAAAGATGTTTCATTTTTGCAGAACACACATGTACTATTAGGCAGTCACTTTGTGGCAAGCTAAATGACTCATCAGCTGCACATTGCTAGGGGGATTCAAACCAGGCAAATATATAGAGATTCGGGCCAAGAGCTGGGCCTCCCTAGGCAACATCCCTGCTACTGTGCCCTCTCATCATTAGCGGGCTGCACCTTGCGCTGGGTGACATGCTCCTCAGACACCTGGAATACAAACTCCAATAATAGCTCCAAGATCCCTTTTCCACAAGAAGCAGCTATATACTATGTGGCTGGCTGAAGTAGATTCCAAGAAGTAAAACACCTCCTTTAATGCACTTAAAATATTAAAAGAAACAGTAAGATAACTGCTTGTTCTTGGTTGTCATGCACTCTGCTTACAAGAACCCACAGCCTTCCTTCAGACCCCACTCCACCAGAGCCACCCTCCAGCAAACCACATGGCATCAACTGGAAGCTCTGAATTAGAAGACCTCTAGCAAAACCTAAAACTAAACAGTATAGTATTGCTGTAATCATTTGACAGCTGTTTTCAACTACTATGCCTTTTATTTTTCTTCTTCCAGTTCTTACAAGCACAACATAAATTAAAAAATTAACTTTGAATAGGTATTACATGTACATGGTAAAAAATATTTACAAATTACCAAACAGTATACTAAAAAAAATTTAGTTTCCCACCTTTGTCCCCTATTACCAAACTCTTATGTATCCTTTAGGAAATGTATTATATATATGTGTGTGTGTGTGTGTGTGTGTGTGTGTGTATGTATATGTATATATACACACACACACACACACACACACACATGCATATGCATATATTTACATGTAAACATATATTATATACATATATTTTAAAACCACACAAATGGCAGCATACTATACATGGAGTCTTGTGTCTTGCTTTTTTTTCTCTTAATATATCTTAGATATCGCATCATGGCATCACAGCAGTACACATAGTGTTGCCTCATTTTTAAGGAATGCTGCCTAGTATTCCATTGAGTAGATATATCATCTTTCACTTACCCGCTCCCGTACTGATTTGTTTAAGTTGTTTCCAGTCTTTTGGTCTTTTGCAATGACAAACAATGCTGCCACAAATATTCTTATATGTTGATTTGACACATATATAAAATCTTTTAGAGGATAAAATTCTTGAATGAAATTGCTAGTTCAAAACATACGTGCGTTTTTAATTTTGAAAATGATTTCCAAATCGCTTTCCATAGAATACTTTATATTCCCACGAGCAATGTATGAGAATGCCCATTTCCCCTTCTTCTCACCTTTCCCAAGTTATACTACATAACCAATCTTTCCTAATTTGATAGTAATAAATTATATGTTGTAGCTTTAATTTACATCTTCGTTATAAATAAAATTGCACATCTTTTCATATGAATTCTCTTTGCTCAGTCTTTCTACTGGCTTATTTTCTAGGAGCTCTTTGTATATTAAGAGGAAATTGGTCCTTTGTAAAAAGTGTACAAATAAGATTTACAAGTCTGTTTCTCATTTAACTTTATTTTTCTCTATATGGAATTTTATTTTTATGTCGTAAAATTCAGCAATCTGGTTTCAGTTCTGTTTCATACTTTGAAAGGCCTTCACTGTTTCTAGATTTTATTTAAAAAAATTCTCTTACATATTTTGCTTGTTTTCATATTTAAATCTTTGATTCAATTGGAAGCCAACTTCTGATATTTCCTGATGACTATCTCAACACTGTTTATTAAAGCATTTTTCTTTTCCCTAATGATTGGTAATGGTAGCATCCATTATCATATACTAAGTTCTAATGTATATTTGAGTCAATTTCTGGTCTCCATTCTGTTTCATTACTGTCATGTGCCAAAACCACACTTTTCAAAATGTCTAAAAATTAAAACCCATTTACATATAGATGGGCATAATAAAACTAGAAATTATGGGCTTGCTTTAATATAAGAATTATTTTGCAGTTCCTAAGTTGAATTTATACAATCAAGTTCAACACTATCATCATACAAATATGCATTTTGGTTGATGCTTATCTTGGAGCTCAATATGAACCTCAAATCTTTTTTTTACTATATTTCTGAACCATATCTAAAAAGCCAGTTTTTCCTTAATTTTTGTATACTTTTTTTTAATTATAAAAATCAATGCATGTTCTCTGTAGAAAATCTGAACTACAAAACACACCTCTTAGAGATAACAACCTTTATATTTTGATATATTTTTTCTGTATACTTAATAAATGACTATATTGTAAACTGACTTTTTCACATAATATATTGACAGCATTTTCCCATATTTTTGTAGTCTTCTAAATCATGATTTTAATGACATAAATTCTACTACATTAATATGTCCAAATGATGTAACCATTTCCCAACTGTTGGACATTTGGGGTTGTTCTCTGTGATGATTATGATCTGTTGATTAATTCTTTGAACAAATGCTTGAGAATCAAGCACTGTAATAAGCACTGACTATATAATGGTGAGCAAAAATGAACACATAACTAGCATTCATGGAGGTTATTGGAAAAAACAGACGTTAATCTCCAACATATATAAAATTACAACTATAGCAAGTGCTATGAAGGAGAGTTTATGGAGTTTTGAGAGTCTATGATAGGGAAGGCTTCCCTGAGGAAAGATAAATCAAAGTTTAGGTAAAAGAAATGGAAAAACATTTTAGGCAGAAGGAACATCAGGTACAACGGCCTCACTGTGGGAGGGAGCATGGCAAGAATAAGGGACTGAAATAAGGCCAATATGGCTGGAACACAGAGCAAAGTAAGAAGAACATGGCTCAAGCCATGAGTGAATAGAAAGGCAGGGGCCAAACTATACAAGACTTTGTAAGACACGTAGATGCCACCACATAAGACATGTAGCTTTGCCCTTATCCTAAATGTAATGGAAAGCTACTGAAGCATATCAACTGGTAGGCTGATATAATCACGCTTGTATTTTGAAAAGATCCCTCTCATTATGGTGTAGAAACAGAATAGAAGGGAACAGAGTGGATTGGGGTAGGCCAAGATTTTGAGGCTATTGTCGCAAACGCATCCAAAAATACTAGTAGTTTACACTAGGGTGGTGATGGATAATGAAAAGAAGTAGATGGATTCAAAAGATAAATCAGATTTTGCCAAAAGATTTATATTCATAGATTAAATCCCTAAAACTGGAATTACTGGGTCAAAAAAGAACATTTCCAGGATTCTGATGTGCACTGCCAAGCTGCCCTGCCGAGAGCAGTTTTCTCTTCATTTGTGAATTACCTTGTATCTGTTCCTCTATCAGAATTTTAAAATTCTTTTTAAGTTCCTTTAAAAATGATAATCCATACTTCCTTCATGAAGCCTTCCCTGACTCCCCTTTTTGCCACCTAGGTGGGTCACTGAACATGTCCTTCTTTGAGGCATGGCTCTTATACACATATTGCTATTGTACTCCAAACGAACTGTTTAACTTATGTTTACATGTCTATCATCTCTACCACTCTGTGAGCTTCTGGCAAGTAAAAGTTGTTCATAACGACGGTACCTGAAAAACAGCTCAATTTTACATAGTAGGTTTTCAAGTGTCCACTGAATGAATGGAATCACATATTACCAGATTCTACTGTGTCTACAGATTTAAGAGGGCTCCTGCTTAAGACTCTGATTTACTGTTATTTTAAATCAAATATAATACAAAAAGCTAATAGAATTTGGTACGCAAGACTTCAAATACCTACTAAAGAAAGTGACGAATTTTGTTTGTGGTAAATCACTAAATCTCAGTAGTGCTCCTAAAAAATCTTTCTCTCTAATAATTTTATCAAATAGGTATTATGTAATCTTAAAATATTTTAAAGTGGTTTAGCAAAAAAAAAAGGCTACGAACGAACAACACTTTTATTAGAGAAATTATTTGTAATCTGTTATTGATAAATGCTAGTTTTCAAAATTGTACTCATTTCAAATATATTTGATAATCTACTAATTTACCAACAAAAGGTTATGTAAGCAATTACATAAATTTATATAGTATTTCTGAATTATCCATTTATTATGTTGAAACACTTGATTTCATGTTTTACAGTTAGCATCTAGAACAGTCTACTAAAATTTTCATGAGTTGGAGAAAGACTTAAGAGAGATTGGCAGAGTTCCTTACAGTAATCTTAAAGACAAGCAGCTCCCTCTATAGTCTGTTTGGCCTACTTTGTTTAATTACTTGCTTTGTGAACATCTATCTCATTCACACTCTTCTATTTACTCCTACTCTGCATCTCTGCAGGGAAGCTTTTTAAAAGGGCAATTCTGTTTAACCCGGTGCTGAGAAACTGAGAGTGTCATCTAATCTCAACATGAAGTGAGTTAAAACAAGCAACTAAGCTTGAGTTGGGATATGGAAACTGGACAGGTCCACCTGAATCAGGTCCTCACAATGAAGCATTAAGACTTTATTTGAAGTGAATTCTCAGAGTATTCATATCCATATTCAAATTTAAGTGAAAAACACTGTTCTCTAGTTATTATGTTACTTCCCTTCATTAAAACAAGTTACAAAAATGCTGTTATAACACTCAAAACATTGTTTTGTCAAAACAATGATCAAGACGTTTTAAAAATGAGTGAAAGAAAAACAAGAGTGTTTTGTTTGTTTTTTAAATAATTCCACCACTCACATGAAGAAAATTTAACTGATTCTCTCAGGAATCAATATCCTCAGTTAACAAGGGGTTAAATCAGTCAGGATTTACCAAATTTGAATATGCCATTTTTTAAAATACCTTTTAATATTTCACCAACTTAAGATATGAGAGCTTTTAAAACTAAGACATTTGATTTATTTCTTAATTTACTCAAGATATGCCCTGAAAGCACATGACAATCAGAAGTCAACTGGACTGTTTTCTAAAGCAGAAAAATACTTAAGAAAAACAAAGAAACTGAACTAGTAAAAATGTAATAAAACCAATCAGTTCAGAATTTATAATGTAAATCTGAAATTACCATTTTTGGGGGAGATAATTTCTTCTATTTTTCAAGATCTCATTCATAAAGCAAACAATTTTAAAACATCTTTTCTCCAAACCAAGATAAAAAATTAAGGACTTCCAAAATTAATTACTATATATGTAAAACTTAAGATATGGTACTTTATTAACATAGATTTATCATGTTACAATTTTTCATTATATTACTAACTAGTAAATCTATAAACAATTTGTACTTTCAAATAGTAAGTCTGTCTTCATTAAAAATTCTAGCATTCAGATTTTTACTAAGCCAGATTGATCTCTCATTTTCATTATTTTCAAGTTTTATTTTACTGCACGGACTGGAGTAGTTTTCTTTGGGGAGAGAATTCAGAAGTACATAATTGTACAGTTTTTGTTTATGTTTAATTAATGCTAATTTTACTGGGAGTTTCTGACATGTTAAAAATGTTGGTTTGATTTCTGAAAGCTGTAAACTCTAAATGTATGACAGTGACTTTTTTCACCTGTTGAGAAAACAAATTTATGTTTGAAACTATGAACTATACTTATAGCAAACTCAATAAGATAATCCTTAATGTGATTTCCCATCACGGGGTTTCTCTGTAGCAAGTTTCATATTCTCAACGTAGGTACAAAAAGTCTTACTTTTATATTCATTTATATTATACATTTCAAGTATGCTGAAAAACAGTGGCTTGGGGTGGGGATGGGAGGGTGGCAGGGGCTGGTGATCTATTTGTCCATGAGAGAAGAATCATTTCTTTCACAGAATATTTCACTTGTCTTTTTTTTTTTTAATATTGAGAAACACCAAAGTACATCCAGTCTTTATTTTTTTAAAGACTATTTTCTCACGTAATAGAATTGTTGCTAGCTCACAGTGAAAGTCGTATTTCCACAAATAAAACTTTCCTTTACATAAAACAGAGTTTGAAAATCATTCAGGGATACATATTTAATGACTTCTGTAAAGAAAAAAAAACTATTTGTAGAAAGGTAACTCAAGTCATACAAACTGTAATACAAAGAAATGACAGTTATATCCTATGAACATGTCGATTTACAATTTGGAAATCTGGCGGAACAGAGCTACATCAACGTCACTATCTTATTCTTTCTCTGCACCTGAAGTGAGAACAAACAGTATATTACACTGAAATTCCAATTAAAAACAAAGACAGCAGCACTATATTTAAAAGGACAGAAAATCTATCCTCCAGAATACTTTATTGCCTCTATTTTCCAGCCTCCAAATTTTCAAGTGTTACACTCTCAATAAATTGTTGATAGTACTCAGATTCCCCATCTTACAAGGTCCATATCATAAAAATCTTTTTCACTATTATAAAAAGAAACTACCAAATCTAACATCGTTGAAATTTTTAACAAAGAGAATTCACATTAAAAGATAACTGCTTGGAATGAGTGCTTGTGTTTGGGAAAGTAGCACTATTACCGTGGCAGTCCACAGAAACTGACTGTAGTAATAAGATGAATGGTGATTAGGGTAAGGAGCATCAAGTGGGAAATGCTGTCTAAAATCCCACAGGACAATACATTGCTAGAGGTAAGAGCATCCCTTTCTGGAGGCAGCTCCATTATTTCACGTAGACAGTTCGAAGCTCAAAAAAAAGCAAACTAAAAAAATTTGGCCACTATCCTATTTATATTATAAATCCCCAAGAGCTTTTGAGAACGTAGCCTGTCACTGCTGTCTCCCCCACCTCGTTCTTCAAAATATTTTTTTTTTTTTGGTTTGTTTAAAATATACGTGTATTTAAAACGCAACTCTACACAACCCAGCATAGGGAGATGTAAAAATGTTTGTATTGCTTAGTTTAGCTGTGGTCCCTAAGAAATTTACGCTATTAACTGGGCACCATAAACACGCGTTTCCGACTTGCACAGACACATTTCTCTGAAAACATTGCACCTGAGGACGCGCTGCCCTGGCCCCAGACTCCGAGGCTGTAAACTCGAAGGAGTTATGACCTGCACTCACAACAAGCAGAACCACACGGTCACTTCAATGAGAAAGATTATCTGGCCCCAGGCGCCACTCTTAAGCCTAGTGCATCCCCGGAAGGGGCAGAGGAGAGCGCTGGTAAGAGGCGAGGAGGAGCGACTGACAACACAACTGACACTTCCCCACTCCTCTTAAAGCCATTATCAGAATGGGGCACTTGTGAGACGCAGGGGGTGTCCGTGGTCCCACTAGCGACCGACCTCAGAGCGAGGCCCTTTGAACCCGTTCACGCAGGACATGGCGCGGCCACCTGGCCCAGCCTCTGGGGAGAAAGCGGTGCTCGCGGACGCTCGTTCCCCGTGCCCGACACCCGGGAGTGCGGATCCCGCGCCCGGCCGCCTCACGCTCTCGGCGCCCGCCGCCTCCCCGCTTGCGGGGCGCGGCGGTAGCACAGACCCACATTTTTGCGCCTCTTGTCACGCACAAGAGGAAAGGCGAGGAAGGCGGAGGGGAGGGAGACGCGGCAGCGATTCATCGAGGGCCGGTGGTGTGCGCGCGTGTGCGCGGCGGGGAAGGCAGCCCGGGCGTCCCGCCGGCTCCCGCCCGCGCCCCGCGCCCGCTTACCTGCTGGTGTCGCTCCGAAGACTCGCACCACCGGCACCTTCTTGACAGGGGCCTGGGTGAGGGGGGATTGGCAGATATCCAGCCCCTGCAGCGGGCTGGCCATGTAGTAGTCGGCAGTCACTATCCTCACTGAAAACATGTTCGCCGCCACCGCCTCCTCTCCACTAGCGAACTGGCAGCGGCAGTAGCAACACCAGCCGCGGCGGCTTCTACCGCAGCGGCGGCCCCACAGCGGCGGCGGCGCCCCCTCCCCTCAGCTTGTCCCCCTCCCCTTAAACACAGACACCGTGAGCAGCGGCGGCGGGCGGGGCAGTGTTGGCACCGCTGCCGCAGCCTTCTCAGGAGCACCCGGCGAGGGGCAACAGGAGAGAAGCCCTCGCGCTTTCGTCGGCGGTGGTGCTGGTGCTGCCGCCACTGCCGCCGCCGCCGGGAATCACACGGGCTCCGCGGTTCCAGGCTGCAGCTCCTGTTGCCATGATGATGATGTCACGGACGCAACCACTGGGGGAGGGGGTTGTGTGTGTGGCGCAGGGAGGGCTGTGAGTAGCTGGGGGAGGGGACGCGGCGGGAAAGGGAGGGAGCAGGGCGGGCGCCCGAGCGGGACACCCAGGCCGAGGTGTTTTCTCCCCCGCCCCCGGGCATGCAGCAAGGGAGGAGGAAAGCGGAAAGCTGGGTTCGCGCCCGGCGCGGGGAATCGATGGCTCGGCCAGTGGGCACGGCCACCTGGGTGAGGGGCCGCGGAGGGGGCGGCGGAGCGCCGATGTCATGGATGGGCCTGAGGGGCTTGCGGGAGGGGGAACGCCAGGGTCGTTTCGGCGTCTAGGCGGGATTGGCCGGAGCTGGGGTGCTCGCGCTCGCCGCCCCGACCGCCATTTCACAACCCGCAGAGAAGGCGGGAGCACCGCGGAGACGGCTTTTTTACAAGGTAAGGAAATCCGCCCGCGGGAGGAGGGAGCAGAGCCGCAGATCTCGTGCCGCCGCGGCCTCGCGGGAGGGCAGGCGGCGGAACGGGCGGGGCCGGGCGCAGACGCTGCCGGCCCTTCTTAGGGAACGCCGCGGCTCCGCGCGTGGCCTGGGGGCGGTGCGAAGGGCGGGGGCGCGCGAACGCGGGCCTCGGCCTATAAAAGGGCCGCCCCAGCGCTGTTCCCTGTACGTGCCGCGTACTTCGTGGCATTCTCTCGTTTTGTGTGGTGCTGCAGTGTCTGCAGCCAGCCTCTTAGATTTATTCACGCTCGCTTCTGCTCAGCTTTGTCCAGGCTTGGCAAATCCAGTGTGCAGGATTTCCCATCACGGTGTTTTCCTCCCGACCCTTTCTTCCTCTCGCCCTAGTGGACCCTTCATTCCCACCTCGGGCCCGTAGGCTGGGTCCCGGGCGCGCGCGTGTACTTGTAAGGACTTGTCAGCTCCGGGTGACTTCCCTCTTTTCTCTCCCCCAGAGGAATGTAGAATTAAGGACCTATGAATTTTCGGCTAAAGAAAAGGGCGGGTGAGAGTCCCCGCGATAAACGTGGACTCCCAGTATTCTTTAACAGGTTGTGCTAGGTTTTACTCAAGTCATGAAAGCAAAAGGGGTGGGGAAGGACCATTAGACTAAACGACTTTATTTAAAAGCGGGGGGGAGGGGAGAGTAGGGGTGCAGTTGTGAAATTAAAAAAAAGGTAGTAACAGATGCAGCTGGGCTGGCCATTATATGGGAACCGATGGGTTTTTGTCTGACTTGGTCACTAATATTGGGCGTGACCTTGAACAAATAATTTGGTTTCCTCATCTGTGAAACGAGTTTCACTTAATCTATCAGGGTTTTTTCCTTAACAAAAGAAATTAAGCGGTAGGAGGCAGAAACCATGGTTTCAAATTCGAAATATGTCACTGCATTAGAACTTTGACAGTCATTTTCAATCTACCCAAATTAGAAATTATTCTTTCACACGTGTTATACAGGTGTATTTTAATGGTAGGTTGCTATTTGAAGTGGTATGAGAGATCCTCTTTGGAACTATTGTGGTTCTACAACTAGAAAAAAAGGCTCAAAGGGACAGATCACTGGTAAGAAGCTGTCTAGAAATTCCATAACATATAATGCTAATAAGAATTTATGCTCCAAGGTATTTGAGACTGATTACTACAGTAAGTGAGCCTGCAGTTTTCAACCCCAGAGCACAATTATAAACATAGGTGGCAAGGTTTCTACTAATATATAGAAAATTGCCTAATGTTTCTAAGAGGCAAAATCTTTTAAATTGTTTTATGTTTTAAATTGATTTAAGAAGGCTATGGAAATGATTAAAAATAGGATTACCATGCTAAAATGCATTTTCTGGCAAAATAAGTATTATGCACAAACTGAATGTTAGATGCGCAATACCAGTGATTCTCGCAGCATTCTTTGGCACTAGAACATTCTTTAATGTTTTGACCCTTACTGAATCACATTTTTTTTGGATGGGGCCTAGAAATCTATATTGTTAGCAACCCCACCCACCACTCACGGTTCTTAAGTAGTAGAAAATTGAGAATCCCTGTATTATAGTATAATCAAGTACATCTAGAATGTTTAAATTATACTATTCCTAACTAGAAAAAGGTAAAAGCATTGAATTCACAGATGAACTATTTATAGAAAAGGGTTTCTTTCCTCCTGCTTCTTGAATCAACATCATTAACTTGAAGAAAAGGCAGTTGCAACCACAGTTTAAGTCCTTCTAGAACTCCAAGAAAAGAATGTTCACTCTTGAAGAAAAACATTTGCATCATGAAATTAGGATAACGTGTCCATTGCATGTATTTGAGTTTAAGTTGATGCTCAATTGAAAATCTGACAATACTCCCCTAATCACGCTCAGATGGGTTTTGTAAGTATAGTCTCTCGAAGTAAGAAAGTGCTCTAGAATTTTAAGTCAGAGAATGAAAATTTTAAACCATTATTTATTAGCTGAATGAGTTTGAACAGATCACTTTATTTTTTGGAATTTGTTTCTTTATCTATGAAATAGTAATTCCTGTTTCAATTTAGGGATTTTATAAGGCTCAAATGAGGAAATGTATGTGAAAGAATCATGCCTGTTGTCATCCAGAAGTTTAACTCATCTAAAAACAGTAATATCACTTGGAATTGGCTTATCTACACACAATATGAGAAATGCCAAAATTGAACTCTATACTTAATATTTTTAAAGCATCTCTTTTTTCTGTTATTGTTGAGTGGCTTCTCTTTGCCGGGTGATTTGAGATACAGTGAAAAGCAAAGCAGACATGGTCCCTGCACTTATAGAACTTATAGTCTAGCATCTTAGAAATGTACTTTAGTCATATCAATTGGCATTTTATCACCTCTTCTAGTTCACTAACATATTCATCATGTCATACCTTTAGTAAAAGCCTGCCTAGCCTTCTCTACCAGTACTGTTAAGTGTCTGTTAGCTTCTGCCTGTTAGTGATTTATAACCTAGAACAGAAGGCAATGACTACCATAATTTTTTGGCAGTTTTTATAAAATGGCTCATTCAAAATTCATCCAACCTCTTTCTAGCTTGCTTTTCTGTACTTTAGAAGCTAGAAAATTAAAAACTACAGTTTCCAGACTCCCTTGCAGCAAGAGTGCTGGCGTGAGACGAATGGTGTGCTGGTGAATGTTTTAACAATGGCCAGGGTAAGGGAAAGACCCTGATTTGTAGCACTGGCCAATTTTCATGGTATGAATACTCCTAAATTACCAAAGTGACTTCATGAAACGTGAAGTTAGTTGGAGGAGATGCAAATAATCACAGACTGTTTTCAGCATATCACTACATATAACTTAGTTTCCAGCAATCTGGAGTGGGTGTGAAAGGGAGCAACATGATGCCTTAGCTGCACTCAGTGGGATGGGATTTCCTGGAGAACATAGTGGAGGTGTCTGGTTCTGGGTAGCTGGCGAGGAGTTCTGGCATCCATTTTTAGAGTCATAGGTGCTGACTGGAAGGTCAGTGCTGGGATGGGTTTCTGCTAGAATAGCCTGTGGTGTGAGATGAGTGTTCTTCCTAGTTTGGTTTTTCCTAGATATTGCTTCTAGCTCTGTACTATCTAAGCCTGTTCTTTGTCCTCTCAGATATCTGTAAGCTAAATACTACCATTGAATCCTTTTTACTTAAACTAGTTCAGTTATAGCCAGCTACATAATAATTTGTGGGGTTCAGAGTAAAATAAAAAATGGAAGGCTCTTTGTTCAAAAAGGAAGAAAAAATAGCGATTATATGTACTAAAATATAAAGCTTTTTCCGTCTTCTGTCATTTCTCCTTCTACTTGTCATGATTTTTTAATCTGCTTTATAATGTCATTCTAAGTAAAGAAAAATTAGAATTTTAAATTATTAGAATTTTACCATTCATCTTTATATTGTGCAGTGCCATTTATAAATGCAAATATAAGAGCATTTAACTCATACATGGAATCACCAAAATTACACAATTCATATTTCATAATGTGTGTATGCATATGTATTTCATGCTTATCAGAACAGTGTAAATGCTGCACAAAACCAGCTCGGCTGTTTTTATTTCCCTTCTTGATATGCACACAGCCTACCAACCTGAGTAAGGAAGGACTGAAAAGAAAAGGGATTATGAATTGCCCTATCTCTCCCCTTCTTTCTTATGTTATCATTTTTAGGGTAAATGGTAGTTCAGGGAAATAACGCATACAAGAAAGAAATGATGCGATAGGGTTCTTCGGTCACTTATATTTCTTAGGATGCTATTGCCTTCTTTCTGTGCTTGAAGCAAGTTCTGGTTGAGATGGAAAGCATAGCTTCTTGGAGCTGTCAGCACCTCCACTAAATCAGTCACAGATGTGACATGTCTGCCTTGTACTCACTTTGTGACTCCCCGAGTTCCTATATATCATAGATCCACCAGAATCCTGTGCTTATGAGGCATCACGTAGACTGTATGCAAATGGGGTGGCAGGGAAGAAAGGACACACACAATGCCTCCTTTGCTTTTGTATGTGATGCATTGAATTACTGGACTTCATTTATAAAACAGTATTAAGATTTTCAAAATGGTGACTGCAGAGCATTAAGCCAGGCACTGGGCCCTGTATGACCCACGCAGTTGGCATGCCCATGCAGTTGACCCTGACCTTTGTGTTTCTCAAGGGGGCTTCTCCTGGTATTTTGGGTGAAACAGTTCTTTTCTTTGTATTTTTTTATTATTTTTTTTTATGGTGACACTGATTAACGAATTCCAGTGTTTCAGTTGTACGATTTAACAGTGAGGCATATACATACGCATTGTGTATCCACTTCCCATAGTTAGATTTCTTTCTGTCACCACATAATTGACTCCTTTTACCCCATCTACCTCCTTCTCCCTGCTCTCCCCTACCCTCTGGTAACCACTAGTCCATGGTCCATGTCCATGAGACTCTGTTTGTCCTGTTCATTTTTGCTTTAAGGTTAATATCCCACATATAAGTGATATCATGTAGTTTTCAACTTTTTCTGTCTGGCTTATTTCCCTTGGCATGATTATCTTGAGGTCCATCCATGTTGAAACAGTTCTTTATTGTGCAGGATATTTAACATCCCTGGCCCCTGGGCACTTCATGCCACTGTGACTGAAATGCCCTCCGACATTTCTGAGTGCCCCCAAAGAGGAGTTCCTGCTCTCCACTGAACTCCTAGAGTGGACTTCAGTGTCGCCAGCTAGAAATGATGACCATTACAGATCCAAGAAAGGCTCTGCACAGTTTTTGCTAGTGATTCTCAGGCAGAACAAAATATAGTTGATTTTAAAAGATTTCAAAATTCTCATACCCCAGAGAGTAGAATTATGGTGACTTTTTCCTCATTCTCAGAAGAATGGTACCACCTACACTGGTGATGAAACAGCTATTTGGGATGAAAATTTAAAGGTGACCAGTGGGTTTTATATGTCACATGCATATAAGTGGTAGTTTACTCCAGATAGATGGCAATTTCTGATAGTTAAGTAAAAGAGCAGAGAACCACAGAAAAGCAGAGAGAATCATCTTACTTTCATTATCTTCATCAGTTGGCTGAAGGGGGCGAAAAGCCCCAAAGGAAAAACTAAGGAAGTTGTCACAAAAAACTATGGTACTCCTAATGCTAGATTTTGAGCTCACTTTCATTTTGTCTCTTTTTTTTTCTTTTCTTTTTTTTTTTTTAAGTTTTAGTTCTGGATTTAAGAATACTAACATCATAGATTTTAGAGCTGAAACAATATATCACAGATTATTTTGTTTCCTTTACCACTATACTAATAGCCATGTAGAGATTAAAAGCTGTGGCTCTGTAGACCTGGCCTTGCCTTTGCTAACTCTGAACCTCACTTTCTGTGAACCTCAGATTTCTCCTCAATAAAATGGGGATAATAGTATATTATCTTAGGTTCTAAGTCATTTCACTAAAAGCCAATTCATTAAAAGTAATTTTTACCAAAGAATACATTTGTTAAATTCAAAATGAATATTCCCTAAAACAGTATTTGATAAAATATAACTGATTCTTTGGCAAATTAGCTTTTAACAAAATTGACTATTTTCCATCCCTATTTGGCATATTATAAGGATTAAATGATGTATTGGAAAAAAAAAAAAGTGCTTGGCAAAATACTCAGCAAATCTTAGCTAAAATCCCCCAACATTCTGACTTCAAGTTTTGCTCATTCTCTCTCCTGAATATTCCCATTCCTGTCCACATAATTACTGTCCTTCTGTAGGCTTAACTACCTTTAGATGGACATTGCAATAGTCACTTAATCAGTCTCTTGGTTCATTCCCCTCCAGACTTATTTAACACACTAGTACAAGGGCAGTCTGTCTACCACATAAATTTTAAATTATCCTCTACAGTGTAATATCTCATTTCATCTTCTTCCTATTTATCCTCTATCACCACTGGAGTACTTGTATTTCCTTAAATATATCATTCTTCTGGAAAAAGCATCAAATTTCTATGCCTTCGCCTTTCTAACTGGAATATCTTCCCCTTCATGTCTCTTACCAAATTCTTAGTTAATGCTGCTTCCCTTGTAAGGGTTTCCCTGATTTCCCTAAGCAGATTTAGGTGACTTTCTAGGCTTTCATTGCTCTTTGTAACATGCTTCTGTTGTAACTCTTAGATTGTAGTAGTTTGTTAGTTTGCCATTCTAATAGATTGTAATCTTGAAGGAAGGGACCATGTCTCTTCATCTTATACTTGCTCCAAGTATAGTGCCTGGGTTATGTCTTCAACATTTATTGCATTAAAAAATTAGAAGATTATTTACAACCCACTCTACTGCCTTCCCACTACTCCTCCATTTTACGGATTAGGAAGCTGAGGGCCCACAGAGATGAGGCGATTTAGTGAGAACCCTTCCCTTCTAACTCCAGACCTATAACTTTTACTTCTATGATGTAAAGAATCTTCTGAATAGTTTCTATATACTAGTCATATTTGTTGTAGGAAACAGCCTGTTTTGTCAGTGTTTTCCATTCATCTTCAATCTAGGGAATGGTCAGAAGGGCATAGTGATTTGGCAAGATTCATATTTTCTTCCATATTCAATTATTTGTTTTCTATTAAATTTAGTGAAATTCAAAGTAAATTATTCTTTGTGCCATTCCTTTTGCTTTATAGAACTCAGTTTTCTTAACTACCATAGGGTTGAATGTCTGATGCATTTAGTCCAGTGGTCCTCAAACAGGGCGATTATGGCCCCCAGGGACATTTGGGAAAATATCTGGAGAGATTTGTGATTATCACATCTGAAGGAGTGCTACTGGTATCTAGTAGGTAAGAGTCCAGGAATGCAACTAAACATCTTAAAATGCATAGGACAGCTCCCACAATAGAAAGAATTATCTGGTCTAAAGTGTCAGTATTACTGAGGTTAAAAAACCCTGACCTAGTTTAAAGGAAGTTTTTACCTAGCCCTTCACCCACTGTCTTACCTCTATGAATCCATGATGGAAAAGAAACTCATTCCCTCCTGTAAGTGACTGGAAGTATGGCAAAGTCTAGAGGTAATTGCTATCATCAACTCTACCCACTCTGAAAAGACTTCATGCAGGCTTCCCCAACTTATTCGTAGCACCTGCTTGGGTATAAGATAGGCAATAAATATGTATTGCCTGAATGATTAATAAGATATTTTCTGGCTACAAGAATGGGGTTTTATTTCTCTCTTTTAAACTAAAGGGAAGTCAAATTAATCTTTGTGGTGAGAGCTGAATTTCTCTCTGTTCTTATCTTTTTAACTAATTAATCTTTTCAGTTACAGGCAAAACTTTTTAAAAACAACTCTCAGCTCTCCCACTTACATAAATTAGCAGTAATAATTTTAAGAGAGAAACCGATGAGCCTATAAATTAAAGATGACGTTTGAGGAACAAAAAATGAAAGAAGCTTTCAGAGAGGAGCAATATTAGAACTGATGTTTGAGCTCTCCAGGACCCCCATTTAAATTACATATCCAGAATTGATATTGGAGTATTTCCAGTGGGGTATGGCTAGGAAGGAAGAGACCAAACACACAGAGAGTAAGGTCAGATTAAGTTCCCAATTTAATCAACATGTAAAATCTCAGAAACAAGGTGTCTATGTAGAGGATCATATCTCAGGATAGTTTTCCCTGGCTCCAAAGTCCCCACTGTACTTTTATATTCACAGCATAAATCACATCCCAGGAAAACTTCCACTAATCTTTGTTTTTGACAGTGAGCTCTCCTGGGTTTTGATCCTCATTTTACATCCTCATTCCAGGGGCCAGGAAAGATTAGTCTCAGATGTGTAGATACAGAGCAACACTTAGATTTCCTTACTTTCTCAATAAAATGTATTTTTTTCAATCTTAAAGGTTTTAAATGCATAGCATATAAAATATGGAAAACTTTAAAGAAAATATGAGATACTCAATCCCACCCAGAGGAAGTCATGATTAACATTTTAGTCCATTTTCTTCTAGAAAATTTTTCTAGAAATATATTACATAGTAGAAAGAATGCCTTTTTTTTTTAACTTTACATTATAGCAGAAGTATTTCTTATGAAAATTAAAATTCTTCATATACATTATTTTAATGGATTCAGAATATGCTGTGCTGTGGACATGTGATACTTTACCGTTTCCCCCCTGTTGGTTAACAACAGGATGTTTCATATTTTACATTATTATAAATATCCCACTGAGCATTTGCTCCATTTTGGATCCTACCTTTACCTTTCGAAGAACTTACTTTATAGGTCATTATTTGACAATATCAGTTACAGGTATATGCCATGTTTCTTCTCTCCAAAGAAGAATTACATGTGATATTCTTTCTGCCCGGTTTGCATGTCCTTGATCAACCTCTATATGCACTGTTAATTCACTCTTTAAATTTCAGGTCAAAGGACACTTTCCTCAGGGAAGCTTTCCTAAACTCTATTTGATTATGATTCTCTGTTATATACTTTAATTGTACTGTTTTCCTTTTTTTCCATAGCACTTGCATCTGGCTGTAGTTTTCCATTCATTTGTGTATTATTTGATTAATTTCTATGTCCCCTCTTGGACTAGACTACTACAATCATTATCTAGATAAGCAGTAATTGTAAGACTGCATATAATGCATTTTAAGGCCGATTAATATGATCTCATTCATATCATTGACAAGATGGGTTAAAGCTTGAGATTGAACTACAGTTAGTCCAAAAATACTTACATGCCAGGCATTAGGCTAAGTGCTGGGAATGTAGAAGTGAAAACAACAGGCATGATATAACCTTTATGGTGCTCATAGTCTAGTTTGGCATACTTTTCCTGTAAAGAAACAGATAAATATTTTTGGCCTTTCAGGCCATATGGTCTCTCACAACCACTCATCTTTTCTGATGATACACAAAAGCAATCATCAACAATCCATATGAAAGAGTGTGTCTGAGTTCTAATAAAACTTTATTTAAAAAGCAGGCACAAGGGTTGGATTTGACCCATGTACTATTATTTACTGTCCCCAAGTCTAGAGAACAAGACAGCCATTAAACAGATTATTTGAGATGATGAATACTTCAAAAGAAAAGGACAGAGTGTATTGAGGTCACTGGCAGAGCTGTGTAACCTAGTCTAGAGAGAGGAATGAAGACTTCCTTAAAGAACATGACTTTAAAATTTAAGAAAGAAGGGAGTTATAAAAGTAGGGGCAACAGGCTCATTGAAGACCTAAAGCATTTAAAGAGCAAGAATAGAAATTCATTCTTAAGCTTGGCGATTGATATGGAGTATGAGATGAAATTGTGTGAGGATATATAGTGAAAAGACAGACTCAGTACTGAAACCTTTTCAGAATCTAATAATACTTCCCTAGAGGAAGAGAGGCCAACAGCAAAAGACTGAGAAAGACAGTGAAGTGTAGCACTAGCAGGAAGTTTAAGACTTAACAGACTCTAGATGACTCTTCCACTTGGATGTGTAGGATATATAGGCTGGGAGGTAAAGGCTATGGGAACTTCAGAGAACTGATAGACTTTCTGAATGATAAACTATGTCTATATATATATACAGAAAGAATAGAGCTGAGGGCTGAGCACAGGGTGAAGGGGAGTGGTAGGTTAGAGAATGAAGAGGTAGTAAAGGAAATAATACTAAATAATATAAATAATATATACTAAATAGTATATATGGTATATAGTAGGTGCTCAATAATTTTTTGATAAATGAATAAGAGGATAACAATATAAGATCAAAGCATCTAAGAGGCAAAGGGTCTCAATAACAAGTTGGTCAATAGTTTTGTATGCTTAAAAGAGCTATTGATTAAGGCTAGTTTCCTTGGCTATATGAGAAAGGATGCAAGTAAGGATTTAGCCACTCTTGATGCCCTAGCACAGGATATGCCTGACCTCTAACTCTTACATCTAGGAAAGCTGACCTAGTTCTTTTCTTCCCTAATGATAATAAGTAGGAATAGGGACCTTCCTATGTCAGTATATTCTCAAAATAAAAATGTAAAATTAGAATAGGAGCAAGATTTTTCATAAATTACAGTGATACTAGCTCAAATGTTATCTCTTCTCTCAGTCACCTATATTGTGTATTTTATTAATTCTAAACTTTTTGTATTGTTTGAACTTTTTTTAACTTCTCATTGATACCTATAAACACCTATGTTAGAGACTATGGGGGATTCAAAAAAAAATGTAAGATATGGCTCTGGACTCTAGTGTTATGTAATTGACCAATAAGTTGTAAGCTTCTTGAAATTGGGAATCATATTTGACATTTCCTTTTTTCTTGCACAGTATCAGATATATGGTTGGTACTGCAGAAATAGTTCCTGCTGCCCTCTACATTGTACCATTTCATGACCAAATGATGTCCAAGCCACTTCTATATGACTTGGACAAAATATGCTGCTTTCTGAGGCAGACAATAACATTTTGAAGGTATCAGTAATAGCAATTTCATCTTGTTGAAGATAGAGGTTCTTTGTGTGAAGGTCAGCCTGTCAATAAGTAGCATGCCACCCTATTCTTTCAAGATTATAAAAAATCTTTGAGTGTGTGTGTGTGGTTTTTTTTTAAGAATACTGGGGAACTGTACCCAGTGGTCTCACCAGCTGTTTTTAAATCAGAACTGGGGCAACTGAGTTGTAATATATTTTGAAAACATTTATTTTCACAAATTTATGAGAATGGGGAACTGAGATTTTCCTTGCCTTAATTAGCAGGTAGTTTCATTCTCCACTCAACTTTAGCAGAGAAGACCTAGCCTTAGGATGAAAATGTGAAGCTGAGGTTCTTGCCAAGTCTGAAAAGTGGAGCAAAGATTAGTCTTAAGAATTAAGGGCAACATTACTATTTTTCTTAAACAGCTGCTTATTTTTGCATTAGTATGAACTTTTTTTACACGAAAAGCTCATAGGTAAGGGGGAAGCATCCCGTTTCTGAAATATCCAGTTCCCTTTATTAAGCATATTCAAAGTCTTTCAAAACTAAATGTATTAAAGACTGTGGCACATGGCTTACAGTCTTCTTTACCTTAACTCGGGCCCTCATCCTGAGTGAATTCATCACTCAAGTAGACAGCCCACTTAGCACCAGCCTCAAAGTTCCTTGACATGCTCATCTCTGGTGATCTTCAGCCACTTGCTTCTATTGCTACACCCTGAACTTATCATACACTTAATCCGTTTTACCTCTAACCTCGTAAATGCAGACTTCATATTCTCTGACCAGAACTTTCATCCTAGTTTTCTCGCTCTGTTACTCCCAGTACAACTGTCCTCAGTTTACTGACATCTCATTCCTAGTGTTCTTCCCCACTCTACTTTGGCCTCTTACTTTTCTCAGATTTCTCTGAGTTGAAACCTCCAATCCACAGACTTCACTTTTTTCTCCTTATCAGTCTTCTCTTGCCTTCACTTCCTTTGGTCTCCTGTTGCATTCTATTTTAAATTACCACACTCTTGCAAGGAACAGCATCTCCTTTGCCTGTTGACTTCCTGTCACTCACCTGGCAAAACATAAGCTCTAACTAGGTGACTTTGCCCAGATTGCTGAGTGCACCCAGATAGAAAAAAGTACCACTGCTGTGTAGATTGGCATTTAACACTGTACATTCAGGACCACAAACTTCATCTAGATCACTGTTCATACTACTGAGAAAAGAAGGTTATCCTTATAATGTATTAATTAGTCTCTACCATTTGAACCAAATGCCTAGGTAGAGTATTACAAATTCTGCTTTGTCTACTCCAAATTAGTAATAGGCTGAATCATTTCAATTACCACTACCTCTCTCTGACTCTAACTTAGCTTTGGTGCCTACTTATCTTATTTACTTATGTACTTTATAGTTTTGGATCAAGTTCATCTAATAAGATAAATTTCCAATGTTTTTTAAATTAATAGTTATCAGTGAAAAAGAACACGTCTCAAACGTAATGGAATGAAATGATAACTGAAGGAAAATCACTCCTAGGGATATTTACTCTTTTTAGACAGGCTTTTGTGAATCTAAGTAGTCTCTAGTTGTTCTAGCACAGGGTCAGGGCCTCAGGCTCAGCATCCTTGAGTCACTTTATTCTTGCCTTTCCCAGGGCTTCCACCTTTCATCATTTCTGATCCCACAAATTTTCTAAAAACACTTCCTTTTCCCCCTAAAGTAGCAAGGAAAGCAGTACTACTTGGATGGGGAAGAGTGGTGGGTATCGTTTGTATGTATAGGTCATTTATTGAATGGCAATGTAACATACTGGTTAAGAGTTTAGGCTCTACTGCCCAGTTTCCCTACTTACCTCCCTGTGACTTTGGGCTAATTATTTTCTGTGCCTCAGTTTTCCCAAATTATTTTCTGTGCCTCATCTGTAATATACAGATGGTAATATTGGTACCTATTTCACAGTATTCTGAGAATTGAATTACATATATTAAATGAGTTAATACCTTAGAACTGGTAAGCACTCAGTCACTGTAAGCTATTATTCATAATTTAGAGGCAGCTTCTCTATTTCCTAAAATATATTTATTCATAAACAAGAAGAGAGTAATGATGAAACGTAGGAGCTATTAAAATTCCATTGATTGGATGTAAAAAGTAGACTTTTAGAATTGCAAAACACCCAAGAAATTATTTAAACCATTGGTTCTTAACCAGTATATGCATCAGAATCATTTATGAAGTGTTACAAAGCTATAGCTACCCAGGCCCTCCCTTCTCATATCTACCAAGTCACAATGTCCACAGGCAATTCCAATGCAGTCTTCCTTACAAGAGTCACTGAAATTTTATGCCTTTAGATTTTATGATGAGGAGATTGAGACTTAGAATAAATGACTTGCCTAAGACCCCACAGAGTAAGTGGGATCCTGGTCACTTAGCTCCTTGCTAAGTGATCTTCCTGTTTTTCTATGTTGCTTGCCAAATATATTAATTTTTAAATTTTAGTGATAGTTTATCCTTCTCTTGGTAGTATCAGGAAGAATAATACAGGCTTTAAAAGTGTACATGATTCAACATTTAATCCAGAATAACAAAGTTTATTTTATAATTCATTCAGAGGACTATTGCACATTTACATTAGGATTTAAAGTGAATTTTGCTGTGCTTTTCATGTAGACATTAGTCTTTGCCACAGTGCTTGCTGCTGATTAGTACAAGGAAACATTGTGTATGGCAGAGAGCTTACTCAACCCAACCTCACAGATTGACAGGCAAACAAATGATTTTTAGGGCAAGGTAGCTTTAGAAATTAAACTTAGAGCCCTCAATAATAAAATATGCATTTCTTATAATTAAGATTTTTTGTTTTACTTTAAAAAATTTTTTTTAAAACTTTGTAAAATATTCTTGGAATTTTTCCAGTCTAAGGACAATTAATGTAGAAAAATCAGAGGTTATTAGGTACAGTGTTAGTGTTCTTATAGCTTTACTGATGGGTAGATTAAAAGTCTAAAAAATAGAGCAAAAAAAAATTTCTGAGTTTTTGTATTTGATATTGGGTAATATGATATTATAGCTCTTAAAATATTTGTTCTTTATCCATAGAGGAATAAAAAAAATATATTAGAACTTGAATGTGAACTTACGCAAATGTATGAAACAAATTAAGGTGACAGGGCAGAAGCAAGAAAATGGAGCTCAGATTAAATCTATCTCTCAAAGCAGGTCTATTTATATTTCACTATATTTGCTATTACAAAATTATTTCCATGAATGTGTTTCTTTTCTAGAAATGATAAATGGCTGCCACCCCAACTTCTGATTCTTAGGCAACTCCATTTTACCAACAAACCATTCATTTTGATTTGGTAAATGCTATGCACAAGCCCTAAAGAAGTCTACCATCCTAGGTCCCTATCAACCTATGATTAAACTACTGTCACTTCTCTTGTGTCTGCCTGACTCCATACCCTTTGCTCTACACTTCATCTCAGGTTCAACTTTTGGATCTTTTTACTCAATGCTTGTGTTTAGCTCCCTAGCACTTGGCTTTCTGTTCAACCCGATCATCTTCGGTTAGACCCACCTTCCAAGCTGCCAAGACTTATACCCCTTGATCACAGCAGTTCAGGAATTCCTGGCACAGTCACTGGCTGCTACCTCAGAGACCAGCCCTAAACACCCTCCACATGATAAATGTCCATTTATTCATCTGTTCAACAGATTTTACTCATTACTCTGGGTAAGGCACTAAACTTCTGGGAAATACAGAAGATTAATTCATGACAGAAATCTCCTAAAAGCTCTTAAAATCTGGTAGGACAAATAATACAAGTATATAATGATAATTTAAGATGGTATATATTTAACTCTTATAAAGACATTAATTAACAAAAGCTTCAAATGGAAAGATTCTTAACCAGGGAGTTAAGGACTATGGGGTACGAGGGAAAATCACCAATAAGAACCTGGGATGATGGGTCATAGATTTAAGATTGAGAACATTGATAGGTGTTAACAAGACTTCGAATTTAGGGTAGAATAGACACCATGGTAGAAAGACATTCCAAAATGTGGAACCAAACCAACAAGAGCAGAAAAAATAAGGCTGATAGTATAAGTAGGGAGTAGAAGAAAGTCTAGGAAAATTGGTTGGAATCAGGCTATGTAAGGCTTTGAAGCCTGAGGAGTTTAGAGTTGGCAAGCAAGTATGGGGGACTCAGAAGGTTTTGAGCAGGAAATGATTTAGCAGTGGTATACAGGAAGGATTTGATAGTAGGAATTAGGCAGAGACTGCAGACCAGGAAATCTGGAGACTAATAGAGTACAGGCATACCTTGTTTTATTGTGCTTCACTTTATTGTACTTCACAGATGTTGCATTCTTTTACAAATTGAAGGCAGGACCCTCAACTAGCAAAAAGATTAAAACTTGCTTTATTGCGACACTCTATCATAGTGGTCTCGGGAACCCAACCTGCAGTATCTCTGAGGTATGCCTGTAATCTAAAGTAGGGAAGGCCTGGAGGGGAAACTTTATTCTTTTTATTAAGTGTCTTTTTGTGAGCTGAGGGCGGGTGATAAAATGAAGACTAGGTCCTTGTCTAGAGGGAATTTTCAGTCTGGTGAGACATTGATCTGTTTAAGGATTCTAGAGAGGTCTCCATGTAAAATTTTGGGACCACTTCTAGCCCTTGCCTGGTTACTCGGGAACTAGGTCTTCATTTAACATTGGGATGTGTTCCCTATCTTCTAAAACTACTTTTCCATTTTATGAGTTTGCTAAGACAAAAGTATCGCAACCGCTTGTACATAAAGAAAAGCAATTTATTACTTAAAACAAGATAAGACAGGAACACTACACCAGACAAGGCAAAGAAGAAAATGACATGTGTTTTAAAGAGATAACTGAAGATGATGTGGAGAATGAATTGGAAGTTTGATTAGGGGCAAGAAAACCAGCTAAGAGGTTATTGTTGTAATCTACCCACTTGATTATGAGGGCCTGAACTAGAAGAGCATGAAGGAAGAGTCCTTGGTGGCTACATCCACCATAATCCTTTCTATCACTTCTATCTGGCACAACTAAGGTATGGGTAGGGGACTCTCATTTGGAATTGAATCTTGAACAGAGGGACTCAAGAACACAAGAAACGCTGTTTATATCTTCAGATTTAGAAGTAATGCTCCTACTCTCAAGTAGTCTCTTTTTGGTTCCTTTCTTACCTAGAGCCTAATTCGCCAGCCCTCATGTTGATCCTCCTTCATAAATTCTTGTTTTTGCCTTAGTTAGCCCAAATTGGTTCCTAGGGCTTACAATAAAAACAAAACAAAAATACTGTATGTAATGTTCAAGGCACCTGTAGATAACTAGGTAGAGACAGACAGTTGGAAATACAAAACTAAGATAGTAGTGTAAGAACCACAATCAGCATCAGCATCACCTGATAACTTGTTAGAATTATAAATTCTTGGGCCCCACCCCAGATTTACTGAATATGAAACTTGAGGAGTGAGGCCTTAGTAAGCTGAATATTAGTAAGTTCTCTGGGTGATTCTAATGCGCACTATAGCTTGAGAACCAACTGAATTAGAAGCTTAGAAGGGAGGTTGGGGGTGGAGATAAAGATGTGTATCAAATGTATAATAATTGCTATTGGAGGAATGAATAAACTCCCAGAAGAGTGGAGTAAGGTGAGCCCCTGAAGTAGGTGAACAAATTGAGATGAGTGCAGTACAGTTATGGAGGATTTTTTTTTTTTTTATAATGACATTGGTTAACCAAATCCAATAAGTTTCAGCTACATATTTTAACAGTAAGGCATATATGTTTATACTGTGTGTTCACCTCCCATAGTTAGATTTTTCTGTTACCACATATTTAACCCCCTTTGCCCTGTCTACCTCCCCCCTCCTCCCACCTCTTATCCTCTGGTAACCATTAGTCTATAGTCCATGTCCATGAATCTCTGTTTGTTTGTCCTGTTCATTTGTTGCTTTTAGGTTTATATCCCACATATAAGTGATATTATGTGATTTTCAATTTTTTCTGTCTGGCTTATTTCGCTTAGCATGATTATCTCAAGGTCCATCCTTATTGTCGCAAATGGCAGTATTTCATCTCTTCTTATGGCTGAGTAATATTCCATTGTATATATGTACCACAGCTTCTTTATCTAATCATCTATCGTAGGACATTAGGTTGCTTCCATGTCCTGGCCACTGTGAATAATGCTGCTATGAACATCCGTGTACAAATATCTTTGGATATGGGTTTTCAAGTCTTTGGGGTAAATACCCAATAGAGGGATTGCTGGATCATGTGGTAGATCAATTCTTAGTTTTTTTTGAGGACCCTCCATACTGTTTTCCATAGTGGCTGTACCAATTTGCAGTCCCACCAGCAGTGTATGAGGGTTCCTTTTTCTCTGCATCCTCTCCAGCATTTGTTATTACTTGTCCTGTTGATTATAGCTATTCAACACAATGGTATTTCATTGTGGTTTTGATTTGCATTTCCCTAATAGCTAGCGATGTTGAGCATCTTTTCAAATATTTGTTGGCCATTTGTATGTCCTCTAGGGGAAGGTGTCTGTTCAGGTCCTCTGCCCATTTTTTGATCGTTTGTTTTTTTGTTGTTATTGAGTCGTATGAGTTCTTCATATATTTTGGATATTAGGCCCTTATCGGAGGCATTGCTTGCAAATATATTTTCCCATTTGGAGGGTTGTCTCTTTACCTTGTTGACGATTTCTTTTGCTGAGCAGAAGCTTTTTAGTTTGATATAGTCCCATTCATTTATTTTAGCTTTTACTTCCCTTGCCTTTGAGGTCAAATTCATAAAATCCTCTTTAAGTCTAAGATCCTTAAATTTAGTTCTTATTTTTTCTTCTATACCTTTTACTGTTTCAAGTCTTACATTCAGGTTCTTAACCCATTTTGAGTTAATTTTGGTGTGTGGTGATCGACAACAGTCTAGTTTTATTCTTTTGAATGTGGCTTTCCAGTTTTCCCAGCACAATTTATTGAAGAGGCTTTCCTTTCTTCACTGTATGTTTTTGGCTTTTGTTGAAAATTTATGGATTTACTTCTGGACTTTTGATTCTGTTCCATGTGTCTGTTTTTCTTCCAATACCATGCCATTTTGATTACTGTCACTTTGTAGTATAATTTGAAGTTGGGCAGAGTCATGCCAAGGAGGGAGAATTTTGACAGAGGTGTCAGATGATCTATACAGTGTCAGATGCTGTACAGAAGCCACCGTGGGTGAGGACAGAGCCAAAACTATAGGATTGACCATTAGGAGGTTTTTGATGTCGTTTAAGAGAGAAGTGGTACAGATAACAAGAATAGGTAGTGAGAGAGCAGAGGCCAAACAATAAAGGAAACTTTTAGGAGTGCAAGAAAGAAAGTTGGGACAGTAAGAGTTGGGACAAGAAGAGTTTTTCAGGGTAGATGTTTCATTTAGCTTTTGCTGCAAAACAACACTCAAATACAGTGGCTTAAAACAGTAATTATTATGTGAATATTTTACTGAAATAAGACTAATATATTGTTAAAGTTTTTTAAGAATTAAAAAAACAGTAATTATTATTATCAATCACATGTCCGAGGGTTGGCTGATCTCAGCTGGACTTGCTTGTATATCTGTAAGCCTTTACTCTAGGCTGGACTCTGTTTTACTTACCTGTCATCCTTCTGCTGTGACTATCTAGCTTGCCTGGGCATACCTTTCTCATGGAGATAGAAGAGTTTTAAGAGGACAAGCAGAAACATACAAGGCCCAGACTCCAAACTGACACGCTAGCATTTCTGCCAGAGCCCATTATGGGGCCAAACTCAGATTCAAGGGGTGGGGAAATTGAATCACCGCCTTAGAGAAATTGCAAAGTGACGTGGCAAAGAGCATTAGTTCATGGAAGGGTGAAGAACTGGGACCGTTAATAGCATAGTGGGGATGACTTGGGCATGCTTGAAAGTAGAAAGGAAGGAATATGTTGAATGAAGAAGTAATTGAAGTAAGTAGAAAGATCAATATCATAACTCAGAGAATTGACCTTTGCAAAAAGGAAGGGCACTTCTAACAATGGAAAGCATGGAATTGATTGAATTAGGTTTAGCAGATTAAAATACAAGATGCCCAGTAAAATTTGCATTTCAGGTAAACAGTAAGTTTTTAGTGTTAAGTACATTCAATACAGTAATTGGTACTCTCAGTACATAGTTTGCTATTTTCTAAATTATTTTAAATACCATTTAAATATTTCTATGATGAAATATTTGGGGCATACTTATACTAAAATACAATTCCTTATTTATTTGAAATTCAAACTTAACTGGGCATCCTGTATTTTATCTGGCAACCCTAGTTTGGATGAATTTTAGATAAATTTTGTAAGATAATCAACAAAGGGATGGATGGGTGCATTTGGGTTTTAACCCTGGAAGAGTTTTGAAACAGTGTCAGTGAAAGGATTGCTGAGCAGTAGTGCAGGCCCACTTAACAATAGGCAGCATGAATTTTTCTTGGATTAAATCAGCAGTAATGTTTCACTGCTGAGAAGCAGTAGTAGTAACAGAGATGCTGGTGCAGATGACCACCTTGGTTTGATTTCAGGAGGAGAGGTTTGCGCAGGAGTTTGGGGCTTAATTGAACTGACAAGGGGTCCAGGTTGCGCAGGGAAACAGGTGAAACCCAAAGGTGAATTGAGAGGCAGAAGGTGAGCAATGAGTCAGAGAAATTGAAGTTCACAGAGAATAAACAGACTTTACAATCTTGAAGAATAGTTCTGTGTGATAAAGGGATTAAAAATCCAATTTCACATTATACAATGAGCTAAATTAAAAGCAAGAGCTCTAGAGACAAAGTACCTGGTTTTAAGTGAAATAAACCATATGAAGTACTAAAACAGGATGTCTGGTACACAATAAGCCCTCAAATATTTGCTGTTTTATTATTTTAAGTACCACCTACATGTATCTATAATCAACAAATGTGAGTGCTTTAATAAATGTTACTTTAAAGACAAATGGCAAGTATACATTGTTTTCTTCAACCTTAGCTAACAAATGCTATGTTTAGTAAATACATACACAATTAGCTACCTGTTGAAGTTGGAACTCACACAACCTTTACCATTTAAGGTTGTTTACTGTTATTACAGGAAAATAATTAATTAAAGATATGACATGCTTAAGTCATATCTTTCTCCTCATTTTCCCCCTAGGTGACCATGCTTTGGGATTTTCATAGTTTGAGTAATTCCTCTGGGCTCTGCCACCCAGCAAGTTAAAGAGGACAAGATTCCTCCTGGGGCACTATGGTTCTGGGAATGTGAGCAGCTTGTTTTCATGAGATCTGCACCCTGACCTGGCCTACTGTTAGGAGCTCTAGTGTTGATGGTTGTGTTTTTAATTGTTTCTTTCATCTAACACAGTTATTTGTATATAAAGACTTTTGAAAAGTGAACGTTTTGTGGGGATATTTTGATTATACAAAGAAAAATTAAAACTTTTAAAGCTATTACTCTTGTCTTATATTTTTCTCTTTTCAAATAAATAAAAATATTAATTGATACTGCCTGGAAAGAAAATAGCCAAGGAAATGTCTATGCTCTTAATGTTTTAAAGTAAGGTAATATTATTCTCTGTTTGAATGGAGCCTTCTAAGGAATTATTATGGTCTCATGCACAATCGACTTAAATGCATTCTTTATCTTTAAAAGGAAGCAGAATAGGATCATTGAGTAAATCACATGTGTTCACAGTCTTGTCTGGTGTAATCATATACTACACAAACACATTATTCTCTAGTCAGGAGGGTAAGGGGACATTTGAAGCAGGATTTGCCCTTGCAGAGACCTTTTTTTGTTTAAAGAATAGTGCAGTGAAAGACCACACAGTAGAAGATAACAGAAAATATCTTCCATGCCTTCCTCCACCTTTATACTTTCTCATTCTCTTTGTTCTCTAAGGACATCTGTTGTAATGATTATTTTGTAAAACTCATAGGTACATAGCAGAAGGCATATCATATTTCATTTATTATTTTGTCTACTATAATTATTGCTCTCTTTTATATCATGCCATTGTAGGTCTTTAAAATATTTTGTTTATGGAAGATATGAAAGGATGTTGTAGAAAATTTATTAGTTGACTGTATGTAAATGTTTTTAACTCTAAATTTCATAAAATTATATCTTAGAGATTCTACTAAATTTTTATTAAGCTACATCTTAAAGAGATAAACATACTAAAAAGAGATGCTTAAAAAGATGAATTTAATTTTTCTTTTTATATTAATTGCAATAGATTTTTTAAAAAATGTTATAGGCATTTGAAAGACATTCTTAATTATGAACAACAGTACAATGATGTGAGATTTCGGAGGTTTCAAAAGAAGTCTATTATTTCAAATGTTTTCAACATTTTGATAGTTGTTTTCTATCTATATTATAGCTGCAATTCAAAATTCAAATGTTTACTTCTTATTTTAAGGGTTCTTAAATTGCCTCCCAATTTTGCCCAAGGTTGATCCTTTGGGGATTTTTGAAATTTATGTTTGAAGGTTTTTAAAATCATTTTTACTAGGAAAAATTTCAAACATATACTAAAGTAGAGCAAATAGTATGATGAACTCCCAGGTTGTGTTTGAGCTTTAAGTGATATATTAGTGCAAGTACTACATTTGTTAATGCAGCAGACGTTCAGGAACTCAAGAAATGATTGTGCACACTTGAAAGTATTCGTGTAAATAAAATTAAAAAAAATATTCAACCATTCCCAACCTATGACAGATTGTATTTCAAGTATTTGTTGGTGGTCAGCCAATTTTCGGACCTATAAATGTGTTTCTCATAAAATAATCTTAAAATGGCAATCAGCTTTTCAGACCAGCTCTCAGTAACTTCTCTAATTTGCAGCTAAGGGAAACCCACACACCATTTTAAACATTCAATGAGAAAATGCCTCCTTTGCAATTGGAATATGAGGGAACCACCACCAGCGAACTATCCACTGAGTTTGGGATATAAGAGAGTGGGGAGTCAAGTTCTCCTGTAATGGAGATTCATGTCCATGATGGGTTTTTACTTCTCTCAGCAAGCTAGCAGGAACTCAGAGGGCAGTAGGGTGGTATGGGGAATGGGAGTACATGCTGTACACACCATTCCGAAATTATCTACCATTTTCTCTGCTAGTGGAGTTTGGTTTTCTGCTTTTTAAAAACAAGGCCTATTTGTTAAAAGAAGGAAAAGAGAAAGAAAAGGAAACCCTCCTTTATAAAACAAATACTCCATGCTATATCTAAAGTTTACATTTTATAGACTTCTTTAAAACTAGGTTTCTGATTATTTTCTTCTTTGAGGAAGTTTCTGGCATGGGGGGGAATTATTTTCATTGGCTGAGATATGCTAAAGACAACAAAATTCCTGACTATTAAAACATAAAATTGGAATATAAACATAGGTACTAAACTGCCAATGAGCTGAAATCAGGTTGCTGGAATAATGTTTATAGTGAACCTATAAGTAGTATTAACCTTTTAGAGTATCTGAGAATGAGATATGAAAGCAGGAAGACGAAGATGGGCTCCAGTGCTTTTGTCATGCAGTCTATATTCTCTCTCTTCCAAACTGACTTTAAAGTCCTACTTGTCCAATATCCTTCTTTAAACAAAAACTTGGAGCCACAGAACTATGCTAATCAACTCCTCATTTTGCACATATGATATATATATAAAATAAAAGGAAGATAGAGCAAGTGCTTTATAAACAGAGCAACAGGGGCAAGATTCAGAAAGGGTGGAATAGCTGAAAACAAGGCCAGCTCAGGATTGAGAACTCTAAATATTACAATGTTCTCTGACCCTGAGATGGTCACTTAACCCCCAAGAGGATAATTAATAAAATGAATGATTAAAATAGCTGTCCTGTCCTATTTTTTCTAGTTCTAAAAGTCCCATCTGTGGATAGTCATCCTGGAAAGTCTTCAAATGCTAGTGTGGTGTGGCTATTATCCTGTCAGCTAATAAGAGCTCCTATCTTATACCACCACCACCACCACCACCACCACCACCACTCTCCCCAGAGAATGTGCATGCTTGTGAGTGACTTGACAGCAGGCCCCCAAAGCTAGCTAGCTTCATTTCATTTTCCAGGAGTAATGCCAGTACCCTTATGTATAGAGAGAACCAGGCATACTTTGTGATGAGTCCATTGAAGGTCCCGTAGCTTGGTGTACCACAGCGTCACTATTGACCCACACCTGCATTAGATAAAGAGGGACCGACTGTATGTTAAGTATGGCATTAACCTTTAATGAGGTACTTTACATACATTACTGTATTAATCCTCATAGCCATCCCGAGGAAAGGGGGTAGTGTCCTCATTTTTACAGTTGAGGAAATTTTCCAAGAACTTTAGTGATGGAGCTAAAAAATGATAAAACTGGATAAAACCCTTCTATGAGGGGAGAGAACCACAGATCTCTTATTTGAACCTGCCCACCAAACTTGTGAAGGGAAGGAAACCAAAAAGCCTTCTCTACAGTTAGCTTTACACTCACCAGCAAATCCAAGATATGCACGTCCCCTCCCAGCCCTTCTGAAGTCTGAGGTGAGTACCATGCAGCTTTCACAAGGCTCCTGCTGCTAGAAACCCAGTCACCTTTAACCCAGATGAGGAAACTCTTGGAGCTTGATATTAAGAAGCTGCTCCAGAAGAACCCTTAAGGTGTGAAGTCCCTCCCTGCCTTCTGGTGGTGCTAAGTGCCAGAGGGCAAGTTCCCCTGCCAATCATGTAACTCAGGGAAGAACCTGAATGAAGACAGTAGCTCAAACTGAGAACTAGGGTGAATTAAAAAAAAGAATAAAAATAAAATCCTAGGAACTGGAGTCGTCAGGTGATCCTGCAAAGGAGCTTCTAGGCCCACAGAAGTTTCTTTCGCATCAACAACTTCTCCAATAACTCCAAAGATGGGTACTTTTAGTTCTCTGAATTCCTAACTGCTGGTGAAGGAGAATCAAAATTTAAGAAATTCAGACTCAGAAGCTCCCCAAAATAGCTTAGGGCAGTTCTCAAAACGTGTTCCTGGGCCCAATAGTGTTAACCTCACCTGGGAACTTGTTAAAAATGCAAATTATTGGGCCCTATTCCAGATGTACTGAATCTGAAGTGGGATTCAGGAATCTGTTTTAACAAGCCCTCTGGTGATCCTGATAAACATTAAAGGTTGAAAACCACTAGCCTAGGAATATGAAGGATGATCCCAGATTCTCCATCTTTACCCAGGATTAATTTGCAACAGCTGCCTGGGGCTAGATTCTGCCCTTCCACCTTCTCCCCTCTCCCCAATTCTAACTAGTGCTGTGGTTACAGTTAGGTGACTCTCCAACTAAGACTACTGCCTAGTTGCTCATTTTTTTTCTGTGAAAACTAGGAAAATTTTGGGCAGATAGCAGATGATCAATAATGATTGAATTGCAATTTTAAAATGGATTGTTTATGATAAGGAAATTGGAAATAACAAACGTCTTTTAATAGGGATTTGATTAAAAATAAATTCTACGAGGATTAGGACCAACACTGACCAACACTGCGGTCACTATATTTTCATTGCCTACACCGTGTACATATTTAATATTTGTTGGTTGAATGAATAAATGAATATATATTCATGTATATTCAAGTCCTTAAGTACAATGCAGCCATTAAAAAAGATGTTTTTTAATAGAATTCGACTTCCACATATTTATCCAAAATCCCAAAAGTCAACGTATACAACAACTTCATTCATAATTACCAAAAACTGGAAACAACCCAAACGTCTCCCACCTGATTCGCCTAGGACTGCATTTGGGGAACTAAGGAGACGTTATTTTATGTCACTGCTTGAATTGTTTTTTTATAAGAATTAATTATGTAATTAAGAAATAAACATTTTAGAGACAGGAAGAATAAATACCCAGAATGTCAATAGTAGTTACCTCTGGTTTGTGGGATGGCAAGGGATTTTTATTTTCTTTGTTCTTATTTGTAGTTTTTAATTTTTCTACAAAAACAAATTAGGTTTTTGTAACTAGAAAAAAGAAGCTATTAAAAATATGGGAGGGGGGCAAGGGAGAGCCAGGAAGCATGACTCATAAAAAATTTATACAAATTAGAAATGTTATATTTATAAAAATATTCAAAAAAGTTTTACTGGAAAAAGAATTCAGATACTCCCTCTAGAATTGTGTTTCTCAAATTTCATGTCCACACAATCGTCTAGAGCCCTTATTGAGATGCAGATTATGATTCCAAGGATTTGCATTTCTAACAAGATCCTGGTCCACAGAGCACTTCCAGTATTAGGCTCTAAAACTATACTGTCAAAACAAAAGAGTAGCCACATATGGCTATTAGGCACTTGAAATGTGGCTAGTACAAATTGAGATGTACAAGTGTAAAATACACACTGGAATTTGAATACTTAATACACAAAAAAGAATGTAAAATATCTTTACAATTGTTTTATATTAATTTCATGTTGTAATGGTATTTTTGGACATACAGTGTTAAATATATTATTAAAGTTAATTTCATCTGGTTCTTTTTACTGTTTTAATGTGGCTACTAGAATTTTAAATTACATTTGTGGTTTGTATTTTTGGCTTATATTATATTTTTATTGGACAGCACTGATCTAGAAAAACTATTAACAGGATTTTACTTCACTCTGGGTCTTAAATCACCAATACAGTGCAGGAAAAGGATTAACAACTTGTTAATGACAAAATTGGCAACTTTTGTATATTCACATAAACAGTTCTAGGCATTCTTAAAATCTATAGGTTGCAGTTAAGACAAATAGAAATGATAGAATTTAGATCAGGAAAGAAACTGTGAGGTTATCAAGTACAAACCCCTTGTCTTCTGGAATTATATATCAATTTGACAAAGATGTATTTCGTACTTAATATCTGTAAGTACTTACATGACAAATAAGTGAATGAAGGGAGGCGCCTACCCTGGAGAATACATGAATGATAGTGGTGGTCTGTAACAGCACCCCATGAGGCATGTTGACAGAGTGTTCTCAAACACTGAGGCAGAAGGCCAACTCAGACTCGATTTTCCTAAAGAAGAATCAGACAAGCTCCACACCAGAGGGCTTATTTGGGTTTGCTCCAAGTTTCCCCAGGTTTTACAGCTTCTGTTTGATGTTAATGATGCAAATAAGGCTTTATTTAAATAATCAATGTAAGGCATGCTGTCCTTTGTCTCACACAAAATAAAAACACTACTATCCGAAAGCTTTAGACCTGAGAAACTGAAAGTCTGAATATGGTTGATGGTAGCAGAATGGAATTTGGAGTGTAGCAGTAGCACAGTCATCCTTAAGTGACAGGTGCAAACGAGGGGCAAGAATTGCTGAGATGATTAAAAGCTATGAAAAAAACGAAAAGCTCATTTTTTTTTTCAAAAAAGTTATCAGGAATTATGACTGAAATTTATTTTTATTCGAGTTACATTTCCTTTCTGTGAGGGAATGAAAAAACATTTAGGATAAATAATAAAGTGTTTCAGTGAATTGTTACTTCAAGAGGTAGTACAGGCTCAAAATATGAATAGCCCTTTAAAAGTTTTTAGTTGAAATCTATATCCTCCCCATAATGTTTCAGCCATTTATAATGTAGTATTAAAGGAATCCAGGTTGCTTTGGTATGCATTCTTAACCTGTAGAGAAGCAACTTCAGAGGACAAGCCTTGCTCATTACCTGCACAGACCCAAAGGCCCCGGCGAGCATGGGTTGGATCTAATCTGAACATTTGTATTACTCATTTTCGACCAATAGTTTTTAAATTGCCCATCTGGAAAAAATCAAACCTACCTGAGACTGGCTGGATGAGTCTTACCCAAGAGTGAAAAACTGCCAAAAGCCATTCAAAACTAAACCTGAACTAAGGAAAATAAATAGTTTCACCTAAGAATTGTAACTGCTTTCCTCTGCCTTTAAGAGTAATTGGAACATGTTTGCTAGGAACCAGTGAATTAGTTTGTTTAATTTTGTTTCATTCATACCAAAAAGTAGCATGTGTTGAGCCTTTGGTCTTGAATATTCCTAATATATTTTTTAAACATCTCATTTACAAACATGAATAGTATAGGAAATAGCCTAACTTTCTTAATAATCTGCCAACCCCCCCCCAACACCCCAACACACACACACACAACAGGGAAACCCATTATCTGATCGTTAAAAATGTGTCAGTTGTGTAAGAACCTGTCCTTTGGATCCACATATTGGGAAGTGCAGGAGAGTCCTATCTTGGAATACCCGTAATAGGGGGATCTGGGCTGATGAGAGACAATTACAAATGGTTTAGATTCTGGAAATACATATAATATATATATTTATATGTGTAGGTGTAGTCCAATAATGTTATAATCTACATTGAATTCTTTTTTTCTGAATTAGAGTTTTAGGAAAACAACGTTTTAGGAGAATCAACATACTGTTCATGTCTCTTAAAACACGAAGATTGCTTTTCTATTTTCCTGAGTTGCATCAATAGAAGAAAATATAAAATGATAATTAGTCTCCCTGGCACCTCATCAGAGCAGCCAGAATGATTCTGTGAAAATCCAAGAAGATCTAGTCACTCCTTTGCTCAGAACCCTCCAGAAGCTTCACATATCACTAAGTGTAAAAGCTAAAGTCCCTACAAAGGGTTTCAGGGCCGTGTTTGATCTTCCCTGTCCTCCTCCTCCCCTACCACTCTAGCTTAATATACTCCTCTTTCTGGGCTCTTCCTACACCAGCCACACTGACTTCTTTATTTTTCTTTGAACACCCAGGCACCCTCCTGTCACTTACCCCAGTATTCCCATTGTTCTTAAATATCACCTTCTCAATAAGGTCTCTTCTGCCCACTCTTTAAAATTATAATTCCCCCCACCTCCTCTGCTCTGCTTTTCTGCTTTACACTTATCTCCATGTGGTGAAATACTATATATTTTTACTTGTTAATCGTTTATAGCATGTCTCCCCCAGTCCCCTACCCAAAGTGAGATTCATGAGTGATTGGGATTCTTTTTTCCCTGTTTACCTCCCTACTATATTATTAGTGTTTTCCTGGAACATAGAAAATGCACAATAAATATTTGTTAAAAGAATGAATCTGTCTTTATGAGACTGTAACTGAAAAACTACATGGCACTATAAATCATGCTGACTAAATTTCTTTAATACATTCCATCGATTCTGTTTTATAGACAATTTAAATATACTTTTAGCTTCTCTTGAGTCTCTATAAGCATTCCTCTTCCTGTAGAGGAATTGTGGGACTTCCTCTTCCTATAGAGGAATTCTTGTACACTTTAAGAGAACTATACTATAAAAAAAAAAGTATGCATCTTAATTCCTATTGAACTTTTTTATTTTCAATGGCTTGCTATTTAAAAATTTTTTAATTCAATTTAGACATTCAGATATTTATACTTATTCCTATGGTCCCTATATTCAAATATGATCTGCTATACATTTCCCTCTAAGCTCTGCTTTAACTGCATTACACATGTTTTTATATGTTGTATTTTCATTATCATTCAGTTAAAAAGGTTTTCTTATAATTTCTTTTGTAATTCCTTCTTTGACCTGTGAGCTACTTAAAAATATCTTATTTGATTTCCAAATATTTGGGAATTCTGCTAGCAAATCTGCCCAAACTTTGCCCTGGAAAGAGCCATTCTCTTTATTATCCTAGTCAGGAAACAAGTCTGCCCTTCGTCCTAGAGGACGACAGTGTACCTGCCAAAGGCTGTCGCTATACAGACACCTTTGGAAAGATGGTACAGGACAAAAGTTGTCACAAGACATGTAGAAATGCCATGGAAGATTGTCTCTTATCATCCACATGTTGAAGAGGTCTTTCCACTAGTTGAAACTCAGTGCTTCCCAGCCCTGTGAAAGTGTGGCTCGAGTCTTAGATCCATAGTAGTTCTTTTTCTGAGAATTGTTCTCCCAGTAGTTATTCTTTGCCTGGACTTATAGAGTCCTACCTTATGCATGTGCATCTTAGTAGTCAAACAAACACTCAAGATGACCCTTATGCAGATTTCTGGAGCTCTATCTCTGTCTCCTTTTTGGTATTCTGTTTCTCAAATTGTAGTCACTTCCCAAAGTTCTGATGTATCTTAAGCTTAGCAAAACTACTGTGCTCTGCTTGAGTTCTCCCTCTTTGTATGTCAGTCCACAGAGAGCCTTAAGCAAAGAGCTGGGGCATTTGTGGAACTCATCTCATTTGTTTTATTTCTCTCAAGGATCACAGTCCATACTGCCTATTATTGAACTTCTAAGGTGGTTCAACAAAATTATAGCAGGAGAACTAGTCTGGAACCAGTTACTCCATCATTTCCATCTGTCTTTTTTAGCATTAACTTCTTTATATGTTTTAGAATTTTGATTTGCACACTGTGAGTGGGAGATATTTTTACTGTCATTCTTTCTTACACTATCTCCAGTTTGATGAATATTTCCATCTTCCCTTATCCCTTAACCATACCCCAGTCCAGAACCAGATCTTAAAATGACTTTATAGGGTGCCTACTCCTTATTGATATTGAGAATATGGCCAGTCTACTGAGCCAGCTGATCTCTCTGTTCATTGTCTGTAGTGATGTTTTTCTTTTGTCCTTTTGCTTTCCTGGGTCCACTGCTTCCCATAAATTCACAGCTTTAGGCAGTACATTGGCAGCAATTTTATTCAGCCTCTTTTTATTGGTCTGGGGAAAGTTGGTTGACCAAACCTTGCTTTTTGCCCAGAACTAAGGGGTTTCTGGGGACTTGGAGTTTTTGGTGCTAAAACAGGGAGAGACTCCTGAGAAGATCAAGAGGGTTGGGCTGACCCAGATCCTGGCTTTTAGATGCTGGCTTTGGTTATCATCTTGAGAGAGCTGTTGAGTACCAGCACTCCACAAGAGCTGAATTACCAGTTGCCACTAGCTGCTATAAGACAAATATCCTGATAGGCTGCAGCTATAGCCCAGCTCACTGCTTTGCATTTCTGTTATGTCTCTGATCCACAAACATATTTATCTTGTTTTCTGAGCCCAGCAATGATCTTTTGGTTTTCTTTTTTTTTCTTTTTCTTTTAATTTTATCTGTCATTACCATGTGTTTAGAGCATACAGAATGACTTAAAGCATGAATTCACTGTGCCACCCTGACTAGAAATTCTACGTTTTTTTTTTTTCAATTTGATATTGTCTTAGTTTCACAAATAATGTCATTTAACAGCCTGCTTTATTTAGAAACCCTCCCAGCTGTTCCAGTCATTCTGAGGGACCCCCAAATCACAGAAATTTAGGTGAAACACAGTCCCTATCCATAAAGTGGTTCCATTCTTTTTTGGGGTTATCATAACCCAGTACTTGGGCGTTAGAATAGAAAAAAGGAGAAATAGCGTCCTAGTTTGGTCCAACCTGTATCTTTAAGGTTTTTGGAGAACATGTGGATTTTTAGACCCTTTGTCATAACTTTGGAGCCCAAAGAGTTACTACCACTCAAATTGGGCAAAAGGAGCAGGAAAAGCCTTTCTACTTTCTGGTTTCTTTGCCTTAAAACATGCTCTATCTATATTCTTTTAGATATGAAGATTTTTTTAAAAAACAATTTTCTGTCTTTGGTTCTCCATCATTTTGTTGACAATAACAATCCAATTAATTGTCTTGCAGATTTACATTGTAGTTTGTAGTAAGTATCTTAAATATTTCTACTGAATTGAAGAGTTTTTGAGCATAGGGCTTTTCACATTTCAAAGCTAAGTATCTAAATATCATGCAAACCAAGCTTCTGCCATAGTACAAATCAGTGAAGTAGTAAAAATACTTCTTGAGCAAAGTTAGTTCACACTATCTTAGCTCTACTTAGAAAAATATTCCCATCACTCAGCTTTGGTCTTCTGGTTTTAATTGCAATGGTAGAAATGTGTACTTGGCCATTCTCATTGAGACTTTTTTAAAAACTGCTATCGCATTATATCATCTTTAAGAGCCAGTCTATTTTTAACAAAAATAAATATGTGAGTTAACTGTTTATATTATGGAATAAATATCTTCTGGGAGGTAATTCAGTAAAAACCAAATGATTCAAGAATTGATTATCTTACCATTTTGTTTGTTTGTTTTGTTAAAGAAACTAGTTGGAAAAACGCCTCGTTGGGGTATTTTAAAATAACTCAATAGGTAACTAGTCTGTGATTCCTGACTAGGGGTGTGGAAAAGTTACAAAATGAAGTGGAGAGCTATCATTTAGTAATTGAGAACACACATTGCTTATTTAACTAGAACTAAATAGTGCTGGAGCAAGTTTTGTGCTAAAATTAGACATTGGGGTTGGTCCAATAGCAGCACAAGTTATAATCCTTTAGAAATCATAGTCTGTTGGTTCAAATCAGGACACTGCAATGTGAGACTATAAATCACTTACTCCATGTTCTTATAAAGCCATTATACCACAGTGTTCTCCATTATAGGATAGTAGAGTTACAAAGCTAGAATTACTTCTACCTAAAGGTTGGGTTTTGTTTTATTTTGTCTTTTTTTTTTTTTGCTTTGCTTTCACACATGGGAAGACACTTTGAAAATGATATCTAATTTCCTAAGGCTGTAGCTCCATGACAACATATACACATACATGTATGTGTGTATGGAAGCATGTAATAGGTGAGTACTGTGGACAGGATACTAGAACTCATAAGTTTTAGAAAGTTAATGGGAAAGGTAATGTGGTCAAGTGGAAAGAGAATGAGTCTTGGCATCAGATGGACCTGCCTATGAATCCAAGCTCCACCATACTCTTTATAACTTGGCACAATTACTTAATTTCTATAGGTCTCAGCTTCTTTATCTGGTTAAAATACATACATACATACATACATACATACATACATACATACATACATAAAAACAAAGCAGAAAATGTCAGGTGCTGAGAAAATGTCTCCCCACTTCCAACCCTACCACCACCATCAGAAGACATTTAGATAGGTAGATAGATAGATAGATAGACAGACAGACAGATAGACAGGCAGAATTTTATTAACTTACTGTTTATTATGTGCCAACCATTGTGCTACACATGATCTCATTTCATCTTGACATACCCATGAAGTACTAGAGCTTATGCAGCCCTTATGTTTTGTTTGCCTCCAGGTACAAGGCTAGAGAGTGGCAGAACTGGGACTAGAGCCTAGTGCTCTTAACCATTCTGATTTCAGCATCATAAAAATCAGAACCTCTTGGAGAATTCCTACCAATTTAAAGTTATTGGAAATGTAATGACAAATCATTAGTTTCTCACCATATTTAATTTTTTAAACCAAATTTAATATTGGTACATTTATTAGTTTGTTAGGTCTGCCATAATGAAATACCACAGACTGAGTGGCTTCAACAACAGGTTATTTTCTCACAGTTCTGGAGGCTAGAAGTCCAAGGTCAAGATATCAGCAAGTTTGTTTTCTTAGGCCTCTCTTCTTGGCTTGCAGATGGCTGCCTTCACTCTGTGTCCTTACATGATCATGCCTCTGTCAATGCTGTTGTATCTTTTTCTCCTTTTCTTATAAGGGCACTAGTCATTTTGGATTAATGACCCCATTTTAACTTAATTACCTCTTTAGGGCCCTATCTCCAAATATAGTCACGTTCTGAGTTCTTGGAGGTTAGGACTTCAACATATGAATTTGAGGGGACACAATTCAGCTCATAACAATGCATATGTAGCATAAATCATATGATACCATATAAAAAAAGATGAGAAAAACCAGAAATGAAGCATGTGTGTCCTAGGCCTTTAAATATTAAGAATTCATTTTAGGTACTATTAAATAACTAACCCCTATAGAGTGTCAACTATGTGTCAACCCTGTTCAAAACACTTTACACATCTTTATTTAATCCATATAAGCCAGGTACTATTCTCATCCCCATTGGGTACAGAGAGGTTAAGTGATTTGTCCAGAGTCACGTAACCATGAAGGGTAGTACAGGGTTTGAGTCCCCCTAGCCTGATGCCAGAGTCTGTACTCATCCATTGTATTATAGTACCTTTCTCAAAAGGAAACATCCAGTTTGGCCTAAAGAAAAAGAAACCCAGTAATATCTATTTGAGGTAAAATTATGATTAACATCAAAAGGATATGTCTGTCATAAATAAAAAATAATGAAGCCACATTCATTCATTTCTTTACTATAGCACAAGGAATACACCAGAGTCACTTAGAAAATGACGAATAAAATTCTAAGTAAATTTCTAGGATTCTATTCTATGTAATAAAGACTTAATACAAAATATTTTTCTTCTATATCTTCAAAAGCAAATAGTACTCATAATGAAGTATTACTATTTGAAGATCTAGGACATGCCTCACTTCTGGTTTTTGCTTCTAAGTGGACATTACTACTGCTTCAGCCTATTTTACTGAAGCTGAAAAAGAAGCCGAGTTCCATATCTGGAGCCGTTGGGCTCAGGGATAGCAATGTATTCCTTCCACCCACTGAACTTAGTCCATAGAAGCAAGAACTTGGAGCCAGGGCTCACTAGGAAAAGAAATTGTAAACCACCCCTTTTGAGAATCTCCCCAGTTGGGAAAGAATGTAGGGCTCCCACTACACAAAGAAACAGGATTTGAGCCAATTTAGTTGAGTCTCAAAGGACAGTGTTTCTCTGCTTATATCTGGTTTAAACCTAAAGTAAAAAAAAGAAAAAGAATAGATTTCGGCTGCTTTCTCCACCAGTCATTTTAGCTTGTCAATAGGGCCTCTGCCTTCAATGTGCTTACGGTTTAGTGACTGGGGGATTTACAAAGATAAGATAATGAGACTTTACAGAGCGCTCACAGGCAGGTTCCAAGTTGAACATAATCAAATAGGAGAACAAAGCTGCAAACACTGTGATGGCTTTTCAGGATTTTAGAAGCCACTGATGACTGGAGTTATTAAGGCAAACTCAGTGAAGAAAAGGCAGATTTTGAGATGGGCCTTGAAAGATAGGGAAGGATTTGCTGGGTCAGGAGAAGTGAAGGCATTTTAAACAAAATGGAGCATGCTTTAGCTGGAGCATGAAGGGCGGAACGAAGGAAGCGTGTGGGAACAATGAAGAGACATCCTCTATGGAACAGACAGATTTGAGAAAGTAATGGGTTATACTCTAGGATTAGACAGAGTGGAGTGAGGTTATGAATACAGCTTTGTGCTAGAGGTCAGCATTATTATTCTGTTAGTTGAATTGTTCATTGAAATTATCTCAGTTTTCTAAACCTGCTTGTAAGAATGCATCTCAACAGAACTAAGTGCTTTGCATCTAGTAGCATGTTTATTATCCTTAAGACTGTTCAGACTATAATATCATACTCCATGGACCACTGTCCCTTCCAGAATTGTGTCATGCCTAATTGAGCTGGGATATCATGCAACTTTTAGCCCTAGGCTTTTATAGACTCAAGTCTGGCTAGAGGCCTCGAAGCAAGCATAAGTTGTTTTACGTGCCTGACTGGAGTCAGGGGAGAGTGCCACTGCCCAGTGAAGGCATACAGACTGAGAAATGGCTTCAGTTTTTGAATCAATGGAATACACAGTCTCTGTCTGCATTTTATAAATCTTAAGAGGGAAGTCTATAGATTTCTGAGACCTCCATAGTGTCTTGTGGTTATAGAAGTTTTGGAGTCTCACAGACCTTTATTTGACTTTCGACCCTCCTGTGTGACTTTAGAGAAATTACTTAATCTTTATGAACCTGTTTTATTTTTCGGTCTTTAAAACAGCCCAATATCTATGAAGTTACTGTTAATTCTCTTCCTCCTCTTTTGTGACTTTTCTCAGTCCCTGACATTTTTGAAGAACATCTTTTTTGACCATAATTGCTTTCTTCTATCAAAGAGGTAACAACTATGCTGTTCAGGATGCTTGTGGATCCTGAAGAAAACATGAAGGTAGATGGAGCTCACCTGTCCCTGTCCACCCCCTCCCTAACTATTGATTTCCTCAGGTTAAGATTTCAAGTCACCCAGGATAGTATGGAGTTCAATAGGGTCCAGAGTTCTTGGTAATTATCTTCAGAGTAGAGGGATCAACTACCTTCATTTCTATTGAGTTTAAAACAAGAAATAATTACTTAAAGCCATTATGTGGCCTAAAGCATATAAAAATTAAGGTTACATGTGACAAAGCATTTTATGAGTTCAGAAACAGTTGGGCAAGGCCATAAACTATCATATTACTATATTGCTACCATTTCTAATGTTCCAGGCTCCAACTAACTACAAATATGTCCTTAGAAATTGCAGTGTGCTCTAAGTAATCTGGGAGTACCCAATTGTGCTTGCAACTAAGAAGCACATAGGGTTTGCTGGCTAGTTTTTGCCTATATTTGAATCCTAAAAATAACCATCTCATGAGAGCAGAATGAGCTTTGTGAAGATTATATTCCAGTTGGTCAGAAATGGAGGTACATTTTTCCTATCCCCCCTTGCCTTTCATTTATGAACACATTTGCCTCTACTCTAAAGCAGAGGAGACTATTAGAGCAGCTGCAGTGAGCAGCTGTAGAGTCTTCTATGTCATCTGCTCTTTGCTTTGCAGACTTTGTCCCGTCTTTTGCTTCCAGTTGTCCTTTTCTTCCTTTCAAAATGGCCCACTTCCCTCTTCTGCCAATCCCCCGCCTGGGTTCTGACTTTGTCCCTGCGGTGAGTTCAGAGGATTTTGCCTGGTGTCCTTTTGCTTTTGCCAATCTTTGTGATGAAAAGATCATTAGTGAAAACATTTTTATCTTATAAAAAACAACTGGAAGGAAAAAAAATGTCTGTTAGCTAATATACAGCTATTTGCTGCTGCCCCTGCACATTCTGGTCATTTTTGGTAGTGCCCTTTTCAGTGTGCTACCATATCAGGACAATGTAAAGTTATAATTATATGTTTGCATGCAGAGGCCCAACGATTATGACTCTTTGAGAAGAAGCCCTCCACAAGATTACCTTGAGAGAATTGATTTATTCATCATATGCACAGTAAACAGCTATCCCAGAAACTGTAACCTTTAACTTTCCACACAGTGCTTACAGAGTGGCTCAACTTCTATCTAAGGCAGACAGTGGGAGCTAGTGCAGGACAAGTTCCTTCACACAATGCGATCATGGAATTTATGTTCCATGGTTTTTAGGGAATAGCCATCTCATTTTGACTGATCCTTTTGTTTAATTTCAAACACTTTGAAATGGCTTGCCTTCTTTTTCTCGTTTTGAAAAAGCTATTATGTTCTTTTAAAAATACATATTTTAGTCCTCAGGTTATATGTTATCCAAATACTAATTCAAAACAGAATATTATTTAATATGTTTGATTTATAACACATTACATATACCAAGCATAGAAAAGCAGGTAAAATCAAATTATATGTTTTATTTTACCATGTTGGCAACAGAACGGTCTGCCTTAAAAAACAATATAAATCATCTTTACCACTGTTCTCTGAAAATAATATGAGGTTAACAAAATCTAAATTGTGCTTGTCAGAACTGCCAGTAGTATCTTCAATTTTCACTGATTTTACTCTCCCTTCTCTTTCTCCATATGTTTAGAGTAATGGAATAGCAGTGTAGTTGCCACGATAAAAACAAAAGTCAAAGAAAGGAATGGAAAAATTTATAAAAATTTTTGAGCCTGTAATAAGATGGATCCTAGCATGAATAGCATATAGGTACACAGGTAAAGTATACCTGAAATAAGGCAGTACGCATGCACCAGACTGGATATGTGGATGTGGTGTGGGCACATGCTAAACTGCCCATTTTATCACATATATATGGCAGTTTCAGTACCTAGCGGTAAGTATATTAATGCTTTAGGTGAAAAAAAAAAAAAACAACTAAATTGCCTTCTTAAATTGTGATCAACACACATTAAGTATATCTTTGCTTAGAAATGTGAAAATAATGTGCTTGCAAATGCTCGTTAACTGGAACAGAAAGTAAATGCTTTGTGAAGAATAGATAAGAAACTAGAACAATTAAACCTCAGTTGGCACAGGCCAACTGTGAAAATATAGAATCACAGAAGGTCTGAGCTGGAAAGATTTGATTAGGCCTCTATGATCCAAATCTTACTCGAGGTCTGAATCCCCTTCATAACATTTCAGTGAAGTGGTCATTCTGCCCTGGCTTTAACTACTTTTGGTGTTGCCAATTGCACTACTTACCAATGCAATCAGCCTCAAATTCTCCTTATTTAGAGAAGGTATAACTTATTTGTTCCTCTATATTCATTTGGTTCCTATTCTTCCCCTTCGACCCACAGAGAATAAATCTAATCCCTTTTAGAACCTTTCAAATATTTGAAGACAATCATCATGACATATAATTGTCCTTTAACTGAGCTGTCACTAACCTAACCAGTCAGAGCCAGGATCTTTATCCATCCACACCACTCAGCAGCTGAAAGATCCCTGTCCCCAGAGTAGATTGGTGGTGATGTTTCTCATATGATGGGCCTGTGATGTGGTTGTGCTGTGTTTGAGTTTCTACTGAAGACACTGGAGCCAGAGGAAGGAGATCCTAAGCTTACAGAGCCACAGGAAAGAGCACTGGGTCTTAATTAAGTTGGTGGCAGCAAAAACAGGACCTGAGATGCTTTACCTGTGCCAAAAACCAAAACAAAACTATTAATTCATGTCACTGACATTCAGCCGAACCTGTAATTTTGGAGCTCCAGTTTCACCACCACCTGTGTTGCTGGCCCTTGCATGCCCTTGCGCAATCTTCCCCACCATTCCAGAGTTCCCTCTGTAATTTTCCAAGGTACGTGCTGCTTTTCTTCCTAGAAAGGTGACCCTTTCTCCTGACCCTAGCTTAGATGTCATTTCTCTGGGAATGCTTCCCTGACTCCCACCCCCCCACCCCACTCACCCTGAGAATGGCCTCTGTCTGCCACAGCACCCTGTGGTTGCCTCTGCTGTAGCACTTACTTCAGTATGTTTTAATCACCATTTCACTTGTCTGTCTCTACTGTACTGGAAGCTCTTTAAGGCAAAGGACTCAGTCTTGGTCCGAAACACTTAGATCAGTGCCTGGTACATACCAGAACTCAGAAAATATTTGTTGAAAAAAAGAAGAAAGGAGAAGATAAAGAGGGAGAAGATAAAATGAGAAAGTTGGAGCACATCATCAAAATAGCCTCTTACAGCTAAAACTCTTTTTAAGTCCCATCTTTAATGCCAACCTCAGATTTTCAGAAATTCAAATTTTCTCTAGTAAACGGATGAGTTTCAAGTGGTTATACCAAATTAGGAAAACCATAAATACATAGTCATACATATAATTTTAGGACCAAAATTTAGAGTTCATTTAATAAACCCAGGCTTTATTTTACATATGAATGAACTAAGGCACATTGGGATTAAGTTATCTGCCCAAACCCACCTGGTTAGTGAGAAGACCAGCTTTCAAAATGTAAACTCTCTTGTGCCTAAACCAGGATAGCTGGTCTCTAGTCTTCTTTTTTGAAAGAACTGCTACTAACTGGGCTACAAATGGAAGTGACAGATGTTTTTCTCTTTTATATAATGGTTGTATCAGTCCACAACATTCTGGCTATAAATTAAACTTTGAGAAAACCCTCTCTGTCCCTATACAAGGGAATGAAAATTAATGCTCTTTTCTCCCAGAAATGTCAGGAGGTGCTACGATACTACAGGAGGCGACTCCTGTAAGTTGTTTGCTTCTTGTGAGTTGCAGTCACGTGAATCGCTTTTAGCCAGGTTGGGTATCCAGGCTCAGTGTTCTGGTCTTAAGCCATAGAATAGTGCTGCCATGAGACCAGCTTCTTGGCAAGCAGCCCTGAGGTGCAGCTGTAAGGTAACCAAGTGCAGGCTTGAGGCCAGGGCCCGGTGCTCACTGCCAGAAACCTGAGCCAAACATTAGAACTGATTCCCAGGGCACTGAATTGGTCTCAATTAAAATTTTAGATAAAACGATTTTTTTGTTTGCCCTAAACAATCACTTCAATTATAAGCTGAATGTTTTGCCATTATACTAAGAATATTTTTCAGGGGCCAAACTTAGAAAAAGGAGAAGGAGAGTGAGGAGAAGGAGAACCAGGAGAAAAAGAAGTCTTTAGATTATTTAAGAAGTCATGAAATATTTCTTGAAAGCAACAGTTTAAATAAGATATGCTGACTGGAGAACCTTTCTTTTTCTATGTCTTTGAATATGCTACGTAAGTTGTAAAACTATTTTAGATGTAAGGTGATATTGGATTAGAAATGGTAGAAGTAGTGGTCAAGGTGTTGGTGCTGATAGAACCTAACTCTGGGCCCATACAGATTTGAATTCAGAACCCAGCTCCACCACTTACTAGCAGCTGACCTTGGGTAGTGTACTTAAATATAGGGACTGTGATATACATTGGAGTTTTCAACCTGGCTGTGGTAGAATCACCTGGATGCTTTTAAAAAGTATCCCTGCCTGGGCCCCAACCCAGACCAATTAAATCAGACTCTCTGGTGGTGGAACCTAGGCTTGGATATTTTTAAATGCTCCTTGATGATTCTAATGTTAAGGACCAATGTTATAGTGATTAAAACTTTGGACCTGGAGTCAGATTACTTGGGCTCAATCTACAGATGTGCCATTTTGTGGTATTTGACCTTAGACAATATACTAAATCTGTTTGAGTCTTGGCATTCTCCAGTGTAAAATGGGTTAATAAGAGTTTAGTTTAGGGTTGTCAGAAGATGAAGGTAAGTCATATAAAATACAACAGAGTGTCTATGATATAGTGAGTGTTCAGTGATAGCTGCTATTATTATTATTATTATTATACATAATACCTTTAATTCATGTTGGGTTTAAGGCCCTTTTTGATCCTGTTCACAGTCCTTCAGAGAAGACTGAAAAATCAGAAGCATATTACTAATGAACATGAAAATAGGTGGAAGGTCCTATAGGGATAATTATTTGTATGCAAACTTTTTGTCAGATTTTGAGTGTAAGGATAAAGTTCAGGGTCTTCACTGACTCAGGCCCCTACGGGACCTTAGTATTTATTATTTCTCCAATTTGTAGAGTCTTGTTAAAAAAAAAGAAAAAGAAAATATGTAAACACAGGCAATCAAGGGAGATACATATTAGAAAAAAGGCAATCGAGGCTGGAGGACTCTAGCTAGAAAGATATTTATTAGCTCAGCAGTTTGTTTCAAGTACTTCTCAAATTTAAGAATACATCAGAGAAGCATCTGGGTGCTTGTCAAAATACAGATTGCTGGGACAGCGCCCCCAGAGATTCTGGGAGTAAGTCTGTGATGAAGCTTAAGAATTTGCATTTCTAGCAAGTTCCCAAGTGATGCTGATTCTGCTGGTCCAGGAACCACTCTGGACATATAACTCTTGGTAATCTGGTTGCACTCAGACCCTGTCGGTTGTTCAGGTTGCTTTCTCATCTGCACCCATACAGAGCTGGCTGACACCCCAAAAATCTCTCCTTATGACTAAGATTCTGCCATAGTACAGAGTGCTGGTTTTCTGTTCAGTAGTCTCCTCTTGGACTTGAGTCTTGAATTGTGCTTTCTTCTGCCCCTTAAAGGCTACTTGTTCTGCCGTCTTAAGGTCCAATAGTAGAGTTTTTTAATTCACTTTAGAGAATGTTCAGGCATGCATCTTTGCCTGCTGGCCAGCTAAACACTACCTCATTCGCAATTCCTGCAGGGCTCTTGCATTCCAAGACAGTTCAGATCCAGGCAGCACACTTCTCCCTAGCACAGGTCACACTCAGAAATCTGAGTTTTTAGTTATGGTCTCAATTTCTCTATTTAAAGGACATCAGGGCACATAGGCCAATCCAGACCACCATTCCTCAAGGTAAACACCAGTTCATACTTTGTAACAATCCTGGATCACATAGGTTATTAGAAACTTGGAATGATAAAGAGCTAATAGCTCAATATACCCATGTTGAATTTTGCCTTAAGACCATCTTATCCTTCCAACTTCACAGTTTCTGTTAATATTATTTTTAAAAAAAATCATAGTTACCCAGATACAAAACTTGGGTATAATGGTCCCTAATATTTGTTGAGTACTTAATCCTTGTGACGACTATACAAATGGATACTCTTCTATTCATTTTATGTATGAGGAAATTGAGGCTTAGCAAGATTAAAACATACATAGCTAGAATATAAGCTCCAGAATCTTTGTCAATTTATTTTTTGATATAGCCCATGTGCCTAAAACAATGCCTGGCCTACACTGGTGTTCAATAAATATTTATTGAATGCATAGAGGGTCATACAACAAATACATAGGAACTAGGGTTTGAAACCAAATTCATCTTAACTATGCCATACTTGCTCTTTCTTCACCTTTGACCTTCCTTTTGTCATCCCATAAACTTATCCCCCCAAATCAGTTACGAGTCTGAGCAAGTCCATTATCATGATGTTTCTGCATTTGGCCCCTTTCTTCCATTTCTGCTGCGACCGACCTAGTTAAAGTGATTGCTCTTTATTTCCTGTGAACTGTCTTTGCAGGCCTCTGCATCGCCTGCACAACTTTTACTAGTTGACTTTTTTCTTAAAATGCATTTAATATATATCATACTTCTGCTCAAAGACAAGGGTGGTAGTGTGGTACAATGAAATACTAAGGAACTAAGAAAACCAGAGTCTGGTCTCAATTCTGTAGGTTGAGCAAGTTCTGTATCCGTCTGAGACTTTGATCTCCCCCTTAATAATGTTAGAAAGTTGGACTGGGTGATCTTTTCCCACTCTAATGTTGTCAGGGCTGTTAATCATGTCAGTGGAGGCAGTCTTACCTCCAAGAGGTTTAGAATAACATAAATACATACATTTTTATCAAACAAAGTAGAACAGTGTAAGTGCCACCAGAAGTAAAATGAGGAGTTATGGCCGTTAGGGGAGGGGGAGATCACATCTGGTCACTGATAAAGGTGTGTGGACAGGGCATAGACACTGCTCTTCCTCTGAAGTCAGCCCATCCCTGGTGTGCATGTTCTCACCTCGTTGATGAGAAAAGCTGCTGAGATCCTAGTAGCTTTAAGCAAACAGCTTCAAGCTGTTGCAGAAATCCATCATAAACACTAACTCTAATTCGGAAGTTGTTGGCTCAAGACATACAAATTGGTCTAATGCTTAGGAAACTGCTTACAGGGCAAAGAGAAAGCGAAAGTGGTTGTCAAGCTCCTGATAAATGCTCATGTCTTCCTATGGCAGTTATTAGTCAGCTGGCCTTGGTCAGGTCATTTATCCTCTCTGAGCCTTGGTTTTACCTCAGTTCCTTATCTAGAGATTAGGGATAATAATATCGACTCTGCAAGGTTCTTGTGAGGAATAAATTAGATGATTATGTGAAGCTGCTGGTGTAATGTCTGCAACACAGGAGGCATTCAGGAAATGTTATCTTCCATCTTGCCTCCTTCCCCTCTAAACATATCTATGTGTAGAAACTCCCTTTTAAAATCCCTAGTGGAGGGAGTTAGTTGGGGAGATAGAGAGAGAAGGAGAGAGAGACAGTGAGAGATGGGGGAGGGAGAGAGAGAGAGAGAGAGAGAGAGAGAGAGAGAGAGAGAGAGAGAGATTGTTCTACAGTGATAACATGTAGTATCCTACATACTCTGACTTTGCATTCATTTGAATTTTGGAAATTAGATGCCACGTTTACTTGAGTGTCCTCACCTCTTTATAGCTATTGAAAAGACAGGGTTTAAGGGGCAAATCAGAAGTTGTCCCTGGTTTATCTGTGGTTGAAGGAGTAAGTAGGGAGGTCCAGCAAGCAGCATTATTTCTTCCTCCCTGTGAACTGATGAAGACTTAGAAGAAGTAGCTGCATCATGGCCAGGGTGGCCTAATCTTGTCTTTTCACTTTCATCATATAGTTATCAGGCCTTTAAGGAGTGGTGTTGCTATATCAATGGTTGACCATCATCATGGCAACTGAGAAAATTTATGTGGCAAAAAATTTCATTAAGCATTGGAATGAGGAAATATATGTGTAGGATATAATTGTTATTTTTTAGAACTTAAGGAAAATCATCCATTCATTCAGCCTTTAAATGTTTACTAAATGTTCTAGGCACTGGGGATACAACAATGACTAAAAAAATAAATCTATGCTTTCTCGAAATTTATATTCTGGTGGGAGATGTAGAAAATAAACAAGATAAATTAGTAGGATATATAGTATATATAGTAAGATATATAGCACTAAAGGGGCAAATAAGGCAGGAAAGGGGGCTATAAAATGTCAGTAGGGATGAAGTGTTGAAATGTTAGTCCAGGGAGAGTCTCACTGATAAGGTTCTTTTGAAGCAAAGACCTGAAGAAAGTGACAGAGCCAGCCGGAATGATGTCTGAAGGACAATTCTCAAGGCAGGGGGAAGAGTAACTGCAAAAGTCCTGAGATGGGAGGGTGCCTACTGCATCTGAGGAACCAGGAGGTCAGTATGCCGAAATAAGGCGGGGAGGGAAAGCAGTCAGACATCAGAAGTCAGAGAGACAACAGGTGGCTATGTGGGGCCTTATAGGAAATGGTAAGGACTTTGGTTTTCATACAGAGAAGAGAAGCCACCAGGGAGTCTAGGCGGAGGACTGATTAAATATTATATAATCCATTTTTGATTGCTTACTCTTTTAGATTCTATTTCAAATGCTTTATTTGTAATCCTCACAGTAACCTTATGAGGACTCACCGCTTCCTTATTTTACTGCTGAGGAAACTGAGGCCCAAAGTTATGTAACTTGCTTGACAAGGTCATGCAGCTAATAGGGACTTGACCAAAATTAGACCCAGGTGAGCTCTTAACCACCTTATTGTCCTGACTCCCCAGATGCTTATGAGATTGAAGCCAAGTTCCTTTTTTTCTTTCTAGATTTCTGTATTTCCAGAGCATACATAAAATGAAATTACTTTATACCCATTCATAAATACAGACTTTTTCACTTAAACTGATAAATATTCCCAGTATTTTGCTTTATAATTTCAAGTTTTGTAAAGCCCTCAGAATAGCATATTAACAAGCATGTTGACATGTCTCTTTAATTATGCAGACAGCTATTTTTTTAACCTAATGTAGAGCTTGATTGGGAAAATTTTTATTTTATTGCTTATAACCTTTCCTTAGTGCTACCTGAATCACTAGTATATGATTTGACATCTATAATTTATTGCTTTCCTCTGCTATTAGATGAAATGCCCTTTAAAGCATTCCATACCAAGGTGAACACAGTCAAGCTTGCAAAGTTCTAGAAAAAAGAATTACAGAGTCATTAAAGAATAATGAAATTTGATTTAATAGCATATAATATCAGGGCTGCCCAGTTTAACATATGTAATTATTCTAAGTCATTTTCAGAAGGCATCTAATTTTCAGCACCTAATTTTTATCACCTTTTAAGGAATAACAATAAAAATACCTTATTTATGTAAAGATTCTATAAGCAAAATTTTTAATTCATTTCTCTAGATTTCACTAAAACTAAGACTGAAACAATAGACATTTTAAAATATAGGAAACCCAGATTCCTTTTACTGTCGTGTGACTTTAACATTCTACTGCTGTAGCCGAGTCCTCGGTTTCTCGAGCCAATTGCCTTTTGCATGCTGATTTTCCAGAGAGAGTCTCTCAGGAGTTATTACTTTTGAGTAGTATCTGCCACGACTTCAGTCCCTGCAGGAAGTGGGGGTAGCAAAGTTTGGGAATGAAAACATTTAGGGAAAAAAATCTCTCCCTGTAGAACCATTAACTCATTCTAATTTTAGGTTTCAGGAGGATCACTTAGCTGTACCTTCAGCTACCTGCAAGTATGCCTCTCAGGTGCCTATTGTTGAAGGACTACAACCAGGACTTAAAGAAAAATAATAATAAAGTTTCTATTATTATATTTTTCAGTAAAATAGGCAATGGGCAATGTGTGAGAATGTGTGTGTGTGCATGCATGCATGCGAACTGTGTTCATGGCATTGAGAATAAGGGAGATGGTTCAAAGGGGTTTATTTCTATTTTTCATAAACTCTAATTTTTTCTTCCTGCCCCTCAGAACTAGAAGGGCTTATAGTTCTGGGCTCAAGACCTCAGAAACCATATTATCGAATTTCGTGAAACACGAATAGGAGACATTTTGGGTAATAAATTTTATGTGGTAGCTATTTTGATATTGAAAGAGCTAAATCAAATCTAACAAAGGTCTTCTGAGAGGAAATGGTTGAAAGGTTATGTCTCATGGCCTGGAAAACCACAGCAAAGTAATAAATAAGAGAGAGCTACACTTTTCTGGAAGGGTCAGGAAGTCAAACTCTTGGCCTTGGGCTGCCTCTCACCTCCACCCCTGCTGACCCTGAGAACAAGTCACTCTCTCTGTGTGTGAAATCAACCATCGCTGCCAAGTCTTGCCATTCCTCTGCAGAAAAGAGCCAGGGTTTTTTTTGTTTGTTTGTTTGTTTTTTTACCAGAGGCTGCCGGCCAGCATCAGAGTCAGAAGGAAGTTACCAAGGTGCCAGGGGCTCTCTAAAAGTGTCCCAGTGCCAGCTTTCTGTCAACAAAGGAAAATTCACTACACTCACTAAAGCCAAATCCTACATTTTTTAAAGTCTCCAAAGAAGTTTCGTAAGCTGTTTTGCTACTAGAAGACTGAGCTTTCATTTCCCAGATTATATTTCTATTTTCTTTAAGTTCAGCAGCACAGTTAATCCATGATACTCATTGGTGTACAAGAAAAACAATTCTGAAGTCTTCATAATCAGTTTAAAGCTTACAGCTGTGACATCTTAGTACTTTACATTGTGATTAACTGCCTTATATTGACATCTGATTAATATTTTTTAATATTCTTTAGATAACCTGTACAGCCAACATGTGTGGTTACTTGGGAAACTGAGGCTATGACTTGAGGTGCCCAAAAGAGATGAATTTGATGAAGATTTCATGCACTCTTGACCTCTTTCATAGTATTTTGCTCTTTTGACAGCATCTAAAACAAACCTACCTGTCCTTCAACACTTAGTTCCTGCCTCCTGTCCAGAGCCTTGCCTGACAATTTAAGTTCTCATTGAGATCTTTCCTAGGGACCACCTAAAGTCCTATTTTCCATGAAGCTTTTATGGCATTTGGAAATATCATCATATTCCATCATTTATTTACTGACTTTTTTCAAGTCAAGGACCATGTGCTATGTCTCTTCATTTCTTTGCACAGTGCCTAACAGTGTGTTGAGCACATATGGATGTTCCATGGTAGAAGTGATTTGGATTGACTTGTACCCTCTTTCATCTTTTCTTCTATTATCATGTATAGGGCTAGATTTGCACTATTGCCTTTTATTTCTCCATTCACTATCTGTTCCTTAGTGGCGCAGAAGCATCCAGAGTAAGCTGCAAGTTGGAGCACTCTGGAATAGGTTTGTCACTTGTGTTTTTTTAGCTTGGACGTCCCAATTCTTCACCAGCCATAGACTATGGAAGACAAATTATATTCCTTATGATTGCAGTCATGAAGGAATGACCAATGGGTATAAAGAGAAAAAAATAAGCTAATGGAACAAAGAAAAGAATTAGAGGAAAAGAGATGAGGAAGAGGCAGGGAAAAACCCCAAAACTCAGCAATCATACTCTCTGATATAAATATGTTTCCTTTTTTAATGATAAAACATAAAGACTCCTTGCAAGTGTGTTTCATGGATGATTACTTGACCATCTTAAGAATGTTTGCTCTTTAGGGAATTGTATGCAGAAACAATTGCTTTTCCAGTTTGAATTAAGAATAAACTGGAAAGGCAGTTCCTTTGGGGGAAAGTAAAAGCCTACTAACACCGGCACATTGTATGTGGCGATAAGAAATAACTATTCAGAGTGATGTCGACTTCTCTCCTATGTGATCAGCTTGTTATGCCCTCAATGAGTCCATGAGATTTTGCATTTTATAGGTTGAGCTTCTCACTGGCAGCAACTGAAGCAGTTCATTATAAACATCTGTCACGTGATCCACTTCATCAACCAAATGGAACTGGGAGAATAAGTCACCCTAACAAGATCCTTCAGTACACTCATAAAAACTACTTACAGATGTATTCTTCCTCTGAAGGGGTACAATGAGTTTCCTTGTACTGTGCCACATGATACAGGAAATGCATTATCCCCATCCAAATTCAGGCCTACCAGGAGGAAGCACATGAAAAGAAAGCAGCTCACAGAAGCACACACAGCTTTTGCAGAAGTCCTGAGAGGGGCTCATACACCACTTTATGATAATGGCAGATAAAATCCCAGGCCTCTGAAGCCCAGTTCATTACAAATGCTAATGTCCATACAGGGAAAGGAAACCACATCAGTATTCAGCAACGACACAAACACTGCTGATGCTTTTTATTTATGGTTGTCAGTGAGTCCCTTCAGCAGTATGCCAGATCTCCATTTGTGTTGTAACTTTAGCTACTGTATGTGCTTTCATGACTAACTATGTTATGTACCCATAGGCGACTTGCGCTTTCAGACTGTGTCTGGTGAGATAAGCAACCACACTTCTGATCTTGAATCAGGAACCATTTTGTTCACATTCAGATCAGATAGAGTGAATGTTTTTGTAGATGAGTCTAGTGTTAGATTCACTGGCCATTGTTAAATTTTTCTATTCCAGTTGCTGTGATCAATTTATCATTCATTCAGTCAGCCAACAAATATTTGTTGAATACGTGCCATGTGCCAGCATTGTTTTAGGCACTGGAGATTAACAATAAATAGTCCTACCATCATAAAGATTACATTCTAGAGGGGTCAGAGGAAACAGTAAACAAATAGTCTGTAAGGCTAGGTTATTTGTAGCAAAACAAAACAAAACAAAGACCAGTATCTCAGTGGCTTAAAACGGCAAAGTTTATTTCTCACCTCTACTACATGTTCACTGCAGGTCTGCTGGGGGCTGTGCTCCATACATCTTTATTCTGGGACCCAGGCTTCCTGGAGAACTACCCTCTGGAGTATGGCTCATCTTTGTGGGCTTTTCAAGTTTATGCCTGAAAGTGATACAGGGTACTTCTACTCACATGTCACTGGGCACCCAACTTCATATGGCTGCACCCAACCTCAAAAAGTGAGGAAGTGCAATCATTCCATGTGTTCGGGAAAACTGGACACACTTGGTGGACAGAACTATCCCCGATGATGATGATTGCTATAAAGAAAAAAAGCCAGGTAAAGGAGATGGCATCTGGGTAGGTGGTTTCTACTTGACACTGATGGTCAAGAAAGGTCTCTCTGGTAAGGTGACATTTGGGGAGAGATACTAAGGATGAGAGAGGGCCATTTGGATAGGGGTGGGGCAACTTCGTTCAGAGGATAGAGCAAGGGCAAAATGTGCCTGGCATATTTGAGGAACAGCAAGGAAGTTAAGCTGACTAGAGTGGGGTGAGCAAGGGGAAAGCTATAGAAAATTAGGTCAGGGGGATAAGAGTCGTGGGACACAAGGTTGCATCTTACATTTTGGGCTGTGGCCACTGTAGGTTTTTGTGTAAAGACAAGATAAGATCTGAATTAAGTTTTCAAGGGATCTTAGTGTCTGCTATGTGGAAAATATATGAAGGGGCCAAGGGTTGAAGTAGAGAGTTAAGAGGCTCTTTCAATAATCCAAGTGAATTAAGAGAGGGGGCAGTGGTCAAATTCTAGTTTGAAGGTAGAACCAACAGAATTTGCCAATGTATAGGTATAAGATAAAGAGAGGATTCAAGAATGACTTTCAAAGGTTTGTTTCTTCTAGTAATCCCTGGCTATGCCTAAGGACTGCTTTGTGTGATATTTGAGAACATCTAAATTTGATAATATTATAACATATAACCTCCTCGGTAATATTTGTTGAATGAAACCTCCTCATAAATGACTAGGGAGTTGGACAGCTAAGTGCAGATGTGATGCTGGATAGTCAGCTTGATTCATGCACCAGCTAAGGGACGTCTATCCCCATACTGGCTTCATATCTTGTCTCTCTTTGGGTTTATGATCCAAGTTCATTTCTAACACCAGAGAAGTGAGTTTCATAATTACAAGCGAAACGGGAGCTATGACTGAATCATCCCAACCTCGTCCCATACCTCCATTTCTTCACTCCAAAGAAACCCAGCTGTTACAGCACAAAGTCTATCTTCAGTGGATGCAAGGATATGATGGGTCACCTCCAGTTGTGCTGGAGATTGGTTGGATAGAAATCTTAATAAATACTATAAAACAGTATTGTAGTGTTCTAAATAGTGCATCCCCTCTTTCTGCTTATCCTGTCTTTCTGTAACATCACTCTCCTCAGCACCACTGCCCAGTAAATGGCAACTAGATCTCCCTACTACACCTGGGCCTTCTCTTAGGTCACTCTCTTGGGTCTACTATGCTCTAGTAGAGTGTAGATTGAATGTAAAGTTTGCCATCTGCAATAAGGTAATGAATAAATCAAGGTCAGCGCTGCTTTTTAAAACTATATTTTGGGGGTATTTGTGCTCAAAAGCATCTTTTCATTCAACGAATCTTCTTAAACTCCTACTATGTGTCAGACACTGGAGACCCAGCCATAAATAAAATATATAAGTAATACACATTGTTGAAAACTGGGAAAGCATAGAAAAGTGTTTAGAGAAGATAAAATTTTCACTAACTCACCACTAAAACATAACTATTGGTAACATTTTGGTGCCAGTCTTTTTCTGAGCATATATATTATTCCTTCCTAATTTTTGAATATAATTTATAACTTTGGATTTATACTGCACATTTTTTCTTTAAATTTTTTTCTTATAAAAATAAATCATAGCAGATGCTCAGTAATATTTGTTGAATGAATCAAAGAATTAATTATAGAAACTTAATAAATTACAGAGAAGCAAATTTTTTTAATGAAAATCAGCAATAATATCACTTCTAAGAGATAATATCACTATTAATAGCTTAGTTGCTTAATATGGTTTTGAATAATGAGCATATTTTTCACAACATTACTCCACAACAAATTATTTACTTTTTAAATGACAACTTTCTCTCTTTTTTTGTTTCTAGTTATAAAAGCAATATGCCATGGTGGATATTTTGGAAAATACTGAAAACTACAAAAACTCAAACTAGAAATGTCTCTGTATGTATTATTGATGGCCTGTTGGTAAGAATGTGTGTTTTCATTTCAACGATGGTCTAAAAAATATATAATAAAATAAAAGCGTATATGTCTCACCTGGAATGTTCATTTTATACCCACATGCTCTTAGTGGCAGTGCTTTATGTTTAAAATTGGTTTGGCACCACCTGATCATTCATGTGGCATCATTTAATTTTTAACGTGTTGGTAGTCTTTTTTTCCTTTCTGTCTTGCTTTCCTTTAGATTTACTCTCTTAGCAACTTTCAAATATGTAACATAGTTATTAATAATAGTCATCAAGCTCTGCATTACAGCATTGGTAGTTTTTAGATTGGCACTCCTGGTATCAAAGTAACAAAAAAAAATCTTGCTTTCTGTTCGGTAAAAATCACGTTGAATTATCTTAGAGATTACAAAGCTAAAACTGCTCTTTTTCAGTGATATGATAAGATGCAATTAAGTTTAATCTCTTAATAATTTATTTAATAAATTAATTAACTATGCACTTTGTCACCGGCCAATGAGAAAAGAACTAGGCCAATCTAATACACAAATGATGTGTTTATGCAAAGTGAAGGCCAAATAAAGCATGGCACCAATATATATGAAGTTTTATACTTCACAGTAGTTTAAATAGAGGAAAATGGTGAGAAAATTGAGTTTTTACAGTCTCATGGTAGCACAGGTTGAACTCAAAAGAAGGTAGGTAAAGCAGTCACTTTATTCAAGCTATAAGCAGATGCACTGTTTTGATTCTGTGTTTATGTGACATAGCACCTTGCAAATATTCTCCACGAAGAACTTTTTGTTAGAACCTTTTAAAAAAGTTATTCATCAATATTGTATTTTGGTGAGTACCATTTTTAAATCAGTTGGACCAATTAAAATAATCAACTGATGCTTTCAAATGAGTAACCTGATGGGAAGAAAATTATGATAATGATGATTGTGATTCAAATGACTGTCCATCATGCCCAAAATAAGATATCTAAGTCAACAATTGAAATAAAATGCATAAAAGCATCTTATTATGCTTTTATAATTACTTGTATAAATTGTAATTAAATCTAACATTGGCTGTTTAGTTTCAGCAAAATGTTACCACCTTTCCATTAAATTAATGTTTTTTATTTGAATTATCTGGTGATTTTGTTTTTATTAAATTTGTAAATTTGATTTGTTCGTATAGGTTTTTTTCAATTGCGGTTAAAAAACACACATAAAATTTAACACCGTAATCATTTTTAAGTGTGTGGTTTGATAATGTTAAGTATATTCACATTGTTGTGCAACAGATCTCTAAAATTTTTAAATTTTGTGTTCTTATAGTTTTTTTTTTTTTAGGCGAGGCAACCCTTGGTTGACCTCACAGATTGCAAGGACCTTGTCAGTTTACAATCCCTTATTTTTTATTTTTTATGCCTACAGCACCTGTTTTTCCTAGTTGGTCTCCCATCCAAGTACTAACCAGGCCCAACCCTGCTTTAGTTTCCAAGATCAAATGGGATCGGGCTTGTTCAGGGTGGCATGGCCGTAGTATTGTTCTTATAGTTTTTAATAAGCTATGAGCATAAAACACTTATACCAAATTATCTAATTGTGTACATATTTGAAGAACAATATGATAAAAATTATTTAAGTCAACACGGGGGCAGTTTTAAGAAAACTTTTTCCTTTTGAAAACAAAAAAGGGATTTGAGTAACACTAACCAGTATGGCAACTCTCTTTCAATTTAAATGTTTGATTAACCGCCCCCTCACCTTTTCCATGGCGATATAGTTTAGGGTGGGCTGTGTTGGAGATAACAGTGATACCCCAATTTTTAGAAAAGGAGAGCCAGATGAGAGCATAACAGTTTTCCCAACCTGAATTCAAAATTTTCTTTTTAATAATAGGTATAATATGAACACAATATTGCCTTTCAAATTGCTTTTCAAAATACTTTCAAATTCATTATCCTATTTTTGAGGCCCCATTGTGAATCGCTAAAGTTAACTTTCTTTAAAGTCAAACATCATTGCCAAGTTTGATATGTTCTACCTTTAATCATTCCAACCAGTGCTGCTGGGAGTCTTGCTCCTAAGCAAGACCTTGGAGGAAAGAAGGCTGTCTTCAGATGCTGTGACTGTACTCTGAAGCGGTTATGGCCTCTCCTGGGCCTTATTAAGAAAACAAACTATACCGATTAGCTCCTCTCAAAAATGGAAGTTTTAAGCTTAAAAGATCATCAGTTGACCTCTCCTAAAGCTTCATTATTAAAATGAAAGATTTTTTTGTTGTTGTTGTTAGGATTTGCTATTTACCTTTTTGGAAATAAGAAAATTTTCAAAGTCCCTGTAAATAATCATTAATTAGGAGATAGGAAGCAAAAAGGAAAGGGCAAGAAAGGAAGGAACAGGTATTGATTATTTACAAATACCAGGCACTATCTTAGAAGCTTTCTATCATCACCCTGTCTTATCCTGATAGCCTCCCTAGGGTACGGTTCTGTTATTCGCATTTTATGGCTGAGACTCTGAGAGGTGGAGTAACTTGCCTAAGGTCATATAACTTGTAAGTAAGTGAACTGGGATTCAAACTCAGGTTTGTCTGATTACAAAGCTACGCCTCCTGTGCGAGTGAGAAACACAAGACGCATCACAGAATCAACTTGGTCAGTGTTTTATGCCACAGATTTTTGTTTGGAGAAATCGGACAGTGGCAATATTCATTCATGGAGAGTTTTCTTTGCCCCATCTAGCAAGTTATCATTTTCTGCTTTCTTGCTCAGTTATTTGTATAGACAGCTGACAAGCTCAACCTCAAACATTCTCCACAGCCTACTTAGCAGAGTACAGAAACCCACTGGCTTTCTCTTAGCTGATCCCAGCACTGACCAGGTTTCTGCCTTCCCATATGTGGAGGTTGCAGCGTACAAAGCACATCCTCACCTTCCCACTTCCCACAATGTTGCCTGGCCCTTCTTGAGGCATGAAGCTAGGCTGCTCTTTAGAGAAGGTGGATGCCCTGTGGACTGCATCACCATTTATGGGTTTAATATGTACACTATGTGTTGCTTTTTCATACTTTCCCATTTCTTGCATTCTGTCTCCTAATCTCAGATCTCATTTACATGGTGATTTATAGTTACTTTGAATATTATAATCTAAAAGGTGTATGTGGGGAAGAGAAGTGAGCAGGTCTTCTGTTTATTAGGAAAATTCTTCAGTCGTCTACTTTGATGATCTGACCTTGAAACTGCATAAATGTGAGCTCAATCCTGGGTCATAGTGAGGGTCAAGGAGAAAAGGACCAGCTGGCCCACTTGTTCAGCCAGGTTTAGCTGCCTTGGGTTTCATCTTTCCACATGTTGTGTCCTACCTAGCTAGAGTTTAAATAATTGAAGGGCAAGCGCATGTATCACCCATCTTTGTGCCAAGCTCAGTACCTGGCACATTGTAGGCACATCATAAGTAATTGGGGATTGGTTGCTGAGCTGTAGCTGCTGCTTACTTCCCATGTGACCCATCTGGGATTATCTTTTGAATGGCAGTTCTTTTGGACATGGTAGCCTGGTGGAACAGAATGTTCATGCTCATACTGGGGTGTCACGGACTTCTGCTTCACGTGTCTTTTCAAAGAATAACTATATGCTTATATCCAAAAACCTCATTTAAAATCTTGAATTTTAAAAACCTGAATGTGGAAAGACCCTGCCCACCCACTTGGGAATGCCCCCCTTAAGGTTACCTCACAGCATGGTTAAATGCTTGAACTTTGTGATACTATTTTTCCTGGTTGGGTTAGTTCATGAAACCCTTTCCACCAGTGACACCAGAGCTTCAGGTGGTTCTTCAGGCAGCCATTTTTTTCTTTATTAGGATCAAAGTTAGGGTGAAGTGTGAAGGGGCCACCAGGGCATCATCAGGGAGGCTAGGGCTCCACGACAGGGCAGGAGCGGTGGTGTTGGAAGAAGGATGGAGCACAGGCAGAAGCAGGGGAGGGGGTCTGCGGAACACCAACCACTGCTTGCCAGTTTTGCACTGAGCTGGTTGGCCCTGGCTGCACGAGTTCTCTTTAGTTCGGTTGTTTTGCCAAGACCTAGTTCAGAGTTGTGTGTGTTCTCGGAGCCTGTTGTCAGTGAGCATCTCATTTTGAAAATCACCTTGAAGTTAGATTGAAAGTTTTCTTGTAGTCACAAAGTGAGAACAATGAAAATAGGACTATCCTCCTTTGTCATTACTTTTGGCCTTGTAACAATAAAAAGTAAACTTTTCTTTTGAACTTGGAAGGATTGTATAAACTCTCCATATTTTGTGTACATTTTGAACGGAGAATCTACTGCCCCAGAACCCATTTGAGAGGGATTTAAAGCTCAGGGAAACAGCAGCTCTCTGCAAATTTCTGAGTAACTGAACTTTGCACATAACAACAGATTGGAAGATAGAATCAGTTAATCCCTGAACTCAAAGACCCCTTGGCACACATCCCAGATAACACAGGATGCTGAAAATTGGTCAGGTCCCAGCCTCACCTAAATATGATTCTCCCCTCAGAAAAATGCAGCTTTTGACCAGCATGCAAGGGAGACCCAGGTCTCACCGTTACACCTCTACAAATGCACGAGAAGGAGAGCTTCTGTGGAGGACATTGCCTGGAAGGTGCAAAGACTGGACAGGTACCTGTGGCCAGCTGCTGCTCAGTGACGAGGCTGGCAGCCAAGCAGAGTGCCAGCTTTTCAAAAGCAGCCCTTTTGATAACACTGATTACATTTTCCTTGCTAGAGCCTTGGGCTGATTGAGCAACAGCCAACTTCTCCGGGTAACAAAGAGGAGGGGAAGGTAAACCAAACACCGGTTTTATTATAAAAACCAGGGAGTGAGAGAAGTATGTTTATTCTGTAAGATAACACACCTGCTCGTGCCCGGGAGGCTCATTTCCATCAGTTGCCATGGCAAACTCGTTATACTTCAAGGCCATGTGGCTTTGTTTCCTTTTGAGATCTGGTCCTTGTCCTACCTTTTCTAACAACTCCAACACAATGACATGGAAGCCAGCGACAGCATAATTGATTTCTCCTTCCCTCTATCAACGGTTTCCATTTGTTCGGCCAGGACTGAGGCTGCCTCCTCCTTTGAACTCCTAGCTAACCATGAAGGCATGCTTCAGAGAGCCGTCCTCATTAACATTCCAGATCCCCCTTTGCTGTCAGCGATAAACAAGCCCAGCATCAATGGCCTCCTTCCTTCCAGCTTTACAAATGCGTGGCTGAGTTCCACGTTTTGCTGCTGATCCAGGTGCCCAGGAGTACAATGCGGGGCTCAGAAGCATGCGGGAGAGACTAAAAATAGAACAGCAGTTTTGGACGCATACCAGAACAGCTACTTCATCTCAACTTGCTTTGCACACTAAGCCTAATGGGATCCATCAGGCATGAGTTCTCTTTCTCACTCTTTCCCTCCCTCTCCCTTCTCTCCCCAGCTGCCTGTCTACCATCAGTGCCTTCCTAGTGAAGGGAGCAAAGGGAGGTCAGGCAAGGGACAAGAAGTGTGTGCCCTCATGGTTTTAGGTTTCAAATCCTGGGAGATCCGGAGGCTGCAATTACTCCTTCCATAGGTGCGTTTCCAGAAAAGAGCAGGCAGGCCCAGAACAGGATCACCTTTGCCCAGGCACTTTTGGTCCAAGACTCATTGTTTAGCAAAGGCTCAAATATCACCTCCTAAACACCAGGGGAGGTGCGACCTAGATTCATACTCATACACTCCTTGAAAGTTAGAGAACTAAACTACTCTGTGTGTTCCTCTTACAGCCCGTTTGGCTTGAAGCTAAGAATTTGGGAGCAAATGTACAGTCACAGATGGAGGGGCTGTGGCACACGTGGGTGAGCTGACAGCAGGTGACTGCCCAGGGTCTGTGAAAGCCTCCCACCTGCCACAAAGTATTCTGTGATTCTATCTGAAAGATTTTTCCAATAGAAAATGGAACACATAAGTATGAAGTTAGGAACATGTTCTCCTGCCTGGGCACAAGACCTCATCGAATGCCAGCTGTATCGATTGAGCTGGGCTCCTTTGTGTTCTGTGCCTTCTGATAAAAGCTACCTTCCTGCAGCCTCCCCGACCTGAAAGAGAGGTTGCATGACACAAACATTTCTCATTTCTTTATCTGGAAGGTAATGCAGATGTTTTAAACCACTATGTATTATTCCAACAAATGCTACTCTTGCAGAATCAGAGTGTGAGGGGAAAGATGAATAGACCATATTTAAAAATAAAAGCTTTTTTCACTGTTTTTGTTTCAGAGATCAGCCAGACAAAACTAAAAGAAATTGATCTGAATAGTAGCAGATTTTGTCTGTAAGCTTCAGGAAGTGTGAGGTCTTTTAAATTGTGCCTTGGTTTCCTATAATGCAAATATAAAATAAATATGCCAAACTATTTCGAGAAAAGTCACACTCCATGTAATCACAGCATTAATTAATTCCCCAAAGAATTTCCCACAGAACAAGTTGCAACATGATCATTTAATCCTTCAGCCACCAGAGGACGGAGGTGCGTCCTCCCTCAGGCCCCCTGTGTGTTCCTGAGGCTCAGTGTACCTCTGGGAGATACTAGATCAGTTGTTGAACAAATCTGCCTTCGAAAATCAGAAAGCTTTCTAGGTTCACTAAATAAATGTCTGCAGACTGGAAACCAGGATACCTAAGTTGTAGCCCAGGGTGAACTTAGACAAACCACGGTTTCTGGGGACGCTACTTTTCTCATGCATAAAACAAAACTGTAGAGGTGATGGACTTCTACGGTGCTTTCCAGTCTGAAAATTGCATGACAGGAATAAATGACACAAGAATTAAGTTGGTTTTGGTGCTTTCTTTCTTCCCATCTGGTGTTTGCTGTTTGTTTGGTTAGTAGACTCACACAGAGATATTTTATCTTGAAAAATAGCACATAATTCTTCAGGATGAGTGGCATTTCTACTTTGTGGTATTTTCCCACAGTCTAACCTTCCTTCTCTTTTCAGATGTCACTAGGAGGTGGGTCTCACTGATACTTCTTGGTTCATTAAGAAGAAACAGAAAGATCCTGTGTTTTGAGAGACTCTTTCTGGATCATTTCCCAATGATCATAGGACTTTGTAATCCATTTGGCAAAGGTGATGGTGACAATGGGGTGTTTGGCAAAGTGGATGAGGTGGTTGATGAAATGGCTGAGGTTAAGAAGAATGCTGTTGGCAAGACATCATGAAACAAGGGCTGGAATGTTCAAAACAGAGAGCTTGCCTCCCTTGCTGAGATGACTCTGAGAAAAATTCAATCTTTAAATAAGTGATTTATTTAATAGGAAAAGAAGAAAAGAGTATCAACTACTATAATTTTTCTGAGCACTGAGCTGAGAAATAGCTAGTCTAATACTTCAATATTCCCGAACGGAGATGTCTTTAAACAACATAAAAGTTAAATTAAATGAAACAGGCAGATATGTTGAAACCAGTCACTGAAATTAAAAATTACATTTAAAATTTTAAGTTAGTCACAAAATAATAGGTGAGAATCTAACCTTGCATTCAGCACAGCTCACCCCTAAAATCTGAATAAAGCCTGAGACTAAGAGGTTATTATTTTTACGGAGTCAGCCCTACCCCACTGTCACCCAGAAATACCTACAGACAAGTCTGTGGGGACCAGGGTAATGTCTAAACAAACCAAGTGTTGATCTTAGTGTCAGTACTCTAAAATTGTTGTTAAAATTCTTTTGCTATTCGTGGTCATCAGATTTCACAGAAACTTCAGGGGTCAAACTTTCATCACTTGGCCAGGCGTGTGTGTTTATGTGCTTTTCATTTTTTTGCAACCAGTGCTACCAGCTGCAACACTTTAATGACTATTTGTGGAACACCAGGGACCTTCCCTCATCATTCACCTGGGGTAGGAATAGTGGCCGAACGCTCAGGACAGGTCTCTGAAGGGAGGAAGGGCTAATAACATCACATTGTTAAATCTCTGCAAACTAGAGACATTTCAGAGTAATAATTGTTGTATTTTATTTATAACTATGCATAGAATCCTTAATGATGCTGTCACCTCCAAAAAAAAAAAATAATAAAAAGAGAGAAAGAAAACTTGAAGTTTGTGTTTGGGGTGTTTTTAGGCATTTTGAGTTAATCAAAAAAGTCAGTCTGTTCTGCTGGGTCTCAAATGCTATGGAGCTAAAGGTACCTGTCACTGAGTCTTACAAATGAGTATTTAAGGTATACTAACTTTTCCTTTTTTTAAAAAAACACATTCATTTTACCTGGTAGACATTTAGGTTATAGTATCAATAAAACTAGTGTTATTTGTGATTTATTAGCAGAGTTCCTTAGTTCTATAGGTAGTATGTGTCTTTGCTATGGTGACATAGAAGGGTTGAACTATCTCATAGCAAATTGAGCCTTGTTTAAGATATAGAAGACTGAATATATATATTAGTTTATTCTTTGGAGAACAGATGAGCAAGATATATATTTTGTTTTCCTAGAAATTTTAATGTGAGGGTATTGTTGAAGATACTTCAGAGAGAAGATATCTCTGTTAAGAAAATGTAATTTCATCCCCTGGGACATATATTATGAAAATGAAAACTCAGTCATTCCTGAAAGAGTATATAGAATTTAAGTTCTAAACCTTAAAGCTTTCAGGGTCATTGGAGATGCTTTTTTGTCCATGTCATTCTATAAACAAATTTCCAGAGTTTCAGAGAAGTGAGAGGACTTGCTTAAAGTCACATGACTAGGTAGTGGTAGAACCAAGACTAGAACACAGGCCTCCCAAACCACAATTTTAGCTTGCGTTATACATCCCCTGTCACTTCATACAATAGACACATATTTTTACATATATAGCTAGACCTTAAGAACTATGATTCTATTTGGAATCATGGTCATGTGTTGTACAAAGATGTTTTGTTAAAAAGTTCTGCACAAATAAAACTTTTGAGATTATTTCAAAAGGCATCGTTTAACTGTCTGGCTTTAATCCTTTAATACAAAGTTGTCTGTTACCTTTATCTAATTTATATCTCAGGAGCTTTATTGATGTCCCTGGAAGCAACTGTTCTTCTTATTATAAATTATTATATATCTATCTGCTTTGAGATAAGTGAGACACAATCTTACAAAAGAGTAAACATTTTATTATTTGTACATGAATCCATTTTGTCGGAGGCCACACAAGCATCTGGTGATCTCATAAAAGAAGCCTTAAGCAACAAGAGGGTGTTTGTGGTCATTTACATTTATTGCAATATCACTTATATGACCTACTTGCTAAACAATGAGAGCCAAGAATGGATACAGCAGACTGTCAGGAGGAACAGGCAGTGGTTATAAGAAGCAGGGAATACAGAGCAGCCGTGGCCTGTTTCAAGACAGGTTCTGTGGAGGTCACAGGAATAAGAATACTCTGCAGAACAGGTTTCTAGGGTTGAAGGGCCCCTCAGGAAGGCACTGAAAACAAATAACTGCAAATGCGGCCAACCAGCCTCAGCTAGAAGAGTGTCTGTCAGAACAGGCCCCAGATGTGGCATGGCCCCAATGATCCGGGGATGGAGGGTGTCACAAGGGTACCACTTGAAGGGTTGGCAGAGGCCCCCGGGGAGGAGCCACATACTCTTCCTCTCTGAGCAGCCTCAGCAGGATGTGTTTTTTATTCTTGGGCCAGCTGTAGACGTGAGTGTTCTGAAGCCAGGTGGGCACGTGCTCCTATGAGAGAGAGGATGACAGGAGCAAAAACCATTAGGGAAAAACCTGGGTTCCAGATCCCAGGCTCAGTTCCCAAACATCTATGGCTTTCCCTTCAGGGCCGTTTCCTACCGAACAATCCTGGGGGTTGCTTTTGGAAGGGGTTAGTATGTGACGTGCTCTTGGCTTCGGGTGCAAGCTGTATATTTCATTATGGAAACCACATGTGCACAGCATTTTCTGTCAGTCTCCCAGGCTACCTGCCCTTTGCATTTCAACGTGCTTTTCACCACCCTCACATAAAAGGGGTAGTACTGAGGTCATGCAGAGTGATACGAATTCCCCTGTTGCTTCGTAAGAAGTATGCCAAGGCTGCGGGCTTAATCTAATTCATTATCCTTTCACTCCAGCCACAGGTCTGGCCTGCAGTAAAAGGATCCCACCAGACCTCAGTTATCAGGCAAAGGCAGAAACTATGAGCTTGGGATCGGGATGGGGTGGGGGGGTGCAGTTCCAGACTGCCCTCACGGAGTGGACATTCTGTGAGGGAAGGACAGCTAATGAACGAATAAAAAGTATACTGTGTTCATTGGTGCTATATGCTATGGAGAAAAATAAAACAGAGAAAAGGGATAAGGTCGTGCTGGGCTAGATGAAAGATTTGCAGTTCATAGAGTGTTTAGAAAGAGAGCGAAGGGAGCAAGCCTTGTGGAGGTCTGGGTCCAGGCCGATAGAAGAGCAGTGCAGATGCTGTGGTGGCAGAGCGCCTGGCCTGTTTAAGGAGCAACAAGGCCAGTGTGGCTAGAGAGGAGTGAGCGAGACAGAGGAGGTGAAGTCTGGAAGTAGAAGGTGCTGAGTCAGACAGGGCCGGGCACGTTTTTCTCTGAGTAGATGGCACTCCTTTGGGGCTTGTAGGATGAGCTTAGAAGTGGCACCTGTTATGTCTCACGCATCATGCTGGGTATTGATGATACCCAAATAACAAATACCATTACTTCCATGAAGAGTTCATAGTCTTATGCTGGAGTCAAAAATATAAAGAAAAAAATTATTTTCTAGGCAGTTGTATACCCAGGGGACACACGGTGGAAGCAGTCTGCCCTGAGCACAAGCAACAAAGGGATTGTCTGAAGAAGTTTTAAAAACATTAATAAAACCAGCTAAAAGTTGGTCTGCTTTTTCTATCACTATGCTCCAGTAATTCTAAAACAATTATTCCCAGCGCCTCTACCCCAGCCACATACCATTGACTCAAGGTACTATAATTAAGAGCTCTCAAGAGAGGTCCAGTTCAATATATGGGGGAAGAGACTGGGTAATACAAGGATAGCAAGAGTTCACTAGACAGACAAGTGCACTGCAAGCAGAGGGACCAGAAAGTGCCAAGGCGTGTGTGAGGGCATGCTGAAATAGTCCAGTACAACCAGGGTGTACAGCCATCCATGCACACGGTGATAAGAGAGAAGGCTGAGCAACTGAGCACAAACCTCCTTTAAGGGGCCTCATATGCTATGCTAGGAAAGGGTGGATACAATCTTACAGTCACATATAGTGGGAAACCACCATGAAATTTCTAAACTGGAGATAGATCGGACCTACATTTTGGATGTTCCTCTTTGATGGCAGAGCAGAGGATGGCTACTCCTGTCAAAGTGGAGACAGGAAGACCAGTAAGGAGATCTTGCAGTGAGAGCAACGAGAGCCTGGGCAAGGGATGGAAAGGCATAACATCGAGCAGGGTGTGAACTGTGCAACCCTAGAGTCCCTTTCACATAAATTGAACCCTCCCTCGCCCAGGGCGGAAGTCTCAGTGCAGTTCTGGCATCTAGGGATCCTCCAGGGTGAAGCTGGGCCTGAGCTCAGGGTGCTGTGGTCTGACTCGCAAGACATTTACTACATTACTGTTTCCCTTTGCCAAACCAGATGCAAGGCCTCAGATGGTTTTTGCCCCCATTTCACAGACCCACTGGCATGCCCTTCTGGTAAAAAAAAAAATCTCTCATATGAACCACAGCAAAGTTCACTTTGGTAACTGTGTAGATTTAATTCTTGTATTCTACAGCTTTGAGAGCTGAACTATATGCAAAAAACTTCCGTGGAGCAGCCAGCAAAAAAAATGTACACATCTTGACTTTCATGTACAAGAGATAAGAAGTATCAGATGAACAGTCTCTTTTTCTCTCATGAGTTTAAACACAAACTACTTCTTTGTGTGTAATGGCTGTTTGAACAATTAGGACGAGATGGTCTATTGGATAATGTTTTAAAATCTTCCTGATTCATGTTGCTGAACTGAGTGGTACAAGTTGTTGATCTTTCCTATAACCACTGTTATCTCTAAGGAACGATAAAGAGTTGACAAGGTTTTTCACTTAAAATCCCAGATGGCAAACAAAGCAAAGCTTGAATTCTAAGGTTTGTTTGTTTGTTTACCTTCTTAGCATTTGGGAAGAGCACAGGGATGAATCTGAAATTCATGCTTCCTTGTTTTATGAACTCAATCTGCATCTGCAACAGAACAAATTGAAGGTTTAATTTCAGGAACAAAGATGAGGTGTTAATGGCACCCACAATCACGCAAACCCACACAGTATCTTTATTCCAATTTCCTTATTTGAGTGCCACACACTGAAAATTGTAAGCCTTCCCCATTACACATCTATGCCATTCACTTGTTCACCAATCATTTATTAAAGGCTTATTATAAGTCATGCTCTGTGCTAGATTTTGGATTTCAAAGAATAGGATACCTTCCAGGGTCTACTGAGCTGGCTTGCATCAGCTCACAAAAGCTGGATGTGTGCCTCTTCCCAATTCTGTGTTCAGTGACTTTACACTGGTTGCTCGAAGTTGGCCATAGTGAGAGTATTTGTACCATGGAAATAAACAAATGCTACAAATCAGGATTTTTTTTGAGAACCAGTTTACCAGAACACCACCTATACAATTCCTATCCTTACAAAGCCAGCAGTTTAGCGAGCAGTCAGAAAGATAAATTACCAACTTCAGTGCCGTGTAAAAAGTTTTAACAAATTGCCTTGGAAGCCCCCAAAATGGAGGCCATCCATTCTACATCAGTGCTTTGAAGGACAGTTACAAGGGAGGTGTCATTTGGATACTAAATTAAGAATTTGGTAGGGCAGGGAAAATGGGATACAGGGGAAAGACATGCCAGCAGAGGAAAGAGCGTGAGTACATGTTTGGAGGTGTGGAAGTATGTTAGTGGGTTGGGACTGGCTAGTAATGCATTAGAGCTAGAGCACAGAATGGGCTTGGGAGGGAGCAGAAGGTGAGGCTGGGAAGTCAATTGTGAAGAGCTCTGTCTGCCAAGCGTTAGGCTTCCCACACCAGTTCCAATTTGCTCTGACACTGCAGTGGCCCAAAAAGATTTAGCTGCCAAGAACTCTATCAAAACCAGAATTTTCAATATGAGAGGAGCCAGTGTCTTTCAAATCCTGTGACCAGCACAAAGTTTTCAGTCCTCTGATGACAAGGAGATGAGGAATTATGTGTTCCCAACTATTTCATCTTTCAATTGATTTTTATTACTGAGGAGTCTTCATTGTGCGTGGGAATAAAAACTGAACTGAGAAGAATGTGACACTGGTGATGACTTGTTGTTGAAATCACCAAAGAAACCACTCATGAACATACACTCTTATATACTCACACTTATTTGCACACACACAATCACACAACACACACAAATTCTCCACAAGGTGTTTTCTCAGAACCACCTCCTTTTAAAAATCAGAAGACAACACCAAACGTATATTTTAAAATGACTCAAGTACTGTGCAGCTAAAAGCACAAACCACATCAGTACAAACACATAAAAAGGAAGGGTTTAGGGTTTATAAGTTAAAAGTGAAGAACTGGAGTTAGTTTCTGACTTCTAGGACATTATATACTGTAAAATTTTATTTGTTCACTAAACTACTCAATTTGTGTAGGGGCCAGCCAGCAGGGGTGTGTGTTTTTATCTCATATTTCCAGATATTGGCTTCCTGTGAAGTCACTGACTCTATGAGGTCGTTATTCCCTCTTCACTCCCTCTATCTTGGAGTTTTCTGCTGCTGGGAAGGGACCAGGAAGGAAGCCAGGTGGGCAGAAGGCACATCTGTTTCTGGCCTCTTTGATTCCTTCAGTGATGGGGAAGGAAGGGCCCAAGCCACAGTTGCTGCAAGAAACCAGGTTTGGAGACAATCTAGTTCATAGCTGGGCACAGCCAGACAGGTTCTGGGGTGGAGCTGTATATTGCTGTCTGGCATTGCCACACACCAGCAGAGCTTGGCAGGTTTCTCCAGGGACTGGCAGGGACCTGGAGCCCTTCCCACACACCAGCTGTCAGCAACCGGGACTGGCAGTTCCTAGAGATGCAGACAGGACATCAAGTGCTTTGGGACCATACACACATGCAGCAGACAGCCAAGGGATGGCAGTGCTCAGAGATAGCCATGACCTTTTAGGGCAGAAATGGACTCGGCCCCTTGGCTGTCAGACTGGGAGAGAATGGAATAGGAGGGAGACGTGTCTCCTGACTGCTTGGCCTTATTCTTTGCCCTCACCATCTTGCTTCAGCTTTTACTTTGGGTTGGTTCTGAGCTCAAATAAATGGTCGACCCATGGGAGAAGAGGAGACAGAGACCCTAAAGAGCCCCCCTGCCCCCTGCTCTCATTCTGTGGGGGCGGACCTGATTTAAGTTGGCTTCCCTCGAGGTAAAGCCGCAAATCCCTGAATGCCCGACCGCCTCCTGCTTTGTGCTGCCTACTTATTCCATCTGGACCACTTTTGCTTTCTGCTCCACCTGGCCTAGTCAGTGATCCTTTATGCCCATTCCAGTTGCCTTCCCCCACTGTGGAATGTTAGGGCTGAAATGAAGCTTACCAGCTTTGGCACAGTGATTTTCAAGTCTTTGTAAATCTCAAAATCCTTGGTAAACAAACCCCAAGAAAGGCAGACTAGCTCTGGCCGAGGCGGTGTGGGAGGCCCAGAGCACCTGTGCCCGCAGCACAGATGAGCACCCATTAGGGACTCCATGGGACAGTTTGAGAGTCACAAGTCTAGTCCAGCATCTGGGTCCAGCAGGAACCATCTCCATGGTGTCTCCATGATCATGAGAAGCAGGAAGATTGCTTGCTCATAAAACAGCCAGTTCCAAAGCTGAGTGACATTTCAGTCAGAATGTTTTATCAGATGCTGAGTAAGTCAAATCCCAATAAATTTTACTCACTCACCAGGCCGCATAGTTCAGTGTGGCAGTGGGCCCTTGCTCATATCGTGAGCTAAGAACAACTGCTTCCCTTGATTGAGCATCTGATATATGCCATACACCTCACAAACATTTGATCTTCATAACAGTACTTAAGTATTAGTGACTCATTTTATCAATAGGGACGTGGAGGCACAAAGAGGTTTACTCAGTTGGCCCATAGTCACACACCTCCGCATGAGGAAGCTGAATTTGAACCAGGGCTATCTGAAACAACAGCCTGAGTCCCTTTTACTACGCTACTCTGCCTCTCTGAAAGGCAGAGGACAGGACAGGATATAGACACAGGAGCCTCGCTCCTCACAGCCCATCTCTCACCCCTCTTAGGACTTTATACTTGTCAGTAAACAACCAAGCCAGCAGAACACTGCTTTCCAGAGTCTTAGAACTTAGAGGTCACAGATTAATATCCCCTTGTCACTGATAGGAACATTGAGTCCCAGAGGTGTGGTGGCTTGCTCAGATTCCAAAGGTAGATGGAGCTGAACCCACATCCCCCTCTCTTGCCAACATCCCTCTCTTCACCCATGATCATCCTGCCTTCAGTTGGTCTCTAGTGAAGAACAGGCCTTCATGGAAGAGAGAGCCCATCTCCGAGGGCTGGCGGGGTGCTGTTTCCTCACCACTCACCATTCTGTGAATGTACTTAGTATGTAAGCCATGCTCATCCTCGTCCAGCTGCGACTCGGCGCCTTCCACATCCTGTTTGTATTTGGGGCTGATTGCTACGATTATCATCACTGTCTTCTGTTAATGAGAAGGAGAAGGCATGTTTATGATAGTGTAAAGTGTGGTCCATTTGGTGACGGCAGGCTGGAACCTGGCCAGCAGGACCGTAAGCGTTCTCTGACACACTCGAGGGTGGAGGGCTGGGCTCATTCTCTGTGGAAAGTGAGAGGCACTGTCTCCCACTTGGGCAGACTCCTGTCTCCCCTTTTCCTCTGTCTCCCTCCCCGGCTGCCTTCTAACACACAGAGCAAATGGCTGCGAGAGGAGTTCTCTTAAATGGATGCAGTTTTGCTCACCCTTTTCCACAACCATCACTAATAAACGTCTAATGAAAGCCTGAATCACTAAGTGATTCTGTATCGTGGCAAAAAGGCTCTACAACGCCAACGATGAAATACCCCCTCCCTACCGCAGCTGGATCTAAGCTGCCAGTTACTGCACTCCTGACTGCCCTGCTTGTGGCATGTACGCGTTAGCACAGTCAGGAGGACCAGACCCTTCAGCACAAAGCAAACATCAGGCTGCAGACAAAAGGAAAAGCCACAAAACCCCAACCTGCTGAGACTCTGTCCCCCACTGCTCCCTCCAAAAGAAGCAGCTGAAGCACCGACATGGACACGCTGGCAGTAATCAATTTCTATCTTGTTAAAGCACAAAGTGCCCAGGAAAGCTCTTCAGCCCAATCCTACAAAACACTTGGGGTGGCCGCAGATTAAATTGAATTCTGCCACTTGCTCCCCACTCCCGCCTTCATTTCCTCCTTTCCTATTCTGGTCCAAAAATTGTTTGCTCTGATTGTTATCAACCACCTGTGTCTGATTTGACCGTTTACTTCCTGCCTGCCCATGTCCAGGAGGGCGACCCCATCCTTCCTTTCCAAGTCTTTGCACGCTGCCAACAAGGGAGGCTTTGTTGGGACTTTCTCAGCTTTGGCCTTGGTGGGTATGCCAGTGCTTCTTTCATAAAATAACTTCACAAGCTCATTGTCTTTCTCACCACAAAGTAAACTCAGAATGTACTTACATCTCTAAGGTAGCGTTCCATCCACTTAATGATATCAATGCCTCGGATTCTATCCTCAAATATGTCAATCTACCAAAAAAAAAAAAAAAAAAAAAGATGCGGGGGTGACATTTAATGAGAAGCTTTCTCTAGATGCAAAGCACGAGAAAACACAAGAGACTACATACATTTAAAACTGAAGAAGTTATTAACGCTTTTTTCAGGGAGGTGCATGTAAGTCTAAAAAACAAAGTACAATTTTCTTAAAATGTTCCCTATTTCAATATTAGTAGGCATTTAAATATTTAATATCCATAATGAGGATATGGTGTTATGCATCAAAATGTATATTCGCCTACAGAATAGTTATGTTTTAAAAATCTGAGAGACCACCAAGTTGGATGCAAGCCAGCAATATACAATAAATAAATAAATATCTATAATTTGAAAGGCAAATGTGATTCTGGAACATTTTAATGGATGCATGATGTGTAACTATTGAGATACAATTATGGTGCTTTACTTGCATTAACCAGGCCATTATTATGGTATTATGTCCAGTTACAATCTATATGTTTAAAAGGAATTGTATGAAACTTGGAGCAAATCCAAGGAACTGTCACAAAAATAATTACTGAGATGGTGGGGAAAAGATTTATGATGAAAGTCAAGAAGTAAGACTCTTAGGCCTTGAAGACTGATACTAATTATCAAGTCTTTAAATGAGTATTGGAAGGGGAAAAAAGCCAGATATTTTATATTTTACAGAAAATCAAATAAGAAGGCCTTTCTTTCTTGGGCTCAGGCTTGTCCTGTAGCCAGAAAATAATGTGTGTGTAAAGGTTCTCTTGATTGGAAGGGGGATTTTATATTGGAATGGGTGACTTGGGGAGAGTGTCTTTGAGGAGGGGTTATTTGATTCAGCCACACTGCTCCCAGATCAGTTGTCCTAAACATCACTTTGTTTTTTAGGGCTGATCACATCCCAGGTATTCAGCAAGCTTCCCATACCACCTCTAATCCAGCTTTGCCTCTCTTTTCCTCATATGGTCTGCCTACTTTACCGGTGTCCCTGCACTGTACCCAAAAAGCAGAGTATAGGCACCCACCGCTCTCTGAATTGTCCCTACACATTGACTTACTCCTCCTTACCTCACCAAACTCTACTCCAGAGGTCCCCAACCCCCAGGCTACACAGCAGGAGGTGAACAGCAGGCCAGGGAGCTAAGCTTCATCTATCTGCAGCCACTCCCCAGTGCTAGCATAACCGCCTCAGCTCCACCTCAGATCATCAGGCATTAGATTCTCATAGGAGCACCAGTCCCTGGTGCCAAAAAGGTTGGGGACTGCTGCTCTACCCCATTGTGACCACTGGTGGTTCTGGACAATTGACACATTATTATAACGTTCTTTCATTTACTAAATGTCTCATTTATGTCTGCCTTATCTCTTCAACTTAGTTCTGAGTTTCCTATGGAACTAGATTGTACTTCATTATACTAAACTGTCAAATGCATACAGTACATAATACAAGTTTGGAATATATTTTTTCACTGATGAAACATAAAAAATAGAATGGCATACCTTTTGGTTTGGATGACCATTTCTTACTTTAAAATGTCTGATGGCCAATGACTACATTAAGTAACCTTGAGAAAGCTTTTGTAGCTCTCTGTGACTGTGTCAGTAATCCATTTGTATTATAGAAGACAGAAGCACTATAATGTTGGGGCTGAGAAGAGACAGACAGCTTAGCTCTGTTCTTGGTTCTATGATTGGCTTCTGCACTTCCCACTTGTATGAATTTGGAAATGTTACTAAAACTCTCTAAGTCTTACCATCTTCATTTGTAATATGTGGTTAGTAAACCTACTTCCTAGGGTGGTTGTGAGGATTAAAATGAATTAACATGGAAAAGGCATGTCATAATGCCAGGCATGATGTAAGTACTCGATAAATGGTTGTTGCTGTCATTATTACTGTTATTATTATTATTATTATTATTATTCCAGCATCTAAATTATTCCCTGCTGCTGAGGTGAACATTCTGGGAATCACAATATGCTGGATATCTTCCGTTTGTCTCTCCAGATCTCTGACAAAGTCCACAGCTTCTGTCAGGCCAACTTCTCCACATAGCTACTATTATGGGCCAAACAGTGTCCCCTAAAATTCATATGTTGAAGTCTTAACCCCCAGTGCCTCAGAATGTGACTGTATTTGGAGATAGAGGTGATTATCTTTAATGAGGTAATTAAGGTAAACGTGGTCATATGAGTGAACCCCGATCCAGTATGACTGGTGTCCTTATAAATGGAGATTAGGACACATAGAGAGAAGACCAGGTGAAGACCGAGGGAGAATACAGTCATCTACAAGCAAAGGAAGAAGCTTCATAATGAAATCAATCCTGCCAAAACCTTGATCTTGAACTTCTAGCCTCTAGAACTGTGAAGAAATACATTTCTGTTTAAGCCCCCTGCCTGTGGTACTTTATGGCAGCCTAGCAAACCAATGTAGCCACCCTCTTCAGTAACCACTGGTCCCTTGCCTCTTCAGACCCAGAGGTGCTAGCAACTCCCTGCTTTAGTTGCTTGTCCCAGGATATTACACAATCCCTGTGAATTCCCTAAAACTTACCAAGAGCTTTGAAAATAATACCTTTTTCAAACTCTCCTTAAGTTACCAATTAAGTTTTGTCTCCATGAAGGGGATCTGAATGTATCAATCTGGTAACTTAGCTGTCGGGAGTGGACTCTGTGATTTTACCACAAATCTTCATAGTGAATAGGGTCAAGGAGAGATTTAAATTCTTCCTAAGCAGCCCCTGAGTATGAAGGTCACGAAAACCTGTCTTCTTCTCCAAGGGTGATCTGTATGCTTATTTGGAAAGGACCAAAAGTAAGATCTTTTCTGAAATGTTGGCCTATGTCCTGTAATTTGATTTTGTGTCATGGTTATCACAGTGCTTTTTATTCCAGAAATAAGAAATCGAATTGTTGCCGTGAATAAATTGTATGCTTTTAAAAACTTTTAGACAGTCCCATTTTTTTTTTAATTATAAGATAAAGAAAAAATTTGAGTAAAAACTCCTGTTAAATAATGTTAAATAATCTTTAAAATTGACATTTAGTTACTAGGTATTTCCTCTTTATCCTTCGACATTCGTATTCACAGATATTTCCCTTAATTTTTTGCCACTCTCTAGAATTCAGTTACTAAATACCCAGAGGAGGACTCGGTGTTTGAGGAAAGCCAGTCCTTTAAGTAGCCTCCTGTGGAATTTTATTTATCCTAAAGAAAAACTTACATGGCTTTAAGCTATGCTGTTGCAAAGCACTGCAGGGTGGTTTGAGGAGTATGCGCTTCTTGAGATTCCTTGGGCCAAGATCACGATGAACTGCAGGGCCGGGCTGTCTACCTCCCTTAGAACTAGACCAGCCGAGAACCTGGCCCTGCAGTCCCTGTCCAGAAGCGTGACTGCTGCATCATGGTGTGGAATGGCAGCTGTGCTCTGAGGGACCCAGGATGCAGGGATTCCGTTTCAAACCTCACAGTCCAGTGCCCAAAAAAAGAAACTTGTAAAATAAACAGGTGGCTGGTGAAGCCTGCAGCCTCCTGCGTCGCAGGAAGCACAACCAAAGTAGGCCTGGTTGGTGAAAAAGGGCAAAAGTACAAAGTACAGCATGAGGCTGGCGTTTCCTTCAGGCCGGGGGCCAGCTGAGTATGTGGTTGGCGTAAACGCCCTCCTGGCGGTACAGAGGCACTGAGGAGTCATTTAAAAAGTATTCAGGAAAAACATGTTGGAGACTGTATAGTTTAAAATCTAGAAGATAATTACCTAAATTTATAAGCATTTAGTTCGCAATCACATACATCAAATAATATGGTTTAAAACATCAACAGTTACTTATACTTTTCTCCTTTTGCTTTTCTTCTCCTTCTACTCACTTTAAGTGTTTGGTCTTCACTTCGGATAAAATACTTACTGCGGTTTGGAAGCCATTTACCAACAAAAAGTTCACGAATTTCACCACCTCCATGGCTGTGTCCATAGAATAAGTGATAAAGACCTTTCCTAAGAGAGATTTTTCACATTTATTAGAAACCAGTCAAATAATAATAATTACATTCTGACTAACACTTGTATGCAATGTCTTTTGTTCTTCTAGAACAATAGAGAGAAACCTCCTGCATGGGGGTTGGTCTAAGGGCTTATGCCTGCAGCAGTGTGGATTATAGTCCTTAGGAGGCCCAAAAGAGACAGGGGCCTGTCGAAGGGCATGCACACTGCTCAGGGTACATGGGAAGATGAGGCACAGGGGAGAGCGCTGGCAGGCTGAGACAAGCCAAGGAGGTCTTTTGAAAAACCACATGATGCATTAACAAAACATCCTTCACCCAGAACCCGTGGGTCCTTAAGATAGGGCCACCACGTGGTTTCTTAGAGACACTTGGCACTGTGCCTAAGGAATACTCTCACAGCAGGCCAAGAAGCTGAGTCTGGCTAAGGGGCCACCCCACAGTGTCCTCTTTTGATCTTGTAATGCTCTCTGCTGTCCTGAACTCTTGCTTGACAAGAGCGAGTGAGGGGAGGGGAAAAATGGTTCCCCTCCCCCTCATCCACTCACTGGTGGGGGAAAGGCCAGGAAGTTGGAGTAGACTAAAGTGCAACTCAGAAATATTAGTAAAACTTCAGCAGCTTGAAAGAGATGCTGCCTCTGGGCGGCTCAGTGTCACTGACCCCTGGCTCCTCCCTAGGTCAGCCTAGAGCAACAGACTGTATTGTGTTCACTCTTGACCCAGTCAGCCTGAGAACTAGTATTTTCTCAGGCTTAAGCCTTGGGGAAATTATCTGGCTAGCACGTTAATGTGATAGATGAATAATCTCTCAGAGTTGGATTTAGTCTGGAATAGACCCCCTAAATCTCAGAAAGCCCCTGGGGCAGAGGGTGGAGAAGAAATGGGAGTTGGAGAGAAAATGAGTCTGTATGTATTCCTGTATGCTTACTTAGGCTCTTGTTTTTTAAAACACACCTTTCAAATGGTCCAATTGGCTCATTTAAGCAGCCAGGCATATTGATGGCACTCAATTAATTTTTTTTTCCTCAACACCTAATATTCAACCGGTTCCTATGTAAGAAATTTAGGACTCCCTTTATAGATTATGTTAAGATAAATGTGATCTAAAAACTGACACGAGAACTATAGCCTTTGCTCAAAATTAAAATGTGTAAGATTTTAAGAAGATTAACACATTTTTATGAATGAAAAAACAGTGGATCATTGTAATAGAAATATTTTGAGTCCTAAATGACTTAAAAGCACAGTCTCCAATAGAAATTAGCAAATGCAAAGGGCTTAATTTTCAAGTTTGGTTCAAAGAAGTACCCAGATTTGGACAGGACTTTTTGAATTACCTGAGCTTCTCTAGCAAGCACAACAGAATATAACAATTTTACAAGTAGTGGCTGTTTTCTTAAGATTTCTGGAACTTACTACCCTGACTGACCTTAATATGAGAACATTTTGGTGATATTTCATCATTTTTGTTTCTGGCTGCAAAATGTGGAAAAAGAATCATCACCTGACACTTAGTCGAATGTTTCTTTAAATAAAAGGCTTAGTTTGCATCTGGTTCTTAGGCAGTACGGAGATTGTGACACTGATTTTTCCCAGCAAGATTGCTCATTCCTGCAGGAAATGACCTCGTTCTTGAAGGCTGCCGCTAATTTATGGTGAGACGTTAGGTCCCTGGCCAATACCACATGGACATCCAATCAATTTGCCCAGGGACAAGTCCACTCAAGAGCATCATTTAGAAGAGGGAAAAAGCATCAGGGTTATTTGTTGGAGTGTATGTTTAAGAAAATCTAGTGGTAAGCACTTTGTGACTATTGTTGGTAGTGTCAGAATCACTAAAAACATTCACATGAAATGCTGGTCACTTTTTTTAGCAAAAGGCAAAAAAAGGGAAATTTTATCTCACTGTGTTTATAATAAATATCCAAGGTTATGGATGCATAATCATGAAGTACTCTCAAAGTATAAGACTGGACAAGAAGAAGGAAAAGAAAAAAAAATTGTAAACAACTCACGCAGTTCTTCTGGCAAATTGCTTATTTTCAGAGTTCCTCTGGCTGGAGGGTTACTAGGGGGTCTAGGGACAGCAGCTGGAAATGGAGCCTGGGGACCCTGTGGTCTCAACTCTGCAGGACACTCCAAGGACTCTTCAGGAGCGCCAGCTCTCTTAGGTGGCTGGTTATACAGCTGGTCCCTGGAAAAGAATATATTTACAATAAAAATGTTCTTTTTTTTTTTTTTTTTTTAACAAAGGCACATCTTGAGGAACAGAAAGGCTTTAAGAGCTATGGGAAGTACTGGTGAGCTACTTCCCTCCTCTGCTAACATTACTTTTCTGAGGCAGAGGGACAAGGGCCACTCCATGGTGTTTCAGTCAAGAAGCATTTCAGCCAACTGCCATATGCAAGGGCCTGCGCTAGGGGTCAAAAGAGGTAAGCAGGATGTGCTTTCTCAATTCAGGGACTGTCTAATTGGGAAGATAAGTCTCATGCACAAGGCAGATAAGGGCACCAATAAAACACAGTATAATGGGTGACACATGAGTTGGTGTTATAGGCATTCAGATAACAAGACAGGATTTTTACCTCCTGATAGATAACATTTAATTATGTATCAGAAAGTAGAAAAGGCCATATAGGTTTAAAAGTATTTATGTTGTTAATATATGAATGGAAATCTGATTTTGAAGACCCTTTAAGAAAGTTTCTACCACATGGGTATATGGAATCTTTATTATTGTTTTAGTTGCCAGTATTCCTGTGAACATTCTGCTGAGAAGAATGATCAGATGCACTCATGTGACATTTGGAAGGCAGAAGGAAATGGAAGCCAGGCTTCTGCCACTTCCGTGGTTTCTGTTGGTAAGTGTCATCCTGAGGTGCTGAGTTCCTTGGGAAGCATCCCAGTGTCCTGTTACCAGCTTCACAGTGTCAAGGTCAGGGCGTCCATTTTTGGCCAGTGGAGATCTAGTGGCACAAAATAGTTGCAGAGCTGGCAGTTACCTGATTCTGGATTGTATTATGGTAGCACGGTCTAAAATGGAGAATTCCACTGGGGTTCTGATCCTCTGCCTCTCTGACCGTGACAGAGGAAGTAGCCTCTTTGGAGTACTGTTCTGTGATGCTGCTCTGAAATCATTCCTAGAAACCTTCCAGCCTCCAACAATTTTATAAGTACTCAGTTCTCAAGTTAAATTCCTTCTGCTTAAAATAACTAGAGTTGTTTCTGTTTTCTGTAATTGAATCCTAACTGATAACGGGACTAAAACTGTGTCTGTAATGTTGTATTTCTTAAAAAAAACTCTGAAGCAAATGTGGCACTATGTGAACATTTAAAAAATCTAGGCAGTGGACATGGATGTTTGCTATCGGTTGTGTGTTTGAGATTATTTTATATTTTAAATTTTAAAAAATGTTTTGATTATAAAAATCTATATGTATATTCCAAGTTTTTCTAGATTGTGGCCTATACTTTCATAGTATATGAAAAAAAAGAGTAATCAGAAATTCTGAAACTCTTATGTAATAGGATTTTAAATAAAATTACACAGAATCCCAACTATAAAATATTTCTAAAATGTGAATATTTGAGGAAGTTATTTTTATTTTATATTTTTATTAGCATATAGAAAAATTCCTATAAAATATGCTTTTATCTAAAGAGGATCCAATTCCATATCCTCTTAACATTAAATCTTTTTATACTCAAAGTTGCTTAGTCATTATAAAAGGCAATTGTTCATTTGATAAAGAAATGTTAAGGCTTTGATAATGTTCAAAAACTTCCATGTAAAAACAACATCAATATCATGAAGATTAATGACAGAGTAAACTTTCTGCATTAAGGTTCTCTTTGAAATTATCAGTAAGAGGAGAATCAGTTTCATTACCTGAACTTACTTTTCTTTTTTCTAAAATGATAAGATAAATCCAAGGAGACCATAGCAGGCTTAAATTGATGTTACAAGAGCAATTACTCTGTGCTATATTTGCAATTCTCTTTTAAATCTAAAATTATTTCAAAGTAAATGTTTATTTTAAAAGTTACTATTGTCTCCCCTATTCAACACCAAACATGTTTCATAAAGATGCTTAAATTTCACGATACTTAATTCCAAGAAAATTTTGTTTTCTTGGAATTATAGATATTACTTCTGCAAGAGTACTCATCCAGTTGTAAAATCACATTTTACTTAATTCTGTTATTTAAACTCCATGCAATTTTTTTTTTTAAATAAGGGATCTATTTGAAAAGAATATCTGAGGGCTTGTGAGCTTTTGAGTAAAGGGGAAAGCAGGCATTTACCTTATCTGTCATTGTAATTAGGATGGGCTTTTTTCTTTCAATAAACTTTTTTTTAGCTAAGTACTAGTTTCTATATTTTTGAAAAATCTGCTTTAAAAAGACCTTCCTATCTCATTCTATTCTCATAACAAATATGATTTTACTTTGAGTGGTATATAAAGGTTGTGCTTGAGCGGAGCAGGCATTTCATCTACTCTCTTTCTAATTTTGTCATAAATTAGGAAGCTCCATTTACATGAGTTTTTCCCATAATTTTTTAGATACATAAATCAAGAGAAAAGGAAAACTTGAAGAGTGAGTCAAAGAGAACAAGATAATAGTGAGGAGAAAAATGATTAAAGGGTTAGACAACTGAAGTAAAAAAAAATGTTTTTCTGGAAGAAGTATAGCAATAATGTCATTGAACATGTATAAATGCTTCTGTTACAAAGAAAATAACAGGTTATTTAAACTAATTATTGGTTACTAATTGAGTTTAAAATTCCAAAGTAAGAAATGGATTTAAACAGCTACAGAAATGAAGAATATAAAAAAGAACTTTCTAGAGGTGGAAGTCAGTCATAGTAAAAATAAGAATCCATTTCATGGACTAAAAGGCCTGGTGATCTGAAAGTAAAAAAAAAGAGAGTGTGACTTAGCATCTTAAGAGCCCTTCCTTCATGAGAATTTTGACTAGTCATCAGAGGCTTTATATGTCTGGCAAAGAGATCCATGTCACCAGCTTCCATTTCCTCCTGACCTGAAAAGTCTATGAGGGGCATTCCACTGTGTGTCCTGACCACTAACCTGAGTAGTAAACCAATAGAAAGTTTTGATACATCTTGATTGCATTGGCATCATGCTTTTTCATGTTAAAACTGTCTGCAAGTTGGCCCTGTCATACTTACTGATACCTCAAGAGCCCTGGGGAGGAATAGTCTCTTTGTGCAGGCCTCTCTTCTTGGTTCCAGGGGCTGGGATAATTTAGGATGACCTTCTGCACAGGGTGTGGGCCCCTCACGCTGGCTCCAGGTAGGGGCTGTCCAGGCAGAGCTGGCTGGATCACTTGCTGGTAGGCTGCTCGAGGGTTGTCATGGCCATCTGTAAGTGAAAACAAAGAGAACAGGGAAGATTGACCTTAGCTCCTTCATGTGAATGGAGAGGTAGCAAGCTCAGTGCAAATTTTTGTCTTGATACCAACTGAGGGTTCCAGATATCAGTTGCCTCCTCCATGATGCTTGCCACATTTGCATACTATCATTTACTTAATAGTTTTCATTAAATCGAGTCATTGTTTTTCTCTTTTCCTAAATAAAAATATCTGTGAAATCAAGTTTGGAGTCCTAATTGGAAAGTGCAAAGCTCCACACTAGTCCCTATTTTAATAAGATACTTAGGATAATCCAACCACAAAGAACCTCTCTCACACCATCATTCTTACCATAATTCCCCAAGTTTCTAGAACCCAAGGTTAGGATGTCCCCATGACAGATATGGAGTCATTACTCTTTCCTTTCCTTCCCCCAAGTGTACATATACACAGCACATGTACACACATGCACACTACTTTCTCTTAGGAAGAAATAAATGAAATAAAACTTGGCTCATACCTCTGGGAAGTAACCAACCAGTTGGCAACACCACCCAACTTTCTTGGTCCTATCTTGCTAAAGCCTATGTGCACTTTGGGCCAGGGCAGTTAGAAGAGGTCAGGGCTCAGAGCACAGCCAGAGCTAGCAGTGACTTATGTGAATGTGCAAGTTAGAAGAAAGTTGGTCCTAGCCAAGCCCAGGAGCAGCCAAGTCCCAAGGGAAGGACAGCCTGTATGACCAGGTAAGAGAAGAGCACTGAAGGTCAGAGGAGGGATGCAGGGAACCCAGTAAGGGTGAGAGAGGAAGGCTCTGAGGAAGGCCCAAGGGGTTCAAGTGTGGGAAACCTGAGAGGTGGGGATATACTTTAGGGGTGGGCCCAGACTCTGATGGGACTGGAGGGGACCAAGTGGATAACCCTGCAAAATGAACCATGAGTGCCTCCTGGTGAGCCACCTTGGCTCAGGTAAGAAGTTGAATGATCCAGGAGGCATATCCAATTAGGGTAAGAAGGAACCTTATTTTTCAAAAAAATATATTTATTGGTCTTTGTTCTTTTTCTGATTATAAAAGTGATAATCATGTTTTCCCACTGTAGGTAGGATACATGCAGGGATATAAAGTGAAATAAAACTCATAAGGGAGCAAGACAGTAACAAATAAGGTAGGTGGGAACCAGAATGTAGAGGGTAAGAATGTGGCTAAGAATTGTATTCTTACTTTGATAAGTAGTAGCGAGCCACTGAAGTTTTTAGGGGAACATTCAGGGGAATGATGGTTTCCAGTAGAGAACAGAAGACAAATAATGTGCATGTTCACTAATGTGGCTGCCTCTAGGTCACCACTGTCTGGACACAGGAAACTTAGCTAGGTTACCCTGGAAATGGCCCAAGCCAGTCTCTCAAGCATGGTCAGATTCCCTGGATTCAATCTATTGTCTGCTTTGACCTGTGGCACCAGCCAGGTCCTTCCTGTCATGCTTCCTCTCGCAAAAGTGAGCATTCCCCTCCAACACATGTTGTCTTCTGGCCCTGACTATAACTCTTGTCTTACTATGGCTTATGCCTGGTCATGATATTAGGGACTTAAGGAAGGGGAGGTGGATACAAGGATCTGTCTGGGCCTATCCTAGCCCCTTGGCTGATAAAGGAGGCCATGATTTGGAGAGCATCTCTAAGAATGGGGAGACAGGACCACAGAAGCCCCTCCAGTCTAGGACAGGATACACCACACAGGTTTTGCTTTTACAGTCTTCCTGGGACACTATTCCAAGCGATCCAGATTGCCAGTTGGAGTTTTAGGCCAATAAGTCACGTCACTACTGCTGCTCCTTCACTCCAGCTAGAAAAGGGCAAAAAGTGCCGCTCCATCAGGTCACTGGGGATGGCCAACCCTCCTTTCAGATGAGTCTTGAATGAGTGGACCATTTTAAAAACCAGAGATCTCCTATTGCACTTAAAATCCACCATGCATAATCAGGTCTCTTCATCTTGATCTCATCTTCTACGATGCTGTGATGTACTCAGCAAGCCCTGGCTACCCTGGCTATCTTTCTTTATCCTTAACACCCTAAGCTTGTTCCCACCTCTGGGACCCTGAGTTTGCCAACTTCTCTGCCCAGAATGATTTTGCTTTATATCTTTACAGATCAACTTCTTGTCATTCAGAAATCAGGTCAGGTATCACCTGTTCAAAGAGCCCCATGCCTTGACCCAGTTGCTTATCCCATCCTCCCGCCACCATTTTATTTTCTTCATAGTGCTTATCATCTGTTTATGTAAGTAAGCATAACTCTTACTTGTCAACTTTTTGGCTGCCTTCCCTTCTAGCATCTAAACTCTGTGAAAGCATGTATCATGTCTGTTTACCATCATGTCTCCAAGCACAGTGCTGGCACCAGTGGATGCTTAATAAATGAATGAAGACTGAATAGTTACAAAGCCAACTCCACACACACAAAGAGAGAGAAACCATTTAGGACTGCACAATCTGCTTGCTAGGTCTTGGGTCTTCTAGACTACCTCTCATCCACTGTCCATTGTTTTTTGTTTGTTTGTTTGTTTGTTTGTTTGTTTTTGACCCAGTGTCTCCCTCTGAAAGTAGGAAGAAAGCTAAGGTAAAAGAGGAGAAATTTGCTAGTGGCCTTGAATGTTTTTAATGTTTGAAGCTATTTTTTGCTTCCTATATTCATTAATAAGAAGCTAATAATGTTTTATTTGCTTTAAAAGGACTATTGAATTCTAATCATAGGTTTTGTTTCTTTTCCAGAAAGTGGATGTTAGTGCTGTTAATCAAAAGCCTTTGAATCAAGGTCATATGATTTCTAACAGATTATTTCCCGCACAACATGTTTTTGTCTCATAGCAACAAATCTTATCATTAAAATCACCAAGGCATGTGGGCTGAAGTGTTTGATTAGCTGTAACTTTCATTTCTGCAATGGCCACCTGTGGTAAAAACTTACACTGGTTTATGTGAGCACATGAAATGATCCACCTCATCTACTTTTTAATATTAGGGTAATGACAATATAGTCCTCTTTATTATCCTTTGATTGTTTAAAACAAAGAAATATCGAATATCAGAGGCTCAAACAAACATAAGCTTTCCCTTTTGTAAGTAGAATTTGATTGCTTTTGTCTGAAATTTGGCTGGTTGTGTAGAAAAGTTGCTAAATAAAAACTATGCTTATCAGGTAAATGAATATCACTCCATTGCTGAAGTTTTGATCATTCAATTCTACTATTCTGACTGAGGCTTTCTAATTTAGCTGAAAACGATATATATAATAATGGCTAACATTTATTGAACACCTGCTACATGCCAAGTATAATTCTAAGTTCTTTATTCAAGATTAATGGAATTCAATTTTCCGTTTTCCTAAAGAAGTTTAACTCAGAATAAAATCCAAATGCCTTACCATGACCTTTGTATCCATCATCTTCTAGCATATCATTTTCCCCCTGCTCACCTTGCTCCAGCCCCACTGGCTTGGTTTTGGTACCTTAACTATACCAAGCTCCTTGCTTCCTTAACCCTCTCATCCTTTGGGTTTCAGCTCAAATGTATTCTCCTCAAAAAGGCCTCCTCTGGCCATCTCGTCTATTAACGTCTGTTGTGAAACCTTTATAGCACTTATACTTTGTTGTTTTCTTTGCTGATTTCCACTTATCTGTCTCCCTAGTAGACTGCAAACTCCATGAAGACAAGAATATGCGTTGTATTTACTACTGTATACCCAGTGCCTAGCATAGAATCAGGCAAATATTTGTTGAATAAGTTGATAAATAAATGGGTAAATTCTGTTTTCAAATCCATAGACCTCCCTCCATTCCACCTTCTCCCATTCGACAACTACACATGGCCTTTCCCAGGCTTGGTATCACAAAGGTTGTACTCGTGATTAGAGATCACTCCTTTCCCCAGGAAGTAGGGAATAGAGTTCATTCATTCAAAAAATATTTATTGAACTTTGAGGGCTAGACACTTGGTGAACAGAGATAAATAGAGTATACTTCCCTTAAGTAGTTCAAAATAAATGGAGAAAGAGAGAAAAATCTGTGTCTGCGGGTGTCTGTTTTGAAACACAAACCCACACTTGTTAGTGTGTGAGGAGAGGCATGCAAATCAGCAGCCACCTACATGGGAGACTTGAAAATTACTGCCCCAAAATATCTCCCCCACTGACTTGTCCCCGGTGCCTAAAATTCCATCAAAAAGTTTATTCTGTAGGAGATGAAGACTAGAAAGTGGTGGGTGATGTGACAGACAAATGTTTTGTTAGCATGGTAACTGTTTGATTCTGAGAAAGTGTTAATCACAAAACAAAAATACGAACCTTACACAATCATAAATGGGTGCCCAGAACGGTATCTTATTTGTCAATCTTATGATCCTTTTGGTGGTCTACATGTGGTCTTCATGTTACTGGGTTTTTACCACTTGGAATTTGTAAATCAAATACTAATGAGGTTTTCCACTTACCAGTCAAAACATTCAACATTTTTCTTCCTTATTAAGAATGGTATTAAAAGAGTTTATGAGAGGGAAAATAAAATCTGATTTTCAAATTGTCAGAAAACATTATGATATAATGCAGTTTAGCCAGGAAACAAAATGGCCAACATAAACTGTTAGAGGACTCTCGCAGCTGTAAACAGCTGTGTTTCCTGAAAGGCAACTCCTTTCTTGATGGTTTCTTCCATCTGGTTTGTTTTTTCCTTACTTTTTAATGGTGCATGCATTCTAGCACACAAATAATCACTTTTGTTTTTTTTTCTATCCACATGAGCAATAGTAGGCATGTGTCCAGTTTTATTTTATTATCTCTTTGGTAAAGAAAACAAGAATTTTATAGTAGAAATAAGGGCTCTTTAGATTTAGTACATTTTTCCCCCCAATTTTTTTGTATTATCAATATTATTTGATTGCACCATCATGATCTGCATTCTGGTGACCTTCCCAGAAGGATTCTGAGGCTGCCTTCTCTAGGGATTGGGAGGAGAAGGAAACATAGGCTTATTCTACTTCTCATTTTCACTTGCTTTGAGAACTTTTTTTTTTTTTTTTACATAAAAGGGATGACTAGTTACCATTTCTGCTTTAACTTGCAAAGGCTAGGATGTGTCATTTGCATGGTGATCATCATTTATTCATATTTTCATTAACGGACGAGGAAGTACTGCTCTTCTAAAGCCTAGTAGAACCACGTAGCCATGGTTTCCAACTGCACAAGCATCCCTTAGGTGAACAGCTCTTTTGAAGTGGTTTTGTTGGCAATTAAATGCAGTTATAGCCCTGACATGAAACTAAGCATTTGTACACCTGCTTTGAATACTTAAAATCTGTACCAGCAAGAGGGATCTAGAGGTAGAGGGGCACTCTACAGGGCTGTGCTGCAGGATTTTAATTTAAATAATATTTAAATAATAACAACAACTAAGAAGTGCTCCTAAACTCTTTTAATACCATTCCTAATAAAAGAGAAAAATGTTGAGGATTTACTGCAAGCCAGCCACGTTCCTAGTGTCTTTAATGCATTATCTTATTTAACCTTCGTGGGAGCCATTGCTCTTGGAGGCCTTATAAAATATTCTGGGCTTTCTGTGCCCTGAAGAAAAACCATAACCATGGGCTTCCATGGCAAAATGGGCCCAATCCTGATCCCTTTCTCAGTGATAAGAGGCCCTCAGAAGCCAGGGCCAGGGCATATGCACTGTGAATTAGGGGGAACCTGCCTATACACTCTCATTCCCCTTACTTTGTTCTTTTCAACTTTTACCTAGTTTTAATTATAAAAGGAATGACTGTTTACCACAGCAAATTTAACATATATAAAGTTAGAAGGAAAATCTCTCTCTTCTTAATTCCCTGTCCCTCTTCTCCTATGAGCACTCTAAATAATTGGGGCCATATTTTTTAATGTATAGTTTTTATTTATTTATTTATTTTAGGCGAGGCAACCCTTGGTTGACCTCACAGATTGCAAAGACCCTGTCAACTTACAATTCCTTATTTATTTTATTTATTTTATTTTTTATGCCTACAGCACCTGGTCTTCCTAGGTGGTCTTGACCCTGCTTAGCTTCTGAGATCAGACGGGATCAGGCTTGTTCAGGGTGGCATGGCCGTAGACTAAATGTATAGTTTTTAAACATATATATTTAAAAAAATAACATATATGGGATCAACACTGCATGCTTTTTCATCTAATCTTTTTATGACAGAATGTGTATTTTATTCTGTGTAATAGTCCATTGTATAAGTAAACCACAGATAACTTCTCTGTCCCATTACTGATAGACATTTTAGTTTTTATTTTTACTCTAATGCAACAATGTTTTAATAAACATCCTTGATCATGTATTTCTATATGCTTGTTTAAAGTTTCTACAGGATATATTCCTACAAGTGAGACTGCTGGGTCAAAGAGGAAGTACATTTAAGTTTCAACGAATAATGAGATTGCATTCTAGAAGACTGTACCAATTTACACTCCTACCAAGAGTATATGGGAGTGTTCATTTTTCCAAAACTCTACAACACTGGGTGTTATTCAAGTTTTTGTTTGTTTGTTTGCACATCTAATTAGGAAAAGAGGTACCTTTAAAATTTGTGCATATATAAACTTTAAAATTTAGTAAAGCTAAGCTTGGTTTCATATATTTATTGGTTGTTTGTTATATCTTCTGTGAATTGTTCCCTTTTCTTGTCCAGGATCCTAGGCACTTCCTTCTCCCCCTGCCCTTCAATAGAAGGAAAGAATATAGAGAGAAGGAAGAAGAGACCTGAGGAAAGAAAACAGGTCCTGAGGTATTAGAGGCTAAAAGTGTTCCGAGTCAGAAGTTTAGCATTTTAGTAGAACCTGCCCAGAGGGGCCAGTGTTAACCTACAAAGACTGGATTGCTAACTGTGCCATTTCAGGCTTCAACAGGAAAAGTATTTTCAAGCAGAAAGATCTTCCTGGGACCATCATGTTATAATGAATCAATGCTTTCTTTGTCTATCACCAGAAGACTTTCTCCTGTTAAGTGATAAGGGCAACTGTTTGGGACTTAGTATCACAAACCCCTTGACTAAGTATTCACACTTCTATATGTTAATTTAAGGAATTAATCAGAAATGCAGAGAAAAGGTTAGGTATATAATATTTGTACTATCATTGCTTATTAAATAAGAAACTGGAAACTATTGAAAATGTTCAACAAGATGAAAAAAAAAAACAATTCAGTAGAGCCATATGATTAAATACTATGCAGCATTTTAAAATGATGCTAGAAGTGCACTGAATGTAATTGAAAATTATTTTAATTTTACATTAAATGTATATGCTAAGAAAGAAGAAACAGAAATATGTCAAAAACCCAATACGAAATTATATTTAGGTGACAGAAATATGAACTGAACTTTTGGGCATATTTCAATTTTGAGAGTGTGCAAATATTACTGTTACGATAAGAAAAATTATTTTTATGTGTGGATAGTTTAAAAAGTAGGTTATGGTATTATTCTCACAAACTATTCCTTTTTAACATAGAAATCATTGAGAAATAAACCCAACCCGACCCTGCCAAGGTTCGTTTCTCATATTTAAGGAACTTGGCCACCAAACCCGTTCTATTCCTGAGTACTCAGAGTAGGCAGTAGCTTCCACCACCCCCCACTAGTGACTTCTATTACCCTGGGTCCCAGTTTTAGGCCTCAAGTGCTCTCTGCTGTTTCTGCATCTCCTAGCTTTACTCCTACACCTTCATTCTTATCTGACTCTTCTGTTAAGTGCCTCTACCTCCTCCCTTTTTTTTTAAAAAAATATATTAATTACTGTGTTGCTCCATTAACTTTAGTAAGGTTTAAACTAAATGTATCTACATAATACATAAATTGCAATTGATTACAGCATTTGTAAGTATTTCTATAATTTATTTTAAAGGTAGGCATCAGGCCTTTGGTCAGACACTTCGTAAACCATTTAAACTGCTTTTTGTGCAGTGCTTATTTGCTAAGAAAAGTATCATATCTCAGAGCCCTATGTTTGAACTGTAAAGCCTCTCATAATTTTCTGGTGGCCTCGGTGGAGATTTAATATCAAGAATTGTGACGGGCCTTTGAAGACTATCACTCAGAGATGCTTAATGCACTGATGCATATTTTTCATTTATTCACTTATTCGGAAATAACTTATTGAGAGTCTAGTGTGTGCTAGTCACTGTGCTAAATGCTGGGGAAATTGTGGATTGAAAATACAGCTTTGCTGGTGTGCAAAAGCTTGCATTCTGGAAGGAGAGGTAGACAAGTCCATAACTAGATGCCATACTGGTTACTAGGTGCCCTGACAGGCAGAAAACAAGGAAACAGAAGGAACTGATCTAGGGAAGTTTCCAGAGGGACACTTGAGCTAAATCTTAAAAGATGTATATTTTGATGGTTATATAACTCTGTAAATATACTACAATTCATTGACTTATACACTTAAAATGAGTAAAAGGTGAACTTTACAGCATGTAAATTAGATCTCAATAAAGCTGTTAAAGAAAAGAGATATAGAACGAGGTCAAATACACAAGAAGGGGAAGAACATCCTGGTTAGAGAGATGAGTGTGGGCAAATATCTGAAGATGTGAAACAGCTAGACAGGTTAGGAAGACTGCTGGTCCTTGGGTGTGGCTCGAATATAGGGTAGAGATGGATGGTTCAAATCTCCAAAGAGATTTAAGCAACAGAATCACAGGAGCAATTTCATCTTCATGCAATGGCATGAAAACAGAGTCTCAATGACATTCTAGGAACCTTCTAATTTTTTGACTGAAGGCCCCTTTCTCTGCCAAATCTAATTTGGGGAAGAAGCATACAGAGAAAGAAGAACCCAGATGCCCAAGAATTAGGACAACACAACAAGCCTTTAGGAAGGTTTCAGTTAAATTAACCTAGACAGAGGAATCTGTTTTGTCCTTAAAGTTTCTTAGAGAAGCAGGTTCCAAGTGGGACAGGTTTTTGGCTAAGATAAAGCGTTCTTCTAAGGCCCCTTGCAAATCTAACCATCTATGGAAAGCTCACAGGAAGCAGAATGTCCTTCCTGCATTCCTGCAGAATGACCTGTCTGTGCTGGTCTACCAATACGAGGCATTGACGTGAGGCCCTTATTTACTCAGTTACCCAGCCCAGAAGGTCCAGAAGAGGGAAAGGTCACTTACATGGTGCCTGGTGATCGGGACCTCCAGGACAATGGCAATGATCGTTCCACTGAGCGTGTGGGGAAGGGTTGGGAGGCAGCATCTGTGCACACACTGGATACCTCTGAGGTTCACATGGATAGAACTCCCTGGACCTGAGAGGTCTGGGGAGGTCCTGGGGGTAACACACGGAAGTGAGGGGCAGGGGTCTTTCCAGCTGCCTGATGCCCAAGACGTCCTGGGGCTGGGAATCATACCCTGTGTCTATTGTAGGCAGATCTGGAGCTGCTGGGTTCCTGTGGGGCTGGGGCCTTTGCACAGTTTCTTGGCTACTGCCTGAGGAGTCTGCTGAGTCATTAGGTGAACTTTGGTCTGATTTGTCTGAGTCATGGCCAGTGTCAGGAGAAGCTGCTGAGAGCTGAGATCCCAGCCATTGATTACGTTTTCCCATAAGTGAAAACTGGTGCTCTGCGGGGAGGGCCCCAATCACGGACTTAGGCTGAGGCTCGTTGGCTGCAGAGGAGCCTGGGGGAAAATCACTGCCCAGGTCCGGGTGTCTCCTCCAGAAGCTGTCTTCACTCTCCTCCAGGACTTTACTGCGCAGGCAGGTGATCTGCTGGGACACAGGCTGCTGGTGATTTGAGAGTTTCAGGCGTGGATGAACATGAGAAAAGTCTCCTGAGGAATAGTAAGGGGTCTGGGGAGCAGACAAGCTGTTGGGTGCCATGTTCCTTATATTTGGAGCAGGCAGTTCTGGTTCCTTTTCCAGGGAATATTCTGAGATTGCATTCAGTAACTGACTTGAGTATGGTTCTGATTCATCAACCTCCACAGGAATGCTTCGGTTCATTCTAGTTTCTGGAACAAGAGAAAAGATGCCACAGCCTAAGAAGACAGATCATTTCTTGGAGTCCCCATTTTATGACCTTAAGGGACCTCGTGCAAGATATGGTTTAAATTAACAGTAGTGTGACACCAACATGTTTGCAGAACCCCAGTCACATAAAGTTCTTTACTTATCCTCCAGGCAAAGACATTGATGCTTATTAAGATATTTTTATCTAGAAGGCAATTCAAAGAATGTGACTGGACTATCATGTGGTAGACAGCACGAGGGGAAGACACATGAAAATCATTGGCCAACTATTGAGGAAAGAGAAATTATCACGATGTGGGCTGCTTCTTGTTTGCTTGTAGATGTATTAAGCATGTGTGGAGGAAACACGAGACACTGCTACGTTGGTTGCCCTTGAAGATGAAATTAAGCTGGGGGAGAGAAGTGAGATGGAGCGTTTTCAGCTTTTAAACTTTTAAAATTTTGCTCTGTGTGACTATTGCAATCAAAAAAATAAAATAAAATAAAGAAAAGAAAAGAAAGAAAAATAAAGACAGAAAAGAAAGAAAGAAAAGAAAAAGAAAGCTTGACTTTAAAAGCACTGAAAAAAAGGTCACAGTGACATTCTGCACTTAACAACTACAGGTTGTTTAGAGGACTTAATTTCCTCTGGCGCTTTGCCTGCAATGAAGGTAACCATGACCATCTGGGTTGTGATATACTGGCTGAACTAGCAAGGTTTGTTAAACTAGCCTTTAGCCTACAGAGCCTTTAGCCCACAGTCCAGGTAATATTAGTTTTATCTGTAAAAATAGAACTCTTAATCAACATGACACAATGAGAGAGAAAATCGGCCTCCCCTTATCATTAGTTGAGATGATGCCAGGACACCTAGGCTCCAGGGGAAGGAGGACAGCGCAGGAGTGACTGGAGGCCTGCAGAAGGCTCCAGAGCAGGTGTTAGTGGGACGGAAGGAGGGAGTGAAAAAGAAAAAAAATCCCGGAGGTTTGTTCGACGCGGGCCTTGTACACAGCATACTTCAAATACCATACAGAGAAAGGAGTGGTGCCAGCAGTGGTGGAGTTTTAAATTCATACTTTGGATCCATGTAGAATTTCAACCAGAACATTTAGTGAGAACTTACCGTGCCTAAAATCATGATATATATCAATGATTGTTCTAAGACAAGTTTTGAGAAACGTGAATTCACCTTCTTTGGAGCCATGTATCCAACCCAACGACAATATGACAGCATGTGCTTTAAAATGCTCCTCCTTGGAGCAGAGGTAGAGCCAGTGGTTTCCTCCAAATTTATCTTCACTGCCTATAGAGGGATACCTCCATGTGCCTCTCCACCACCTGCCAAATGAATGCTCTTTAATACTTCTCTTACCTGCACTTGGTAACAAACTGACTCATTGCTGCAAACAACGTTTGTACTATTTTCTAGCACAACAGAAAATGCCAGCTTCTAATTCTCCCACTGGCTCTCTCTCCCTTTCTAAGCCCCCCTTTCTGCTGCTGTCTCCTTTCCAGGCTATTGTCCAGGTTGTGTGTGTTCCTTTCCCCCTTGGCTCCTCAGAAGAGACCTCATCACCTAAATTGATAAGACCCTGTGAAAATGAACAGGAACCTACCCCAAACACAAATATTTCAACTATTATTTATAAATACTAACCATGGTTTTCCTTTTTTTCTTACTCTTTTTTTTTTTTTTTTTTTTTTTACAGCTATGAAATTGGATATGCCATACAACATGCTCTTCAGCTGGTCAGGAAACAAAAGTATTTTCTGAAGGGCTGGCTGAGTGTTGTATAATCTTCTGCGAGCATCTGTGGGCCCACAGCTGAATGCGAGGGCAAAGAGAGGCATCAAGGGAGCCAACTAGTGAGAGGACTAAACTCTGTCCACTCTTTCTTATGTGATTCACTTTCATTGCCCACACTTCAGAGACCACTGTTTACATTCTTCCTGGGTTTTCAAAGGCGAACACCTTAGAAGTGTTTCCCTAAACAATAGCAAAAAGGCTGCAAATTCTACTCTTCCAGCTGAGGAGCCTTCAGGGACTGGAAGGAAGCTAATAAAAAAGGTGATGAGTGCTAAGGAGATATCTGAGGTCCGTATTATGGTGGGAATTCTACAGTTAAAACTGGTCTGAAAAGGAACAAAGGGCCCCTGGGATGGTAGTAAATAAACCTGGGATGGCAAGGAACAACCTCTTAGGAAAGCTATGGGATTAGCAAACCTTCAAAAACAAAATGGACCCTGAGTTTTAAAAATATGTCGCTATCAAATATTCAATCAGCAAATAATTACTGAACCCTATTATGTGTCCAACTCTATGCTGTGAATCCTTCTGAAGCATGGGCTTAATTTTAAAAAATTTTATAATAGGTAATACCTACAAGTGATACCAAATTCAAGAGTACAAAAGGGTATAGAGTAAAAGGAATTAAAAATTAATTCTAAAGATATGTCAAATGTTATTCCTATCTTCAAGTTGCTTATGATCCAGACTGAGAGAGAAAACTACTAGAGGAAAGGCCCTACCTTAGGGCCTCTGCACGTCCTGTTTCTGCTTCTTGGAACATTCTTGCTCCACATCACTGCATGGCTTTCTCCCTTTCTCCTTCGGGTTTTTACTCAGCTGTCACTCTCAGTGAGTTCTCCCTGGTCACTGTCTCTAAAGTTTTACATACCTCCCTTATTCCCTGTCTCTCTTCCCTGCTTTAGTGTCCTCTCTAGTAGTTATCATCATCTTATATACTACAATATGTATATTATAAATACAAATATCTGATATAGTGTTTATTGTCTTCCCTTCCCCCTGGCCCCAGAATTTAAACTTCACAAAAGTATGAATTCACAGCTATATTCTCAGCACCTAGAATTGTACCTGGTGCATAGTAAGTGCTTAATAAATATTGGTTAAATGAATAAATGCTTGATGCCTAGTTCAGAGAGGGGACAGATCCATGTAGCTGGCAGGATCACTGACAGTGAGAATGTTAGGCTCCATGAGGGGTAGCAGGGAGTATTTGGTAGACCAAATCCTCAGAGTTCTTAAAATTGCACTACAAGGGTACTCTTCTCCCTTCTTCTCTTTCTTCCTCTCAAATATTTAAGTGCCCATTCAGTGTCAGGCCTCAAGGTGGGCCTGGACCATGCCTAAGAAGTCCTGCCCATAGGCAGAGTTGACCATGACCCTCACTTGCTAAATGAAGACGATTCTACCACCCAGTGTGATGGGAACATCTGCTACTATGCTCCAGATGGGGAGGCAGCTGGTCTAGTCATGTATCCTCAGAGGTTTGCCCAGAACAGCAGAGGGCGGGGCATGCCTGCAGCTACCATGTGGGCCCTTCCCAGCCCTAAACCCTCCTGAGGGTGTCACAGAGAACAGTTACACAAATATGCCACATCAGAGGGCTATGGACAAATTAATGGGTTGTGTTGAAAATGGCAGTTTTATTTTTCGGTCTTTAATGTCAGTATTGTTAAGAATACTACACATTCAGAAGAAAAAAATCACTTAGTATCTCACCACCCCTAACCATTTCTGTTGTCCCCTGTTTTATTCCAGAGTGTCTCTATATAATGTCCACATGGTTGTAACCCTGGCATGGCCTGTGCTCCAGTCCCTAATGAGCGTGGCGCTTGTATTAAAATGGAAAAACCCTGTTTTCCAACAATGACATAGAGGAGAAGGCTCTGACTCCCGAGGGGAACAGAAGACCTGCCAGCTAGGCCCCCGTGAGCACCAGTGCTGGCAGCGCCCTGGACAGTCTCAGGCTCAAAGTCACAAATGCCGAGCTCGGGAAGCCCAGGAGCAGCTGGGGCCTGCCAGGCCTGGTGGACAGCGGCCACATCTGCCTCACCATGGCAAGTCCCTGGAGAGAGGCTGGAGGATAAGGGGACCCACGGGAGCTTCTGGATCGGAATCCCACTCTGAAACCTACGATACAGATGCTTGGGCCCCCACACACAGATTCTGAGGTGAAAACAGGACTCCTGTGTATTTTTATTTGGGTCCCACCGGTAAACAGGTTCTCTCATACTTTGCCAAGGGGAGTGTAATCTGTACAATTCACCAGTAACTATCAGAATTTGAAAAGCGTATGCCCTCTGACCTGGCAATTTCACCTCTAAGAACTTCGTCTATAGAGATGTGTGTATGTGGTGTGAAGTGAAGAGGTGTGAAGATAGGCCAGAAACAACCCACGTGTCCAAAAAAGTTCTGATTTTTCAAGCTGTGGTCCGGCTGCCCAATGGATACTCTATATCTTTTAAAAAAGGAAGTGCTGTGTGAACTGATGTGGAACTATCTCCAAGATTTATTGTGAAGTTTAAACAAGAGCAGAATGGCATATGCTGCCCTTTGTACCATCTAAGATTGTACATGCACATCCTACCTCTTCAGAAACAGAAACCTAGAACAGCAGTTGCCTCTGAAAGGGAACTGGATCCAGGGGTGGGAGGGGGACTTGCTTTCCAGAGTATTTTATACCTTTTAAATCTGTACCTAGTGCCTACGTATCTGCTTAAAAGATAAAAAAAAAAAAAAAAAAAAAAAAGGAAAGGAACTAATCGGGGGGATCACTTCGTAAATTACATAAATGTCTAACCACTATTCTGTACACCTGAAACTAATATAAAATAATAACAACAAAAAAAGGAAAAAGCTCCACTAGTGATTCTGATGTTCAAAGATTAAGAACTAATGTGAAGGAGGCACTCCTGAGACCACCCAAGAGAGTGAACATGTGCCTTAAAATACAAAAGACCATTCAGCAGAGGGTGAGAATATTTGCAGGGTGGAGTGGAGGAGATGGGGGCGGGGTGGGAAGGGCACAGGCTAAGAACCAGGGCTAGTCCCGAGTACACACAACTAGACAAACAGTTGTGAATGTGGTTCTGACTCACACCGATCTGACCCAAGAGACACTAGTTTTCCTTCTCTGGAATCTCACTGCCCTTTGGGCTGTGAGCTGTGGTTCTACTTCTCGGATTCTGACTGTATCTTTCTTCAAATCTGTCAGTTTTCTCTGCCTAAGTCTTCTTTGGCTTCCTTTCTGCCTCATCAGGCATGAGACCTTTCTCTTAGCTCCTCTACTCTACCCAGGGCAGCCTGGTTTTGCAGATTAGATCTTAAGATGGCAGCAGTTTTCACATCCCATGTGACAATGCTCTCTGGTGTCCCATTCACAGAACTTCCTATTCTCTCTCTCTTCCCCTCTCTCTCTCTTCCTGCACACAGCTGTCACTCCACCCCCTCTCCCCCACCTAGCTGCCTTCAACTCTTTGCCCATGTCTGTTTCCAGCATCCTTTTTCTTCTCTAGCACACCCTACCTTAAATTATTCGTCTCTTGAAACAGCCTATTAATCTTCGCAACACTACCTTTCTGATCTCACCGTTCTTCAAAAAGCTTCTTTTCTTCCCATCAAACCCACTTTCCTTTCTGCATATCCTTGAGACCCCACTTGGCCTGTGTGGGAAACAAGTTCAAGTGGCACACATAAACAGGGTACACATTAACAGTTCTAATGTCTACACAGTTAGCTGTGGCCGCTGCCTTCCAGATGGGCTCACCCTGAATCAACGTATATTTCTAGGATGCGGGAAAATATGCTGTATTTAAATGCACAGGCTCCACATTTAAACCCCCTGGGTTTAAATTCATGGTTAGATGTGCGACCCTGAGAAAATTACTTAACTTCTCTGGGCCTCATTTTTCTCATCTGTAAAATGCGGACAATAACAACACTTACACCCTAGGCTTATTGTGAGGGTAAAAAAAGAAGATGTAAATAAAATGCCAACTGTAGTGCCTGGACCATATCAAGCTCTCAAAAACAAATGAAAAACAAACAAAAAAGCTATAAAACAAGACTAATTTGTTATTATTTTATAACAACAAGGGATTTGGCTTTGGAGCTCTTTTTCTGGATGGTGTTCACTGTTTTTATACCTGTTTGCTAACACTGTTATGTGAACCTAGTGTTTGGAGACCACATCTTTTTTCACCACCGTGTATTTCTGGCATATTTGGTACAGATCATCTCATTTGGTCCTTATAACAAGCTGTGCTATAGACAGGGCACATGTTATCACTTCATCATTCCTATTTCATAGACTTTGACACATCAATAGCTTTTCCAAAGTCAGAGTCGAATCCAACCTGTAGATCTCCTAACTCTTTCTATGAAAAGCACATAGATTGGGGATTGGCAAACTTTTTTTGTAAAGGTCCAGATAGTAAATGGTTCATGCTTTGTGGACCCACATAAAGTCTCTGTCTCATATTCTGCTTTTTTTGTTTGTTTATAAACAACCCTTTAAAAATATAAAAACCATTCAGCAACAGGACGGTACAAAAAGAGATCATGGCCACCTTTGGCCCAAGGGTTGTAGTTTACCTACTTGCCGATAAATCAAAATATAAATCTAATGAAATGGATGTACTTAAGAAATCTTACTCTTTGTTAGTAATAATTGTTTATATTTATTGAATGTTTACTATACATCATATATTGTTCTAAGTGTTCTGCATGTATTAACTTATTTCATTCTCACAGCCACTTTATTTGATAGGTACTATTGTCAGCCCCATTTTACAGTTGGGGAAACTGAGGTACAGGGAGGTTAAGTTGTGACTTTCCCAAGGTCTCAAGGCCAATAAGCAGCATAGCTGGGATTCAAATCCAAGCAGTTCAGTGCCGGAGCCCTGTCCTTAACCATTTGTGTCAGTTGGGAGCACTGACTTATACAACTATTTGTGGGGGAGAAAGGGGTTGGGAAGAGTTGAGTAACCTCTAGAAGCTTCTGGCATAAATATGTCTTAGAACCATTCTCCTTGAAGCTAAGGAGGCGTGGATATAGGCCACCTGTGTTGTATAAAGAATTGCCAGGCTGGAAACCTGTGGTGGCTTTCCTTCATACATGACAATAGAGGATATGGATGGGACTGTAGAGGCATCTTGATTTGAAGAAAGCACTTGATTGGATCTCATTAAATTTTAATCATAAACTGAATTCAAAATAAATTGAAAACTGGTTGACAGAGCACAAACAAAGGGTGATGATAAATGGTGATGCATCTAGACAGGAGATATCTTCCAGAGGACGCCTCTGAGGCAAGGACGGATGGGATTTAATGAAGGTGTTACGTCCCTGGAAGAAGACAGATAGCAGAGCAAGAAACAGAGGACGGGCAGGAATGAGCAGCCTGAGTAATTAATAAACCACATTACCAGCTTCGAGCAATCAAGGCTTGCTGCTGTTCACCAACTGCTTGGAGTTTTTAAAAGCATTCTTTAGGTCAACAAAAGGGTGGAAGAGTCTTAGACACACAACATGAATATTTCAGGTGGACATTAGAGATAAATACATAAATTTATAGCTAGGAAGTTCCTCAGATCCAGTTTGGATTAGATACTTTCGATTACAGATTCTCAAGGTCTCGCTTTATCCCCCACAGAGTAGTTTTTTCATGTGTCTAAAAGTCATGGATTAAAAAAAAAATCTTTAAACTTATTAACATTCTTTGTTTACTGCCCAAATGCGTGCAAACTTTCACATCAGTTTGCTTAGTGGAAGTTGGTCTTGAGTGAACTGTTTGGCTCAGGGTCAAATTCCAGTGAATAAATACTTTTGAGTTTACTTGCAGAATTTCCCAGAGCAGTTCTTCCATTTGGTTTGCCAGAGGATTGGAGGCAGTGGTGAGCCCTGGAGACAAGCGAGCATTTACTGGCCCTTGTTCATGCCCTGCGTGAGACAGCTCAGGTCAGGCCAGAGGCAGCACAGTGTGACCTGACCTGATTTGAAGAAGTCCACTCTGGAGGCCATGGACCAACGGGAACAGAATGACTCTGCCACGATGGAAGTTGGCAATAAACACTTAGAGAACAACCGCAGAACAGCTCATGGGTTGTTTATGTGTTTGTTTGCTTGTTTCAGATAAGATTTCTCTACTTACACATTTGTGATTCTTAATTCAGTCCAGGCTCCTGAGTGAAGGAGAGGAAGGGGCAGACAGGAAAAATCAGGAGAGAAAGAGGAAGGAATAGAAAAGGAAGAAAGGAGACTGGAAGCAAGGAAAGTGAAAAAATCATGAAGGAAATTTTTTAAATGTTGCCTTTTATTGGTGTAGGAGAGAGGCTTATTTAAATTGTGATTTTTTATGTATTGCTGGGTGAAAGGAAAGGGAAAGAATGAATCCAGGTAAAAGACAAGAGAGTTATGGGTAAGCCGGTCATCCAGGAAGAGTCTGTGCAGGCTTCACACAGGAGGAAGAGAGTTCAGAGATGGTGGGAGACCAGGCGACTCTGAGAGGGGAAAAAGGAAAAACACCAGAACCCTGAGTACAGGAAAACAATGAGACAGAGAAGAGCCAAGTTTCCATTATTACTGAGGGAGCTGCCAAGACCTGAGCCAGCCTAGGTCTGCAAGATGGAAGAAAGGGGGATGTTGGTGCTGGGGGCTCCAATTAGTCCCAAATAACTTGATTTCAGCTTCTTTATCTGGGAACCAAGCCAAACAGGCACAGCTCTCAGGGTCATAAGGTGGATGAAAGCCCATCCTCCTCCATTGACCAGTTTATAGCTTCTGGTCTCCAGGAAGGTCTATGTACAAATCTGTACACACACACACACACACACACAGGCACAGAGTGAACTGAGCAGTCAGACATGGAAACACATGCAGGCTGGTAGGAGGCCTGCTGGGCAAGAGATGCAAAGAATGTTGGAGAGAGAAAGGACAGCCTGGGTTTCATAAACTAAAAATATCTTGGGGACAATATGCTGGGAAGAAACAAGAGAGGCCCAAGGGAAGAGCTTCTTGATTCCAATCCTCGGAAGCTTTCTCACTGAAGGACTGCAGGATTGTTTTGATAAGGAAATATAATCAAACAGTAGGGGTCATTTCATCAGATCTGAAAGGAATTTAAAGTTTAATGTGCCTCATCTGTGTTCTTTTCTGCATCAGTTGCCTTCAATCTGTATATGTCTTAAAAAGTTCATCTAAAATTGCCAACAGCAGAAAAGTGATTTGAATTCGGGGTATTTCTGGGATTTTGAATCCACAATGTGTAAAACATAGATTTAATTTAGACAAACTACTCACATAATCTATCTTTCTGAGTGCCTGTTAAAGGATGCCCGCAAATATGACAGCCTTCTCCTCTTCTTTTTATTCTCAGGGCATTTAAAAGTTACTAACTTCTTAATCCTAAGAGAAGCATGCTTTAACATTTTCTGTCTTTGCACCCTCCAGAAATGAGTATCCCTGAGTTAAGAATCTTCTTCCCAGCATGCTGGTTTACTGCCCAGACTTCACTCCCAGTTAGCCCACCCCATGCAATGAACAGAGCTAAGTTAATGCATGGTCCATCTCATGATGCTCCATCATGGAATGACCTGGAGTTGCGATACCAGATTAAAGATGACCGTGGGTGGTCTTTCTGGATCAAAACTAGGCTGGCAGCCAAACAACAGCCTGATTTCAGATAATGGTGCGTCATTATTTAAAAATAAAATCAGTAACTCATCACAGGTTAAACAGCTTGAAATTCCTGACCTCTCATTCCAGGGGGATATAGAGAGCCATCTAAAAACATGCTGAGGACTATACCAGGGCCTTGATATTCTAGAAACAGTTTAGTGATATTGAAAGCCCTGAGTCAGCCCATCTCAGTGAGCCAGGGCCTGTTTGAACTGTACTGAAGAGAGTAATTGTCCCAAAGAAACAACAAACAACAACAACAACAAGTAGTGGTTTGGAAAAGGTTAAAGATTCCGTGTGTTCACTAGCTAAGAATGTGTCTAACTGTAATCATCACCCTTACATGGTATCAGGATGTGCTTCACAACTTCCTTTCACCTCCCATGAACAGCCCCACATACAGTGATTGGTCTACTGAGGAGTGGTTTCCACCTCCAGCTAAGAAACACAGCCTTTTAGAATCAAGCTTGTCTGCCAGTTCTCTGGCCTGCCTTGACTCTGTGGGCAACTGCACAGCACAGTTCTTTCTGCATAACACAAATGGGACATGAACTAATTCAAGACACCTTGTTTTCTCTTATTTAGCTAGAGTCCATAATAACCCCTACATTCCAGGCAGCCCTCCCACAGAGCCATGTGGCTGCCCAGTCTCCCTCAGCCTTTCTCCCAGACTACTGGTTTACCTTTTGCCTTGAGAGCAGATTAGTGAAACAGAAATCAGAATAGCTTATGTGAAAAGATCCTGAGCACCTATGAGGTGTTTGATAGTATTCTGGGGGTTATGGGGTAGAAAAGGATTAAGAAACAAAGTCCTTTTCCCCCAGGGGCTAACCATCTAGTAGCAGGAGGCAAAATTAATATATTTGAAAAATCAGTAAACAAAACAAGTCTTCTAAAGACTTCCCATTACAGTTTTCCTCTGAGACTCCTATACCCTAGCCTTATTTTGTTATAAGGGAATTTAGACAAAATCAAGTTAGTTCACCACCCCACCCCTCACTCCCACACGTTTGATTGATGAAGAAATCCAGGCCTACGTTAATTGGCTAAGTCTCAGAGCCGACAAGAAGTGGAGAACTTAAAACCAAGTTTTTCATCCTCTTTTTTATTAAATATTTGCGCTCTCTCTCTCTCTCTCTCTCTCACTCTTTTTCTCATTAAAAATATCCCTGCATTGTAAGAGACTATCTTGAACTTGGAAGACACATGAAGCTTGATTAGCTTCTAAGATAAAGTAATAGCACTTATCCTTGTTTTCCCTAAAGACTGTCTGCCAGCAAATGTCTGGGTTGCTTGGGGGGCGGAGGGCTGTTGGAGAGAGAGCGAGAAAGCAGCCCAGAGTCAGCACAGAGCTGAGCTGAACTTTCTGGCCCAAAAATGTGGCATTGATTTTTTCCCTGGATGAAACAGGAATCAAGAAAATTTGGGAGTTGGCCTTCCATCTCTGCCACTGTCATGTCCTGGGGCTCAAAGCCAATTTCCTAGTCTTTGCCATCCCCGTCTCCCTCTTTGGAGAAATGAGACTTGTATTCTTAATCAAAACTTGTGGAGACACTAAGTACTCAAACAAATGGTTCCCAGGCAGCTCCGAACCGTGCCCTGTGTGTGTGTACCTTCATTCCTCGAAGAGTTAATCTCAGCTCCCCTGTCTGAAATACTAAACCACCAACATTTTCTTGCAGCAGAAACTTAACTGTCATTTTCTCAGCCCGAGTTGGTCTCTACACGCTCAAGTTAAAGGCAGGAGGGGGAGGTGGAGGAAAGTAAGGCAGGACATTTTGGTAAAGGAGAAAGCAGATGTTTTAAAAATGGATCAGTGGTTAGGAAGTAAGGCTAGGCAGGAGACAAGTCTGAACAACTTACCTTAGAACCACCACGACAGACCGGGCCACAGGGTGGTCACACACTCTCCTGCCTGTGTCACTCCGCTGGCCGCCTTTCACCCTCTCCAGGCCCAGGTAAGCAGTAGAACAGGCTCTGAAGCAGGAAGTGGAAGTTGTATGCAAATTTCTACGGAGACTAAGAAGCCTCCGCTCAGAAATCTCCCTGTGGGCAGTGAATCAACAACTGAGAAGTCACTTTATTTTTTAAAACAGAAACCTCCTTCATTCAACAGAAAAGGCCACTGACCAATTAGGCTGTATTTTTGTTTTCACCACCCAGCTAAGTAACTGCCGAGGAATGTCCCTTCTGCCCAGGACCTCAGCATTAACACAGTACCCTAGCATGAGAGGCGCCTGGGGAGGGGATTGAACTTGGCTGTTAAGATTGGTTACTCATTAGCAGCTCCAAAGAAGGAGATGGGGGACAGATAGCGGAGATGAGTAGAAAATAATAGGTTCTTAATAATTCTAACTGCTTAAAACATCAGCATTTGCTGCCCTTAACCCATCCCCCTGTGAGCATGCACACATACATACACACACTCACACACATATACACATATACACATACATACACACTTACACATACACACGCATATATACATACACACATCTACACGCATACACGTATACACATGCATACGCATACACACATATGCATAACACACACATACACATATACACATATATGTACGTACACATATACATACACACATACACATATACATATACACATATACACGCACATGTCATCCTCTGAATTTTTCAAGACCTCAAGTTTATCTTCTCCCCCTCCTTTCTTCTAGTTTTAATCAGTAGCCTACAGAATTTATTGCTGAAGGAGATGTTGGAGACAGGATGACTGGGGCAGTGGAGGGTAATGGGAGCTGTGGTGGCTGGAGCTCTGGAGTCAGAGGGCTCTGGGTATGAGCTCAGTTTTGCCACTGACCAGCTGGTCACCACATCTGAGTCCTGGGCAGGCACGCGCTGTGCTTCTGGTGCTGGCCTTGCCTGCATGCTGAAGAGGCCCGAGGGTCAGCCCACTTGGCAGGCCGTCTCTCTATCCATGGGCAGCGGTCAGGCCCCAGAGCATCCCCAGCCAGACTGCCAGGTTCTCCTCAAGTGGGCCATGTGAACTGGGTTGCTCTACAAGCAGGGGAAATATGGCTTATTTTTAAAGCAGCATATACAGGTTGTATATGTTTTGGTATATCCTTACAATGTAATACTACACAGCTGTTAAAAAGCATAAATATTTATTTATGTATATATCTATTTTTACATACTAATAAGGAAAAGTGGATATTATATGTTGAAAATCATGATCTAATTTTGCCAATGCATGTGACAGATAAACACACATACGTACATATATAGATTTATGTTTGTTCACCGTCGGTGCTAGCACCTAGCACACTACCCCGAACATAGCAGGCAATTGCTATCTGTCAAATGACCAAAAACAACAGAAATTTCTGAAAGAATGTATGTCATTCTGTTAGTGTTTGTCACCTCCAGTGAATGAGATTGAGGGGAGTGAATGAGAACAGACTGCTTTCATACTATACCCATATATGGGCTGTTCGATTTGTTTCCCTCCACTTTCCCACAATGAGCATATAGAACTTTATTCATTAAAAAGAATACATATTTTTTAAAAATAGCAAAAAATTACCTTGGCCTTGAACTTTCTGCCTCGAAATTATTATTCTAATAATCTTTTTCAGGGTAGGGTAAAACAGCATTCTCTGTGGAGTGGTTGGTACCGGGATGCTTTGAGAAAGCTGTCAGTATGAGGAGATGAGAACAGAAAAGGGAAGGATGGTAAGGAAAGAAAACAAAAAGGAGAGCAAAGAAGAGGGTGGGATGAAAAATAGATGGCCTTAAATGGATTGGGGAAAACCTGAAAGAAGCTTCTGTCAAATACGACCTTTGGAATAAAACACAATAGGAAGAACAAGGGGAATTTTTTCCCCATTTCTCCCACCGGCTCCCCAGCGCTAAGAGGCCTAAGGGTCCTGTAGGAAGAACACCAAGTGCTGAGGTGTTGCTTTTAATTGATATTAGCTGGGTCTCCCTCCTGTCTCAACTTATCCTAAGCAGAAAGGCAGGCATTTGGGGGAGTGAGTTAATGATTCCCCTTTGCTGAGGCCCCTACTGAAAAAAAGCCTAAGGATGTAAACTGCTTAGAGAGGGTGTCCTGAACATGAGAAGCTTATGTTGAAACATGCCTGAGGCAGTTACAGTGAAATATGATTACAAAGCAAGTGTCAGGGAGTCTGGAAAATGAACATTTCTGGCCCCCTGAAGTTCCCACTGGGAGTTGGTTTGCAGTCTCACACATAACCCATCACAGGAGAAGAACTCTCCACTGAGGACCTACCATAAACTACCTTAATCCTCCAGATAGTCCTGTGAACTGCATCTGCAGTTATTCCCACTTCAGCTTTGAGGAATCCCAGACTCAGAGACGTTGAATAACTTCTCTGAAGTCACACAGCCAGTCCGGGGAGAAGGATTCTAGAGCTGTCTCACTTCCAGGGGGACGTTACTACCTCTCCCCCTATAGCCCTGTTGTAGTCTGTCCTTTCTACATGTTTGGGTGAAACACAAGTAACTTTGTTTCTTGACAACGTTGGAGTGGGGCGGCGGGGGCAGGGGAGTGGGGAGTTAGACAATAAAAGGGTGGGGCTGAGACTGTGCCAGTTACCGCCAGTTACCGTGGTGCTATATTTATATGGTGATGGCTGCTATATAAATATTAGGTAAAGTAGTCAAGATGTAGGTCAGCCCTCTTCCTCAAGCTAAAAGTCTAGGAGTGGAGGATTTGTGTTTGCCAGATTCTAGAGTTTGTTCAGTATTCTTGCAAAAAGCATAATTAGATAAAAATCAGCTCTTTCTCCCTCCATAAACAAAACAAAACCATTTGGACCAAGTGCTCAGAAACTCTCCATTCCACAGCATCGATCTGTGAAAAGGAAGGCGGGGGCGGGGGGAGGGGAAGGAAAAGATTAATTCCTTGGACAAACCTTGATTTTCCATTTTTAAACGCTATGATTTCAAGTGCTGAAATGACAGAGCAAAACTATGACACATTACGAGGAAGAGATCACCCTAGTCACGCACCCTGGAATGGCTCTCGTTCAAAGGGTTCCCAGTACTTAAACACCACTGGATAACTCCCCACAACTCATCGTGGAGTCACTGCTGAGACGGAGGCAGGAAGAGAAGAAACGCCCAGATTCCCAGTGTCTGGTCCTGCCTTTTCTGGTTAGTCCCACAATCTTCAGTGAGGGCTCGCCTTATTCCAGACATTCACTAGGTGCTAGGCATGTGAACTAAAAGATTCTTAACCAGTTCTTATGTCTCTTTTAGAAGCAAAAAACTGTGGCGATGCAGGCAGCTCCAAAACAACTAGCCATTAGACAAGTTGAGAGGCCGCCGGTGGCTTCTTCTCTACTGCTTTGGTGTGCTGCTTCTAGTCTAGAGGGCCTGCCAGACCCAGGCAGAAGCCAACAGCCATCACCGCCCTCCTCCTCTGTCCCTGCCCAGGTCCTGGATCCTGCCACCACCACCACTTCCTTGCCAAGTTCCTCTCTGGAACTGTTTCCTATTCTGTAAGCAGGATCCAACAAATCTAGCAAAGAATTCCTGATAACTTGAAAAGGGTTAGGTCTCAATCTTTTTCCTTTCAGGAGGTTCCTTGACCCTAGTACAGATTTACTCATCTCCTTTCTCTACAGAGGGGATACCAGGAACAGCAGCTTTTGTCAAACTACAAAAGGCTCCATCATCTTAGGACCTTGGGTATCTATTCACCTTACATTTGCATACTGAAAGGGGAGGCTTTGAAGAGCTGAGAAGAGCCAAAGATGATCTGCTCCAAGGTGACTCCACTCATGGTCCACTGGACACAAAGTTGTTGACAGCTTCTCTTGCTAAAAAATAATAAAGTTTTAACACACTGGGCTCCTCATTACTATGACCACAATAATAATAGCTAACCTTCGGATACCGCTAATTAAGTGCCAGCAGTGTTCTAAGACCTTTGCATGCATAAACTCATTTAAGGTTCACAATACCTCTGTGAGGTAGGTACTATAGGATTAGCTACCATTTACTGAGTAGCTACTATGTGCCAAGTGATTTTCATTATAATATAATAAAGTGGGGAAATGTATTCACCAGAATTCCAAACAGCTGCTTCCCAAGAGAGAAAAGCAGATAGAGACCAGATTCTGCTTCCTATGGGGGCTGAACCCAGAAGGGAAAGTCACATGAGAGAGGAATGTGTGGAAGGGGACAGGAAGAAAGTAGCATGAGCCCAGCAGAGGAGGCGGAGAAGACAGCAGTGTGGCAGCAAGGGCCTTCGTCCTTTGTGGAGCCGTGTGGCCGCAAAAGAGCAGGAGGGGTCCCTGCGCCCTTTCGACAAAACCTTTTATAAATACCCTTAAATTATTCTCCAAGTCTTCTCTAGTTGGATGTACTCAATTGTTTAACGTTTGAACATGTACATGGGCAACTTTATTTAGGTTACATTTAAAAATTAAAATGGTTACTATAAAAAAATAGAAAATAAATGTTGGCAAGGATGTGGAAAAATTGGAACCCTTGCATACTGTTGGTGGGAATGTAAAATGATACAGCTTCTACAGCAAATAGTATGAAAGTTTCTAAAAAAATTAAAAATAGAGCTTCTATAAGATCTAGAAATTCCACTTCTGGGTATATACCCAAGAAAATTGAAAGCAGAGTCTGGAAGAGATATTTGTGCACCATGTTCATAGCAGCATTATTCACAATAGGCAAAAGGTGGAAGCCACCTAAGTGTTGGATGAATGAATGGATAAACAAAAGCTAGTGTACCCATGCAATGGAATATTATTCAGCCTTGAAAAGGAAGGGAATTCTGACATGTGCTATAACATGGATGTACCTGGAGGACATTATGGTAAGTGAAACAAGCCAGTCATACAAGGACAAATACCAGATAATTTCACTTATGTGAGCTATCTAGAGTAGTCAGATTTATAGAGATAAAAATTAGAGTGGTGATTGCCTGGGGTTGGGGAGAGTGAGGAATGGAGAGTTACTGATTAATGGGTATGGAGTTTCAGTTTTACAAGATGAAAAGCTTTCTGGAGATGGATGGCGGGAATGGTTGCGCAGAATGTGAATGTACTTAATGCCACTGAACTGTACACTTAAAAATGGTTAAGATGGTAAATTTTTGTTAACATGTATTTCACCACAATTAAAATAAAATAAAAATTCCCGAAGCAGCCCTGCACAATAGATTTTTTTTTATCCTCATTTTACAGGTGAGGAAATTAAGGTGAAGAGAAGTTGTGTAGCTTGCAAGGGGTACAGAGTGGGTTTCAAACCAGGTCTGCTCCCTAAGAAGGTCAACCAGTCCCATGTACCATGCCACCTGGTACCCACCTGAGGGGGTAGCAAGGAGGACAGTGGGCATATGCTGAAATCACAGAGATTCATCTCCTTTCTGTTCCCCCTTCCCTCTGCAGACTGCCCTTCCTCCACCACTGCTTTTTCTAGTGTCCTTATTCTCTCCTCTGCCTTTCCTTCATCAAAAGGTGCTCTCAGAAAAAAACCTGATCACTCATTTATACCTAAGTTACATGGTGTGAATTTAAATCAATGTGCTACCTCTCTGAGGGGTACTTGCATTTTAAGCCTCATCACCCTCTATGAAATGAAAGCCTTTGTTCCATATTAAAGGAATTTCAGGCACCAGGGAACAAGCAGGGAGGAATTGGAGGGTGGTGGTGGCAAGTAGGGCAAGCATAACTCAAAGAAATGCATTAAATGGTGGAAATTTTAGGCACAAAATTAGAAAGGAGATATATTTTATGGATAGGCTGATTTTTCAAGGCTCCTCAAAGATGCGAGGTACGGAAGCAAGGGAGATAAGTGGGCAGTTCACGTGAAACCCCCTCTTTGAGTAAACTTGGCTGCCTGACTTCCAGGCTCCAAAGACCTGTTTGTCATTAGAACTGTGCACATCTAGAAAAGAGCATCTAGAAGGCTGATTTCCTCAGGGTATCATTTTCCTGACAATTCTCAATGCCTCTTCTCTTCCTGTCATATTGTGAAATTCCAGTCTGAAGCAGTGGGGTGCAATAGCTGGAGATCTCTGTCCAAAGGATCTGAGCGATCTTCAGTCATTCCAAAGCAATCACTCTATGCATTCACTGACGTCATGTGTTGTATGGAAATTAAGGCAGATCATGGGGACGAGAGCCCCTGTTTCCTGGGTGCTTATGACCTGAGACAGGAAGTGGAAAAGACATTATGCCAACAGCATCCAGGTTAAAAGCCTGGGCTCTGCGTCAGCCTTCTTTCTGTTTGGTGTCCCATTTTCACCTCCTGCCAGTTGTGTGACCTTGGGGAGGTTTCTTAACTTTTTCGTACTTTGTACCTTGGTTTCTTAATCTGTGTAATGGGAATAGTAAGGTATCTCTTTCTTGGGCGGTCCAGGTTTCAAATGCTGCCTTTGTGTGAAGGAAATGAAGCCTCGACCACAACATAGAGCTTGGTGAGTGGGGACCAGGATAGATTTCAGCCCACTTTTCTTCACAGCCAGGCACAAAGTGCACACTATACACTGCAGCCCTGTGGGATTGTTGTGAAGATTAGATTAGATGACCTATGTACAGTGTCTGGCATTGTGCTCGATAAATATAATGCTATTATAATAATAAATATTAAATATTAAATGTTAAATTAATGTGGACCAAGAATCAGTTTTCAGTCATACCATAGATAAAAAAACTCAACAAAATGGTAGATAATAAAAATATTTATATGTAATAATAAGATGTATTTTTATGCTAACAATTAAATAAGAATTATTTTATGTCAGAGAATTTATTGCAAATCAGAGAATCCAACCACATGTGAGAATCCAGTTGAGGAAAAAACAAATGTCAAACCACATACCTCTCGAGGGCTTTTGCCTGCCCTGCTCTGCTTTCCATTCTGGGGACAGACTGACCACTTCACCTCTCAGACCACATGAAACCTCAAGTAGCAGAGTCCTCTTCATTCGTTAAGCTTGCTGCCTTGATGCTCACACCTTTTTGGCAGAATAAAAAATTATGTATTCTTTTAATTTGAAAGATCTTCCCTTTCAGCTTTGCCTGGTTGGCAGAATACATATAGAAAGAAGAGAAAACAGGGATAGCGATGCTATCTATAAAAAAGATGTTCTTAGAATTGCATTTTAAAAACAATAAGGCCAGGAAATTTTACTGTGTGTATGTGTGTGTGTGTTCATGTGTATGTGTGCATGTTTGTGTAAGAGAGAGACAGAGAGAGGGAGACCGAGACAGAGAGAGACAGATACTTTGAGGTTATGTCCCTCCCAACCCCCCCCCCCCCCCGCAAAGCCTGCAACATCTTTTTATTTTTTAAATAACTATTCAATCTTTCCTCACAAGCTCTCCTTCTACTACAGAGTAGGGAAAAGACCTTATGCCTGCCTGTCAGAGTTTATCCAGTTTCTTTGAGTTTAGTCTCTCTTTGGTAATTATTCAGTCTTTTGGCATTTCTCCTGTTTTCTTCAAGATAGGGTCTAGATGTATAGGAAAGCCTTTGCACCTTCATGTTAGTGAGAGCAAGGCCTCAGGTCCATGCTGGGCTTTGCTGTACTCTGTGGAAATAGTCGTTGTCCCACTGGGCACCTTGTTCTTATCTGAAGATAGTGACAATGCATGATAAGAAAGTTCTCTTCTGAATGCTCACCTTGGCTGTCCTGGAAGGGTATTCAGGGGAGGTAGCTAATCTAAGGGAGGAAGTTGTAGGCTGGGGCTACCTGAAAATGGCCTAGTTCTATGTTGGAAACAGATAAGCAAAAGGAAGCCCACTCTGATGGGCACCCGAGGCTGACAAGGAAGCTGAACCCATGAGATCCTGACGGCCCATAAACAAATCTCTCTCTCTCTCTCTCTCTCTCTCTCTCTCTCTCACACACACACACACACACACACATACATGCACGCATGCACACGCATGCAGTGGAAATGTCAGCATTGTGGGGAGTTTTCAAACTCTTCTAGAAATTAAGATTTCTGGCAATTGGTGGGGCTCAAGCCCACACACTTTGAACATTTTCAGGGAAGGATTGCCTGGCATTTGGGTGAGAGGCAGAGGCTGGTGTTAACAACCCCTTGGAAGGAGGTGATGTTTGTCTTCCTCTACTCCTTTTCATCAAAAGTTCCCGTCATTGGTTCTGGGTGCCCTTCTTTCAGGGTATCCTCTTCCCCTGAGACTCCTCTCACAGAGAGAGGCTGCCATTCTGGCCCACCTCCTCCTTGCCCCGCCTTCCAAGCCCCTTGGTGTGATTGCCACCAGGTCCTTTGCCCTTCTTGACTCTTTCTTGTCCCAGATGTGGCCAAATCTCTGCTTTCTGTGTGCACGCTGGCTCTTCTGACACTCTCCCTGGGCTGGGGATGTAGATGCTGAGTAGGAAACAGAAGCTTAATCCATGAAGCTATAAGTAGTGGAGCTGAGATTTTAACCCCTGCAGTCCAACTCCAGGCTCTGGGTTCTTTGCCCTTAATCCTCCAGCCTTTAGCCATTATCTTTTCTTTTACAAACAAAATAGCTTCAGTCTACTTCCCACATCTTGTGAGAAGTCCAGCAGCCTCTCCAACATTTCCAAAGATTCCTGGGTAAGTGGTAGGAGTTGAGTTATATTCTCCTGCTCATTTCCACTTAAAATCTTAAACCCTTCAAGTCCTCTTGCCTCCAGCATCTTCTGTCCTCTCTCCCCTTCCGTCACCCAGCACAAGAGCACTGTTTCTCCCCCTCATTCCTTGAAGCATACCTAAGCACAAACCAGCAGATTAAACCTGTTCTTAAGGATTGGAGGTGTTTGGTGATAACAGATGGTCACCATTCCGTAGCAGAACTCAGCAAAGTGCTGCATATTCAAAATAGGGCAAGGCTACTCTGTAGGCCCACTCCTACACTTACAGGGATGGGGCAAAAGTACAAATGGAGGCCCTGACTCTCACCCTCTCTCCTATCCAGCCCATGTTTAAGCTCTGTACCACCCACTTTGGGAAAAGGCCTACCTTGGATCAAGGAATTCCATGGACCTGAGGAGTGGAGAGGCTCAGTGTGTACATGCCCCACTGGCCCCACATAGTGGTGTGCTCATTAGTATGGCTTTTGATTTCACTTTCAGTGACATCACCCTGGTAGCTTGAGATCAGCTATGGTGTGGTAGGAATATTTACACAGTAGAAACCAGTAAACATTTCAATCTACAAATGAGATTTTTCCCCCCCTAGAGAGCCAGTTTATTAGTACACCACTGGTTCATGGACACCTTACTCTATACACAGGGGCACAGCCAGAAAACAGCCAGTTCAGAGGCCTTGAAGGCAGTATGACTCAGGGTTTTGCTACATATTAGAATCACCTGAGAGCTCTGGTAGTGAGCTATCGGTATTTTTACATTTCTTAGGTAGTTCCAATGTACAACCAAGGTTGCAGACTGATGCTCTACAGTGGTTCCCAACCTTTCAGCACCAGGGACCAGTGCTCCTGTGAGAATTTAATGCCTGACGATGGAGCTGAGGTGGTGATGCTAGCGTTGGGGATCGGCTGCAAATACAGATGAAGCTTCACCCGCTTGACCACAACTCACCTCCTGTTGTGTGGCCCAGTACCGGTCTGTGGCTTGGGGGGCTGGGGACCCCTGTTCTAAAACATCTCTTATCAAACTTTAGTGTACATGAATGAAATATTATTCAGCTATAAAAAAGAATGAAATCTTACCATTTGAGACAACACGGGTGGACCTGAAAGATATTATATTAAGTGAAATAAGTCTCACTTATATGTGAAATCCAAAGGATAAAGTAAATAAACAAACAAAATAGAAACAGACTCATTGATGCACAGAACAAGCTGACAGTTGCCAGATGGATGGGGGATGGGGTGGAAAAGGTGAAAGGATTAAGAAGTAGAAATTGGCAGTTAAAAAATAGTCATGGAGATGTAAAGCGTAGGGAATAATATGGTAATAACCATGTATAGTGCCAGGTGGGTACTAGACTATTCAGGGGGATCACTTTGTAAATTATATAAATGTCTAATCACTATGTTGTACACCTGAAACTAATAAAGATAATATTGCATGTCAACAGTAATTGAAAATTTTATAAAAGATAGGGGGAAGGCGAGGGAAATAAGAGTTTCAATTTCCCAGATATAAATAAAACAAATAAATCATGGCGATATACTGCATAGAGAATATAGTCAATATTGTGATGGTATTGTACAGCATCAGATGGTTGTGGGGCTTACCATGGTGATCTTTTTTTTTAGGTATATAAATGTTGACTAACTGTGGTGTACACCTGAAACTAATATTGTATGTTAATATATTTTAATAAAAATATTAAAAAAAAACAAAATGAAACAAAAACCTTATACATGAAAATTGCCTGGGGATCTTTTAAATGACAGAGTCTGAAGTCTAGGATTCTGCATTTTAATAAGCTCTCAGGTGCTACCAATGCTACTATTCTGTGGACTGCAATTTGAGTAGCAGGAGTCTAAAGCACAGGGCCCCAGGGTGGTACTACTATTCTGAGGACTTTCAGCTGTGCCTGTCATGAAGCATTTCTTGCTGGAGTTACCTTCTGATACCCTGATCTTGCCATTTTTGGAACCTATTCTGATCCCTTTTATGCTATTCTGGCTTTGGGACACCAATCTACCCTGGTGCCTGGGGAAAATCCCCAAATTCTTGCTATCACATTATGCAGATCATTTCATTTCCTCTTTTCAGATTATGCTGGGGGGCTCACCTTTTGTAACCAAACAGGTGTTTTCTTAAACAATCGAGCCATTTTCATACTGCTTCCCTCAGCTTCCTCATCCTACATCTCTAGAATTCGGACACACAACTACAGTGATTTGGTTTTTATATTGTTTTCCTTTCCTGTTATATTGGTAAAGACTAAGACTTAGTGATAAGGGCCCTGATGCAGGTGTGAAAGACTTGCACAGAGCATAGATACAGGATGAGAATCAGAAAGTATGTGCAGAAGAGGGGCCAGATCAAGGTTAATCTGTAATCATGCAGGCTGTTATCCAGACTCCTTGTGAAGAGAAACACAGGACTTGTCTCAGTACTAATGCTACTAAATCTTTCATAGTTTGTTGTATAAAACTGTCACTACAGAGCATTAAAACTACTTCTGATTCTTGCTACGGCGTGTAGGTTCAGTCACTATCAACAAGTCTTGTTACTTCAAATCTTTACTAAAGAAACCTCCCATGTGTTTCTACAGATGGATCTCTAGACAGAGGTGACACTACCTGACAATCAGAATCAAGGTTCTCATACCCACCGTGGCCTTACAAGGTCAACTGCACTTTACAATATCCTGTCGCAATGAGGGGTGTTTCTGTCTGAGCAAATTCACATTCCAAGGCCCTCAGGCAAGAACCTTCTTTGTACAAGTCCCTAAGGGTCCTAGAGGGGACATGTGAAGGCTGAGGACAGGGTGAGCTGGTTATTACAGCACAGCTGTGCCTGTAAAGCAGGAGGGGCTTTTTCATATTTTGCTTCTCTTTGGGACTCGCATCAACGCTTGGCTCCCAGGTAAGCCTTCCCTCTAAAGATCCCAAATGTTTTGCTGTTTTCAGTTTTCACCTGTCTTTTGATTGGGTTGAAGCCAGCTTCCTCCCTGGGATTAATATTCACAACAAGGAGCAAGCGATTAATTTAACCAGTTGAAATTTATTGTGCACTCGCCTTAACTCACAGCCGGCTTCTGCTGGGTGTTTATTTTTCACTGTTGATGCATCGCACATGACAGCCCCTAAGCATCTGAATTTAAAGCACATCATTGTACAGAATTCCTGCTGCCCCCCTTCTTCTCACCTGGCCCCCTGAAATCTACAGAGCTGAGTTCCACACCACGCTTAAAGAAGGTAATTCTTGATTGCTGGCCTATGGGAACAGTTGGGAGCTTTAAGGCAGTTTAAGATTTGGATTTCATGCCTGGTGCATCAAGCTGGTAACTCATTTCATTTCAGGGGGCTGCAGTCAATAAATTCTGACTCTAACATACAAGCACACAACCTACCCCACCCCCAGCCATCACAGAAACAACCACAGTCTGAGCCTGTCTCTCAGACTGAGCATAAAACCCTTTCTGCTGGGTCCACCCTCACTCAGGGCTGCACGTGTGCCATCAGGCACTGTGTAGCTCATCCAGCCTCCAACCTCTCTCCTCCCACTCCACCTCACTTCATCTCACCCTACTGGCCCTCCCTGCGAAGTGACTGTCTAGAGAGGACTCTAACTGCTGGTGTCTAACAAGGCAGAACAAAGGCCCTCATGCTCACGGAGTTCCATTTGGAGTGCATGACAATTTCAGAGCACAAATGGAAAAAGAAAAAAAAAAGATGGTTTGAAATCCATAGCTAGCTTTTATCAAACCAGGACTTGTAGCTCTCGGCTGACAATCAGCCAGCAGCTAAAACCCACGAGGGACAGTTCTTACTCGCAGCTTCTGGCTAGCTATTAGCTACCAGCAGCCTTCTGACCCTTTTTCCAAGGAAGTAACAGCTGGCAGCTGACAAAGGCGCTGGCAGAGTGGGCAACTTTCGCTTCTCTGGAAATGGATGTAAGATTGACAGGAAACAAGACATTTAAAATACTACGATTATAAGCTTGCCTCTATTGTGCTTTTGGATTCTGGCTCTGATTGCTAAAATGCATTGTATACTAAGGAGTTTTGATGGCATTTTTTTTGCAAAGTAGATGTCCTAGCTCTTTCCCTGTCACTAACACCAACCCAGATAAAGGTGCATTCGATGAGTGTTGTCTACTTAGCTGCCTTTAAAACAATTGTTAGTAAACAAAGATGATACACTGATGGCTATGAGATGGTAGGATCTTAAGTGTGGTGCTACTGACTAATTGAAATATGGCATCAGCTTACTGCAGGTGAAGAGAAGTGAAATTGGAATGAAGTGAAGTATAGATGGGATAACTAGCAGTGGGTTGAATAAAGATCAATTTAGCCTAGTTTCTCTGTTTAGCACTGCCCAGCCCTCCATTCTACTGTCAGAAAGGGCAAAGGTGGTGAGTATACAGCAGGAGACCCAGCCGTGGAGTGAGAGATTGTGAGATGGGATAGCTGCCCTGGGGAGCGTGGCAGGACATGGTGTGACCATCCACACTATAGCCACTTAAAACAAATAAACAACAACAACAAAAATGCCTATAGCACCCAGTACTACTAGGTAGTCTCCCATCCAAGTACTAACCAGGCTCAACCATGCTTAGCTTCCAAGATCAGATGAGATTGGATGCATTCAGGACTATAACCACTTTGATTCTAACTATTTTGCTGCTTTGTCTCCTTTCACAGGGCATAGCATTTTGGGTTGTAGCCGATATACTATTTGCAATATTGCTGTTTTCAGTTTGGTAATAATATAATTTGCTACTGTAATAGTTGCTCTAGATCAAAAGTTTTAATTAAACTGTAGATGTTTAAGGTAATGTTTGTCCAGGGAGCATCAGATGGATTAAGACAAAAAGCCTGGGTTCTAAACCCAAGTGGCCAACAGGATGGAGAAATACCTAGAAGGTCAAAAGGACTAGACTAGATGGAAGAAGTATGTTTCCCTAACAGGCTTAAATGACACACATATATGTGCATTTTGACTTAGTAAGCAGAGAATTTTCAGAACAATGGATTCTGTTTCTTTTGTTTTTGCCTAGGTAAAAAAATGAGTCAATGTTGAGAGGAAGGTTTATTTTTCAAGATGGTGATCTGAGCATATGGTTTCTATCTACTCCCTCCCAGGGACCCATTAAAATGATAAGGAATATAAGAGGTATAACCCCACAACAGGAAGAGAGCTGAGCAGCAGGAATCAGTGGATGTGGGAGAGGGAAGGTAAGAGAGAGAGAAAGAAGGGAGAGTTGATTTTCTCAAAAAATCCCTCTGTGTCATTTTTTAAAAATTGTGTAGATGTATTACTCTGATAAAAAAGATTTTTTTAATTGGAAGGGACTTTTGTTGTCTTGTTCCTCCTACTCCAGTTTAATCAAGACCACGCTTATACCATCCTAAAAACATGACTCACCATCCTATTTTTAACAACTCCCAGAGAAAGGCAACACTAGCCTTTCTTTAACTGAGCCATTTCATTGTCTGACAGTCCTTCTGGTTTTGATTCATGTTTTCCTTGAAGTCTTAAGGTGATAATGTCCTGCCTGAAGGAGCTGATATACACCTAGGGAGTAGCCCGGCTCTGTTCAAAGAAATAAAATGTCTAGAACTGTCCTCTTTATGTTTTATATTGCAGCACACTTTTATGTGTGATTAAGAAACAAAACAACACAGGGAAGAATGTACTGAACTTATCAAAACATGAGAGTTACTGCTTTACCAGAAAAACTAGCGCTTTCATTTTGTTTCTGATGCTGATAGGTTGACCTCATGGAAGCAAAGTTATGTTGCATTGAAATAAAGATTAACACTTAACACCGATAGTCAGCCTATTGTGAAATAGGCAAAAATTGCCATTAGGATTTTCCCATCATCCATGCTGGGTCTTTCTTACTGTCCCCTTTCTTAGCAACAGGGCGCCTACTGCTTTCTAGGTGCCAGGAAAACAAGACAAGTATTTTATACTAAAGTGTCATTGACTTCTTGTGAATTCTATCTCAAGGACATTTGTATTCCATATCACTCTGGATCTAATTAAGAGAGAGAATCTACGTAGTAATTTGGACAAGGAAAGTATAATTCAAAAAACTGTTAACTATAACAGAAGATTAAATAACAGAGAGTTAGTAAGAACTAAAGAGAACTCTAAAGAAGATAGGATTGGCAGATAAAGAAAAACAGGTACCTTTAAGGCTGCAATAGAGTGCCTAAGGAAGAGCCCTTCCAGGGTGAGATTCAGACCTTGTTGAAGAGGGTGCAACTGTGGCTCACAGGATGGCAGAGAAGACTCTGGGATGCTGCACTGGTAGAACATGCTGGAAATCTACTTTCCAAGGTATCAGGAAAAGCTGATCCTAGGGAGGCATTTCACCAGAGGTACTCTGCTACAATACCCCTTGAGGTGAGGGAAGTGTCAGGGAAGCTGCTGGCCTTTGGGTGCTGGTGGCTGCCATGCATTATAGGAGCCAGGCACTGGAGAAGCCATCGGTGCTACAGGAGCCTGGTAAGTTCCAGGAGTCTGCCAAGAAAGCATCAAGGAACCAGGACAGAAAACCCCTTCGTCCTTCACTGTCTCTTCAGCATCCTCGATGGACAAAGCTTGACATTGTGCCAGATGAAAAAAAAATTTAAAGGATATAGATTTATTTTTGAAAAGCAGGAAATGAAGGGTGAATTAGGAGCTAAGAGGCAATAAACTGAGAACCGGCACATATTTTAAAAGGGAAATAAAAGATTAAGATAGTGTTGAATCCAATGGGATTTTCTAGTGGTAGATAGGCTAGAGAAGATCTGTTGGAGCTTCTAACATAGGAGCGCTATCTAACAGTTCAGAAATCACACTATGTAGGTGTCATAAATGCATATTTGGATTGAATGGGATTATTACTTATTGTTCCTAGGCAGGTCAAGGATGCTATCAGGACTTATGCTCTTAGTTCAGTTTCACTTTCCTAGAGGTGGCTGAAACTGACTAGAATCTCAGTAATTCTGTTCCTCCTTTCAAGCACATGAGGAGACAACATTCCCCAGACTTGCTTCTAGGTGAAACATGCAGCAAGTTCTGGTCTATGGACTATGAGAAGAAATAAGAGATGCTACTTCTGGATCTGGCCCCTAAAATGTTTTGTTAGACCATTAGTTTACTATCCCTTCACTGATGTCCAGATGAAGGCAAAAGATTCAGTAGAGCAGGGGTCCCCAACCCTCGGGGCTGTTAGGAACCAGGTCGCACAGCAGGAGGTGAGCGGTGGGCCAGTAAGAGAAGCTTCATCTGTATTTGCAGCTGTTCCCCAGCGTTAGAATCACCACCTCAGCTCCACCTCAGATCATCAGGCATTATATTCTCATAGGAACACAGGTCCCTGGTGCCAGAAAGATTGGGGAGTGCTGCAGTAGAGGGCTCCAGAGAAGCTTTAAAGGATAATGGTGTCATAAAATGGAAAGAGCCTGAGTCACAGCTCAGAGGAGAGATACTCAGGAGAGCTGCTTAACCCACATTAGACTAGAATATGACAAAGTTGCATTAAACCTCTGAGACTTCTGGGATTTTTGTTACTGCAGCTAGTGTTAATTTTTTTGACTGATACAGTGGGCAAATCGGAGCCCCAGGACAGCCTCAGTCTTACACTTAACAGAGAGATAGTACTCATTCTTCCTTTTGTTTGAGCTGATCAAAATGAGGATGCTGGGTCACAAAGTCTCTTTGGTTCTGTCTCATAAGTGTGGGATACCAGAGTTCCAAAATAATTCCCCAGGAACCACTGTGGAGGGCAAAGCACGACCACTAGTTTTCTCTACTGAACCGAACAAAGACTCCCAAAGGTAAACATTAGGCAAATTCTTTTCTCACTTCTTGGAGTTAGTGGTCAGGTGCAAACAACAAAGTTAGTTGTTGACACAAAGGCCCAAGTTGGCCTCAGGGCACAGAAAACTTGTCCTGGTGCAAGAAGGGAGTATTTTCCGG